>CM062921.1:2585088-3185088 GCA_031878705.1 Tapirus indicus | reverse complement strand
CAACCTCAGATGTGCACCTTCTGTCGTTCCCTGGATCTGTGGATGCTTTACCAGGCTTTCCCAAGGAGCTTCTGCCTGGCCTCCCAACCCCAGGGAGTCTGCTGGGGGCCATAGTTTTGGGACACCTCCTTAAACTCTCCAGATAAGAGAGGTAAAAAACCCCCACAGCTAAATTGCAACTCATTTGTTCTCAGCTTGGAACACTGGCATCTGTGCAAGACAATTAGGCTTAATGGGATCACCCCTTGTGGAGGGTAAGTGATTGACTGTGGATGTCTGGGGTGCACGGTGATGCTTCCCTCCTAGAAATGGCCTCTCTATTTTGAAAGGTTAAATAATCAGCTCTTGGGTATGACCTCCCCTGGCCGACTGTGGCCATCCATCTGTAGTTACTTTACTGCAGAAGCCAGCAGGATGGTAACTCCGGTGGGTTGGAAGCACTTGTGATGCAGGTGATGATGGGAAATGGGGCTGTGAGGTTTGCCCAAGTGCTCCACCCCAATCCCAGACCTCAAAGGTCATGGGGGAGACAGGGATTGGGGATCAGCAGCTTGCATCGGAGCCAAGGAGACCCCTGGAAAAAAGAGAATAAAGACCACATCTTCCTCCCCTTTGGGGTTCACTGTATGAGACCATCTTAGATTGTTGTGGGGTCATGACTTAGACCTCTGGGCAGACATGGCCCTCCAAGGGGAAACCTGCTTTGAGGTGGAGATTCAGGCTGCTGGCAGGGCAGAGACTCATCTTGGGAAAAGTCTAGTTCTGGCACTTCCAGCCCAGCCTTGTGCAAAGGCTTCAAGTAAATGACTGAGCAGGTGAGTCTGGGATGAGTTTAGGATGCCCAGCGGGGGCTCCACTGCTCCAATGGCCAGTTAAAGTTGAGAGCAATTGGCAGGGGGCAATAGATCACTGTCCTTCCCACTCCTTCCTGGGATTTCTGGAGGCACGTGTGAGTTTCAACTCCAACGCAAGCTGGCATCAACCAGGAACGAATGTCCTGAGGAAGCATTCTGGAAGGTAGACCCACCGCCAGGTGAGACCCCAGGGGCACAGTACTTGAGCTTCTGCTAGCTTGTCCCAGGGGGGCTTTGTAACTGAACAAGGCTTGGGGAGGGGCTGCATAAATACCTACAACAGCAATGTGGGTCCCATGGGTTCAGACGACCATTGCGGACCGCCCCCTTGGTACTTCCTGCTTTCTCACTTACAGTGACCGTGGTGCATGTGATGGCTCAGGTGGATGGAGCTGGACTTGGAAATCAGAGACCCAGGTGTGAACACTGCTGCTGCCGTCTCCCAGCTAGGGGGGGCCCTGGGAGGTCAACAGAGGTCAGAGCAGGCCTATGAAAGCGCTTGTTTGAAACTGAAAGTCCTAAGGAGGTGGTTCATTATGACTCATTCCCTGCTGCCTGTTTTATGGTGATTCGTGCCTCAGGCAGTTTGGAGCCAGCCTATTCATGAGCCCTTGTGTGAGCTTATTTCCCCCTGAAAACCGGCGGTCGCCATGGTGATCTCCTCAGAACCACGGGACTGGCCTTCTGGGTATTTCTCTTGCCCCCACAGAAGCCCTCCAGTGATACCCCTATTTATGCCTTGTGGTAATTTGTTACAGTAGAAATAGGAAACTAATATGGCTTGGGGAAGGGATGAATTTTTCTTGTTCACGCCTGTGTTGGTGACAGTTTTTAACAAAGAGACATTTTAAGGCATTTTCTGAACTTGTGAATTTTGAGACAAGAATTCTAGCTTTACAAAATCACTTGTAGAAACAAATTCTGAACCGCAATTTACTTTGCTTAATGAAAAGAAACCAAAAAGCGCGGCCTTGCTGCCTGGCTGGATATTTTCTTTAGACACGGCCCAGCCCGTACACGTCAGTGAGCCCCCAGGTCTCTAAGCCAGGAGGTTTCAAACTTCAGTGGCTTGACGACTCTGTGTGGAAAGTAATCAAGGAGGCTTGTACTGGAATTCCAAAATAGGGAGTACCGACTTTGCATCTAAGTGGATCACCACGCCGAGTTAAGAAACGAAATGCGTCGGTCCCTGGCAACTCATCACAACATGTGCTTCCGATTGTTTGTGACCGGATTAGAATTTTCCAACAGAGTCCATCAGTGGTGTGTGATGTGAAGTCCAGAGTGTGCCCTGGAATAGTCTGGTTTCTGGAACAACACGTCTAGAAGACTGCTGGGCCCGTGTCTGTCACTGTCTGGTGTCCATGACGGCGCGCAGTTCAGGGCACGTAATTGAGGGATATAGGTTTATTTTTAGCAAGGGCGTGTCTCCTCGGAAGTGTGTGCGTGTAACTCTAGGTGTGAGGGGGTGACGGGAAAGGGGTGCTGAGGCCTGGATGTCCTGGCCACCTGGGAGCGTACAGTCCTTGCATCTGCTCAGCTGCGTCTCCCGGAATCAAAGTCCCTCCTGGGAACGAAGGCTCTGCCCTGTCCCCTGATGGTTCGTGTTGTCACGTTTGGCCCTGTATCCAGCGGCTCCCTTCGGCATCGACTTAATTTTCTCCTGTCGCCATTCTCCTAATTTTCCACTGAGCTGGTGCGTGATTGCCTGAGGCCTGGGTAATTAATTGTTGGTTCTGGTTACATCAGTCTAGTCCTCACGAGCGCAGAGGGCCCCCGTGTTGGGAAGGTCTCTGGACTGGATTCTCATCTGTTCGGAACTGTCATTGTTAATTATGAGAGCCGGAGTGAGGCCGTTTTGGAAATGAAAACATGTTTCCCGACTTCCAGGCACACTGGATTCCATTCAGTTTCTCTTTCAGCTACCTTGCAGATAACATGCAGATAATGGCTTCGGATTCCATCTTTAGACTGACGTGTAGATAAGATGGTGCCCTTGGACGCTGCTTCTGTTCTCCTGACAAGGGTGCACACGAGGGATGCCTATTTCTTGACTTTGCTGTGCTCAATTTAATCTGGCACTTGCACCCTTTGAAAAAGAGAAGGGAAGCGAGCCCCGGGTGCGTGGGTGGTGTTGGCAGAGTGCCGCTCACATAGGGTCTATTTGAGACTCAGTTTGAGTCTCCCCTCGGCCCCCACGTGCAGGGTGCCTCTCTTTTTTCTGGATTCCTTGAGCACACTTGACTCACAGCCACTCGGTTTACTCGTGGTTTCTGGCACGTGTTGGTTTACTTGCCTGCCACTACCTCCTGGAAGGACGGGAACCCCCAGCACCAAACACTGCATCTGTTAGACAGAATAACGGCTCCCCAAATGCATCCACACCCGGATCCCTGTAACCTGTGACTACGTCCTTACGTGGTGAAAGGGACTTTCCAGATGGGATTAAATATCTGGAGAAGGGGAGATTCTCCTGGATTACCTGGGTGGCCCGGTGTAATCACAAGGGTCCTCCTAAGAGGGAGGCACGAAGATCAAAGGCAGAAACAGGAGACGTGATGACTGGACCAAAGCTACTCCAGGTGGGAGTGAGGAGCTTTGCAGATGGAGGATGGGGCAAGCCAAGGGGTGCAGGTGCCTCTAGAAGCTGGAAAAGGTGAGGAAACAGGTTCTCCCCCGGAGCCTCCAGAGGGAACGCAGCCCTGCCCACACCTGGATTTTGGAGTTCTGACCTCCAGAGCTGGAAGAGAGTAAATTGCTTTTCTGAGGCCACTGAGTTTGTGGTAATTTGTCACAGCAGAAATAGGAAACCAATATGGTTCCCGGCCCTTACCGGGTGCTGAGTGTTCGTTGAGTGAAGGATTGCTGGAAAAGGCGAAGCCCCAGAAATGTGGTTTTCATGTGAAATCGATTTCAGAATGAGTGCAAATACTTTCCTCACCGGCTCCTCACTCTGCTGAAATGAAGACCATTTATTGCCTTTTGATTCACGAGGCTGCATATTCACATGCATGGAGTGATTTTGGTGAAGAGCAGACTTTGACTGACAATTACAGCACCGTGTAAAACATCTATTAAGTGGGAACTTAAAGGTTTCCATTTAACTTGCTTTCATGAAGTTTTCATGATGTGTTTAAAGTAAAAATTGTGAGTATGTCACCCTGTCATCTTTTTCAAAGATGCAGGAAAAAGGTAAGAAAAAAGAGAAGCAAAGCAGTATTTTGAACTTTTGAAGGTCTCATTTTCCTGAGCCCTCAAATTCCCCACGGAAGACGTAACACATACCTTTGGCTTAAAAGGATACTTTGTAGTGTTGCGTCTCTTTTGTCCTTTTTATTTTCTACCTCAGTGTGTCCCTTATTTATGGTCAGTGTGTTGTCTTCATTTCAATTAACTAGATGCGGACATAACTTCAGGAAGGTTTCAGAGAGAGAGTGAGGGGCAGCAAGTCAGGGGAGCTGAGTGGGCATCCTGGCCTGGCCACCGAGTGGCCTGTGACCCCGGACAGTCACTTCCCTGTCTGATCTTGGTTTCCTCTTCTGTAGAATGAGGAGTCCGACGAGATAACCCCCAGGCACACCTCCCTCTGAATTCTGGTCCTGCCCAGGCCATTGTGAGAGCTAATGTAATGGGACACCCATCAGTTCCGTTCAGCTAGAGATTTCCAACCAACAAGTCTTCAGATGTATGCTGAACTTCCAGGTTTTTTCTCTTGAGAAAAAAAAAGCAAGTTTCTAAACATGCTAATAAGCTACCCAGAGACCACCATTCATCATTCTGATTGAAACCTTTTAAACGTCACGATTGTGCTCTGTTTCTCTCCGTTACCGTAATGAAGTAGCTTTGGGGGTCACAGTGATTAACTACAGGCTTGACAGAGTATGATGCATTTGTCTTTGGGTGTCTGCTTTTTTTTGGTTTTACATTTATTTTAACTCTTTTAGTGGAGTGAATTGGATAGGATGTAGTGCCCCAGGAATGACAATTACTGCCTCCTTCATTTCATCCAAAATTAGCAAGCGGTCATGAAGCTCATATTAGCCCTTTAAATGTGGTGATTTTCCCTTCTTTTTGACTTATGCAAAAGCTCAGGGCAGTGCTGCTTTTTATGAACTATGCTTCCAAATGAAATCTACAACCCCATGAATACGTATTTTAAAAAAAGGCTTAATATATGGCTTCTTTAAAGATTTATGAGGTTCTGCAACTAGATTTTGTATAAAGAAAGTGCGGATCCTAAATTTTATGCTTTAATAAGATCAGAAGAACTGATTCATTGGCTTTTTGGTACTTTACAGAAAGTCGATAAATACAATTCTTTGACTCCTAGGAGACTTTTGCTGTTTTGGTCTTCCATTCAAGCTCAAATGTACATTACAGGGTAAGATTTCTTGTTGAAATGATTCAGAAAATGCATAATTCAATAACCTGAACTGGAAGTCCTTGGGATAACTCACCCTCTCAGATGTGAACAATATGTAACGCCGTTTGAATTCCCAGTCTGAGAATATTGTTTCCAATTCCACAGGTCAAAGAACTCTGTGGAGTCCCTTAACAGTAAGTCATAAAGGAAAGATGTAGAAATAATTGGTTATGGCTTTGAGAAGAAGTCTATGAAATCATGCTGATCCAAATGAAATAAATAGGTTATGAGATATAAGAATTATCTGCTCTAGTAAACATGAGGTGGCCATAACTCACCAGTGTGATAGCATCCCCGTGTGGAGAATAAACAGTGAGTCACACAGAACGAGCGGGGACAGGCCGCCAACGTGAGTGGCAATAAAAATGACTTTCTTTGTTCTTTGCTATAAAACTGACATCCTGCTTAACGACATGACCTCGAAGCCAGCCAGTCACCCGAGGATGCTTCTGCCTTGCTCTGAAGGATGCGTGTTTAAAGTAAAGACAGAGGAAGTGTGGGGCGGGGAGGCTGGATTGCAGGAGACATGAAGCATCTCTGATCTTCTACACCAGCCAAGGGCTGGACCTAGGTCACATACACACCATGTCCTGTGGTCCCACAGCAGCCACCAGCCCCATCGGAGATTTAGAACCAGCTCTGATTTCAAGCAGGATTTTGGCATTAATTCTAGCGTCAATTTCCTCACACCTGCAGAGGGATGGGGTGCACCCCGGACCCGGAGTCCGTGTTCTCCTTTCAGTGTGATCAAATGCAGGATGTGGATTGAATAGAAAATGGCATTTCAAGTCTTTTACAAGCCTTCTTTTAAAATTTTCATGAAAGTCACACAAAGCATTCAAGTTCTTCATGGAATTCAAGAAAACAAGAATATACAGATATTTTAAAGATGAGTAAAGATCACCCGTATACTTAGCACCTGGAGTCAACCAAACATTAGTGTTTTAATGTATATTCTTTCAGATTTTTAATATATGTGTGTATGTGTATAGTATACTTTTGTGATAATGGATTGCACTTCACGTCCTTTTTTTCTTTTTAATTGAGCTGTAATATACACACTGTAAAGTACACTAATCTTACCTGTACAGCTTGATACATTTTTATATAATTATACACTCAAGTAACCCCCACCCAGACCAAGGCAATGGACCCTCCCATCACCTGGAAGTCTCTGTTAAAACCCTTTCTCTTGAGTAGGTACTCTAGAAGTATTGCCGGGTCATAAAGTGCATATAAGATTAGCTTTAACAGCTACTTCTAAACGGTTGTTTTTTTGAGTGTTCTAATTGTTCCATATCCTCACAAATTCCTATCTTTTTAATTTTAGTCATTCTGGTGGGTGTGTAAAGGTATTTAACCGTGGTTTTAATATGCACTTTTTTTTCTGATAAAGAACTACACTGGAAAACTTTTCATATGTTTATTAGCTCTTTGAATATCCTCTTTTATGATTTGCCTGTACAAGTTTTTGACCAGTTTTAAAAATTAGGTAGATTTTTTTTACTGATATGTGAAAATTCTTCATATATTCAGGATGTAAGTTCATTTTGGATAAATGTTTTGCAAATTTTTGCTCCCTTAATTGTTTTTTTTTGTGAATGGGAGTTCTTAATGTCAATATGTCAAATTTATCAAGTTTTTCTTTTCTGTTAGTGATTTTTGTTAAGAAATATTTCCTTACTCAAGATGATGAAACTATGTTTCTATGTTTTCTTTTTGAAAACTTATTGTTTGCATTTAGATTTATAATAAATCTTGATTTAATTTTTGGATATGGTTTGAAAAAAAGCTTATGGTTTTTTTTTCCCATTTGGATGTTCAGTTGCTTCATTACCATGAACAGCCTAGCCTATCCGCACTGAGCTCTGGTGGCTTTTTTTCATAAAGCAGGTGACTGTGTATGCATATCTGTTTCTGTATTTTCTACTCTATCATCGGTCTGTTTATCCATCATTGAAGGAAGGACACATTGCCCTGATTCCTGTAGCTTTAGAGTAAGTCTTGATATCTGATAGTTTGTCTCCCACCTTTCTGGTCTTCCTCAAGACTGACTAGACTATTCTAGGTTCTTTGTATTTCCATCTAAATAGTAGAATTGGCCTGTAAACTTACACAAAAATACCTGCTGGGATTTTAATTGGGCTCACACTGAATCAGGAGATCAATTTGAGAAGAATTGATATTTTTAAAAAAATGATTTTTCTAGTTCATAAATAAGGAATATCTCTCCCTTTACTTGTGTCTTAATTTATTTCAGCAATATTTTATAGTTTTTCATGTAGAGGACTTGCACTTGAAAAAAATAAATTTATTCATAGATATTTGATGTTTTTTGATGTTATATTGAACGGTATTTGAATTTTTTCTAATTTTTGTTGCTCGCATGTAGAAACAAAATAGACTTTGTTCATTGATCATGTTTCCAGTGACCTTTCTGAGTTCACCTATTCTAAGAGTTTATTTGTAGTTTATTTTGGATTTTCTATATATGCAATTAAATCATCTCTGAATCATGACATTTTTATTTCTTCTATCTATCTATATCTATCTGTGTATCTATCTATCTGTCTGTCTATATATCATCTATCTATCATCTAAGTTTACAAATTGCTTGGCATAAAATTTTTTGTAATAACCTTTATTATCTTTGTAAGGTCTATAGGATCTTAGTGAAGTCTCCTTTTTCATTCATGATAATAGTAATTTTTCCCTCTCTTTTTTCCTCATTCTCGCTAGGGAATTTTCAATTTTATTAATATTTTTAAAATAAGGCGATTTGGCTTTGATTTTCTATATTGTAAACCTGCTTTCTATTTCATTGATGTCTGCTCTTGTCTTTGTTATTTATTTTCTTCAGCTTTAATTTGCTGTTCTTCTAGGTTCTTGAGATGGAAGTTTAGATAATGAATGTCAATCATTTCTTCCTGTCTTCTTTCAATATACACATTTAGGGCTATAAATTCCCCTCTAAGCACTACATTAGTTGCATCCCATAATTTTCAATATTCGTATTTTCATTATTGTCCATTCAAAATGTGTTCCTTTGTAATTTAATCTTCACCATGGGTTTTTGTTGTTTAATTTCTATACGCTTGTCTGCTTTCCTACTATCTTTCTGTATTTATTTTTAGTTCTGTTTCATTGTCAATAGAGAATATGCTGTGTGTGATTTTAATTCTTTGAAATTTGTTGTGACTTGCTTTATGATCCAGCAGTTTGATTTATTTTGGTAAATGTTCCATGTTGACTTGTAAAGAATGTGTATTCTCTCCTAATTGTGTGTAGTGTTCTGTAGGTACTGTTTGTAAATCGTGTTCAAATCTTCCATATCCTGACTGATATTTTGCTTGTTCAATTAGCATCCTTTCATTTAAGCTTGAAGAAATCCTTTTAGCATTTCTTATAATGTGGGTCTAGTGGTGATGAACTCCCTCAGTTTTTGTTTGTCTGGGAAAGTCTTTCTCTCTCCTTCATTTCTTTCTTTCTTTCTTTTTTTTGTGGGGAAGACCAGCCCTGAGCTAACATCTGTTGCCAATCCTCCCCTTTTTGCTGAGGAAGACTGGCCCTGGGCTAACATCCGTGCCCATCTTCCTCCACTTTATATGGGACGCCACCACGGCATGGCTGACAGGCAGTGCATCGGCGGGTGCCCGGGATCCGAACCTGCGAACCCCGGGCTGCCAAGCGCGAACTAAACCGCTGCACCACCGGGTGGCCCCCTCCTTCATTTCTGAAGGACAACTTTGCTGGGTAAAGTGTTCTTGGTTGGCAGTTTTTTATTTCAGGGCTTTAAATATATCACCCCACCCTCTCCTGGCCTGCGAGGTTTCTGCTGAGAAATTCACTGATAGCCTTATGGGGGTTCCCTTATATGTGAGGAATTTTTTTTTTATCTTGCTGCTTTTAAAATTATCTCTTTGTCTTTGACTTTACAGTTTCTTTTTTTATTATAATATGTCTTGGAGAAGATCTGTTTGAGTTGAAAATTTTGGGGGACCTATGAAATTTGTGAACTTGGATGTCCAAATCTCTCTCCAGATTTGGGAAGTTAGCCATTATTTCTTTAAATAAGCTTTCTTCCCCTTTCTCCCTTTCTTCTCCTTCTGGGACTCCGATAATTTGTAGGTTGTTCCTCTTAGGGTATCCCATAGTTCACATAGGCTTTCTTCACTCTTTTTCATTCTTTTTTCTTTGTTCTCCTATGACTGGATAATTCAAATGACCTGTCTTTGAGCTCACAGAGGCTTTCTTCTTCTTGCTCCAATCTGCTGTTGATGCTCCCTACTGCATTTTTTTTCCATTTCATTCATTATATTCCTCAGCTCCAGAACTTCTGTTTTGTTCTTCTTTATGATTTCTGTCTCTTTGTTAAACTTATTTCATTCATTTCTTGTTTCCCTGATTTTGTTGTATTGGCTTTCTGCATTTTCTTGTGGCTCATTGAGCTCCCTTAAAACAACTATTTTGAATTCTTTATCGGACAAAGAGCAGATCTCCATTTCTTTGTGGTCAGTTACTGAAAAATTATTGTGATCCTTTGATGGTTTTTTCTTGGTTTTTCAGGTTCCTTGAAGTCTTGTGTTGCTGTTTTCACATCTGAAGAAGCATCGCCTCATCCAGTCTTTACTGACTGGCTTCAGGAGAGGAATACTTTTCGTCAGCCCTGCTAGGGATTCTGAGGCTTTCTGAGACTTTTTCTATCAGTATGCCGGCTCCCCGCTTCTTGTCACCTCTTGGGGGGGGATTCTTAAGATTGTATGCCTTCTCTTGATCCTGCAAATCCAGGCCTGGTTCTGACCTCCTCCCATTTTCTTTCCCTAGGGCAAAGTTGTTATGTCTTTCTGTTGAAGTCCTTTTATCATCATGAAATATTCTCAATTTCCTCTAGTAATATAGAAAGTGTTATATTATCTGACATTAATATAACCAAATCAACTTTCTTTTGGTTAGTGTTTGCATAGTATGTATATTTGAATATTTTTACTTTCTCCCTGTCTCTTTATTTAAAGTGTGTCTCTTGTAAAAAGCACATAATTGGCTTTGATCTTCTTATGTAGTTTGACAATCTTTGTCTATTAATTGAAGTGTTTATTCTATCTATATTTGATGAAGTACTGATTTAATTGAGTTTAAGCTTATTGTCTTACTATTTGTTTTCAACTTGTTCTACTTTTTTTTATTCCTTCTTTCTTGCCTTGTTTGAGATCAATGAAGTATTTTTATTATTCCATGTTGCCTTCTACATTACTATTTTTCTTGGTAGTTTTTTAGTGGCTACTCTAGAGATTACAATATGCATGATTGATTTATAACAGCCTATCTCAGTGATTTCAACACTTCCCTACTGATGCTTGGGTCTCCAACACTTTAACTCAATTTACTGTTTTCCCATTCTTTGTGCTATTATTTTCACATATTTCACTTCTGCATACATTGTAAGTTTAGACATTATTATTTGTGTTGTAGTAGACAGTAAATGTTCTTGTGTATTCAATCACATATTTACCCTCGGTTGTGCTCTTCATTGCTTCATGTACATCTGTGCTTGTATCTGGGATAATTTTCTTTCTGCCATTAAAAACTTCCTTTAGTGTTTCTTGCAGTGTGGGCCTTCTGGCAAGAAATGCTCTGTTTTGATTGGTTTGGAAACATCTTTATTTCCCCTTTACTTTTGAAGGACTTTTGCTTGGGTATAAAATTTTTAGTTGGGATTGGTTCTTCTTTTAGCATTTTACCAATGTCATTCCCTGTCTTCAGTGTTCCACATTTTCTTTTAAAAAACCACCTGTTAGTTTTGTTATTATTCTTTTGAAGGTAATACTTTTCCCTCTGGCTAGTTTTTCTCTTTATTTTTGATTTTCAGAAGTTTGACTTATAATGTTTTTAGGTGTAGTTTTCTTTGTATGTAACCTTCTGGGGCTTCACCGAGTTTCTTAAATCTGTGGGTTAATGGCTTTCATCAGTTCTGTATAATTCTTAGCCATTCTCCTTTCAAATACTGTTTCTGCCTCATTATTTCTCTCCTATCATTTGGGACTATACTTATATGTCTGTTAGTCCATTTGACAGTATTCCACATGTCTCCAATTCTCTGCTCTGTGCTTACTTTTTGTTATATTTTCCCGTCTGTGCTTTAATGTGGGCACTTTTTAATTGATCTTGCTATGAGTTCATTAATTGTCTTCTGCTCTATACAGTCTGTTTTTAATGCATCCAGTACATTTTAGTTTCAAATATTGTATTTTCAGTTCTAGAATGTCTTCTTGATTCTTTTTATAGATTTCAACATTCTCAATCTTTTCATTCTTTTATTCACTTTAAAAATTTTCTTTAACATATTAATCAGTTATTTAAAAGACTTTATATGCTAACCTCAATATCAGGACAACCTGTGGATCTGCTGTCATAGTCTAATTTTTGTTTTCTGGATTATTGGTCACCTTATTCTGTCTCTTTGTTTGTTTCATAATTTTTGAACGTATGCCATACATTGTGAATAAAAGAACCAGAGAGGCATGGGGGCCGCCCGGTGGCGCAGCGGTTTAGTCCGCGCTTGGCAGCCCGGGGTTCGCGAGTTCGGATCCCGGGCGCCCGCTGACGCACTGCCTGTCAGCCATGCCGTGGTGGCGTCCCATATAAAGTGGAGGAAGATGGGCACGATGTTAGCCCAGGGCCAGTCTTCCTCAGCAAAAAGGGGAGGATTGGCGACGGATGTTAGCTCAGGGCTGGTCTTCCCCACAAAAAAAAAAAAAAAAAAAGAACCAGAGAGGCAGCAGATGATGTTAATTTCCTCTGGAAAGGATTCTCTTCTTCTTAGTTTTATTATTTTTTTGCTTGAGTTTGAGTGGCTGATCAGTCAAGAATTGAGCTGGGTTGCTGTTTTAGTAAAATTCAGTCGAACTCAGTTCCCTCTCTTTTTCTTGGGCGTGGTCCTCCTGGGCCATTGATCTGGAGGTGCTTGTCTCCTCAGCTCTGAAATGCTGTGGACACTCACTTCTGCTTTCAGAGGTTTGATCTTATATCTGTAGCCTCTCACCTCCCACAGCTTCAGATTCATCACTTTTCCTGAGCAGGATGCTGGCTCTTTGTTTTAGGCAGTCCCCCTTCCTCTAGTGGAAATTTGTCTCTTAAACACTGTGTCATTGCAGGATATTTCAATCTGCCAGGTAGAGGTTTCTGACTCCAGCTCACCCCCAACCTCCAGTGTTGCCCTAGAACTCAGCAAATGCCCCAAGGATTTAAACCGGCTGGTTTTGTTTGTCTGTCTTTGCCTTTTCTAGATTTCAGTACATCATGCTGGCTGTGCGACTGTCCACAGCTCTGCGGGTGTTTCTTCGTCCCACTAGAATCTTTCCGTGTAGGTCAGGCCAAATACTAAGATTGCATCCTGATGTGCAAATGCCCCCAAGAGAGAAAACTTCTGGCAATCATAAGCTCTAGTAAGGACTCTTCTTTCTCTGGAATATATTTGCTCATCTAGACAGTATTGCTACCACAGCTCTCTGATGTTTTAAAAATATGGCTTTCTATAGTTTATCTACTTTTATTCTAAAGTTGTAGTGGATAATCAGCTGGCTACAAACTGTTACACACTACTTAGAAGAAAAATTCTACATCTTGCTTATAATCTGTTTTTTTTCCTGTTAATATGTTATGAACTAATTTCCCTTTTAATAAATTTGTCAGTAAGTGTTCTTCTACAATGTTATATAAAAGTCTATATAGATTTTAACTAATCCCCTGTAGTTGAATATTTAGGTTATTTCTTAAACATATTGTAGCCAATCTTACATCTTTATGATAAATCCTTAGAAATGGAATAAGAAAATAAATACTTTGAAATCCTTTTGAATCATCTCCTCTTCTTAGAGAGGGTTTAGGTTAGGTTGAGCCGTCCTTATAAAGTCCTTTGCCTCAATTTATCAGAGAAGACTTAGATATTTTCCTTATTTATAACACGTCTGTTCCCCTATCTTGCAAAACGTTGGCACCACTTATGATTGAGAACAATGTCTATGTAGGTGAATATTGTTAATGTAGCCACTGGTGTTCGACAGTCCTTCCACTTTCTACAGGGCCTGCTCTGGGCACTGCATCTGTGCAGCAGAAGATGCATTTCTCTTTTCTCTGGTTGGCTGGCTGCTTTCATTTCCCACTAAACAATGCTTGAGCTGGCCTTAAATGTTTTGTCCCTCTTATCCTTGCTCTTGTCTCCTATAGTTTCACTGATAGATAAGACACAGGTGGCTGATAATTGAGAGGGAGAGAGAAGGAGATAGAGAGAGAGAGAGAAAGGGAGAGAGTCTAGAGCAGTTTGTCTTCAGACCTAGGTGATTGTTCAACTCCCCTGGATAGCTTGTTTCAAAAAAGATTTCCCCAGTTTTTTCATCTGTAAAATGGGGTATCTAAAGGACTTAGAATAGTGCCTAGCACATAGGAAATTATCAAGCAATGCTGGCTGTTGTCATTATCGTGGTCGTTGTTGTCATTGTCACTATCATCATCACCACTATCACCACCATCACCATCACCATCATCGCCTTCATCACCACCATCTTCACCATCATCATCACCACCATCACCATCATCATTATCACCATCACCACCACCATCTTCACCATCATCATCACCACCACCACCGTCAGCATCATCACCACTACCACCACCATCACCATCTCCACCACCATCATCACCTCTATTGTAGAATCAGAATCTTCAGGGGTGGGGCTGGGAGTTTATATTTTTAATTTATGCCCCCAGCAGTTCTCACAGTGTCACTGGTCCTTAATCAGTATTTGCTAACAACCACTGGCCTGGAAGGTGTTTTAATCACCTCTTCCTTTTGTATTAGTTGATTTCTGTCTTTGATTTATCAGGTCACCTGGAAGACATGCCTACACTATGGCTTTTGTTTTCTAGAGGAATTCCCTGAAATTATATTGTGTCCTCCCATTGTGCAAAGACTGAGATGTGAATGGCCATATAAAGAACATTCCTGCATCATTTAGAAATCTTGTTAGTGATGGCCCTGCTCCCACATTCCTTGGACCTCACATAAAGGACTGCATATGTTAGAATTTGGATGTGTTTTCTTCTTCTCTTATTTTCCAGTGTTTCCGTAGTATTGGTATTTAAATCTCATAACAAAAATTTTAAGAAAAGCAACACACATGCAATGAAATGTTCTCAGCATTCAAGGCTCAGGGAGATAGTCTCAAGCAAATATGTATCCATGTAGATAACAAGGTTTTCCTTGTTTTCTTAGTGTCCAGGAACCTCAGAATTTAATGTCATGCTCTATTTTGCTGTTTGTTGATCCAACCCTTTCCAACCTTCTCCTAGTCCTCACCTTCTATTTTTGTGCCTAAATTTTGACTACATTTGTGCCTCTTATTTTGAACTGTTTCAAATCTTAAATGCCAGTTGTTGGCGGTGTAAATAATAAATTATAAAGTATTGATCTCTAACTGCAACTGGGCCATCAGAGCTGCCTAATAATGACATTACAATTCCCCAGTCAGTTTATTCTTTTGACCCCTGCAATGGATTTTTCAAATCTTCTCCATTTTCCTCAAATCTTTGACCCCTCCAGCTTCCGTGCCCACTCTTAGCTGAATTATCACCCTCTACTTATCACAGAAAATAGAAGCTGCCATCTGGAACTCCCTCTTTTTCCTACAGACTTCTCTGCACCCACATGCATCCTTTCTCTTTCTTTCCTGTCAAAGTATAGGAGGCACCCTCTTGCCGTGTGAGGCCAGGTCTCCAAGCGTGGTCTGGATTCTGTCCCGCCTGCGTTGGTTCTCCCTTCTCTCTCCCACGACTTCAACTCCTCCCTCTCTTCTCAATCCTTGTTCCCAGCATTTAAATATGATAAATTATATACCATTAAAATGGAAAATTCTCCCTGGCCCCACTTCTACCCAATCTTATGCTTTTCCACACTGTCAAATTTCTTGGACGAGTTTCTGTGCTTCTTTCCCTCCACGAGCTGCTCAGCCCACCTCCATCTGCCCTCTCCTCCCACCACAGTCACCAGTGCATAGAAAGCTCTATTCGGGGTGCTATTTGAGCTTTCAGCTTTCACGGAGGCTGTGTGCTCAGTGACCAAGAGCACAATGAGCTCTGGAACTGGAACACTTTGGTGCAAATTCCAGTATTGCCAGGTATGTGCTGGCTGATGTAGGGCCAGTGGACCTCTCCAAGCCTCAGTTTCCTTAACTGTAGAATGGTAACCTAACCGGTAATGATTCTCATGTTGGGGCTGCTGTGAACCATATGTGAGATAGGGCACCTAAAGCAGCAAGTACTCTGATGGGCATGAAACTGTCTTCCACCAACATCTGCCGCTGTCCCCCCTTTTGTCATCTGTGCTGCGGCTGCTGTTATCATTTAACTTCCAAGCAGCATTTACACTGCTCAGCACTGTGCCCTCCCAGAACATCCTCTTTGATGTCTTCCTTTAGCAGCCGCGGTGCTATGCCAGGCTGGAGGCCTGCCCTTGCTCCCATGGCACTCCCAGGGCTCCTTGTCAGGCTGCTCCATGAGCCGCCCCGGGCTCTGATCGGTGCACACTTTCCCAGACAGATGCGGTTGTTGGAGTAGTAGAGGCCGAGTCTCCTGTGTTGTTGACCTGACATACACCCTGTGGATAGAAGCTCGCTGGATGTTTGTGCATGGGGGTCTGCTCTGCAGAAGGCCTCTGTGACCGGGGGTGCCAGAGCCACTCTGCCCATGAGGTGTCAGTCAGCACAAGCACAGTGCGATGACCCATGGCTTTGCCAGCCCTCTCGGGACTCCCAGCTCCATCTGCTCTGATTTTATTCGGATATTCATATATTACCAAAGTGACACATTTGAATGAATTATGTTTGCAAGGCTGACTCTAGAATCTGCAGTGCTAGGCTGCCTCGGGGCCCAGACATGGGGGTTCCTATCATTTTCTAGAGGAACCTTCTCTCATCCTCTCGGCCACTCCCAGACTTTGCCCTCCCTCGGGGGGTCTGCGTCCACCACGTCCTTTATCATAATCAGTGCAGGTCAGCTGAAGGGAGAGGGGCCTCAGTGCTGGTCCCGGGGCTGCGCCCCTCTTGGAAAGCATTTTGCATCAGCCCAAGGCTGTGTAAGTCTTCCCAGAGCGGAGGTCCCCAGGTCCCTAAGGGCACAAGTGTTGGCTCCAACTCTGTAGTGAGGCGGCAGCCAAACCTATGTGGACTTTTAAATCTAATTTAACTTTATCTTTTGCTTTGAAGTAGCAGCACTGAGTCCATCCCCCTGTGGAAGCTCTGTATGTGTTGCTTGGGGACCTCAGTGTGTGACGGGGGGGGGGGGGTAGGAGGTGAGCGGGGCTGGGATCCTTCAGGCTGTCGGCCCCTTTGTTCTGTCACTATGAGGAGCCTGGCTGTGCTGGTTTCCAACAACCAGGGGCTGAGTCACCGGGCCCAGCGGGCCGGGCCTTTGGGATGTTTCCACTTCAAAGAGCAGAGTTTGGTTTGTGGGAATTGACAGAAAACATGCAGAAAGTGAGGGCCTTGTGCTCCGAGGGTAACCCGGCCCTTTCAGGCAGGAAAGGCAGCTCGTCCCTGCCATGGGGTCAGCCCGTGAAAGCTGCCCTCCACCCGGATCGGCCTGCAGTGCACCCCGGGTGTTATTACAGCTGCCCCTCGCTCCATTAGTGCTTTGGCTCAGCTGGTGCCGGCGTCCTGGCCTGGACCCCAGCGCTGAGAGTCTGTCAGGGACATGGTAGCATCTTCAAAATTGCTTCCTTAGCGGGTTTGCCAGAGCTGGAGGGCCCATGTGGGGGCGGGGGGCTCTGTGCAGAGGGCGCTGGGTTGCTCCCCCTGACTGGAGGGTCCTCAGCTACAGGACAGGGCAGGGTGGCTCCTGAGCTGACCTCAGGCTGCCCTGGACACCTCAGAACCTCGTACCTTCTTTATCAGAGCACAGGTGTGGACTGGGCCTCCTCTTTGTGACCGGTGAGCCCGGAGAGCGCTTTCATGCTCACTCGGGGTCACTATTTCAGTTAGGAGTGTGGTCTCCCAGCTCCTGTGTCCAGAGCTGGGCCTTGCTCTTCTCTGTGGCTTCTTCAGGGTGTACTTGGTTGACTGAGAGTAGGGAAATCAGGCCAATAAACCATGATCGATGGACAGTTGCCATGGAGGGTGCTGCTGGTACTGTGGGCGGTCCCGGGAGAGCTCAGACCTGCCTGGTGCTGGCCGTGTCCCACTGCGAGCAGGTGCTGCTCCTGGGGTCTTCTTGACTCTGGCAGAGATGGGCAGCAGGTGCAGCCAAGAATTGTGGGGGAGGTAATGTCCCAGCGGGAAAGGAAGCTGTTGGATGCCGACTGCAGCATCCATGCTCCAGGTGGCCAATTCCGGAGGAATCTGGGGACTCTCCCTGCTGGCTGTCCCCCTTCCCCGTCTTGCTCCCACTGCCATTCCTCATCCCAGGATCAATTTCCAAGTGCCCGTCTCCGTTTCTGCTCTCAGGGGAACCCAGACTGAGGCACTGGCTCATGTGAACGCCTGAAGTGGAGGGGCTCATGTGGCTGCCTTGGTAACTAGTGGTACTCTGGGGAGTTTTCCGAAGGGCACAGGTTCAGGAGTGGGTGGGATGTGTTCTACTGTTGACAAATTCTCACTGGCTGGGGCAGAGGTCTCGGCTGAGATGGTTGCCGTCAAGGTTCTGTTCACGTAGTAGCACCTGAGGAAGGGGCTCCTGGCCATCCCCGCTCCCTGCTGCTCCTCCCTGAGCCAAGATGCTTTCTGAAGAGTGGCCCTCAGGCAGGGTGCCCGGGGAGAGAACCCCAGAGATGAGGGCCAGTCTCCAGTGTCTTTCATTTCATGAGCCTCCTCACCTTGGCCTTCACCCACGACATCCTGCTGAAGAACAGACCAGAGGATGCCTCCCTCTCAAGGTTCCTCAGTTCCCCCTGCACAGACCGTGGGTGAGACATAGATGTTTGTTCCCGGGGTTTAAGTTAATGAATAATATGTTAGAGATGGCAGCTCTTAAGAAGTCATATTTGCAACACCTCTGACCGTGGCCCCATAATGGGCACCTCATTACTGGCCCAGTTTCTGAGCCAGGCTATGAGCTATAGAAACAGCTGTGATTTCTGAAGTGCCCTGGGTTCATGGTGCTTTTTGTTTTTGCTGCCGCGCAAAGCTCTGATTTCCCCCGGAGAAGCTGAATAATGGAACACTTCCAGCTTTAGTGTGATCTTTAATATTCCCATCTCAGTGGGGTTCCCAAAGTGCCAAGCTGATTTTGTGCAGTGGCAGGAGAACAGAGCCATGTTGAAGTCTAAGATATTTGCAGAAATGCCAGAGGGTTTGTTATGTTGTTGTTACCTTAAAACTTTTGTTGTCTGAGTGTGCCTAAGTAAAATATTGTGTATTTGCACGGTGGGGAAAAGACAAAAACAGTTCATATAGTATGAAAGCAAGCAAACCAAACCATGCCTCTCCAGCATGGTAGCTGTTTGTCTTGACCTTCTGGGTTGGATTGTCCTTTTGGTAGGCTTCCAGAGAGCAAGTATGAATATTTGGCACACTAGATTTAAGACTGACTTTGTCACTTTTGCCTTTGGAGATGTCCCTTGCACTTGATGCTCATTGGCCAATGTGGGCAAGATTGATGGTCGTTGATAGCAGATGTTCTTACTTGAGAGTCTGATGGATGATCGAGACCATCTTCCCAGGAAATACACATATTTTACACACAACATGTTGAGAGTGATTACAAGAGGGTTGCGTACCAACTAAAACCTACCCTTTACCCCAGCTGAAAGCAAATTCCTAATCCATGAGAAAGAAGCCTCCAGGATGGATATTTGAGAATCACAGATTGTTCTGGGAAAAACAGGGCAGCAGACTCCAGGCCACATGTAAACACACGATAACTGAAGTCAATGCAGATTATAGGGCTCATTTAGAACACTGGCTGTTGGGAGAAAGAGTGGGTGTGTCCACTGCAGCTTCAAGAAATACATTTGCATAGTGTTGGATTAGTATGTGCTTTCTGATCAGATTGCTTTTTATGATTTTCTCTGCGAACATAATTGGGGCCATCCTATAGCATCAAGAGCTGCAAGTGAAAAAATAAGAAAAGAGAAAGAAAGATAAAATCACCCATCCACCATTTTTAAAAAGTGAGATGGCAGCTGGAGGCGTGTGACTGAGGTACTGGTGAGGTGGAGTGTGTGTGGTTAGACTGGAAACTTCCTGAAAGAGGCAACTGTCATTGGGGTCATCATAGACCAACTACCAGGGATGACGGAGGCTCTTTGGAGGGAGCTCATGAAGTTGCTACTTTTGGAGTGGTCCAAGGCTAAGATTGTAACCCAGTTGTCCTCAACAGATGCTGCAATGCTCACACTTAAGGTGGCAACATTGGGGTACAGAGAACTTTCTGGACAGATGCTCCATGATCTGGGCAGAAACCACAGAACTGCCAAGGTTTTGGAAACAGGATGTGGTGAAGGCAGCAGCTAAGGAAAAGACTCTATTCTCACAGACAAAAGTCTCCCTGTTTGACTATCAAAAGAGAGGTGCATCTTGGGGGAAAATATAGGTTTTCACATGTAGCAGTTAAGCTGATCTTTTTGTAAAAGAACCTCACTTTTGCAGCTCAGAGAGTTCTCCAGCCTGGTTGAGTTTGTTTCCCTTTTAATGGTGATCAGAGTAAACAGCCCCAGAAATAATTTTCTCTTTGGAAAAGTTCCCCTCTAACGGAAAAATTAAAAACATTCCATTGAGACATGCAACCTTGTTTGTTTGTTTCTTTTTGGGGAAAAAAGGATTAATTTTCTCTTTTCCATTTTGAAACTTAAGTTTAAAAGCTAAATATGAATGTGTAGCTTGTCCAAGCAGGATATTTGAATGTTGTCCAATTATATGAGCCATTAAAAAATGTGTATTTTATTATTTCTAAGATAATGCAGTTTTCTCCAAATGCTGAATTGAAATGGTCCAGAGAAATTTCAATGAGAGTATTAAGCAACTTCCATGTTTCCAGAACAATGCTATTTAGAAAAGTCATCCTTGCTGGGCTGGAGCCAAGTGAGATAAAAGAGGAGGCTGTGTGTGCGTGGTGAGGGCCATGGAAGGCTCCTCTGGGTGCCGGGGAATCTGGGAACGGAGCTTCTCCGCTCTGCGCCCCCACCTCCCTCATTTGCTCACCTTAGAAACTGGCTTTGAGTTTCTCACAGTTTCTGTGGTTTTGGAGCTCAGAAAGGGGGCTGGCCAGCTCCCAATCCTTTTCTACAATGAAAAATGATTTTAAAGATACTTGCACGTACAAATGAAAACATTTAAAAATGTGGAGAAATATCCCCAAAAGAAGTATGAATTTCAATCCCCCAAAAAACGAGTTAGGAAAAAGAGAGTAGCTGGGAAGGAACGGCTCCAAGCGCTGGAGTCGAGGAGACCTTCGTCCTCGCTGCAGCCAACCAGGACGACAGGCGGGGGCCAGGGGCAGGGCAAATGCACTCTCGGAGATGGGGCAGCTGAGCCCAGCCCAGGGACCGTACCTCACGCCTGTCTCTGTGTCTTTGAGCAAGAAGGAGTCTGCACCTCCCACCTGAACGTGTCCAGACCTGGCTGAGCTCAGGGACAGTGAGAAGGGTGGTGGTGGAGCTGGCGAGACACGCTGAAGATGGAAGGATGTTCTCCAGTCCCACTGAGTGGGGTGCGGGCTCTGAGGGCTGATCCCCTAAAGGAGAGGCCCCTGACCCCTTCCCCAAGGCAGATGGAAAGACGGCAAGTCTTCCTGGCTTTTCCATCTCAGGACCCCACTGCTCTTTCCAGAGTTGATGGTAGGAAGGCCTGGGAGCTGGCACATCTCAGAGCCTTCCAGAAGTAGAGGTGGTGGTGTCTTTCCTGCCTAAATGCATTTTGGGTGTGAACATGCTCATTAACTGGTCTCGGCCCCAGGAATAGCCCATCATCTGGCATTCCTATGACACACTAGATGGGGCTTTCCATGTTACCAGTCCCCCAAGCAAGCTAATAGGAAGCAGTTCCATCCTGGGAAAGCCTGGGAGGGCTACCGTCAGCATAACATCATGCATTAGTGGCCTCGTCCCTGTCCAGATCCAAGAGGAAATGGCCGGCCTACTTGGCTGTGTTAGACTTTGGCAAAATTGTACCCACGCTTGGTGTTTTATTGTATTCTATCCACCCATTTACCCAGATGGGTCTTATCTCTGTCATTGTTGTAGAGTCATCAAACAACACAAAATTAAGGGTGCAGAATGGCATATTTCATCCCATTTAATTATTTGAGTGTTTTGCACAGTCAGTCATTTTCCAGGGCTGTAACATTCTGAAGTTTCTATAAAGAAAATCAAACTTGGGCCGGCCCGGTGGCGCAGCAGTTTAGTTCGCGCTTGGCAGCCCGGGGTTCGCCGGTTCGGATCCCGTGCGCCCGCCGATGCACTGCTTGTCAGCCATGCCGTGGCGGGGTCCCATATAAAGTGGAGGAAGATGGGCACGGATGTTAGCCCAGGGCCAGTCTTCCTCAGCAAAAAGAGGAGGATTAGCTACAGATGTTAGCTCAGGGCTGGTCTTCCTCACAAAAAAAAAAAAAAAAAAATCTATAAACCATTTCACACAACAGCATAGCTAAAATAAAAATTTAAAAAAAAAAAAGAAAATCAAACTTACCTCTGCTTGGGTTGGTGTCAGGGATTATGTAAATGTAATATGAACAAAAATTAAGGATGTTATAATAAAAATATGCTGGGGTATCTTTTATAAACTGATCTCATGGAACCCCAATATTATTGTGCAAAGTATATGATCCTACAGAGATGGTTTCTCTTGAATTTTTTCTGGTAAAGTTTAAAAAATCTTCAATAGATTTATAATATTGCCTTGTGGTATTTTCTGACAGCATTAATTTTCTTTTTTTTAATGTCTAAAAATGTCTTCATTTGCCTTCGTTATTTTTTCCAACTTTTAAAAACTGTGGTAAAATACACATAACATAAAATTTACCATCTTAGCTATTTTTAAGTATGCAGTTCAATGGTATTAAATACATTTATAATGTTGTGCAGCCATCACCACCATCCATCCTCATTATTTTCATCTTGTAAAACTGAAACTCTGTCCCCGTTAAACAGTAACTCCCCACTCCCCCTCCCCCTGCTCCTGGCGCCCACCATTCTACTGTCTGTCTCTGTGGTTTTAACTCCTCTAAGTACTTCATAGAAGTGGAATTACTCTGTATTTGTCTTTTTGTGACCAGCTTATTTCACTTAGCATCATATTCTCAAGGTTCATCCAAGTGTTCATGTTCTTTCGAGATGATGGACCTGTCAAATGTTTGTATTTATCTAACAGCTAAAAGAAATCAGAGTCCACACCAGCTTCCATAAGAGGAAAGATTTGTGATGACATTACTGCTCATGAAAGTGGCAAGTCAACAGGGAACTTTGTATCCGCAGTTTTCCTTTCTTTACCTTGCTTCCTAATTGCGTGGAATTCTTTCTGAATCCTCTGTCCCTAGGCAGGTGGGAATGTCCTTTTCTTTTCAGCTGGTGTTTGAGCTATGGTGATGCAGGGTTATCTAGACTGAAGACTCTGAAATTCAGCCCAAGATGCTTGACCCAAGAATCAAAGCAAGAAAAGAAAGGAGCATTGCACGCTTTTTGGCATCTCAGTGGTGTAAACCGAATTAGCTGTGAGACTCTATGGTGGAGGGTATCCAAACCAGTGACAAAGACAAAGACTGGTGAGTCTAACCAGAGGGGAGAGATGAGCACTCCCTCCCATGTGCGTAGTGAATGCGGGGGTAAGCTGAAGCTGCCGATGTGAGCTGATGCCCCTTTAAACTGCTTTGCTGTGTGCTGTGCCCTCCTGGTGCCAGGACTTGGCGTTTCCCATGCTGTTCTCTACTGCAAGGAACCCGCGCTACTATGAGAGCACTGGATTCCACATTTGCAGTGGGGACTGCAACGTCTTGTCGTGAGAAAACAGGGATACATCGGTCGGGGGAGGTGGTGCCAATGGAGCCAGATAAGGGGAGACGTCACTGTCTCACGTTACAGTTTGAACTTCAGAAACAAATCAATGATGACAGACCCCAATTCTTACAGCTGAATTTGTAAATTGTAAATCCAGGATGACGCTCAAAATGGGCAAAAAATATGACATGTGTTAGAAAAAGTTCATAGAAACTAAGGGGAGTTAGTGATCAGTTCCAAATTATGGAAACTATACACATATGACCCACAGTTCCTTGACATAGGACCACTCGTTGGAGTCTGGGGAGGATGCAGGGAAGGCAATTGTGAATGTGGGCTTGGTAACAATTCCATGTCAAAACCACCTGGCTAACGAATATTAAATAAGGCGCTGGGACCCATGGGACCCAATGGGCTTTCTGGGATGCTGGAAAGCTGGAGGTGCTATTTAAAGATGCCTGGGCACTGACATTGCTACCTGGTCTCCGAGAGGTGACTCAGACTTGATGAACCTTGAGAACCATGACGAAGTTTGATGTCTGTAAGAATTTCCCATGATGGACAAAGATGATTTGCATAAGTCCTTCAGGATGACTGATGTAAACCTTCCAGCATAAAAGAGCCTTGGTACAAGAAGTTTTAGCTTCTTTGGTCTGTCAAGACCCTAATTTGCCAATTTGTGGAGACACTATCAGCACCAGTTGTGTGCCCCCTCCCCCCAAGCCCAATTAGGGACTTCAGCATTCTGAAGAAGCTTCTGCATCTGCTCATGCTCTGTGAGGCTTTATGTCTTTATTAGGAGCTTGATCTAACTCTAGTGTGTGTGTGTGTGTGTGTGTGTGTGTGTGTCAGTGTGAGAATGTGTGAGCATGTGTATGAGCACACGAGTCCTGGTACCGCCTGGGACGATGGATGCATGGTGAAGATGATATCTGGGTTTAAGAAAGAAGGTCAGTTATCTTTAGACAAGTTGGGTTTGAGGCACCTGGGGGGCACCCAGTAGGTGGTTGGAAATATGGGTCTGGAACTGTGGAAAGCTCAGGATTAAAAGTGGCTCTTTGGGAGGTACTGGCAGAGGGATGGATAGACGTGGTCACCCAGTGACGGCTGACAGAAGACGGCAAAGGTCAGGGCTCTGTGCAATTCCAACAGCCATGATGGGGAACCTCAGAGAGGTCAAGTCCTCCCCTCTATGGGGGGCGGGGAGCTGGGCATGGTGTCAATGTCCCCAAACTTCCCTGGTGATGACTGCATACTTGGGACTCTAGATTTAGAAGAGACCTTGGAAGTTATCTGGTCAGACCCCTGGCTCTGATAGATACCAGATGAGTGACATCAGGCAAGGGACTTGACCCTAAGTCTCAGTTTCCTTATCTGTAAGGAGGACAAAGGCACCCTCCTCCTGAGCGGCGAGGCGTCCGTGAGATGACATGTATAAAATGTCCAGCACGGTGGCTGGCACGCGGTAAGCACTCAAAAGCCGTTATTGTTCTTATTAGTTGGGATGCTTTCCAGCTACTTTCTGGAGCATTCGTGACAGATGGACTTAGCTTCAGTAATCCCTCTGCTGGGCTTCTCAGACGCTCGATGGGGGTCTCTTCAGCAGTTGAGCCAAGCAAATTGTTAAGACATCCTTGCCGGCTGTCTGCTTCCAGAGAGGGAGGTGTCCACGACTTCCCGGAGCCATGGAGACTGGGCTGTGGCTGGAAGCTGATGCCCACCTGCTCACCTTTCCTCTGCAGTGACTGGAGGGGCGGGGCTTCCCTCCACTGGGGTGGGTAGAGAGAGAAAAGGGTGAAGGATTTTCATTTATTTTGAATAAAATGTTCCATCTGCTCTCTCTCTGCACTGATTACCCTGCATCATGTGGGCCTGGGCTCGCAGACACCACTGAGTTTACGGGCTGCCTGCCAAGTGGCTAAAGACCTTCTTTCTGGATGTAAAGTTCTCAGAAAAGAATGCATTGAGTTTAATGTTGAACTCTAAGTATAATCCGGTTGGAGTTATTTTTAGGTATAGATTTATGAAATCATAATGAAATAACAATGTAAGGAGAGCACTGATCCTGGACATATATTAACAAGATATGCAGCAAATATTTCCGATGCACATGTTTTTGAGAAGTACAATCTAGTATTTTATGTGTCAAAATGATCAATACCCTTTGTTACCTCAGACCGGTCACAATCTTCCTGTTCAGGAATTGGGTAATATCCCCTTTAAATTAAAGTCCTAATCCTTCTGTCTTAGAATAAAAGCCTGTTGTTCTTCTTTTTTGCCACTCTTCTCAAAAGGTCATTCTAATTGCCCCCCACTCAAGGCAGGGCGACGTGCAGGCTGGTTTTGGGTTGAACACTTTCCACATCCAGCTGAATCCTGGGAGGGCACGTCAAGGAGAGCACCTCTCCTCCCTCTTCCATGCCCTCCACTCCCGCCCAACGCTGACCCACAGAGCCTGTAATTCCAGAGGGGCAGAGTGGGGTGGGGGAGGACTGAGGGAGCCCCTAGGAGCCCTGTCTGTAGGTTTTCTGTGGAGCAGGAGAGTAGAGAGCTCTGGGCTTGAGGTCTAAGTGGGTTTTGGGTCTGTATCACGGTATCTCTGTGTCTCCAAAATGTTTGGCCTTCATTTTATTACCTGAAATGTTACACTGAGGAGTCTAAGTTCTTGGCCCTCTGCACGTATTCTGACTGTGAAACTGAGAATTCAAATATGTTATTTTCAGTTTCCACTGTGCTCCAGATAGACTCCAGGAGACTTAAGTTTCCTCTGTTGACACTTCTCTTTAAAACCTAAAACATGGCTTTGGCTCCTACTTGCCCTGTAGGAATGCACGTTAAGACACACCTTAGACCTCAGGGAAGGCTGGAGGTGGCTAACCCAGTGGGACTCCACTCTTTCTCCTGCCTCATACCTGGTGGCTGGTCACTTGATTCTCAAGTGAAGCCATCGCTAACAGAGGTTAAGGGTCAGTTGGGGCTGAAGGCTGGGAGAGCCCTGGATGCCCGAGGGAGGGGGTCCTGCCGGGACTGTGGGTGTTCTGGTGGAGGAGAAGACATCTCTGGAAGTTTGACTCCTCCAAAGTCAAACTCCAAAGGTGGCTTTTCTTCAGTGGATGTGCCCCTTGAAATGGAACAGAATGAGAGTCACTGGGGATTGGGTGACAGCAGCTCTAAGCTATGTAGTTTCATTTTCAAGAAGTAGGTCCAGAGAAGGGCAGAAACCTGAGCACAAACTAGTTGAAGGTGCGAGCAACTAACTTTTGCCCAAGTAAAGCTTTCTTTAGAATTACACGGCTCTTTCCTTTCCTTTTCCCTTCAGATTTTTCTGTCTTTCCTCTGAACTACTTTTGGTTGTTAAGACATTAGACACAGGTTCCTGTCTCGGGTCATGAGAAGTCACTGCGTCATACCAGCTCTCGCGTGGGAGTGCCTCCGCGGTCTGCACGCTCTGCTTTCTTTAGGGACACACGGAGGGTCTTGGTCAAGGTGTCTGTGGGTGTCAAATGGCGCGCAGACTGCTGTGTGACCCCCGATTCCCCCCTACTACCATTTCCATGGAAATAACTGATTCAGTCTGTTTCTCCACCACCAAAATAAACAAACTGAAAAAGCCTTGGATCATTCAGCTCAATATCCAGTTTTACTGAGCTAACAAAACAAAAGAAAAGTGAACTGTTGCTTCAGGTAAAAACAGCCCCTGTGTTTCCTGTGCTTCCAGCTCATGACAGCCTTTTGCTGTTCTTTGCTCCACCGCATCATCAGGCGCTGGGTGTTAGACTCAGTATTTTCAAATCCGATGCCATTATTTATACTTTTCTTTGACCCAAAGGTCTTGGTATGGTATGAGGTGAATTAGTGAAAACTACTTTCTGGTTCTCTTAACAGGAATTGCCACCTTGTGGCTTATTTACAGGTACTGTGTATTGGATTTAAGAAAATACATAAATTACTATTTACAGGTGCAGTTCTCCTAAGTATTGGGGTGAAAACTCTGCAGTATTGTTTGGGAGCCCCGTTTAGGTGTTGTCGGTGCACTATCCCTGCACTGGGAGCTGGCCGGCTCTGGCCAAGTCCAATCCTGTCCTCTCAAACACCGAATCTCGTTTGAGAGGTCACTAAGTCTGCAGTATGAGCTGGTGGCTGGATGGGGCACCTCTTAGGAGGCTGTCACTGCATCAGGAGAGAGAAGATGAGGGCTTGACAGAGAGCAGTGCTCGGGGTGGAGGGCAGGGCCAGATTCAGGGAGTCTCAGGGGCGTCTTCAGTCAGATTTGGTGTCTGTTTGGGTGGGGGGGTGGTGAGAGAGATGAAAAGGATGACCGGGATTCGGGCTTGGGCGAGTGGATGGATGGATGGTGGTGCGCACCCAGGGAGAGGAGCAGACTGAGGAGAAAGGTGATTTGTGCACTTCTGGGCAGGTTGGGCTTGACAGGCCTGGAGGACCTGCGGATCCATTGTGGGGGAGACACCTGGGCTGCAGGCACAGCGTTGGGTCTTGAAGTCGTGAGAACGTAGAGTGAAAAGAGCAGCGGTCTCTCCACATTGCGTTTGTTATCAATTTCTTTGATTTTTGCTCTTGTCTTCTTGCTCTCAGCTGTTCTTCTTTTCCTGTTTTCTAGTGGTGGGAGTTTGGATCATCAATCTGAGACCTTTCTCCTTTCCTATATGAGAACTCAATGTTACAAATTTCCCTGTGAGCACTGCCTTTCCTGCATCCCACACATTTTCATGTGTTGGGTTTTCATTTTCATTCAATTAAAAATATTTTCTAATTTCCCTTGTGACTTCCTCTTTGACCCACGGGTTGTTTAGCAGTGTACTGGTTCATTTGACATTTTTTTTGCATTTTTCAGAGATCTTTTTGTTATTGATTTCTGGTTTTACTCCATTTAGATCAGAGAATATACTTTGTATGATTCTAATTCTTTTATATTTGTTGAAGTTTGTCTTGAGGCCCAGAATATGGCCTATCCTAGTGAATATTTAATTTATTCTTGAAAAGAATGTGTATTCCATTATCATTGTGTGGAGTGTCCTGTAAATGTCAATTAGGCCTCATTAGTTGAGGGCGTTGTTTAGATCTGCCACATCCTTACTGATTTTCTGTCTACCTGTTTTTTCAATTACTCGAAGAGGACTGTTGAAATTTCCAACTATATTTGTAGATTTATCTATTTTTGCCCCTCAGTCCTCTTAGTTTTTGCTTCATGTATTTTGAAGCTCTGTTGTTAGCTGCATGGACATTTAGGATTATTATGTCTTCTCGTGAGTTATGCAGTGTCCCTCTTTATCCTTGAGAGTATTGCTTGTTCTGCTGTCTACTTTGATATTAATATAGCCACTCCAGCTTTCTTTCTTTTAATAAGTGTTTACACATTGTATCTTTTCCCAATCTTTTGCTTTTAATGTACATGTGTGTATCTATATCTGTATCTGTATCTGTCTATATCTCACTCCTTCTCTATGTCTTTATAGTTAAAATGGGTTTCTTATAGACAGCATACATTTTGGTCATGTTTCTTTATTCAGTCTGATCATCTCTGTATTTTAATTGTTTCTTTTTCAGACCATTTCCATTTAGTGTAATTATCTATAATGTTGAAATTAAAACTACCATATTGCTGCTTGTTTCTTTTTCTCCTCTGGTTATCTTAGTGTGCTATCTTCTTAACAGCTTCACCTCCCTTCCTTTACAAATTCTTCCCAATTTCAAACTGCTGTGTGTATTTTTTCTCTCTGCAGAACTTATTTTTAGCAAGTCTGGAATATGCTCCATGCTCTTGTTATCAATATTTTCAATGTGTGTAAGTCTTACCTCCAATTAGATGGTGGGTCCTTGAGCCTGGAGGCCATGGTTTTCTGTCTTCTCTGTTCCCCACAGTGCCTAGCAGAGTAGAAGTCTACAGAAGGAGCTTACTACCCAATGCGGGCATCTGGTTTCTTCACTTATTGAAGATGCTGAATGATATTGGAGGGCAATCATGCAGTTGTCACACCAGTGCCTGGGACCCAGCTGCCGTCTACCTTTAGCTAACCTCTCAGCTCCCCATGATACTTGTGATGAAACTTTTCTGGTTTTCTCAACTTCTCAGCCCACTCCTGCCCTTTCCTCTCAGTGCTCCAGAGATGTTGTTCCATGGAGCTCCATCCACAGTCCATTTCTCCTTTCACACACTCTTCTCTGCTGATCCCAGTCGACTACACCACACCAGGATGAGCTCCGACAAAGATCCATCTCCTTTGCTCCTGGCTGGCACTCCCATCCATACCCTGCTGATGCCTCAAACTCGTGTTTCCCATACTGACCTTTCTTTCTGATTTTCTGTCTTGGATGAAGGAATCATTTTCATATAAGACCCAGTGTCAAAGTCACTTTGAATTCTTCCTCACTCATCCCTTCCCTTCACGCCAAATCAATTGTTAAATACTGCCTTTCTCCTGACTTCATCTTCTCCACCACCACTGGCGGCTCTCCCTGGAACTAGAGCAGTGGCCTGCACCTGAACTCTCTGTGCTGTGGGCTCCTTACCTTGCCCAGCAGACCCCCTGACTTGAACTACTGCACCCTCCGTTCTCCTTCTTGTCCTTCCTGCTAACTTAAGTTAGACGTACTGCTCTATCCCAGCTTTTCCACCTTCCCGCTTCCATCCTGCCCGACCTGTCCTCCTCCGATGTTAACAGAACCTTGTGTCAGTGTTTATACCACTCCATCTCATATTGCCCCTGCGTCTGCCTCCTCCCTTAGGATGGAAGCTCTTTGTGGCAGGGTCCCCATCCCATCTGTCTTTGTAACTCCAATGCCTGGCGTATAGTAGCTGTTTGGTAAATGCTTATGCTGAGCACATCTTTTGTTTGGAGCCTGTCTGCTTGCCTTGGTAACAAGAGTCTTACTGGAAATGGCAAGCTGATCAGCTTGCCTTTCTGTTTCCACCCCAGGTTACTCTGAGGATTCCAGACTTTAACCTTTTTTTTTTTTGCTGAGGAAGACTGGCCCTGGGCTAACATCCGTGCCCATCTTCCTCTACTTTATATGGGACACTGCCACAGCATGGTTTGACAAGCGGTGCATCTGTCCGCGCCCGGGATCTGAACCTGCGAACCCCCGGCCAAGAAACGGAGCATGTGAATTTAACTGCTACACCACCGGCTGGCCCCAGTTTCACCTTTTTTATTTGGCTCTCTGTCCTCCTTAAAATTAGGGACATAGTTACTCCCTGTACTCCAAAAATCTAGTCTGAAATAAGGAACAAGAGAAATTCATGAGAGGCCTGCGGCTGTTGGGAGCACCTTGAGTGGGCTGGCCTTTATTTATACCTTAATCTCAATTTGGAGAAAGAATGCAAACAAATAACTGGAAAGGAAGTAGGACAGGGGTTTGGTCACCACAGAGCCACAGCGGGATTGGACCCCGTGGGATTATTGTGAAGCTATTTCACTGCAAGAGCCTTTTTTCCCTCTGAGATGCATCTCAAACACCAAGACAAGCTTTGTTGTGTTCTGTTTACCATTATTTTCCAGTGGACTGACTTGCTCCTTGGAGTTAAGTCTGTTGCATTTGCCTAGCAGCTGATTTAGGAGAGAGAAAATAGCCTTGTCATGTCACATTAACAGCAATGGAACATTCCGTCTGATGGCCGCCTGGCCCTGCTGCTGTGCTGACCCCTGTGCAGAAAATCAGCGTCGGCTCCCCAAAGTGCTCTTGATTTCCTGACTTGGTCATTTGTCAGGTTTCCATCATCCTTGCCCCTGGGTCACTGTGTCTGCGGATGAGCGGAGCCTTTAAAGGAAAAATAGTTTATCCATCACTGCAAAACACGAGGAGCTGCCCTGCAAAGCCTGGGGTCGGAATGGAAGACTGGGTAGGGCTGCTCCCTCTAGGGGAAATCACAGCCCCCTGTGCTCTCAGCTGTTTTGGGTTTGGCACAGATGCCAGCTTATTGGGGAGGCAGGACTTTTCCTGTGCTGTAAAGAGCCTGAGAGTGGGGATGAAAACTTTTGGTCTATTTGAATATTTAGATTCCAGCATTTATGGGAAAATATTAATTCTGTGATAGATGTGAATTTTCTAACCTCTTTTTAAGTGAATAATGTAGAAAAAGAAATCTTTATGTCTGACTCTGCAGTAGGTTTTTTTTTTTTTTTTTGTGAGGAAGATCAGCCCTGAGCTGACATCCATTGTCAATCCTCTTCCTTTTTGCTGAGGAAGACTGGCCCTGGGCTAACATCCGTGCCCATCTTCCTCTACTTTATAGGGGACGCCACCACGGCATGGCTGACAAGCAGTGTGTCAGCGGGCGCCCGGGACCCAAACCTGCGAACTCCGGGCTGCCAAGCATGAACTAAACCGCTGTGCCACCGGGCCGGCCCCTGCAGTAGGTATTTTATGTGCATTCACTCAGATCAAGGAGAGATCATGATGTCCCTTCTTGTATGGACAGTCCGTAAGCAGGTGACTGTTTTCCCCTCCTGCTCTTCCTAGGTTTCAGTGTGTGTGTGTGTGTGTGTGTGTGTGTGTGCATGTGCGTCCGTGTGTGTGCGTGTGTATGTGTGTCTGTGTGTGTGTGTGCGTTTGTGGAATGGAAGGGTCCAGCCGCTCATCAACCAGGACTGACTGCCTTCAGAAGCTTGATGCTGCCCTACTTGAAGGGATTCTCAGGGCACAGGGTTACCTTTGCTGACCTGCAGTGAACCCAAAGAATCCGCTGTGAATTTGCTTGTATAGTTTGTGCGACTGCCCTCACCTGGTTTGTGCTGTGCACAGGAAAAAGCTGGTAAATGGAGAGGGAAGGTTCTGCTGCCACAGAGGCTCAGGTTGCCATATCAATGTCTATAAAACATCAGAGACATGTGACTGAGGGGTCGGCATTTCTTCTGGAAGCAGTAATTGTCAGGGGTCTATCCCCTCTCCATGGGGTGGTCACTGAAGTGCCTGGGTGATGCCGACCTCAGGCCAGATTTGCAGCCATCATCGGGGAACCAGCGAGGCTCTTGTGCTCTCAGCCTCAGTGGGAGAACCAGGTAACTGGCAGCTGGGGTGATGGCTTTGAAGGGCCAGGCCCTGGGGGGAGAGCGCCGGAGACTTTTCTGTTTGTTTCCAAGCATGAAGCAGCCTCCCCAAGGAGACAGTGACCTAAATGAGGAGAATTAGGCTGGATTAAATGACTCATTAAATGTCTCCTCCACAAAAACAGGAGAAGAGAGAGAGCAGAGCCAAGTGTGATCAGTGTGAGGGGCACCGAGGGAGACAGAGCTGAAGACGCTTCTTTCTGCCAGCCCAGGGCCACCCCCCCTGCCCCTGCCCTGTGCCTGTCTATAACAACCTGGGTTGTTGAACGAGATGACCATGTGAGGTGATGGCCCACAGGTGGCTGTGAGTGACTCACACACCTGGCTTGGTCTCCAAGGCCTTGGGTGGCACTCCAGAGGGCGCTGCCTGCGTCCATCCACGTGGCCCCTCCAGGCACTCCTTGTTTATTTTCTTCATACTGCCAGCACACCAAAATTCTTGGTCACTGATGACATCTCATACAATACAAAACGAAGGGCTGACAACGTTTAAAATCTGGAAAATTCGAGGTGAATTCAAATGCTTACAAAGAAAGCCCTGCTTCAATTCTGTCAGGAACAGCAATGGCTGCATGGTGACTCATTCCCACACCCACACACATCCCTGCCCCAGATTTTGGTTTACAATTCTATTCTCCAATAAATGCAGCCAGGACTCCTTGGAGGGCAGCAGCTGATTTTATTTCAATCTTAAAGCAGGAAAAGATCAGGGTGGCTTTAGCACATGCTCTTGTAGCCAGAGAGAGAGAATCCTCTCTTGAACGTAGGGCAGAGTTGAAAAGATAGAGGATCCAGCAAGTGTTGAAATGTGAAATCCAAAGGAGAAAGCTGTGGTCAATGGAAACACGCTGAGTCTGTGACAGGCCATGAGCTCATAACAACACTCAAAAGAAAAACGTTAACATAGAGCAGATATGAAGGTAATTCTCAAAGCCAACAAGAGTAAATAGTAGTGTAGGTAGTAAGATGTGTAGTTACTTCTCTTAATTATATTCCTGTCTCTGAAGGATGGAGATATGCTTATTTTTTTGTAAGCAGGAAAAAAGGATTGTAGGGACATGTGTGACAGAGTCCAGCAGTCCTGGGCTAGGTAGGAACCATCTGGGGGACAAGAGGAACCAGTCCACAGTGGAGGCCACATGTCCTCACAAGGAGGAAATGGGAGAGGATGTCTAACACCTGATGACCTCCAGTGGTTACACACACAACAACCTTATGCAAAGAGGGCCTTGGTGTTCCAGAAATGCAAATTATCCCAATGGACCAGGAAAGAGATCCATCCACCCAGATCCAATCCCTTCCTTCTAGGCCAGAGGTCTTCAAACTTTTTTGACCTGACCCATGGTAAACAATGCATTTTACATCAGGGTCTGGACAGTGTTCATGCAGGCACACACATTTAACAGAATAGTAGATACATTGGACCTACACTAGGTAGTAGACACATAGAGCATGCATTTGTCTCTTTACCTATCTGCCTATCTGGGAAGAAAAGTCCCAATGAATGCCACTTGCCCTCCTATGAACAAGGCCACCACATATAGTGGGCACCCTCACTGCCTGAGCAGCCAAGGAGAGTCCAGCAGGGAAAGGATGATGGAAGTGCAGTTGAGTCGTGGTGCCACCTTTGGTCTCAGAACCGGCCTGCTGGGCACTAGTAGAATCAGGGCCTTGGGTATTTCTTGGGAGGGCAATGGGGGAGACCAGGACTGGGGATTGTTAGTGAGTGTTCTTTGAGGGCCATCACACAGGACAAGGCTTGCCAGCAAGTTTCCCTTTTGATGAGAGAAGCCTGTCAGGCAAACTTGGTTACCTTGGAGGAGGGATGGCTTTTCAGTGGTGGATGTGGATAAAAGAAGACAGAATGCCACTTTCATCTTAAAGAGAAACTTTGACTCTAGCACAAGATCTCAAACATAAGGGTTGTCATTCTGTTTTAAATTGAAGATAATCTCTCCCCCTTGTCATTGATGGAGTGTTTTCTCTGTGCCAGGCTCTGTGCTCAATACTCCAATGCTCCATCTGAGGAAACCCTGACAGAGCCCTCTGCAGTGTGGACCTGTCCCTGTCCCTTTCCCTGGGAGAGGTAGCCCAGGTCAGCTTGGCCAAGGACACAGCCTCTGATTAGTGGTGGGGCCTGGGTTTGCATGCAAATCTCTAACTGCAGACACATGATTTTCTCATAATGGCTTCTGTGTTGAATCTTTATACATTTCTTAAGCAGCATGGAGGGGGAAAAGCACATTTCATTGTAAGGGAATAATAGCCTGATTATTTTGTGCTATTTAATATTTATAAATACTTTCCAATCTAAGAATGTAACTGTTAGTGCAGTAATACAATGACCCCATGCAGTTAAGGCTCAGTTGGCCTTTCTCTCCTAAATCGTGGTAGACACAACAGTTATTTCAGAATATATCGGCTCTCGGCACCAGAGTCTGTAAACATGTCATCCTAATTCATTATGTTTCCACCTCTGTACCTGGACCTGTCTGAGATCATAAATTATCAATTTTTGGGTTCAGAAATGTATAAACCTGGAATACTCAGTGCAATACTGACATAAGTGCTTAATATGGAAACAGTCATTATTTTCCCCCTATTATCCTTCTAGCTATTAGCTCCTCTGTGGTTTAGGAAAAAGTAATTAAGTCTTGGTTATTTTTCTGGGGGAAGAAGGGAATCACCAACGACCCTCAACCTTATCAGACCCAATCCTCCAAACTCCTCCACTCAATTTTTGTGGCAGATGTGGAGGGGTAATAGCTTGGTTGTTTTTGCATTTCACCTTTTTCTCCTGTTCCCTTCCTCTGTCTGTGCTAACAAGCAGTGAAATGGACAGGGAAGAAAGGAAAGAATTGCAGAGCAGGGAAAATTCAGTGTGTAAATACCCTGTCTGGAGATGGCTGCTTGTTAATAGAGTTTAAATTTCATTGTTATAAATAGGGTCTACAAGGAAGGTCCTGCAGCCTTTTGAAAACGCCATCCATCTCTCTCCAGGCTCTTCCAAGCCATGGGCAGAAATGCCTCGAAGCTCTTGCCTTAAGAATGAACTTCCAGATAAACAAACACACGGATAAAGAGAACAGATTCGTGGTTACCAGAGGGGAAGGGGGTTGGGGGGTGGGCGAAGGGGTAAAGGGGCACATATATATGTGGATGGATAAAAATTAGACTATTGGTGGTGAGCATGATACAGTCTATACAGAAATTGATAAATAATAATGTGCACCTGAAATTACACAATGTTATAAACCATTATGGCCTTAATAAAATAGCTGAAAAAAAAAGAATGAGCTGCCACAAAACATGCCCATCCCCAGCTGGTCCAGAGCCTTGGGTTTGATTTGAGATTCCTACTTTGGTGAATAGAAATTGGATATTAAAGGTGACCCTCCACCCGGCCCTGTTTGGGAGACATCAGTGTTATGTTCAGGTGGGGCTTGGCCCTTTTCCCATGTCTTCTGTAGTCATGATATGGAATATTCTATATGCTCGATGGATACTTTTTCTCCTACCGATACGTTCACTGTGGGTTAATTGGAGATGGGGCCTCCATTCCGTGAATGGGGTCTCAGTCCAGGTTTATGGGTTTTTTGGGTGATAATTGACATGTCTGTAAAGTTTTAGAAAAGTATCAACATCGTTATCAAGAATTCCACTAAATGTCTCATGGAAAACTCTTCTCTGAAACCCTGAAAATAGGGATTTTAATGAGGCTATAATATGTGCTCATAACGTCTTGTTGTCAGAGGGGAGGAGCTGAGGGATGTGATGCAGACATTCCAGTGGGAACTAGGGACACGCGTCCCGATTCAGTTTCTGATGACATCAGGTGTCCTGGGCAGGCGTTCGGGGAAACGTCCTTGGGTCCTGGGTGGGGGTGGGGTGGTGCCCACGTGTCGGGTTGTGGTGGGCGGCGTGGCCCACAGCCTGCAGTCCTCTTTGGCTATGCTGACCTTATGCTGGGTTAGCCAGCTGGCATTTCAGACCTCAGAGGAAAAAGGAACTGATTGGAAATAACACAGTCAAGCTGTGGGCAAATGTATTCTTGTGTTTATTGAGCAGTTAGCCAGTGAACAAGAATCACATGAACCTCATGTTTGTGTCCCTATGTCACTTGCTCCCTCCATAAGAGTGGACAGCTCCCACCTGGCCTACGCCAGTGTGCCTTCCTCTCTCCTGATGCCGCTCCACCGGGTCCTCCTGGGTCTTGGCTCCTGTGTCCTCTTCTTGATGCTTCTCCTGGGCTGTCTGGCCTCAGTCCCTCACATTTCCTCATTGGGGCTGATCTAGGTTTCTGTCATTAATGTTCCAGGACTTGCCCCTGTCTCAGTCAGCTCCAGCTGCTATGACAAATTACCACAGACTGGGTGGCTTATAAACAACAGGTTATTTCTCACAGTTCTGGAGGCTGGGAGTCCAAGGTGGGGCCAGCATGGTTGGGTTCGGGTGAGGACTCTCTTCTGGATTGCAGGGGGCTGTCTTCTCGCCGGGTCCTCACATGGCAGAAGGGACGGGGAAGCTCTCTGGGGTATCTCTTATAAGGGCACTAATCCCATTCATGAAGGCTCCATCCTCTGACCTAAGCACCTCCAAAGGCCCCACCTCCTAATACCATCCCATTGGGGGTTGTTTCAACATATGAATTTTGGGGAGACACAGAAATTCAGCCCACAGCACCCCCTAACTGTGCAGTGCTCTCTCTATTGCTGCAGTCCCTCCTCTTATGTCGGGTTTTCCTTTTCTCATCTCTGCCACTTGCTCAAAAAAAAGAAAAAAGATAAGCCAGCCCAGGCTGACTGCAGGGGAGGAAGTGATGTCCCTCCTCCAAAGGCTGTGTGTCAGCTCCTGGGAGGCAGGGAGCTCTGCCTTTCCTACTCTTGTCCTTTGCAGGACTGGCTATGCCAGGACACATGACCAGACCATTCTCTTCTGTGACAGGATCAGAGGAAGTGCCCACCCAAGGCCAGCTCCAGGGCACAGCAGGATCAATCCAGGGAAGCTCTGTGTGACCCACATTGTTGGTACAGACAGTTTAGGGGCAGTGAGGCACCCTTCTCAGTTAGGGTGATGGGGGCCCTCCCCACAGCCAAGGGCCCAGATGCCAGCCATGGGCCGGCCCTGCAAGCAGGCTTTTCCAAGGAGAGCAGTGGGGCCTGCTATGTTAGTCGGCCCCTTCCTGCGCTGGGACATTTTTTGTTTCCCAGAGAACTTAATCTCTGTTGAAAGCAGCTTCTTTTATTAAGAAGTGTGGCCAGCATCTTCATTTTTCTATAAATGGATGGTTGGCTCTCAACTGCCCCCACGGTCTGTCTTGATTTCTAATCTAATAAGCATGTGCCTGGCTCTGTGATGAGCCGGAACCACTGGATATCTGAGTGGGATGTGCATGAAATTCCAGTGGCAAAGGCCTGTGCAGATCCTGACATTTTATTCAAATGCACTGATAAAACTGTAGAGCATTAAAAGTCAAATTTAATCCCTGACCCCTAGAATCAATACAATTATTGTGAGATGATGGATATTGGTTATCCCTTTGAGCGACCATGAGTTTCCAGAGTTGAAAATATCGAGGTGCTGGATGTAACGGCATAGACCACCCTTCAGCAGCTCTATAACCTGTGGCCAGGATGGCATTAAACCCTCCTTCCCTTGTCGGTGAAACTGGCTCCAGTTGGCAACATTTAATTGAGAGAAAAACAATAAAACTGAATAATGCAATTGATTTGGCGTGGAGTTACGGTTGTTACAATGTTTGAAAGTGGCTTCTTGAATGTTTTAAGGAAAGTCCAAATTTAAAATACGTATTTAGTTTCCTCATTACAGACCCTGTTGCAGTGACTTCTTTTTCCTGAAGAAAAACTCTGAGAGGGGGCCGGCCCGGTGGCGCAGCGGTTTAGTTCCCGCTTGGCAGCCCGGGGTTCGCGGATTCGGATCCCGGGTACCTGCCGATGCACTGCTTGTCAGCCATGCTGTGGCGGCGTCCCATATAAAGTAGAGGAAGATGGGCACGTATGTTTGCCCAGCAAAAAGAGGAGGATTAGCAATGGATGTTAGCTCAGGGCTGGTCTTCCTCACAAAACAAACACACTCTGAGAGGATCCGTCTCAAAGACAACTGTGTTGCATGTGTCGCTGCCACGCGAGGTCTCACGTCTCAGCTTACAGGGAGCTTAGGACAGCACGTGCCTTCCCCGGGAGAGCCAGCTGGTGGATTGTGGCGGCAAGGCACTGAACTTGAGCTTCATTTTGGAAACACTTTCTAAGACTTACCTGCTGCTACCTGCAGTGGTTCCAGACCTGGGGAGACAGTATGGTCTGGAGCCAAAGGGGCTCATGTGAGAATCAGGGATGTGGAATGAGACAGCCACAGAAGGGAAAACGCCCACTGTTAGGATTAGGTTAGCAGGGCTTTGCCTGCTGTCTGCCTGTGACTTTGTGCTCCAACACTGGAGAGCAGGGAAAGCAACCCCTGAACACACTGGCCAGATCCAACGGGAGGCAGGCGCTTGGTTAGTGTCCTTGGCCCAGCTGCACCCCCTCATTAGTTTCAGAGGAATGTTTAAGCTGGGAATCTGGTTTCCCCTAGAACGCCGTCTCCATTTAGCATCAGATGGTGATGGGTTCTTTAAACAAGAGATGACTTTGCATTCTCCTCTACTGGCACATCTATCTTTTAGGAGGGGACCCCACGTGCTGCATCTTCATGGGATACATGGAAGCACCACAGAGTTGGGCAGCATCTCAGCGGAAGATGGTTAAAAAGGAGTCTTCTCTGGGAAGGATGCGAAGGAGGGCAGGAAGGATGGCTGGATGCGTGGAATTCGGGTTTCTATCATAGCCTCAGGAAGCCACTTGCAGCTGGTTGAGTAGCATCTTGTCACGGGGTGACATTATTTGAGCTGCTGTCCATTGGTGGTCCTAAAATCCTTATTCTCTTCTTGGTGCCTTATATCTGATATCAACCACAGAAAGAACAGCATTCAAAACTCTAGCTACTTGAGAATAATTGCAGGGCTGAGTTGTATCAGAAAATCCATTAAGTACTTAAAAGATTAATTTTCATTATGACTGCTAGTTAGTAAATATTATCTTTTATATCAGCCTGAACAATAATATGAGTGATGGGAACTATTTAACTTATTTTGGTTTAATTTTAAAACTTTAATTATGGCAATACTTGGCATTTTTATTAGTATTATAAGAGGATTGAAGCAAATTATTTTTGGTGGTTGATGTGTTGAAACAGTTTTTACTGATCACTGGAAATGAACCTCAAATCCTGGAAGCTAGCGTAGAGATGGGAGAAAATCGAGTCTAATGGGAGAGGAGTAAAGTTGCCTGGGAATTCTGGTTTAGTTCAGGCAAAGTCTCTTATGGTTAGTGGTTCATGATGATGGAGTCGGTGTTCTGCCTGTTCATTCATTCATTCATTCATTCAATGAATACTTACTGAGGCTGAGGCATTCTTTTTCTGGGGTGTGATATTAATTTTTTTAAATTTTATTTTAATAAGCACTGTATATATCTAAGGTGCATGACATGATGAGTTGATGTACATATATATAGTGAAATGATTACTACTGTCAAGTTAATTAGCATATCTTCTCCTCACATGGTTACCATTTTTATTGTGAAGTGACAGCACCTGAAATCTGCTCTCTTAGCAAACTTCCAGTATTCAGTACAGCATTATTAACTACAATCATACATACGTTAGATCTCTGGACTTATGCATCCTACGTAACTGCCACTTTGTACCCTCTGGTTGACATTCCCCCATTTCCTCCACCTACCCACCCCTGCTAACCACTGTTCTACCCTCTGCTTCTATGAATTTGACTTTTTAAGATTCTACGTAAATGAGATAGTGCATTTTTTTTTTCTTTCTGTGTCTAGCTTATTTCACTTACATAATGTCCTCCAGGTTCATCCATGTTGTCACAAATGGCAGGATTTCCTTTGTCATGGCTGAATAATATTCCATTGTATGTATATACCACATCTTCTTTATCCACTCATCTGTTGATGGGCATTTTGGTTGTGTCCTTGGCTATTCTGAGTGATGCTGCAATGAACATGGGAGTGCAGGTATCTCTCTGAGGTACTGATATCATTTCCTTTGGATATAGACCCAGATGAGGGATTTCTGTTCTGTTTTTGGTTTTTTGAAGAACCTCCGTACTGTTCCCCATATGATGCTTCTTAAAGTACTGGCTGTGGTTGAGCACAGAACAGCTTCTGTCCTTATGGGCTTGTAGTCTCACATTAACTGAGGTCACCTTCAAGCTCCAAAGCTTGGCCATTGAGAGAATGCATTGCTGATCTGTTCAAACAAGAATCTGTGATGTCTGTTCCCCACAGTGAGCAAATGTGAGGGTGCCCTGGGGGAGGGGACACGGGAAACGTCCGACAGCCCTCCAAGCTCTCGTGGCTTGTTTTGCTGTTTATTATGGCACTTTCATTCTGATGTCACCTCAAAATCCCATTCAGAAAACCTCTGTTTAAGTGGGAACACTTTGCCTGGGGAGATTGGGAGAAACAGCAGGTGGGGTTAGTGTTGTCCACAGCGTTTCTCTTCCTGATGCCGAATTTAGAGCAAAACTTCGTGTTGGCTGATTTCCTCTAACTCTGTCCAAGCTCACACTGTCTGTCCCTTGCACTTCCTCTGAGTATGATCACAGTCTTAACTATAATCATAATCATAAGAATAAACCTATGGGACTTAAACTGACGTGGCGAAAAGAGCGAGGGTTTGGCCTTGGAGTGGACTTGACGTCAGTCCTGGCTCTGGTGCTCACAGCTGTGTGAGCCTGAGCAAGCCACGAACCACGCTGAGTCTCTGAATCTTCATCTATAGGGTGGCAGTAAGCAGACTACCCACCTCCAGGGAAGGTTTCGAGAATTAGATACTCAGGGTGTACAGTGGTTAGCCAGCAACTGGCCCACAGCAGGCCCTTGGTCAATGCTCCGTATACTTTGGGGTTGGCCGTGAAGAGCTTTTATGGTCTACAGAGAGAATTCTCTCTGAGTGGTAGCCGTGAGACGCCACACATCGCATCACTGATTGTACATCTCAACCGACGGTGAGGTCCTTGACACCCGTCCAGGTCCCCAGCCCTGTGCCTGAATCCCATAGGGCTGAGAAGGGAGAAGGTGTTGCCCTCACATCTGCCTGGTTTTGGAAGAGAATAGCAGAATCACCCAGTTCTGTGGCCTCCCTATGCATGTGGGGAGTTGGACGCCAGGCAGGAAAAGAGACTCGCCCAAGGTGACCTAGTTACTGGGCATGGGCCCAAAGTCTTCTGGCTCTGGGTCCAGCCTCTTCCCACCTGGCTCCCCAGTCTCACATAGAAAAATACTTTCTGGGCCTTTTGTCCAAATGTGTTTCATTCCCACCTTTGTCCTGAGTAGTGCAGTGTCATCACAGAGCTTTGCATGCACTGTCCCACCATTGCCCTCACGAGGTGACGCATCACTGGTGATATTATTCCCGCCTCAAGAACAACTAACAATGCTCAAGAGAATTAGGCACTGGTCTTTTAGAAATAGTGACTGAAGTAGAAAAAATGAAATATTTAGAGAGAAAAGAGGAATAGATTCTAAACCCTGGCTGAAAGGATCCTGCTAGCCCGGGCCACAGAAGGCATGACAATGACAAATCTGGGTCCTGGGGATCGGGGGTTAACAGCGTGATCAGCTGCACTCGGCCTGATGGGTGCCAGGCTGGCAGCCAAGGCTTCTCCTATGCCGCCTTCTTGGAGAATCGTCGCTGCTGTTTGCAGCCCTGCCAGATGTTTCTGCCTTCAGACTCAGGCTGTTTCTCCCCTCCAGGGTTTGCTGGAGAGTGCACGGCTGGATGAGGTGCTGCCCTGAACACATCGGCGCCCCATGGTTTCCAAGTGCTGCTGAGTCAGAGGGGTGGCCCTGCCTCCAGGGCTGCGGGTTGTGCCAACTCTGGAGAACTCTGGCCGGCTGGCACTGGGAGAGGGCTTTGGAATGGCTCATGATGTCTTGGAGAAAATGAACGCCACTTTCCCTTTCCTGCCAGGCCTGGGACCCCGTGACTGCAGACCCCCTGTCTACTGGCTGCTGCCGTCACTGCTCATGCGTGTGTGCACTTGAACAAGCTCATTTCTTCTGGGCGTCCCCGTCTATGGTCTATGGGGGAACTGTCCACATTGGCTGTGGGTGCAGATCCAGCCCCGAACGGAGGCTGCATGGGGACCCAAGCACTGAGCCTGGTTGTCCAGGCAGCCCTCCATCCAGTATAGCTCACCTTCAGAGGGATCAACCCTCATTTCCACCTGGGTCTCTGTGTACCTGCACATCCGACCACCTCTGACTTAGTGTCTGATATGAAAAAGCAGAATAATGTGACTTGGGCTGATGCCTGCCACCTCCTCCTTCATAAAGGTAACATAAAGCTCAGTTATGGTGCAAGTGCCACACAGAACCAGGGGCATCACAGTCTGAGAGAGAACTTGGCACAAGTGGCATCTCCTGGCCAGGAGTTATTTGGTAGCAAGGGACAGAAACCCACTTGAGGTAACTCATGAAAAGGAGGATTTATTCTAAGGATGCAGATACTCCCTAAATTCTAGTCAAAGTTAACCCATCAGGGCTCAGAAGGACCAGAGCTGGCTCTGCTCTGAAGGAAAACCTCAGCAGACGGTTTCGTAGATTCCCTCTGGAGCTCACGATCCAATGGACACAGCCCCACGCCGCACGTCTGGCTCATTTCTGCCTCCCTGAGAATCTCTCAGCCTCTTCCCACGTCCCAATTCTAAACTCTAGTCAGAGACAGCATTCTGCTGACTATCTGAGTCACACAGATTTAGGGGTACGAGCTAAAATGGCAAATTCTTGTTAAAACACACTCATGTTGGCATTTTTATCAGCTTGCAGTGTTTAGTAAATGTGAGTTTACTAAATCACTGGGGGAATCTGATTGGCCTGGCCTGAGTCAGGAATCTCAGGTCCAATCAGCTTGCCCAGGAGAACTGAACATAGTACCTGATACATAATGGGGTGGGAGCATGGCTACGCCGAGCTGGCAAATAAACTCACATTTACTAAACACTGCAAGCTGATAAAAATGCCAACATGAGTGTGTTTTAACAAGAACTTGCCATTTCAGCTCGTAGCCCTAAATCTGTACAACTCAGACTGTCAGTAGACTGTGGTCTCTGACTAAGTATCTGTTCATAAGCTTCAGAAGGGCAGGGGCCACATCACACATGGTGCCAGTACACAGTGAAGCATGTATAGGTACAGATGCTACACCCACAGAAGAGGGTGGGGATTAGAGGGTCCGGAGGACTTTGGATCCACTGTCTTTTTGAAAAGGTCACTGTGTCCTGGGGCCACTGTGACCAAGAATTGAGGGGACCGGCTGGAAGTTGTGGGGGTAGGGGTGTACCTTCTTCCAATCGGCTGAGATTTTTAATACAGATAACCTGGTTCAAAGTGTCTGTCTTTGTTGAGCTCTCCTCTTCTCACTTTGATGATTCTGCAGTGGGTCTGACATTATCTGATCATTAGTTACTAATGGTAGGTGAGGCTCTCTGTCCCTTTATCCCCTTTGCTAGGAATGTTCCACATGGAGTCACGCCCTGACAGGCGGGTGCGGCTCTGTGTGCAGCCGGAGCCCGAGTGAGCTGACTCTGGTTCTGGCTCACGGCTGCCCTGGGGTGTGACCGCCCGTAGCCTCGGCCATGATGCTCAGAGCCTGGGTTGTGTGAGCTACTCCTGCGGGAGAATTTATACTACAGCTGTTTTCTTTTGTAAAAGTAAAAAGCTGCAGGGATGACATTTGTTTTTCTAAGTAAACACCTGAATAGGTCTGGTCATTGGATTCTGCAATTCTGCACACAAAAACCTCAAAACACAAAGTCCACCCCTAATCCCTAAACAGCTGAGAAAAACCAAATATTTGTGTGGATTGGTGTCACCAAACTGTGTGAAATGGCCAAGCGCACCAATGAGTATACCCACTCTTGTGTCAGCACTGGTGATGCCCTTGACCAGCTGCAGCAGCCGTGACATGACGTTTGTGCTGCGGCGATTGAAGGGGCGACCTGTGTGGGTGCAGGTCTGGGGTGCTTGTCCTCATGGGTCGCAGCCTGATGCTGGGCCAGGGGTGGCTTCTGCCCCCATCAGCGCCCCACTGTGTGGGAGACCCTCCCTGAGAGACCCTCCCTGAGACCGTGCAGGTTCCTCCTTCCCACTGTTTTGGGGACTGCCCTGCCGCCGTCCTCTGTGCCACAGAACCCCTGCACAGCCAGCAAGGCCACGTGCCTTAGTGAAATAGCAGGACTTCCAGGACCAAGGGCGTCACAGAATGGCACCCTTTGCCCAATAACTCTCAAGTGCAGTGCAATCAGCTAAGCAGCCCCGGGAACTGCAGTCTCTGCAATGAAATGGAGCCGGGGAGCTGAGCGCCTGGCCGGCCCTGGTCTGGGAGTAATGGGCCGGAGAGGCGGGAGCCATTTGGACAGCGTGTTATAGGCCCTCACAGGGGCAACCTGAGCTCTTAACACGGACTTGATTTTCTTTGGCATCATTCCATGGCACTTCAGAGGCTCGCTTCACTTGGCTTTATTTTAACCTACTTAACCATGTGAAGGGAAGGCCACCAAGCAGGTTCTAGGGCAGGAGAGACCCTTGCTCTAAGGGAGCGGGACCGTTAGCCTCTCTCTGTGGGGCCAGGCATGGCCACGAGACTGGACCCTGTGGTGTAGATGCAAACCCTCCTCACCCCGTCAGTACCCAGCCTAATGGGTAAGGGGGGTTAGGCCAGTGCTGACAGGAATCTTCTTCCCTGAACCCAGGGACAGATGTGGGGAGGGAGGGCGGTCACTTCCAGCTCAGAGGTCACTGACCTGCAGTGGGACGTGCCTGCCAGCAGGGGGAGCTCTGCTCCCAGGCAACCCCTTTCCAGGCTAGGTGGCTGGGGGTCCAGGGTTGGGGAGGGCTTAGAGTCCTTGGTCTTGTAGGAATCTGTGTGGGTGAGGGACTGTGCTTTCCCGTCCAGCGTGAGTGGGAAGGGTGGGCTCCTAAGCTCCACCCTCCAGCCAAGTAGCAGCACAGATGCCGTGACCGAGCGAGGACAGGCAGAGGTGGGGGGCTGATGTCCCCTCCCTGCAGGGGCTCACACTTGGAGAGAGCTTGACATCTGCTCTCAGATGTGGGGACACATGGCCTGCAGATCTGTCTGCCCCTCGACTCAGGGAGCAGGGAGAAGTGTGCCGGGAGAGAAGGGTGAGGCTGGCACGCCTGCAAGCTCGGGGAGCAAGAAGACCCCCAGTTCCCATTGGCCCCTGTGAGGAACGGGAGTGGAGAGGGCTGGAGAGGGCTGCCCTGGGCAGGGTCTGGGTGGGGTCACACCCCGACAGGGGCTAGGGACACACCGTGCCTCTTGGAGACAGCTGTCAGGTGTAGAGTGTGTTAGTGCCCTTTCTGCTCTTCTGAGTCACCCAGTGTGTGCCATTGTGACTCAGAAGAGCAGAAAGTTATTCTCTCACAATTCTAGAGGCTGGAAGGCTGAAATCTGGGTGTCTGAAGGCTCCAGGGGAGAGTCTGCTCCTCCTAGCTGCTGGTGACCTGGGGTCCCTTGGCTTGCAGCCGCGTTACTCTAATTGTTCGTCTTCATGTGGCCTCTCCTGTGTCTTCATGTTGTCCCCCTTCTGTGCGTGTCTGCCTCCAGGTCCAGATCTCCCCTTTGTATAAGGACACCAGTCACTGGACTAGGGCCCCCCAACGACCTCATCTTACATTGGTTACCTCTGTAAAGACCCTGTTTCCAAATAAGGTCACATTCTGAGGTACTGGGGGTTAGAATTTCAATATATCTTTGTTGGGGGACACAGTTAAGCTCACAACAAGGGGCCAGAGTGAAGGTGGGCACCGGCCCCTAGAAAGCCACACCTGCCACGTGCATGGCCGCCACCTGTGGGCAGCGGGGACTGCAGGCAACAGACGCACAAAACCTCCCCCGGTGAGTCGAGAGATCAGACCTCCCCATGCCCTTCTCCCTCCAGCCCCAGCCCGAGGAGCGCGCGGGATAGGAGGAGCCGGTCAGCATGAGCCCTTGCCTCCTCCTCCCTTCCATTTGAAGGGGTGCACGGAGAGGAGGCCCTGAGGGGCAGGCCCCCCACACCCCCAATGCCCCCCAGTCAGATGGGAGGGCAGCTCAGCAGAGTGGTGAGACTGAAGCTTTGGACTGGTCCAAGTGTTTTCACCATGGAAGTCTGGGAAGTGGTGGAATCCACTAGAAGCTCACTCCATGAGCGCCCAGTGGGCTTGGTCTGTCTTGTTTATAGCTGTGCCCAGGGCTCAGAATGGACAAAAGCTCACTAAGTCTTGTTGAATGGAAGAGTGAGCTCAGGATGGCACTGAAGGCTGGGAAAGTGACAGTCAGACTTGAAGGGCTAGCATGCCTGAGGAAGTATTTGCCAATTGTGATTGCCCAGGAGGAGGGGGGGCAGAAAGGGTAGGTCCCCAGGTCCCCACAGCTGAAGCCAGGCTGGCAATGGGGAGGGGCATGGGATTTAAGTCAGATGGAGATGAGAGTTTTGAAACAACCTGGCGGGGAAGGAATTTTGATAGCTGAACATGAATGGAAAATTCTAGAACTTGTCCAAGAAGTTAGGGGCTGAGAAGGGAGTTGACAGCACAGCACTGATAGGAGGGGAAGGAAGTTGTTCATGTCAGCTCTCCGCCATATCCAGACTCTTCCCGCTGGCCTGTGCATCGGGGACTCCCATTAACTCATTCTCTTCACACATACTCTGCCTGCATGAGCGTCCTGGGGCTGCCTCACTAACGCACCACGCCCCGGGAGGCCTAAAACACTAGACATTTACTCTTTCTCAGCTCTGGAAGCAGAAGTCTGACATCAAGGTGTTGCCAGGGCTGCACTCCCTCTGAAGGCTCTGGGGGGATGCTTCCTGCCTCTTCCAGCTCCTTTCTGGTGTCTGCTGCAGTTCCTTGGCCTGTGGCTGCCTCACTCCTGTCTCTGCCTTTGTGGCCACATGACCTCTTCTCTCTGTGTGTTTGTGTCTTCAGGTGGCCTTCTTACAAGAACACCAGTCATTGGATTCAGGGCCCACCCTGGGCCAGGATGACCTCCTCTTAACTAATTACATCTGCAAAGACCCTATTTATGAATAAAGTCACACTCTGAGTTGTGGCTGGATGTGAAGTTTTGGGGGGAGACAATTTAGCCCGGTACAAAGCAAATATTCCAGAACTTTTCAATGGGACTCTGCCCCCCACATAGCATCCTAGGCTCCAAATATGCTTCCATTTCTCAGTGGCCCCCACGACTCTGCTGCCCCCCACTTCCCACTGCTCCTCTGCCACCCAAGCCAGCCCTCGAGGTGGGCTGCTCTCCAGACCCCTCTACCTGCCTCAGGTATGAAGGCATGATGCTGTGTGGCTGCGGGGTGAACAGTGGCCAGCAGTGCACAGTGCCCCCTCTCAGAGTGCTGGGCAGCGCTCTAAAGAGGATCTGACCTGGAAGGCCTGCTGGCAAAGGAGCCACCGTATAAGTAAGCCCCTGCCCCCAACTCTTGGGTCTCCGATTTCCAGGGCACCGTGATGCCTCCCTTAGGCCTGGATCCTTCCAGAACTATGTTCTGAGCTTGGACTTGGATCCAGACAGATGAGAGAGTGTCCTAGGATGCAGCCACACCTGTGACCTGTCCTGGCCATCTTACCAGAATGGGGGTGTACCAAATACTGCTTGAGGAAAAGATAGACTGTCAGCTTTTCATGATTCCGCCATGAACTAGAGTAGGATTTGGTCTGTGTCCCAGTGTCGCCAATTTGCACCTGGGCTCCGCCCTGTTCTTGCTCCTCATGGTCTGTCTTTTCCGAGCAATGCAGGCCCCTCGAGCTCAGGTACACACTTTTTCTGTTGAAAATGTTTCCTCCATTAGAAAAATATAAACCCTTAGCGAACATTTACCATATCAATTTTGTGTTTTAAATTTGATTAGAAAATAATTTCAGCTATATTGTCATATTTATGGGCATAAAGTTTTCATAATATCACCTTGTATTTTGTTTTAACCGACTTTCACTAAAGCATCCACTAGGTGCCGATGGCTTTCCTCGGTGTCCGGGATACATGTAGAGAGCACACCGCCATCCTCAGGGAGTGCGGAGGAGATGGTGGTGGACCCACCCCCCGGCCTTTGCTGCCTGAGTCTGGGCAGTGCTGGGGTTACATAGTCCATCGCTCCCAGGACTCGCTGTCTGAGGGCCGAGCAGGGAGGTGCAGACTGATGGGAGAGGCAGTGGGCTCAAGGGGGACTCGAGGAAGCAGGGGAAGGGGCTCGGCTTAGACACAGATGGAACCACACGGGACAATTGGGACTTTATAGATTTTGTCTGGTGGGAAACTTTTAAGGTTTTTTTTTTTTTTTTGACTTCTCTGGTTTTAGACAATGACACATGCTCTTCTAAAAAGTTATGCAATAAAGAAAGATATGCGTAAAGAAGTGGGAAAGAAAAGGCACTCACTCGGTTGCCGGTTCCCTGGAGGGCCCTTGGTGGACGCAGGCCTCTCTCTGCTCATGTGCACACGGAAGGAGGCAGGACGCGTGTTCAGTCAAGTGTAAATGGTAAAATGAGAATACACTGTATATCTGTCTTTTAGAATATGTATTAGATTTAATTTTGCATGAAGATAAAAGAAATGAAAGTAAAATCGAAGGGACTGCTGAACTTCAGATTAATGTTCCTAATTAAGAGAGATATTAGTGACACAACGATGCCTCCAAGTCTGTGAAGAATAACGGTGAGAAGTGGTAAGGGTGCAGTCATATTGTTGAAACGGCATGTTTTCACTTTTCCATCATTGCTTGCTTCTCTGTTGGGAACGATAGGGATATGCCTTGCCACACGTGCTTTCTCCGTCCCTCAGTGTTCTGTCAGGGACGATTTTGACGTGGTCAAAGCTGCTGTCAGGCGCGCCCCATCTGTAACGCTAATGCCCACACACGTGTGGTCGTGGTTCTATATTGAATGGACTTGGTGCTCGCCACCCGGCCTTTTAGTGAAGAGTGCTCCGTTCCCAGATTGGTTCCATTCGCTCCCTAGTTGGCTGAATTTGTTGTCCATCGTTTTTTCCCTAGAAGAACCCAGTTGTCATATTCCCCGAGGTCTTGGAAATGCCTGTGAGTTATGATTGCACTCCGCTGCTAGGGTGGGCATGCCTCTCCTCACTGCGAACTCCTCGTCGGGGTCCGGTGCTGGCGGGCTGCGAGGACCTGCCTGTCAGCTTTCCCGTGCAGTGGACTTTGTGACTGAGTGGGTTTTCCAAGTAGGGCTCATGGTTGTAGCACATTCCTCAAGTTCTTTCATCTTTGAGAGTGTCTGCCTGTTGCCCTCACAGCTGAATACCACCTTGGCTGGAGCTGACATCCTGGTGTCGCCCTTTCTTTTCCTCAGAACTTTCTGTCTAGTGCTCCATCGTCTCCTGCGGCTTTCATTTTGGCCGAGGAGAACTCTGAGCCAGTCTAGTTGTTTTCAGTCTTATTGGTGAATTCTTTACCTACCTAGATGGCCCAAGCATCATTTCTTGAAAATTCAAAATCAGTATCCTACCCAGGGTATGTCTTGTGGTGGATTGTTCTGTATAATTTTATCCTGAAACGTGATATGAGATTTTGAGCGGTAGATTCACAAAATATTCCTCCTCCTAAATCTTTCTTTTTATCTTTGACCACGTGGGTTCTACATGTTGGGCTCTCTATTGTTGGGGAACCAGTTTTCCTTATGTTTGAGAATTGCTGCCTTTGGTGTCAGTTATCTCTGTCGGAGTACTCTGCTCCCTTCCACGTCTTCCTCTGCCTCCACTGGTGGTCACAGCCTTTTCTCCAGGTCACTAATTCGGCGTTAGTTATGTGTAGCCTCTCCCTTGATGTTCCGACTTTACAGAGTATTTCTGTAATGATGGTGTTTTTGGTCAATTTGTTTCCTGGAGTCTGCAATTTCCATTCTTATCTTATTTTCTTGTTTTATATTCTTGCCTTTGAATGACTGTTTTTATTGAATTTCTGTTCCTATTACGTCCTTCTCGAGCAGGAAGCACACAGGGGGAATTTTCTTCTGTTCCTGGGCGGATGTGTACTTTGGTCTAGGTCGTTTATCTGTCCTTCACAAGCCATGGTGCCTCCCTCCCTCCTTCTCCTCCTTCCATTCTCTCTCTCCCACTTCCCTCCTCCTTTGCTTCCTGACTCTTACCTTTGGCCGGCATTGGTGTCCAGAGATCCCTTTAACAAGGAATCTTGCTGCACGTTTGAATTGCAACACCGAAGCCAGCCACAGCCCAGACCAACTAAATCAGAACCTCTAACGGGTCAGACCAGCATCTGTGTTTCTAAAGCAATCCAGCTGTTTCCAATGTGCATCTAAGGCTGAGAACTGCTGCTCTAATGTCTCAATTATCTAGGAAGAGAAGACAATAACCAATCACAGAAGTTCAACCCGTGTTATAGAAAAGGGGTAACCATGTAAGAGCATGCTCTGAGTTGGGCCTTGTAAATGTCCTACAGTCCAGAGGTGGTGACATGTCCCTGCTGGGCCTATATGGACCTTCCTGAGGGCCTCCCCCTGCCACCTGGAGGCCTCGTGTGGGATGCAGGAGTACTTGCTTTGCATAACACCTCACTTTGCTTCCAAACAGTTACTCATCCGGAGAAAAACGTCTTTTCTCAGGCCAGCTCGGGTCGCGTTTTCTAGCTTCTACCACAGCCAGCGCCTGAGCCATTATTTTAAAACCAAGCTGTGCATTGCTCATTCCTCACTAATTCCCAAATGGAAATTGCGATTTTTGTTTACTTTCCTAAAAAATTCACATTAAGCCTGAGGCTTGGTCGAAGGAATTTTAAACATTCTTTGAAAGCTGTAAAGACGAGTTGGGAATGAAATGACCACTCAGCTTCAACTAGCGCAGTCATTTTTAAGACATGTCATTAAGTGGAAGGGCACGGTGGTGACTGAGGAATGATCTCCAACCACCAGGAGAATGTTAATTTCATCGGACACGTCGCTCGAAATGAATTTGTGGTTAAGGAACAATTTTTGAGCTGGGTAAAACCTCATGACAATGAATAGCATTATGATTCAGTGCACCAGTATTGATTGAATATTTAATTTGGCGGGGGAATTGTGCTGAGCGCGGGCACCTGCTCACCCCAGAAAACCTGCTATTGCTGGACGGGGACAGATGGGTGCAGAGTTGGGGCTGGGCGGACCACGTGGTGAAGCGTTTTCTAAGGTAAATACATGCAGAACAACAAACGCTTCCCCCGCTCATGCCCAGAGAACACTCATTCTATAGCTGGAAATATGAAATGATGATTTGTTTAATCCAGGAGCATTGAACTTCCCTGCCCCTCCTCTCGCCCCATGTCCCCGCCATTCTATACTAATTTTTCAGACTACCCACAGGAACAAAACATCGTGAAAGGTTTGAGCTTGGGGGAGGAAGAGCAAGAGAGGCATAGAGTAAGGCACAGCCTGCTGAGTTTAGACATCATCTTTGAGAAATTTGCCAGTCCGCCTCTTGTTATCTAGCTGTGGATGGGGCATGGGACATGGGGGTGTGGGATACAGGCATGGGACATGGGGGCCATGGGACATGGGGGTGTGGGCATGGGACATAGGAGGCTTGGGACATGGGGGGCATGGGACATGGGGGTGCAGGACATGGAGGGCATGGGACATGGGGGTGTGGGAGACGGGAACATGGGACATGAGGGCATGGGACATGGGGGTGTGGGCATTGGGGGGCATTGGACGTGGGGGTGTGGGACATGGGGGCATGGGACATGGGGGTGTGGGACACGGGAACATGGGACATGAGGGCATGGGACATGGGGGTGTGGGACATGGGGTGTGGGCATTGGGGGGCATTGGACGTGGGGGTGTGGGACATGGGGGCATGGGACATGGGGGTGTGGGAGACGGGAACATGGGACATGAGGGCATGGGACATGGGGGTGTGGGACATGGGGGTGTGGGCATTGGGGGGCATTGGACGTGGGGGTGTGGGACATGGGGGCATGGGACATGGGGGTGTGGGACACGGGAACATGGGACATGAGGGCATGGGACATGGGGGTGTGGGACATGGGGTGTGGGCATTGGGGGGCATTGGACGTGGGGGTGTGGGACATGGGGGCATGGGACATGGGGGTGTGGGACACGGGAACATGGGACATGAGGGCATGGGACATGGGGGTGTGGGACATGGGGGTGTGGGCATTGGGGGGCATTGGACGTGGGGGTGTGGGACACAGTGGCATGGGACATGAGGGTTCTGACCCTCGTCTCTCGGTGGTGGTGAGCAGCATGCTCTCCCAAGCTCAGGTGCTGATCTGTAAAATGGGAGGCCACTCCCTGCTCCATCTCCAGCCTCCTGGGGACTGGGGATGTGTGTCCGGCCCCCACATGGCGAGTCCCAGGATGCCATGTTTTGTGAAGTGCCTCTTGAGGGTCCTTGCAGACCTCCTTTTTCCCCGTATGGAAACCGGCAGTCTTCTGTGCTGCACTGTTGGCCCATTGCAGGCACGGCCTGATCTAAGTGAGTGGCTGTGACAGGCTCCGAGGGGGACGCATGTCGTCGACCTGTCCGAAAGGAATGTGAAATGGAGAGAGTAGACTCAGGCGACACTTAGGAGTGTTGAACGCGTGGCCTTTTGTGACTTCTGTTTGTGGAGCCTGGTGGCTTTCCTCTTTCCACACGCCTCTCCATTGCATTTCAGGAAGCAGAAGGCAGCAAGTCAGGCGGCACTTTATGCATAAAACACAGGTGAGGCAGGAGCGGATCCGTCTGCAAGTTGGGACGAGATGTGCCTCATGCAACAAGGCTGGCTTTGGAGCCCTAAGAAATGAAGTATTTCCCTTTAGAGTTAAAAAAATTTGAAAAATGAGATTTTCAGACTTCATGGAAGTTACTTCTCAGATGTTTGCTTGCTAAACTCACAAAAATGAGGCCTCTCTCAAGAATGTTTCTCTGTTTGTCAGTGTGACGTTTTGGAGTTCAAATACAAAGGACTCTGTTTCTTAGGCTTCTTCTGAAGCCAAGGGGGGTGAGGGTCCCCAAGGCGGATAAAGGCTGCATCGTCCAGTTGGCAGGGCAGGGGCTGAGCCGCAGAGCCTGGGGCCAGCCCCTTTGCCCGTCATGGGCTCTGCGACCTTGGGCCAGCTCCTTGGCCGTCTGGGCTTTGGTGTTCGAAAGCATGTCTAAAATACAATCAGGGTTCTTATTAACTAGTAATTACTGTCAATTAAATGTGTATGAGGATCTGGGTCCCTCCACCCGCCTCTCTGGATAATGGGGGAAGAAAATGGAGGGAAGAACGGGGCGGGATTCTGAGCGATGGGTCATGGGGATCGTTAGATTGTTTTCTCCACTTTCATGCATGTTTGAACATTTCTATACGAAGCGGAGTTGAGACGTATTACCATATAGATGGAGAAATAAAAATTGACCTAGATATAACAAACAAGAAACATTTTCCAGTTTGAATCAAACCTTGGGCTGCTTTCCTTTCTGGGAAGGAGAGGGGTTGGGCGTGGCTGCAGGGCTCTGCTGGAAGATAAAGGGTCAGCATATTCTCAGGGGACTCTCTTGTCTGGTTGGAGGTACCAGCCTTTCCTATCACAGGAAGCAATATTAATTTCAGTCCAGGGCAATCTTAACAGTCATACAGTGAGCAGGCACCTTTACCAGAGGCTCTTGTATGTACACGTATGTGTGTATGTGTGTGTGCACGTGCATGTGTGTGTACACATGTGTACGTTTGCATTTTCACGTACATTGGTGCATATGTATACTTGTGCAGATGTATTCATGTGTGCATACACTTTTAGGTATGCATTGCCTGTGTGCAACTGTACATGTGCACATGTGTATGTTCATATTGTGTGTGCATGTATGTATTTGTGCATACATGTGTGTATGTCCGTATGTATATGTTTACATGTGTCTGTGCATGCGTGTATATTAATTTGTGCGCATTTGTGCATGTGAATGTGTGTATGTGCATATCGTGTGTACATATGTATTCAAGCATGTGTGTGTATGCATTTGTATATGTCTGTGTGTATGCATGTGCATATGTATATGTGTATTGGGGTGTGTGCATGCACATGTATTTGTGTGTAAACATGTGTATATGTATCCATGTGTGTTTGTACATGTGTATGTGGATTTGTGCACACATGCATGTGTTTGCACACAGACATGAGCATGAATGCATTTGTGTATGTGTACACACATGTTTGTGTGCACATGCATACATGTGTAGGTGCATATTTTCCTTGCATGCATGTATTCCTTATGTACGTGCATGTATATTTATTTGTGTGTGTGCATGTATGTGTATGTGCATGTGTGTATATAGGAAAATAATTGTTCTCCAATGCTTAGCAAAGAGCCGGTCCAGAGCCGGGTGTGTGACGGTGCTCCATAAATGTAAACTTGTTATAATATTGAATGAAGGTGCTTTTCGACAAATAGTGACTGAACAATTAAGCACTGTAGAGAATGGTTTGTGATTGTCATTCATCTCTTTACATTTTATTCCCTTTGTTATTTTGTAAGCACAAAGTAGAACTAAGCCCAAGCCCCTGCCTCGGACATTGCTGGAGCCTGGGGTGAGTGGTCTGGCAGTTAATGTTTCTTGAGCCCCCACAGCGTGCCAGGCCATGGATAGGGGCTTGGACTCCATTAGTGGACCAGCTGTGTGGTGTTAACCTTGAGGAGCATGGTGCTTCAAAAGGGCAGACCAAGGAGTGAGCCACCCGCCTGGAAGGCTTTCCTCCTCGTGCAACATCATGAGGGCGTTCTGTGGGAAATACACAGCTTCTCCCATCAGGACCAGCGAGAAGGCCAAGTTTTCTGTGGAAATAAGTCAGAGGACACAGGTTAATGTGCAAGTGGCCGTGTGCAGGAGCACAACCCACAGCAGTGACAGAGCTGGCCGGGCTTCGGTCTTGGGGCTCCCAGTGGCAGGTGGGAAGGGCTCCTGCTGTGTCTGCTCTTCTGGTGCAAGTGTTTGGACATAGCCTCTCAAATGCCCTGCCCCTCAGCTGTCGGTTCTCTGGGAGAGTGGCCTGGGCTCTTCAGCATGGTTGTCTGGGGAAAGGGGTTGAGCTGGCAATGGTTTGCACAGGAAACTTTGAGGAAAGCAGTCTTGAGGACAGCCTTCCCCTTCATCTTTGGGATTTGGAGTCTGGATCATCAGCTGTCAGGAATCCCGTGGGCACAAGTGGGAACATGCATTCACGCTGTTCCCAGCTGGAGGGATTTAAATCCTTGGACCCCAGCAGGCCCAGTGCAGATATGTGACACCCATAGGCCTGGGTGAGAGGGGCGAGATGGGGTACACTGCTCAGAGCCAGCCCGCCCAGGCTCAGCAGAATAGCCCTGAGGGAGGGCTGGGCTCCGAGTGCGGCTTGCCCTGCCGTGGCCAGTGCAGGAGCCCACACTGACCAGAAGATGATGGGACAGTCTGAAGGAAACCTCCCACCTTTCCGTAACATGTCGCACGTGGCAGCTGTAGGGCTATCTGCTACGGCTGTAAATAATTTATTGGCGTTCTGAACTTGAAACTTCTCTTCTTGTCCAACATCAGCAATTTCCGAGACATGCTCGGCAGTGGCTCTGCCCTGGTCAGATGTGCTGAGAGCGGCTGCCTGCACAGGTGTGGGCCAGTACTACCCTTTCTCGGGCACTGGGAGCAGACCTGGCTTCGGTTCACGACCGGACCACAGGGCCTCGCTAATGACCTTGTTGGCGCTGACCTCAGCCAGCTGGATGCACCTTCGCCGCCTGCACGCTCTCGGGCCCAGGGGCCTATCTCACGTGCTAATGGTTTTCAGGCAAGCCTGTTGACAGGTGTTGAACCCTCACCCCCTACACAATCAATTTGTGATCAAAGGAGGGTAAAGATGGAGAAAACTGTCTTCTGCAGATTCATTTAGAAAATAACTTTTTGAGTTATACCTTCATTAGTACACAGATGGAAGAGGGATTTTTAAAACTGATTTGCGACTTTTGGCCTCTGTCCCTTTTCCACGTGAATCTAGACGAGCCATGTATGGGAACCATCCTCGCAGGACTTCCCTTGGAGTTTCCTTAGATTTGGGTATAGCATGAAAACAATCCTACTGTGTTACACGATACCTCTTATGTATTACTGATGGTGTCTTAGAAAAGTAAATTGTATCACTCGCATGGTCACATAATCGTACGGTCACGCAATTCAATGATGTCAGTCTATTAACATTTTATTGCTGGCGGGGATAGCTCCCTGGCTGTTTGAACCATATGATAGATCCCAAAAAGCAGGAGAGTGTGCTGAAAATGCAGAAAACTTAGCTTTCCATAAACATATTAAATCGTTACAATTTGTTTATGATACTGGTTCACTTGGACTATAAAATTTTCTTTTACATTTTGCAGAACACTTTGATGTCCCCCATGGATTTCACAGTATGTTGCATAGACACGACACAGTATGGAAAACTCATTTAAAGTGTTTACTGTTCCTGGGTCTGCAGTACAGAATGTTTTTTTAAGAGTGTGTGACTCCTGCCCACTTCAAAAGGCTGGGAGGCAAGTCTTTGCCAACCGTGCGGCAGAAGTGGGGCGTTGGGTGCAGAGCCAGAAGCTTTCACTCCCTCTGCACGGCCGCCTTGGAGCTGCCTCCACCTCCCTGGCTGCTTGGAGAGGCCCAGGAGCAGGTGTCGGGAAGCGGATGGCTCATGGCCAGTGCAAGGCAGAGCTGCCAGCTCCCGCCTGGGGCTCCCCTGCGTCTGAGCTGGTGGTCCAGAGCTGGGGTGGGTGTAGCAGGGATGTAGGGGGTGTGGAAGGGAACCAGGACCAGCAAGTGGACGTCCAGCTGGTGGGAACTCTCAGGGAGCAGGTGCTGGGGTGATTTCCTGGTATCTGGGTTTTCCACCTAGAAGCATTCAGAGCATCCAGGGGGTACAGCCCTGGTGTGGCTTCTGATTGGGTGAAGGATGACACGTGATCAGACACACCCAGAGGATGTGGGGGTCATTGGCTTCAGAACCCTGGTCAGGTCAATCTAGAGGGTAACGATATCCAGGCAGCATCTGCAGAGTGCCCAGCACTTCCACGTGCTCCCCAGCCCTGGTGGACAGCCTGGGCCGTAGCCAAGCTGAGGCTTTCCATTACTATCCACCATTCTCTCAATCAGCCGCATTGCTGTTAGTTCAGACGGCAAGAGTGTAACCAGATCCTATGTTTATTCTCTCAGCAAGAAACACTTAGTACCTTCTCTGTGCCAAGACTTGTTCTAAGCTCTGGAGACCCATAAATGAATGAGATGGAGCCTTGCTGTCAAGAAGGACCAGTGTTGTCAGAGAGATGAAGCTAAAAGTAGTTAGAACACGGCTGTCCAATGATTTCAGCCCGTGCCCAGACACGCGGGAACTGGTCTCAGATCTCAAGGGATCACCATTCCTCGGGGGAGTCATACATGGGTGAGTGCCGCGGTGGTGGGCTACCTCCCCCTGGGGGCGTTCTAGAGTGGAGGGCCAGGATGGAGCGGCAGCCCTGGGGATTGGATCCTGGAAGACGCTGAGATGACTCTGGTCATGACTCAGACTCCACGAGGGGACGGTTCAATCTGAGACACGGGTGCCACCTTGGTGTTGTCACATCGGCACAGATACCATGCTGGCTCTGGGCGTGACTCCCCCTCCAAGGGCCCAAGGTGTGTCGGGAGCACATGCTGTGATATTTCAGGATATTGGCAACAGAGAGTGTGGGTGAGACCTGTGAGTGACCACGGCATGACCACAGTTCAAATCCTGGCTCTGCCACCTTGAGCAGCTACTCCATCTTGCCCTGCCTCAGTTTCCCCAGCTGTAAAGTGGGAATGTCAGTGATCTCTGCTTCATGGATTTTTATGGGGGTTAGTTGAGATAATTTGTGTAAAGCAGTTTAAACTCAAGCCTGCTGCATAGGAAGTGCTTGGTGAATAGTTGCTGTGGTTGATCTTACACTCTCTGTAATCTAGGCTGTTGGTGAAAATCATCATCTTTGATGCAGATAGAATCTCTGGGGACACAATTTCCATATTTGTAAGCAGCTGTATCTCTCTTTTGCCATTCTTTTCTTTAAGTAGGTCAAAATCGGAATATGCAGTAGTGTAACCATCAAAATTTCACCGAATGCTGCACTCCTTGACTATCTGACACGGGATAGTTATGCTTTAGGATCATCTCGTAAGCTTCTCAGACGCAGTCCTTCATCACTGTTAAATCCTCACAAATATTTGTGCCTGGTTATTGTCCAGTAACAGTAACACCTAGAACTCTGAATATGAGCTTTTCACAGATTCGATTACAGGAGCTGCCAGGGGCCCGGCGTGTCTTGTTTACTCACATAAAAAGAGCAAAAGCAGATATGACTCACTCTTCTTTCTGGGAAGCTTTTTCTTTCATCACATGAAGTCATGGCCACCAGTAACTCTCCCCCATGAAATCGAATGCACTGTCTGACCTCTGTTAATGAACAGCGACTTCAGGCCCAAGAAATGTGCTGCCAACTTTGAGGCAGAAAATAGTTTTGATTCCAGGCCTGTCTGTTTTCCAGGCCAGTTTTCCCAATGGGAATCTGACATGCGAATTTCAGGAAGGAATCTTGCTCTGTGGGCTCAGGTGAGTGTCCAGGCCAGGCAGGTGTTAGACCTGGGATTGGCCTCTGTTCTTTGCTAAGGAGTGTCTGGACAAGGGAGGCTGTTGACAGTTTTGTGTGTGTGTGTGTGAGAGAGAGAGATCATTGACTTTCTGGTCAAAATCAATGACAAATGACAAAAATGGAATCATTTATTGTAATTCCCTCCCCTAGACACCCAGACCTCAAAGCTGAATGTCGTCATTTTCCTGTTGTAAGCTGTGCCACCCGGCCAGGGACAGAGGTGGTCCCAGCCAAGACTCCTGCCCCCAGAGGTCATGTGGCCGTCCCTACTTTCCTCCCTCCTGAGCCCCAGAAACTTGCCATCCATCCTCACGTCTAGTTTAACTAGAAGTCCAGCACACATGGTTTGCTGGCCCTTTGTGACCTGTAATTCAGTCTCAGCTCTTAACTGCCCAACAACCCGAACCGTCTTGACTGGTTGGGGTTTGAGCTGATGGTGCAAGTTCAGTCTTTCAAGGACATGGGTGTCTGGGAAGCAGAGCAGACAGGTGGTCCTGGGATGCACAGATTGGTGCAGGCCCGCACTGACAGGCTGGGCCTTGCTCTCCTCGTTAATGTGGTTGGCTTGGGGGGCCTAAACAGATCCCCAGGAGCCCGGCCCTGGGGTGGCACACCCAGATCCCATTCTCAGAGCCTGCGGCTCCCAGGCCCTCCCCCCACTCACAAACTCTAGTTCAAGGTCTGGTCCTGGGTCTCTTCATGCCACCAGGCCCTGCCTGGGGGCATGTAAGTCCTAGTTGTGAAGTGTCCTCACCTGGTACCTGATTGGTGTGGAGGATGGGAGCAGTGGTGGACCCCCTGCATTGTGTCCTGGAGGCATCATGGGGGCTGGGCCAGCATGGGTCCTAGTGAGAAACAGATGCATCCACAGATTGAGTAATTTAAGAGGAGTTTAATAAGTGGATATCTTGAAGGTGGGCGGAGTGTAGGGAAAGCCAGAGGGATGGTGCAGTGCTCTGGAGACGGACCCTGAGGCTTCTAGCCACTCCTCGGGTAGAAGAGACAAGAGAGAACACGGTGACTGGAAATGAGAGGGAGGGCGGGAGAGAGAGTGCGAGCGAGCTTAGGAGCTGTGTCAGTCACCCAAGGAAAGCATTAGCGGAGGGAATCCTGCAGGGAGAGAGCAAAGATGAGGAGGGGGCATGGATACCCAACCCTGCTCTCCTTCTTCCCTCCCTCCCATCTCCTGACAGGGCTTCCAATGGCTGGACCCAACTGGAATCCAGGCAGGGAGCCTGGAGATGCAGTGCACGCAGGCCAGCTACACAGAGCCTGCTGGAGAGCATGGGAGTGGGTGGGTCTGGGGGGAACGGAAGCCCCCTGGGCTGATGGTGAGGTGGTGGTGCCCGCGGCGTCTGAGCTCACTGTGGTTTCTCTGACCACAGGTCAGACGGCCGTTTGCTTTCACTGTCCTTGGGAAGCAGGTGTGAGGGGAGTCAGCCTCTCGGGCTAGTCCTAATAACAGTGCGTGGGCTGCGCAAGCCTGGAAGACACAGGTGTGAGCAGGTGGGAGGCACCTGCTGCTGTGGATGCGTGTGATCACGGTGCATTTACATCTGGGTCTCATACTCCCTTATGACCAGTCGCAGAAATAACAGAGTTGCACGAGCAAGATTCCAGAAGCTCTGTCTGTAAGTAGTCACAAATTGATAAGATTTGTGAGAAGAAGCTGCCAGGTAGGGCCTAACAAGGTGGAGACCTGGCTCACAGGAGTTAGTGCCTGGGAAGCATCAGGCAAAGACAGTGCAGCCAGGCTGCAAGGCCATGCTGAGGATCGAAGCCCAAGTGCATGGCCAGGTGTCAGAACAGAGAATGTCAAGGCTGATGGGTGGACACCAGCATCCTAGAAGAGCAGCCAGGTTCAGGAGCTGCCAGGGCACACACATTTGCAGGGCTGAACATGTGAGTTGGAAACTGAAGGTAGTCTGACTGGGAATGGCAGCCTCCTGGTTCCAGGCTGCCTTTAAAGGACAAGGTGTGGCCTTCCAGGTGCCTCTGGCATCTGATGTGCATGAGGTGTCTCACCTGACCGAGGTTGCCCTCACAAGAGTTTTGCTGACGTTCAGTCATTCATTCATTCAGCAATATTCACTGAGCACAGCTGTTTGCCTGATGCTGTTCTAGACATCGTGTGGGCCACCAGAAGTCGCACAAGCATTAGTCAGTCTCTTCAAGGGTATTTATATGGAGCAGGGAAGAGTAGTAGATGCGTTTACTCACGTACACAGGAGAAGCTGAAACAGCTTCCCACATGGGCTAACACCTTACTGCAGAGGAGAGGGCCCCCTGGAGGTGGTGAGGGGCAGCATTGGAGCTGCTGCCTGCAAGGACAGGAGGGAGTTAACAGCTTTCTTTTATTTTAAAATGTATTATACGTACAAAGCAGGGCATAAAAACATATATGCCTAGTGTATTGGTTTCCTGTGGCTGCTGCAACAAATTACCACAAACTGGGAGACTTAAAACTACGGAAATTTACTTTCCCTGTTCTGGAGGCCAGAAGTCTGAAATCAAGGTGTGGGCAGGGCTGCACTCCCTCTGGAGTCTCCCGGGGAGGCTCCTTCCTGCTCTTCCAGCTTCCGGGGGCTCAGGGCATTCCTGGGCTCGTGGCTGCATCACTCCAGTCCCTCCCTCTGTCTTTGAAAGCCTTCTACTCTTCTTTATGCCTTCTCTTCTGTCTCTAGCAAGGACGCTTGTCGGATTTAGGACCCACCAGGATAATCCAGGATGATCTCGTCTTGAGATCCTTAATTTATTTACATCTGCAAAGACCCTTTTTCCATATAAGGTCACATGCCCAGGTACTGGGGATTAAGACTTGCCCATCTCTTTTTTTGGGGGGGGGTGTCAACATTCCACCTGCTGCAGCCAGTTTAGAAAATAATGATGATGTGAAGAGCAGCAGGGTCAAGTTAGAATATTCTGGAAGCTTAGATGTCCTCACTGTGAGGGAGCCAACTGTTCCAGTTTGCCCAAGACTGTTCTGGTTTTATGGGTTTCTCCACAAGAGGCTTGCGAATATTTGGTTGTATTTATTCTTAGATACTTTGTATTTTTGTTGCCCTTCCGTCGAGAGCCGGCTGGATTTATTTATTTGCTCCCAATGAATAGATTAAAGTTGAAGCCACAGTGTGCAACTCCAGGGGGTGTGCTGTCTTGTTACTGCCAGAAGGAGACAGAACTCCAGGTTCCCGACTCGGCCTCCATTGTCACCTGGGGGCCACTCCTCCTTACTGTGGGGTGGGGATGGGAGATGCCCACTGATACCTCCTTAGCTGTGGTATGGAGTGTGGTCCCTATGTGGTCCCCAGGAGAGGAGGGGTGGCCTTATTACCCCTGGACGCTGGTGAAAGTCCTGACTCCCTCCTAGGTCTCCTCCGACGCCTCGCCAGCAGGGAGGGGAGGTGCCCTGTTACTGCTGAGTCGGGGGCGAAGGCCAGGCTCCCCACTCAGCCTTTGCTGGCGGGGCTGGGCCCACAGCTTTTTCTGTGGCTGGCGAAGCGCTGTTATTGTCTACAAGTTTTCTGTCTTGATAGGGGTCTCTTTCCTGGTCCTTTGACTGGAGGGAGCAGCTCCTGTTGCTGTTTCCAGGTGGCTGGCTTGTTCAGCTTTACACCTGGGATGTTTGCAGCAAAAAGGGAACCCGGGGCTCCCACTGCTGTAGTTCTTCAGGTCCCGAGGGCCCTATCAGTCTGCCTCTTTCACCCTTCAGAATCTTCTTCTATTGTTTTGTATATTTAGTGACACCCAGCAGGAGGAATTTTCATCTACTCTGTCTTCCTGGATGTGGAGACCATAGAGTTTCTCATTTTAATCCTATTTTTCATTTCTAGAAATTCTATTTTTTCAACTCTGCTCTTTGCTCATATCTTTCTCTTTTATTTCTTTAAAATGTCAGTCATAATAAGCTTTTGCATGCCTGCCTGTATTGCTTTTGCTGCTTCTCACTCATGGCGATTTATTTCCTTATTTGGAAGACAAGCTGCTCCCTGCCCTTAACTTTGTGGAATTCTCTGAGAGGCATGTTTGACTGATTTCCTCCGGAGAAGTTCCATATTTACCTCTTCCTATTGTCCAGGGCATTGCCTCTAGGCACCAACTTAATTTAAATTTCCTGCTTGAAGTGTTGTGGATTAATAATAGAGGGAATTCAGACAGCAGACCCGTGAGAGGGCTGGCTGGTGGTTTTCAGGGACATTTTTCCTCCTTCCCCTGTGTCAGGGCTGAGACAAGCACGTTCCCTTGCTGTCTTCTGCACAGGGAGGCTCATTCTTGCTTGTACTTAAAGATGGACGTAGCCCTCTGGAGTCCTCTCTTTACGTGGGAAACTCCCTCTAGAGTCCCTGTCTTGAGTGGTCCTTGGGTTTTATGTTCAGCCGACACGGTAAAATAACACAGATCTTATGCACCATTTTAATTGTTTCAGAGGTGAGGGCCATTCAAATATCCTGCCACACTTCTGGAAATGGGATGGTGGGTGGGACTTTAAATGGCAGGATGCCAGAGGCAGGCTTTTCGGGCAGAGGAACTATGTTGAGCAAAGGCTTGGAGGGGTACACATCTAGGAAATGCTGGGCAGCCCGGGGCAGCTGGAGGCTCTCCTTGGGATTGCTCTGGGAAAAGCAGGTGCGAGCCTTGGAGACTAGGCTGGACGTCTGGAGGTTTTTCTTAGGAAAGGAGGACCCAATATCTGTAAGACACAGGAGGATCTGGTGGAAGTGGGTTGGGTAGATGTGAATGGGGAAATGCAGAGGATGGGAAAGTGATCTGGGTGGGAGTAGGTGAGGTGCTGAAGTCAGGAATGGAAGGGAAGAACAGGTGGGAGGAACTGAGCAAACGCAGGACTGACAGGACTGAGCAAATGATTAAATACATGGGTGAAGTTAATGGCAGAGTCAGAGGCAGCCCCGAGAGTCTGACAGTGACTGGGAGAGGGGCAGCATCTTCCAGGAGAAAGGAAAACTGGGAGAAGACACAAGTAGGAATGAAGCGAGACTGGTGATTTATGGAAACGGCACACCTGCCATTGGGGTTTAACTAAGCAGGCTGGGAACCTTCTAGAGCTGGGAGAGTGATGAAGACTGGAGGTCCTGAACCGAGAGTTACCTCGGAGAATTTTCCCTCTCTGTGAAGTGCTGTGACTGGGTGACTTAGTCTCTAAGGGGGAGCATCCTCCTCAGGGACTGCACAGTGAGATGCGCTGACCCTCTCCTTCACCTCTTTGTGCAGGAGCAGCTGTAGGGTCAGTGGAGGATGAGGGCCTGGTCATCATCTCCTCTCTGCTCACACCCGCTTTAGCGGGAGGGATCTGCCTGCTGGGTGTTCTGTTTCTCCTCCGTCTCTCATTCCAGGAAGCCCTTTATGTCAACTGGTACATGCCTGAGAATTGGCCAGCCCCGAGGAAGCCAGGAATGCCCACCCTTATATTTCCTTCCTTAGTCCTTGGGTCCAGCTTCCTTTTGGCTTTCTTTTCTCCATCGTGGGAAAGCTCCCCAACGTGAAACCCAAGTCCTTCTCTTCCCTCTGTGAGATGTCAGGAAACCAGAGGCTGGGTGGGGCTGGTAAGGGGCCGTGTCCCTCACAAATGGGGCCTGGTCATCCGTGTGATGGGGTGTCACTGTGGTCTCAGGGAATGGAGAGAACTTTGAGCAGGACCAGATGGGCTCTTCCCTGGAAGCCATGACCGGACCCTCCCAAGGTTGTCTCATTGCTGGGGCCTCCTTCGAGGGGGCAGATGGGCCTCTTTCTGTTTCCTCAGTGCCCATCATGTTGATGTGGCAGGAGGCCTTCCCAAATGCTGGACGGATGACTGTGTCCATATATACGGAGCAGCAACAGTTAGAGGCTGTGAAAGCACATATGACCTCACTGGGACCCACTGGATTCTCTTCTGTGATTCCAACTAATTCAGCTCCTGATTGTCCACATGTGTTTGTCCATCGGGGCCATACAGACATCTGCTCCCCACCTGGCCATCTGTGTGATGAGTGCCCAGTTATGACTGGAGCAGCTGCCTGTACCCACGGCGACCCATTTAATGGGCAGTGGACCTCTCTCTATTTTGCTATGATTATGAGAGGGTGAGTGCTGGCAAAACATTTCCACTCAGGGTTTTGGGTAACATTTCACAATATTGGGTCATTTCCAAAGTCCTTGACAAAATAGGCTCCCAGGTCTCTGTGAAATGGTGGAAAAATTACTTGGACCCTGTAGCCAAAGCAGCATTTTCTGTCTGAGAGAGGAAGCTATTTGCTCCATTTTCCTGGAACCTCAAAGTGGAGCCTCTTCCTTCATGTCCTAGAATCTTGCCCTCACAAGGGGAGAAGAGAGAATAAGAACAAAGGTCTATGTTTCCTAGTATTGTGCTTATTTAATGCTCAGAAATATTTATTTGAGGTAGGAAGGAGTGAATTCCTAGTGGGAACCGCTGGGGCCAAGGGCATGCTTCCTCATGGCCCGTATTTCCAGTCTCACCTATTCTTTCTAATTCCTGCTGCCATCTGCAAAGTGCTGCTAAAAGGTAAACTGAGGCACATTAAAATTGTCAAGAGTTTATTTGAGCAAACATCGATTCGATTTGGGCATTGCCAAACTGAAAGTGGTGAGGAGCTTCCCCCGGCAGGAGCTGGGGAGGTTTTCACAGAGAAGACGCAGAAGCAAAGCAAGGAGATGATTTGACCGGCCGTAGCTTAAGCAGCTGCCGTATCTGGGAAAGCCTGGTCGGCTGTTGTGATTGGCACTACGTAAAGCCATAGACTTAGATAAGAGGAGATTCGTTGCAGGAATGGGCTCACTCTTGTCGTGGACGCGAGAAGTCCCCTGATCTGCCGACTGCAAGCTGGAGACCAGGAAAGCCGGGGGTGTAATTCGGTCTGAGTCTGGAGGCCTGAGAACCAGGGAGCCAATGGGGTAAGTTCTCGTCCAGGTCCAAAGGCCAGAGAATCAGGAGCGCTGATGTACGAGGGCAGGAGAAGATGCGTGTCCCAGCTCCAGCACAAAGAGCACATTCGCCCTTCCTTCGCCTTTGTGTTCTCTTCGGGCCCTCAGTGGACAGGGTGATGCCCACCTACATCAGAGAGAGCGGTATTCTTTCCTCAGTCTATTGAAGCAAATGCCAATCTCTTCCAGAAACACCCTCACAGACACACCCAGAGATGATATTTTACCAGCTGTCTGGGCATCCCTGGGCCCAGTCAAGTTGGCACATAAAATTAACCATCACAGGTGGGAACCTCCTTAGCAGGATATTTCAAATGGGGCCATCGGTCAAAATACAGATTTCCAGGCCCCTGTGGATGCCACAGATCAGAACTGTGGGAGACGGGGCACTGTAATACATAGTTCTCACCAGCACCTCAGGGGATTCTCGCGCACGCTGAAGGTTGAGAGTCCCCTGCCTTAGAAATGCTGCTGGTCTAGTCCCTCCTTCTCCCGACAGTGGGGAAGCTGACGTTGGGAGAGACGTTGAGCGTGGCTGTGTCACAGGCAGGCATGGCACTGCTGAGCTGTGTCTGGGAGGGCACTGAGAACTCTCAACTCAGCCCCACTGTGCATTGATACCACCTGTGAGGCTTTGAAAAGCTCCTGCTGCCTGGGCTTCACCCCAGAGATTCGGGACTTGTTGATCTGGGGTGGGCCCAGGTGTGGTGCTCTGTAAAACTCTTCCCCGTGCTATTAATGGGTGTGCAGTGTTGAGAACCATGCTTGTCAGTGTCAGGTGTGTGGAGCCATCATGGGCAAAGGCAGAGGCAGGTGTGTGCTCAGTGTTAGCGTGCTCACCAACATCACAAGAGTCACTGTCCTTTGGGGTGCCGGGAGGACTGTATTTCCCCATCCCCTTGAAATTAGGCTTGGCCGCAGGACCAATTCTGGCCAATGGGTTGGCAGAAGCAATGTCACCTCCAGGTGGGGGAATACAGGCACTGGTGTGAGTGGCCACTGCTGTCTTGAGACCATGCTGGACCTGCGGTGTGAGTGAGAAAGACGTCTTGTGTGCAGTTGCTGAGGTCTCATTTGTCTCTGGGTGACGCCCTTGGCTTGCCTGACAGACACACCTGGTTTTACAAAAATACTAAAACTAACGGCAGTTCTGCATCATAAATGCCTTCCTCATTACCTTAATAGAATAAGTAAATGTTTTATTTTTTCCTCCTGTTTTGTTGTTAAAATCCCATTGATGGATGGAGCCAGCCTTTTGGTGCTAAAATGTCTCCGTTGCCTTGTCAAGGTGGTGCGCTGTAGAGTGTATTCAGTTCGTGGAACATGGTTATTTAGTTCATCGCGAGGAGATGAGTGTTATGTCAGGCAAAAAATCTGAAATGATTAGAGCAAATGGTGGGCTTTTCTCATGGAGAAAAATGCCTTCAGAAAAGAGCTTGATCTCGAGTGATGTGCGTGCCGGAGCTCTGTTCTCTTGACTTTTGCGAGGGAAATCTCAAGGTAGGGAGAGGGAAGAAAACACACCACTTACTTTAAGAAGCATTTTTTTTCCGGGGGAAAATTTAGCAGCTGTGATGGTGATACTGCTTTTTGGAAGAATTTATTTTCAATGTATAATACATTAGACTTACCGCAAGCTTCCTGCCAAGGTGAGAGCTTGCGTTGTGAGGATGATTCTTACTTGATTGGCTGGAGTGATGGGTAGGCTTAGGGAGGAAGTAGAGAATGTTAGGATAATAGAAAAGAATTTACTGAGTTCGGGTGTCTTGACATTTGCATTTTGTGAAATTTCCCTTCATGCTTTGGGGAGAAATAATTTTAAAATACTGGTAAGAGTAAGCAGCCTGTAGAAAGATTCAGTACGTATTTTAAAGTTATTTTTCTGGCTCTGAGCTGCTATTTAGGGCTGAGTTATTGGATGGCTCTTTTTCAAAAGCCAAAATTCACCCGACGAGGGGCAATTTGATTTTTTTGAAATATTTTATCTGCAGGTAAGAAGCTTGTAGATACCAAAAATCTCTGAGAATACAGGGAGAGAGAATGCCGAGGGTGACTTGCACTTGCTTTAGCTCCACTTGGAGAAGCGTCTGGGTCGTGCTGTTACACATTCTAGAGGTGCTTCCACATCCGGGGCAGCACCATCCTGAGTGAGAGGGAACCTGAGACGGCCCAGAGGGCCTGCCCTTTATGTTTGTGTGTTATCTGCCCCAGCCTGGCAGGTGCCTTCGTCCTCAGAAAGCTCAGAAAGCAGAGAGAGCTATTTCTGATAAGATCCCTGGGGTGATGGTCTCAAGAGCACAAAGTTACACCCAGGAAGGGGTGTGAGTTTTCAAATCAGCACTGTTGTAAGGATGTGCTGCATGTTGACCCCAGGGACTGTCCTCCTGGGAGCAGGTTTGGGTGGTGAAGACTAGACTGGCCCCAGCCACCTGGAAACTCCTGTCCACCTGCTTCTCTCTTCCTCCTGGGACCATGCTCCCTAGGAGAAGGTGAGCGGCGTGCAAGAGGGGAGAACAACTGGTCAGACACTTGTCCTGGAAAGAGGCGGGAGCCAAGTTGAGGATGTGGCTTCTCTCACTGCCGGGCCTTCTGTGTGGGGGCAGCCTGGCCCCATGGTGTGATTTGGAATCTCTGGGCTCCAGGAGACTTGGGTGAAATCCTGCTTCCCTCCCGGGGCCATGCTCATCCTTGACTGCTTGGAGCTGCTGGTGTCTTTGTGAAGCCGTGGGCATCGCTAATCAATGGGGGTTCTAATGCTGTGCGGTTAAACATAAGCTGATGCAGCTGGTACATTGTTCTAGGCTCACGGCCAGGCAGGATCCCAAGTCCTCTCCGTGGGGAGGGGGTCCAAAGGTGAGGGAGCAGACCCGCTCCAACTGGGGGAGGAGTCAGAGCTCCCCTCCATGAGGCCTCCCCCTGGTTCTCCTTCCTCCTCCTCTATGTGAAAATGGAGGGGAGCATCGGAGGGCAGAGCTGGGACCGTGGGAGGAGGACGATGTGGGGGGTGGAGAGGAGGTGGCGTACCGAGGGACAGGACTCTTCAGGCCACTGCCTGTTTCATGTAATTTGGCACAGTCTGGGCGCTCAGCTCTGCTGGTGCCCTTCAGGCGCCGGGGCTCAGGAATTGCCTTATTTACAGCCCTCTCTACGTCTGCCTCCTCTTCCTCGGTCAGTAGACTTCTAAGACATAAGGGGCAAACCCCACAGTCCCTCTTCTGTGAACAGAGCTCCATGTAGTGCTTGGCCTCAGGAGAAAGGTGAGGAGCTCTGTTCTCTGTGGAAAGTGCTGCCATTTGCGTTGGTGCCCAGGGTCCTGGTGACACAGCGGCTTCTCTGCGTGCTCCTTGAACAGGAGCCAACCTGTTAGCCTGTAAAACGGTGGGGAGGCATTTCTCTCTGACCACACATAGCAAAATCCCTTCTAAAACAGTCTTCTAAGGGCCTCTTCCAAAAATGACACATAGTAATAGGAATAACGTGTGGAAAACGGCCCATTTTTATCTTCTGGTTGCTCTTCTCTCAAACAGCTGTTTAATTGTGTCAGTCATGTTGTTCACCAGCATCGGAGGATGAAAACCCTGCAAGTGTTTGCTGAAATCAAGGCTCCGATGTCGACTATTTCAATGTTCAGTTGCAACGCAGCGTTTATTCTTTTGTGTGAACAGCAGCCCCACTGCTCTGGGCGAAGGAGGCACAGGCGGGTGGGGAAAGCGCTCCGACCTGGTAGACTCTGCTGCGTCAGAGCCATTAGCAATTCACACAGCAGAGCCCTCCCGAACCCCACACTCTATGTGTGTGTCTGGAATGACGAGGGTTTTGTACAAAAGCAAACGTCAGGAGTGGGATGTAATTTCCCCAAAGTAGTCACTCGAGCTACCACGGCTCAGGGATATGAGAACAGGAAGGTTTTACGGTCCTAGACAAGACAGTGAAAGAAATGAAACGCCGTGGGGCCAATGTCTCCAGGCCCTGGCGGAGTTCTGGATCCATCTGGAAGGAGGGCTCCTTTGCATGTTGTGAGTGGTAGTCTCTGCTGGCGGGGAGGCCAGGACTTGGTGGGTCTCCTTTCCAGTCCCCCACGACCCGCAGTCGCCACCCAGGACACAGTCACACTGCCGCACCGTTGTCATAGGAGCTGGGGTACCGAAAGTGGTCATGGTAACCGGCTGCCTGTGTATTATGTATGCAGAAAGTTTATAGAACTCATTTCCCAATTATTTATTTTGGTAAAAATGTTGACTTAATCTCAATTTATGACATTTCTGGGAAAATTTGAAATGAGGATTTTCAAGGTGGCTGTGATGGTTTCTTGCTAATGTCATGTTCCCTATTCACTGGTTTTACCTTCTTCTTGGGATGTGAGTCGTTTTAGACATGTCCTGGCTTGTAGGAGGGGGTGAATGTCTCTAGTGTGCCGAAATGGGCTCCTGCTGGCTCAGTGCCCAGATCCTCAGCACCTTGGTTTGTCTTCAAGGTGGAAGGAGTTAACTATCCAGTCTGGGGAACCTGCCCACCAGGACCTGCTGCTGCTGGTGCACTGGGGAAAGGAGCCAGCAGACATCTGTCATGTGACAGTAGTGACCTCTCACTGGCCGAGGAGGGACAGCCTCACCAGATGCTGTGTAAGCTCTGACCTCTCTCCCTGCTCCCTGCTGGTTGCCCACCCTCCTTCTGTGGTTCCTCTTCCTCCTTCACGGATAATGGATGAAAGGAACAGTTTGTCAACCCTACCCACGAGGGCATGCGGTTTTGTAACTGGAGGGGTTTGCATAGTCTTCCTGGGAGAATATTATTGGAACTCAACCCAGATAAATATGGTTTTATTGCTAATAAGCAGGATAACTATTGAACTCTTCACTGGCATTTGTATAATTTAGACTTTCAGTATATTTAGAAAAGGATCTTTCTTATTAATGGGTATTTGTACTGTTCCAGTTAGAGGCCATTCATCAAACACCTTCTCTCCCCATGTTCTGGCTCTTTACCTCTGGCAAGTGCATACTTTCAAGTCCATTAGCCACATGGTACCATCTACCTTATCACTCTAGGGTTGGTGGTTTTTCAAAAATGTTTAACTGCTTCCCAGTCAACCAGTATAGGGGAGTGGTTGACAGATGTGACTCTGAGGTCAGATTCTGCAGGTTCACTTCCACCACTTTCCAGTTATGGTCTAGGCAGGTTCTCCTCTGTGCTTCAAGTTTACGACTTGTGAAGTGAAGTTATAACAATACTCCCAACTCAAAGCCTTATTGTGACTATTAAGTGAAACAACACATGCAAAGTACTTGGGCCAGCATCAGACATAGCAAGAAAATAATAGATCTCGAATGTTATAATGTAGTTCCAAATTCCCCATGATGCATAGTCTCTATATTGGCATTTGAAAACTCAAAAAATTGGAAGTGAACCAAACAACAATGGAAATGATGACTACCAAGCTTCCTCACCTGGTGATAGCAGACTGGGTTTGGACCAATCTTCCCAAGGGGAACAACTCGAGGAGCTGGAGAATGAATCTAAAAACTCTGAAAGCACTGGAGACCTATCAAGTTCTAAGGGAGGGGAGAGATGTGGAAAGATGGGTCTGTTATCTGGGGCAGATTTTACACTAGTGCTGTCTGTAGGTTCTGAAAGTGGTGGTTCAGTAGCCGAGAAGATGAGCAAGTTTTCAGCAGGTGCTGGGGGCTGAGAAGCCAAAACTTAAAGTCAAGCTTTAATAACCAAAGGATGCAAGTTGTAATGTCTAGGACAAGCATGAAAAGTGTTGTAAAAGAAGGTGTAACTATCAAGCTAATAGAGATAACATAGAGTAATGAAAATATTTAATCTAAAAGATGGCAGGAAAGAGATATAGGAACATAGAAGGTAGGACACATAGAAAGCAAATAATAAGATTGTACATTCATTTCAAATATATCAGCAACCCCCAGGCTTTGGTTTGGGACCTCAAAAGTTTAAAACTCAAGAAAAAGGATAAACCTGAAATAGAGGAGCCCACACAAACTAGATTTAATCACCTCAATCCCTGATGGGATTAAGTTGACCGAGGGACTTTAGTTTAGCTACCTAAAAGAAGAAAAAAAGGACATACTTTCTGAAGGAAAAGACATCATCAAATTATCTCTTTTTAATGTGAAAAGTTTTAAATTTCATAAAAACACACAACAGCTAGCTTATGAGCAGATAAGGTATAACAATAGGCAAAAGAACAATAGGCAAACCAGATACACGTGGAATCCGGGAAATGGAATTATCAGACATGGAATTACAGAGTTATCAGACACCAAATTTAAAATAGCCACACTTAATATGTTTATGTGAATAAAAGATAAGATTGAAAATTAACAAAGAATTGGGAACGGAAAAAGAAGAAAATGGTCATTCTAGAACTAGAAAGTCCAATACCTGAAATTCAGCATTCTGTGGTTGGGTGTAATAGCGTGTTAGACAAGTGAAGAGAGAACCAGTAACCCTGGAGATAGGTCAGAAGAACACATACAGATCGAGTCATTGAGAGACAAAAGGATGGAAAAAAATAACCTCAAAGTGGTCAAATATTGGGATGAGCTGTATGAGATATGTAGGAAAAAATAACTGAATATTTCCGGATCCTCATGGTTGAATTTAATACATAAAATTGGGGCTCAGAAGGAGGGAAGAGTGAGAATAATAAAAAACACTAAATGACACATTAAAGGAGTGCTCTAAAACTTAGGATAAACACAAGGGAAATACACTGAAGCACAGTACAGCAAAATGGCTGAAATCAAAGACAAAGAGGAAATCTTAAAAGGGGCCAAAAACCAAACATCCACATATTACTTTCAGAGAAACAACAATAAGATCGACAGCTGACTTTTCAACAAAATGATGAAACTCAGACAATAACAAAAAGACAGATTTTATTAAAGTGTTGAAGGAAATTAACTGCCTCCCTAGACTTTTATATGCTGTAAGAATATCTTTTAAAATAGAGGCAAATAAATATTTTGAGGCAAACAAAAAATCAGCATAGACAAGAGTAAAAGAAATACAAATTATTATTATTATATAAACAGAAGAAAAATGATCCCAGATGGAAGTTTGGGGATACAGAAAAGAATTGAGCAAAGAGAAAGGTAAATATGTGGGTATATTTAAAAGCACACTTATAATAATCAGGTCTTATTTATGGAGTCTTAACATTCATAAATTCAATAACATACAAGTTGGGAGGTGTGTAATGGAGCTAAATTGTTCTAATTAGAAGGAAACTTATAGCCTTAAATGCGTATATTAGAAAAAAAGCTAGTAATTAATCGTCAAAGAATCTAATCTCAAGAAGCAAATTAAACCCAAGGAAAGCAGAAGGATAGAAATAAATATGATAAGAATATAAATTAATGAAAGAAAATAAATATACAGTAGAGAGACTTAACAAAGTCAAAAGCTGATTCTTTGAAGATTCTTTGAAAACTGGTAAATCCCTGGTGATATCAGGAAAATATCACGACTGCAGAAGAGGATATTGTCAAAGATATCATGGTTATTACAAAGATCATAAGAGGACAACCGTTATGAACAATTTATGGAAATAAATTTGAACATTTAGGTGAAATTATCAAATTCCTGGAAACACAAGTTAAAAAATGGAACCAAGAAAAAGTAGAAAATCTGAATATTCTTATCAGAATTAGATATGTAAAATTTCTAATTATAATTTTACACACACAGACAATATACTCCATGATCAGATGGTTTTGCCAGCAGATTCTATCAAACTCTTATGGAAGAAATCACAACAACCCTACACAGAATCTTCCAGAGAATAGAAACAGAAGAAACACTTCCCAATTTCTTTTATAAGAGTCAAATAATGTGAAAAATTGAAATTTGACAGAGACATTACAAGAAAAGAAAAACTGAGTTCAGCCTCACTCACAAACGTGGATTTTAAAATCCTAAGCAAAATATTAGCAACTGAGTCCAGCAAAGCATAAAAAAGGTAATTACATCATGTCCAGATGGTGTTTATTTTGAAATACAAGATTGATTTAACATTTGAAAGTCAATCAATGTAATTCAGAATATTATCAGAGTAAAAGAGAAAAACTCGTGATATTTTAATAGAAGGGGAAAATTTGATAAAAACTCAGAAAATAAGGAAGTAAAGGTATATAGTTTAACCTGATCAAGGAGTTAAAAAAATACCCACAGACACCGTGATATCAAAGGGTGAAATACTCGATTCTTCCCACAAGACTGGAAACAAACAAGAATGTTCTTTCGCCACTTCTAACATTGTACTCAAGTTCATAATCAGTGCAATAGGAAAAAAAAGAAATTAAATTTATAATACTTGGAAAGGAATAAATAAAACTGTCATTAGTTGGAGATGGCGTGTTTGTGTACATAAAAATCCCAAAGAGCCTATAGAGAAATTATTAGATTTGGTATGTTAATTCAGCAACAACACTGAATTCAACGTCAATTGTATTTCTATATACTACCAAAAAATATTAGAAAATAAAAAACTTTTGCCATTTATAATAGTGTTAGATAGACTGAAGAAATAGAACAGAGTCTAGAAATAGACTCAAACATGTATGGACACTTGATTTAAGTTAATGGTGGCAGTGCAGGCAGATGGAAAGATGTTTTTTTTTCAGCAAATGATACTGGGTCAACTGGATATCCACATGGGAAAAAAATAAATTTCAGCACTGCCTCACCACATAAACAAAACAAATGCCAGCCAGACTGTTGACATAAATGTAAAAGGCAAAATAAAAATTAATGTTCTATCCATCAAGGACAAGATCTAGAAATTAGACTATGTTAAAAGGAAGAACTTCTAGTCATCAAAGGAGACCGTCAAGAGTGTAGAATGCAAGCCAAGTGGGAGAAGATATTTGTAACACAGTCGTGCAGAACTGGCTACTGTACAAAATATCTATCATCTCTCTACCTATCTGTCTGTCTATCTATCTATCTATCTATCTTCTAGTCTTGAGAGAGATGCTAACATCTTATTGTCCAACTATGGCGATCTTGCCATTTTTTGGTGTTCTGCTGTCAAAACCCGCCATGACCCAGAGACATATTTGAATTCATCACCCTGAATCAGCATACTCATCTTTCCCTTTGCTGAGCTTGCAGGTGGAGTACGATTCTGCTTAATAAATGCAAACAGACCCACAGCCCAAGGCCTAGCTCTCCCCAGCAATGGCTGTGCCTCCTGGGACCTCACTTGTCTCCGTTTTTCTGAATTATGCTCAGCAAGATGGATGAAGGAGTAAAACTGCTATTTGGGAAGGTGCAGTGCTCTTTACTTGCCCCACATGCCAGCTGGTCGTCATGCCAAGCTGGATGATCAAGTTAACCTCTTCCGTCAATCCTTCAGCTTGGCTAGGAGCAGTTAGCTCTACTGCTTGCCCATCTACAAAATCTTACTAAACATGTGCTCGAGCTTGGTAGCAACACAGCTGCTTGGTGAGGGTCATGCCTGAGCCCAGGATGTGTGTTTGGGACATAGTTTCAGTGCTGTCACTCATACACATGTCTGCCTAAGGTAGAGGGTCCTTCCTGGATGGCCTCCTGAGAGCTCCTCCAGATCCCCCTGGACCTGAATCCCGCAGCACTTGGATTGTGTCTCTTTGACCTGTGTCAGACCCCAGGAACCACTTATTCTCATTTCTGCTTCATGAAAACCAGAGATTGCACCGAGGAACACAAGCACACCGGAACAGAGAGAGTTACAAATATAAACGAAGTCACAGTCTCCAGAAAGAGACACCACTATAAGTATTAATATACATGTTAGGGAAACATAATCAATAATACATTAATCTTATTTGATCGTAGTGATTATGTGATTTGAATTTATGTGAGAGTTTGAGTTGGAAATATTCTGGTACAACTTAAAAAGGCTGATAGAACTTCATGATGTTTTGGATTTTCTTTTCTTTCTTTTTATTAGTTTCATCAACTCCTTAGTTTCATCAGTTTCACATCTGCCCAATCATTGGGACCAAAGTGAATGTTCTGGTCAGAAATATACCCCTCAAAGGAGTGCCTTAAATCTCTTCACGAGGAGGTAACACAGATGAGGGTCCTATTTTTTCCTTAGGTCCTATTATCCTTAAGTGGTATCCCTGAAGCTGTTAATCCTCATAGTTACTAACTCTTGTTTCTATGAAAAGCCTTACAAATAAATATGTGTATTCTTATATGTAAGGAGACATTGCAACTTTTCCATACTTATAGTGTAATGCCAGTTAAAGAGAAAACTTTCACGTCAACCATTGAAAAGGAAGAAGGAACCAAAATGAAGGTTTTTTATCCTTTTCAATAGATTTCTTAAGTCCCTGTCTCTTTTCTTGTGCCTAATCATTCATTGCTTCATCATAAACTTCTCTATAAGAAGAGTTTGTGGCATTAAATAGCCTGGGTCCCCCACCCACAGGGACGCCCCCAGGTGGTATGATGCTGGGCACAGGAAGGGATATTGATTTCCCCTTGGCCCCCACACCTGGCACATGTGGCTTCATCTGTACACCTCTGTGAGTGCACCATGACAGAAAGATGGGTTGAGATAACTAACCTTGGTGGTGCTCTACAAATGGCAGAGCCAGAGGCACGGGGCAGTGGGCAGGTCACAGCTGAGGGAAGAAGCTGGAGGATCTCTCTGCAGTAGGTGGGCATTGCATGGGCCGGAATGGAAGCCTGGATTCTGGTCTGGGATTGTCTTCTCTGGGCCTCACATTTGTCACATCCCAGGTGCGGAGAATGGACACTTGTTAGATGTAAGTATGGGTGGTGTTTCCCAAAGTGGGTATAACAGTGGAGTTGGAGGGATGATTTTAGGTGATACACAAGGCAACATTTTTTATTTTAATAGTCTTGAATTTATTCATATATATTGGATAAATGCATGCATTTCTTTTCCAGTATAAGTTGGAGTCTTAAAAAATAAATTTATTGGGGAATTCTAGGTAGCTGAGGCAATGGTGGCTGCATAAATCTAAAACATCCAACATATCCCCTCAGTACAATAAAGAGGAAAAAGAAAAACAAATAAAACTATGCAAAGCCAATGTCCCCAGCTTAACTAGAAGACAGAGAATGATCAGATATGAAAAATTCCGACAGTTAGGAAAAGAAACCCCAATGCAGTGAGCTAACTGCCGTGCTCTGCGAGTCTTTGCAGAGAGCAGGTGCAGTTCACCAAACAGAGGGGACCCAGTGGTGGGTCTGAAATTGTTCTAAAGCTACCACTGGAAAGAGAAAGTCACCCTCAGTATGAAAATACAAGTTTTCTGGTGGATCAAAGTACTTGCTATGGAGAAGAGACTTAAAAGTGTGCACTGGTTGTGATGGAGCAGCCTTGAAAAGGTAACGCTTTGGGAGGAGTTAGGGGTTAACAGAAAGGGAGAGGTGCCCTGTGAAGAGAAAAAGAAGCAAGGGAAGTTTGGGATCCTGGAAGAAAAAAGCAAAATCACAGGGCATCACTCCCTCCTTCAATGGCCACCTCCAGAAAAGAAAATAATCCATTCAGTAGAGAAGCACACTTCACTACACTGACAGAAAACAGAAAGGAGTGGTCTTGAACTAAGTAGCTCATATACCCCAGTAACTCTCCAGCCCTGTCTACATAAATGCAGAGGCCCGGAAAGTCCTTATCTATAGAAAACTACTATTAAAAGGGGGAAAAAAATGGGATTCCAAGCAATTCAATGAGAATAAGACCATTTAAAAAGGTATGAGTACTACAATTCAATAGCTAAAGACAAAAATCCAATTAAAAAATGGACAGAGGATCTGAATAGACATTTTCTAAAGAAGATATACAGATGGCCAACAGGTACATGAAAAGATGCTCAACATCTAATCAGGGAAATGCAAACCAAACCACAATGAGATATCACCTCACACCTGTTAGAATGACTATTATCAAAAAGACAAGAAATACAAATGTTCGCGAGGATGTGGAGAAAAGGGAACCCTTGTGCACTATTGGTGTGAATGTAAATTGGTGTGGCCACTATGGAAAACAGTATGGAGGTTCCTCAAAAAATTAAAAATAGAACTATCATATGATCCAGCAATTCTACTTCTGAGTATCTGAAGAAAACAAAAATACTAATTTGAAAAGATATCTGCACCCCCATGTTTGTTGCAGCATTGTTTACAATAGCCCAAATATGGAAACAACCTAAGTGTCCATCTATGAATGAACAGGTAGAAGATGTGGTATGTATATCTATCTATCTATCTATCTATCTATCTATCTATCTATCTATCTATATATAGATATATATATAGTGGAATACTACTCAGCCATAAAAAGAATGAAATCTTGCCATTTTTTGACAACATGGATGGACCTTGAGGAGATTATGCTAAGTGAAATAAATCAGACAAAGACAAATACCATATAATTTCACTTATAAATAAACAACAAACAAACAAACCAAATAAGACAAAACAAAACAAAAAACTCAAGCTCATAGATACAGAGAACAGATTGGTGGTCGCCAGAGGGGAGGAGGGGAGGCGTATGGGTGAAGGGGGTGAAAAAGTACAAACTTCCAGTTATAAAATAAGTCGTGGAGATGTAATGTACAGCATGGTGACTGTAATTAATAATACTGTACTGCATAGTTTAAAGTTGTTAAGAGAGTAAATCTTAAAAGTTCTTATCACAAGGAAAAAAATTTTGTAGCTATGCATGGTGATGGATGTTAACCAGACTTATTGTGGTGATCATTTTTCAGTGTAGACAAATAATGAATCATTATGATATACACTTGAAACTAATATAATGTCATATGCCAATTATTCCTCAATTAAAAAAATATGTGCATGTTCTATAGAAAAAAAGAGTGCAAAATAACCTCTAGAATAAAAACATAAACTGCCATAAATACCAAAACAAATAAAATAACAATAAAAGAGCAAAGAAAACAGATCAATTAAGCAACAAACCAACAAATACAATATCCACAATAATTATGATGTTCCAATAATAAATTATTTCAACAACTAGTGCTGGGACAATTGGATGTTCACATGCATGAAGACAAATTTAGACTTCTTTGTCACACCATTCACAAAAATTAATTCAAAATGGGTCATAGACCTAAATGTAAGATCTAAAACTATACAATTTTTAAAAGAAAATTTTAAGGAAAAGGTCTTTGTGACCTTGGGTTAAGCAAAGATTTCTGAGATAAAACACCATACGCATGATCCGTGAAAGAAATAAATGATAAATTGGACTTTATTAAAATTAAAAACTTGGGCACTTCAAAACACACCATTAAGAAAATAAAATACAGTCCACAAAGTGGAAGAAAATATTTGCAAATCATATGTTTGACAAGAACATATGGATTCTTTGTATCCAGAATGTATAAAGAATTCTTACAACTTAAGAAGAGAAAAAAAAAAAATTAAAAATGGGCAAATGGCTTGAATAATTTCTCCAAAGTAGATATATGAATGGCCAATTAAAAGATGATGAACACCATCAGTCATTAGTGAAATGCATAATTTGCATTTTAATTAATCACAATGAGTTACCACTTGAAACACCCACTGCAATGGCTCTAATCCAAAAGACAATGACAAGCATTGGCAAGGGTGTGGAGACGCGGGAAAACTCCCACCCTGCTGGTGGGAATGTCAATGGTGCAGCTGTTTTGGAAAATGGTTTGGCAGTTGCTTAAAAAGTTAAACATGTATTCACCATAAGACCCCACAATTGTACTCTTAGGTATCTATTCAAGAGAAATGAAGACATGTGTCCACACAAAGTCTTGTATGTGAATGTTTATAGCAGCATTACTCATAATAGCCAGAAGGTGGAAACGACCCAAATTTCCACCAACTGGTAAATGGATAAATAAAATGTGACATATCCATACAATGGAATACTATTCACAAATAAAGAGGAAAAAAGTACTGGTATTTGCTACAACACGAATGAACCTGGAAAACATTATTCTAAGTGAAAAAAACCAGATGAAGAACACCACAATTTGTGTGATTCCATTTGTATGAAATATCCAGAAAAGGTACACCTATTGAGACAGAAAGTAGATTAGTAGTTACCTGTACTGGGGATGGGCATAGAGTGATTTCACATGGGCCTGAGGTTTTTTGTGGGGAGTGATGGAAATGTTCTAGAACTGGGTTGTGGAGTTGATTGATTCCAGGGCTGTGTAAATTTACTAAAAAATCATTGAATTTTACATTTAAAGTGGGTGAATTTTATGACATGTAAATTATACCCCAGTAAAGCTGTTGAAAAATAGTATGACAGAGTTTAAACCAAACATATCAGTTTTATCAGTGCAGGTGAATGGATTTAACTCACCATGAAAAAGAAAATGATTTTCAATTTGCTTCAGAAGGAAGTCCCACATGTATACTGTATGCAAGAGACTCACCTGAGACAAAAGCATTCAAGGATGATGACAATGAAGAAATGGGCAAAGGTGTGCTGTGGAAGTGGAAACAAAAAGAAAGCCAGGGTAGCAATACTTTCATCAGGCCTGGTAAATTCCAGACACAGCATTAAATGTAACAAAGAAGGACACATTTCACTGCTAGAAGCCACAGTTCACAGTTCATAGTAACTATGAATATCCATATACAAAATAGCAAAAACCAATTTTAAAAGGCAAAAACTACAAGAGATTCAAGAGACTTACGTAGAAAAGGAGGACTGTAAGGCGTCGCTCTCGCTACGAGGCAGATACAGGGGCCAGGACATAAGTTAGGATGTAGAAGGACCTGAAAGACATAATCAGTAAGGTAGATTTTTAGATATATCGTAATTTACACCCGATCACCGTCAACACATATTCACGTAAAACACACCTGAAATGTTAAATTGACCACTTACTGGGTCACAAAACATGAGTAAATTCCATGGAGTAGGAATATGATAAAAGAGCACTCTGATCACAATGCAATAAATGTAGAAAGTATTAAAATAAGAAAAGGCCCTTCCATCAAAAATTTAAAACCCTATTAACTCTTGGATGAAGGGAGGATACAAACCAAAATTATAGAATTCATAAAAAAGAACGACAATGAAAACACTGCATATCGGAATCTGTGGTATATAGTTAAAAGCGCAATCAGAGGAGAACTTAAAGCCTTAAAGATATTTACAAATGAAAATTTAGGAATGAAAACAGTGAAGTACTTTTCCTTCTCAAAATCTAGAAAAGGAACCATAAACCAAAAGAATTCGCAAGGGAGGAAACAAGGAAGATAAAAGCAGAAGTAAGCAGAGTCTGAAACCATATTCAGAAAATGATATCCCTCACTAAGTGGGTTTTTTTCTGTTATTGCAATGTTGGTTTAATATTAGAGGATCCATTAATATAATACAATATATATTAATAGATCTAAGGAGAAAACACATGGTTTTCTCCTTAGATGCTGAGGAAGTTGCTTACAAAATTTCATAATTGGTCCTGATAAAAGTACACAAGAAAATGGTTGTTGACAGGCACTTTATTAACATGATAAAATACAGGCTTTAGTCCTACAGCCTGTAACTTACTAAATGGGAGACATCTTCCAGTCGAAGATGGTCACACTCTCCACCATTCTACATCGGACCAGAGAGGCAGGTGCTAATTGTTGCTCTTAAACACATGAAAAGATTTCAAACTTGTAATGAAATAAATGCAAATTTGAACTCCGCTGAGAGGACATTTCTCACTTAACTGATTGACAAAAATGCTGAAAGAAATTCCCCTCTTCGCTGGCGAGGTTGTGGGATACAGGCATCCGTATACATTGCTGATGGGAATGCAATTGTTACAATCCTCATGGAGGGGAATTTAGCAATCACTGCAAAACTGCATTTGTGTTCTCCTTTTGGCCTAGGGATCTCAATTCTAGAAATTCATTCTGATGATACACTTCCCAACATATGAAAAGGCACATTTGCAAAGTTATTGCTACAACGTTATTTGTTATTATAAAATATTGAAACAATCTAAATGCTCATACCTGGGAGAGTGCCTGAATAATCCCTGACACATCCAAACTGTGAAATATTTACTATACAGCTTTAAAAAGTAATGAGAAAGGTTTCTATAAACTGATAAGGAGTGATCTCCAGGGGATGTTTTTAAGCAGAAAAAAAGCAAAGTGCAGAAGAAGGTAGTATGCTATTGTTTGTGTAAGTAAAATAGAAGGAAATAAAATATACATGCATTTGTTCATTTGTGAAATAAACCCCACACACAAAGAAGGATAAATCTGAGACAGATGAAATTGGTGCCTTCCTGGGGTGGGTGGGATTGGGTGGAAAGAATAGAAGGAATGGAGGAGGGAGATGACGTGCCTCTGTGTCAATCTTATCGTGCAGTTGTCCTCCAAAAGGAATCAATACATTCAACAAGGATAGGGGCAATCTAGAATGGAATAACCACACTGAGACAGAGGGAGGGGCACACAGTCCGGAAACTAACCTGGATAACTTCTGAACACGGTATTTGGACTCTGCATCCTCAGGCTAAAGATAAAAATAACTAAACACATTTTGAATTTTAGCTAGTGGGCTTATTTCTCATGGAAGCATGGGCTAGTAATTCCGAAACTACTTTTTTAAAAATTCTACAGGCAAGCAAATCAGTAAATATGCTGTGTATCACGGAGCTGGAGAAGAGGGTTACAAATACGGAAAGAGGAGGGCGGAAGGCAGCCTGTGGTGTTGGATTGGACTTGGAGAGATGTGTGAATATAGACAGGTCCATTTTGAGTGTGAAGCTGTCATTTGCCCTTTGATGTACTGCACAGCCCTCTGCTGGGTGACAGTGGGAGGCAGCCCCTATCCTGATGATATTTAAACAGGGCAAAGGCGCTGCCTCCCACTCTCCATGGTCTAGGTCATGTTTATGGCAGTTCAGAGTATTTGTAAGGACACAGATGCAGGAAACAGGATCTCGTGGTTCAAATCCTGACTCTCCCGTGGCTGCCACTGACAACGTTAACATCTCCATGCCTCAGTTTCCCTGTCTGTATTCTGGATATCCACCTGGCGAGTGGTAGGGTAAATGAGTTAACATATGTGAGACACTCAGCAGGGTGTCCGGCCCAATGTGGGGTTCTTCATCAATGGGCTCTGCATGTTACTGCTTTTCATTTTTTTGGAAAATCAGTGTGTTGTACTCATTCAAGGGCAAAAACAAGCACTTGAGTTGCGGGGTGGAAAACCAGCGTTGGGACGGGTGGAAATGATTTGGTTTTTCTTCCCAAACTGCTACCTCTGGGAACCTAAGTGAGCCTCTTTCCAGGATTCTAGGAAAACTCAGCGGAGATGTTTGCAGAAGTCTGAAATCATGTCTCAGTGTGATGGTGGTTTTTGAAGGGCGAGCCTCTATTTCCTTGGGGGCATCACCTCTCAAAATGCTGAGTGAGAAGGTAAATTTGAGACCACAGGCCTGGGGACGGCCTGAGACTCAGACCTGGCAGCTGACAGCAAATTGTGAGTGTGTCTGGGCTGCAGCACGGAGAGCATGGACTAAGATTAGAACAAGGCAGCAGTGGCAGCTGTCCGGGGTGGAGAAGGCGAGGTCTGGTTTTCATAACTCAGTGGAAAATGAGGGACGGTGGACAGCACGGTCACAAAAGTGCTCTTTCCCACACCTCTGCTCAGACCTTGCTTTTCTGGTTTAAGACATGGAAACGCGCCCTTCTCACCTGCCCTTACCCTCAGCACCATGGCAGGTCTCTATAGATTAAAATACCAATTAAGAAACGATCAAAATTTGGGAAGAATATCCTCCAGAGCTTCACCACTCAGATATAAGCACGGTCCATATTTTCAGATATTTTGGTCATTTTCTTCTACATAAAGTTGTTTTATTTTTCTTACATAAAAATAACCAAACTTTGTATACTATTTAGATTCCTGTTCTTCTCTTGTAGCATTTTATCAAAAGCAGTTTACAATGCTATTGCAGAGTTTACAAGACCATTATTTTAAAAATAACACATTAATTTCACAAGCATCATTTAATAGCTTTATTGAAGTATAATTGATATACAATAAACCAACCAATATTTAAAGTGTACAATTTTGTAGGGAGAGACCACCACCACCACCAAGAAAATGAGCAAACCCATCATTCTGGAAAGCTTCCTCACCCCTGTTGTAATCCCTCCTTCCCACCCCTCCGAAGCCCCCTCTTGCTCCCAGGCAACCACTTACCTGCTCTCTGTGGCCATATATCAGTTTGTATTTTCTAGAGTCTCATATACATGGAACTACAGGGTACATACTCTTTCTTGCCTAACTTCTTTCACTCAGAATAATTGTTTTCGGATTCATTCATGCTGCTGTGTGTATCAATAGTTCATTCCATTTATTGCTGAGTAGTAGTCCATGGAATGGGTACGTCACAGTTTATCTAGCTACTCACCTGCCAGGGGACGTTGGGTTGTTTCCAGATTTTGGCTACTGCAAACAAAACTGCTCTGAAATTCATGTACAAGTCTCTGCATGGATGTGTGCTTTCATTTCTTGTGAGAAACACCTGTGAGTGGAAGAGCGGGATCCTAGGGCAGGCATGCGTTTAACCTTTGAAGAAACTGCCAAACTGTTTTCCAAAGTGGCTGTCCCGTCAGCAGTGTGTGAAAGTTCCTGTTTCTCCACAGTCTCTCCATAGTCACTCTTACTCATTTTGGCCATTCTAATAGGTTGTGGTGGTCTCTCACTGTGGTCTCAATTTGTATTTTCCCAATGACTCATGGTGTTGAACATCTTTTCTTGTGCTAATTTGCCATCTGTATGTCTTCTTTGGTGAAGTGTCTGTATATCTTTTGCCCACTTTTTTTTCTTACTTTCTTTGATTGTTGAGTTTTGAGAGTTCTTTATATATTCTGGATATGAGTCCTTTTTTCAGATATATGCTTTGCAAATGTTTTCCCCAATCTGTGCCTTGTCTTTTCATTTTTTTAACAGTGTCTATTGAAGAGCAGAAGTTTTACATTTTGATGATGTCCTATTTATGGATTTATTCTTTTATGGATTGTGCTTAGAGTGTCATATTTAAGAATCTTTGTCTGACCCAAGGTAACAAAATTTTATCTTGTGTTTTCTTTTGAAGTGTTGTAATTTCAGGTTTTATATTTAGAATTATCCACTTTGAATTAGTTGTATATGGTATGATGTATGGATTGAAGTTATTTTTTGCATTTGAATATCCAGTTGTTCTAGAACGATTTTTTGAAAAGACTACTCTTTCTCTACTTAATTGCCTTTGTATCTCTGTCAAAACGCAGTTGTGTTGTCCATATATGTGTAGATCTATCTCTGGAGTCTGTTTTGTTCAGTTGATCTCATTGTTTATCTTTATGCCAATATCACACTATTTTAATTATTGTAATTTTATAATGTCTTGAAATCAAGTAGTGATAGCCCTCCCATTTTGTTCTTTGTTTTCAAAGTTGTTTTGGCTGTTCTAGGTTCTTTCCATTTCCATAAGAATTTGAAAATCAGTTTGCCAATTTCTATAAATAAGCCCATGGGGATTTTTATTGGGATTATGTTGAGTCTATAGATCAGCTTAGAAGAGAATTGACATGCTAACCCATTAAATTTTTCTAACCATGTAACAGGGCATATGTCTTCATTATTTAGGCATTTTGAAATTTCTCTCAGAACTGTTTTGTAGTTTTCAGTGTACAGGTTTCTCATACCTTTTGTCACATTTACTTCATATTTTCTGATGCTATTGTAAATGTATTGTTATTTTTAAATTTCAATTTTTTATTATTTTTGCTGGTATATAGAAATACATTTGAATTTTATAATGGTTTTGTATCCTGCAACTTTACTAAATTCACTTATTCATTTTAGTATCTTTCGTAGATTCTGATGTCCTTTTGATTAAATTGAAATTTTATCATTACGAAATGACCTTCTTTATCTCAGGTAATAGAATCTGACCTGAAATTTACTTTGTATGGTATTAATGTAGCCACTCCAGCTATTTTGACTAATATTTACATGGTATATCTTTTTTCATCCCTTTACTTTTAATTTATGTGGCTTTAGATTTAGTGTGTTTTTTGTCTTCATGTTATAGTTGGATCTTGATTTTAAATCCAATCTGTCAAAATCTGCTTTAAATTAGATATTTAGACTGTGTATATTTAATGTGATTACTGATATAGTTAGATTTAAGTCTATCATATTACTATTTGTATTTCTGTTTCTGTCATCTCTACTTTGTTCTCTTTTTCCTTTTTGTCTAGATTATGGTGGTTTTTTTCCATTTTCATTTTATATCCTTTGTTAGCTTATTAGCTGTAACTTCTTGTTTTGCTAAGTAAGTGGTTGCTTTAGGGTTTATAGTTTATATCACTAACTTATCCCTGTCTATCTTCACATGATGTTGTACCACTTCATGGAGAGTATAAGGACCTTACAGTAGCATACTTCCATTTCTTCCCTGCTGGCTTTTATGCTATTTTGCCATGCATTTTACTGATATATATGTTATGAACCCCACAATATATTGTTTTTGTTAAAATAGTTTATTTTTTAAAAGAGATTTAAATAAGAATTTACTTAGGTGGTTACCATTTCCAGTGCTCTTCGTTCCAAGTCCACAGGACTTCCCCTAGCATTTCCTGTAATGTGGGTCTGCTGGTGACGGCAAATTCTTTCAACTTCTGTCTGTCTGACAGCCTTTTTATTGTGCCTTGGTTTTTGTCTTTGCTGGGTATAGAAGTCTTGGTTGACAGCTTTATTTTTCCTTTAAGCTCTTTGTGGATATTGCTCTCCTGTCTTCTCTCTCACATCGCGTTTGACAAGAAATCTGCATTTTCCTGATACTGTTCCTCTGCTCATGATGCACCTTTTCCTCCAGTTGCTTTTAAGATTTTCTCTGTGTCACTGATTTTGAGCAATTTAACTCTCATGTGTCTTGCTGCAGTTTTCTTCAGGTTCCTTTTGATTGTGGCTCATTGAGCTTCTTGGATTTCTAGGGTTATAGTTTTCATCAAGTTTGGAAAATTTTCAATTATTACTTCTTCAAATATTTTTGCTGTTCCTGCACCCCAGTCTACTGAGGGGCTCCAATTATATGTGGGTTGGACTGCTTTAAGTGTCCCATAGCTCAGTGATGCCCTGCTGACTTTCTTTCTTTTTCTTTTAACCAGCGTCATTTCTAACAGTTGCATAATATTCTGTCTTATGTATGTTTCCTAATTTGGTTAACTATTTTTCTTTTAGTTGGACATATAGTTGGTTTTATGTTTTATTTTTGTACTAAAACTATGGTTGAGAAGAATATATTCCAGTTTTCCAAAAGTAGAGATAATGAGATAATTGGTTTTAAAATTCCCTTTACATACTCACAGATTACATTATGAGAGGGTTTGCTTATTTACCCTCCCATGCAATATATGGGAATGTCCATCTCTTGTAAACATTGGTAGCAAATAGGTGTTTTAAAAGTTACATTATTCAAAAATAATTCTCCCATGGGAATAGTGTGTGTGTGCACTTTTGTATGAATGCATGTACATGCTATCAGAATGAATAATTCTTTGCTTATTTTTATTTTTAAAAATTCAATTTAAGCACAATGAATAGAATGAAATAGTTGAGTGACATTTTATCACATCTTACTTTTGGCCCAAATTTAATTTAATTTTGTCCCAAATTTAATTTTGACTTGCATTGTTTGGCACTTGCACCACCATTTAAATGATACCTGAGTGACACTGTTCTAGGATATGAAACTTCAATATTTTAGATAAAATATTAGCAAGCATTAAATTGCCAGATCCACTTATAAAAGCCACAATACACAGAGGCAATAGCATGACTCTCACGCTGCTGGAAAATGATGGACGTCTGTTACCAGCTAACGCACTGCTGCCATGTGGCACCAAGCTTAAATGCAGTCTACCATCTTTGAATTATGCTGTTTTGACCCCCAAAATGAGGCTTTTAAATAATATCAAATTTAGATAGAAGGTGAGACTTTATTAGTTTTACTACATTATTTAAAATAGTTAAAATTTATATAAAATGAAGCATTGCTGTTATGTAAATTTTGTTTCTCTCTCAATATTTTGTTTTCTAATTTCATGCCTTATTTCAGGAGCTAGAATGTATGGATCCATACTGAATAATGAGAATGATACAGGCATCCTCTTTTAGTTTCCAGTTTTACTGGGAATGCCTGTGGTTTACAAATATTGGGAATGGAGGTTTGCTTTTTTTGACAAACTCATATAATTCATATAACTTGATCTGTTGACTTGATATGTTTATTAATAGGTTTCCTAATATTAAAAGGTCTGCATTTCAGGGTAGAGTGTCCTTGGTTTTGTAAGATTATTTGGTTAATAAAGTCTTTTTGCATATACTTTCATAAAATAACTACAAATTATGTAGTTACTTTATTTCGAGTTAGAATTACTTGATTTTGTTGCTTGCACTTGTTGATTAATCTCTCCATTTCTAGGTCCTTAATTCTGACTTCTGTCCTGATGGTGAATGTAGCAGGATAAGGTTTCTGGTCCCAGCACAGGGCTGTGCATGTGCTGGTGATCTTGTGTGTTGAGGATACCGTTTCGTTCACCTCCCTGTGGATGGCAGAGGATTTGGGGACACCGGGGCAGGTACAGCCAGATGGCAGCACCTCCGGACCTGTGGGTGCAACGGGGGGGGACTGGTGCTGTTCTGACCATAGCTTGCTCCTTTTCTCTGTTCTTTTTGGGGACCCTAATTTTGTTAGTTTGGGGGTCTCTGGTCAGTTTTTATGTTCTCTCATATTCATTTTTTCCTCCTTCTCTTTCTCACCCCAATCTTGGAGTATTTACATTTCTCTCTCTCCGTCACCGGCTTCTGCACTGCTGCGTGGGCTTTCAGCCGCCTCTGCTGGGGATTGTAATTTGCCGCTTTTGTTTTCCTTGCTGTGTCTTCTTTCTTCAGCCTGTTCTCTTCTCTTTATTGTAATATCCTCTTGAATCTTATTGGAAACTTGATCCTGATGTTTTATGAAATATTCTTTTATTGTCATAATCACAGTTCTGCAGACTTTTCTTCTAAATGCCTAGGATATTATTCTCATTCTTTCAGGCTGCAGAATTTCATCATAAGCCACAAGTTAAACCCTTTTCTCTGTTTCTTAAAGGGAGAGAGACTGACCCAGGCTCAGATTTGAATACGGGAGGCCCACAGGTTGTGAGTGTTCAGTCCTTTAGAAGTCGACTTACGAACTGCACAGCAGGCCTGCAGCTGCACAGACGCTAGCTCCCTTTTCAGTCAGTCTTAGGTCGTGGTTTTAAACTGGAATCCGTGGATCTCGAAAGGTTCTAGAAGGGGACATGTGGAAGGCTTCTAACCTGGAGGGGCCCCCTTGTCACCATTCCCACTTTACCCACAGCAGCCCATGATGGGGAGGAGCTTTGGTTGGAAACTTGGCTTAACATGTTTGAGACCCACTGCTCCAGGCTCCCCGGGCCAGGGTGAGGGGACAGTGCTCAGCCGTTCATGCAGCGGGCAGGATAGCAAAGCTCCTGCAGTGCAGGCACAGGGGACTCTGAGGAGCTGTGCTTTGGATTTCACTTGTCTCCCCACCTGCGCCCCGGTGGGCACGGCTCCTTCACCGGAGGCTTTCTGCTGCTGCTGGGGAGCTCACGTGTGGTTCCTGGAGGCGAGAGGAAGTCAGAGGGACGCGTGTCAACAGCCTCTGTGAACCGGGCTCAGTTGCTGGCGTATCACGTGCATTCTCTCCTCCGTCCCTCTGAGACGGGATTTAGCACCTCCGCTGGGATGCACATTCTGGCTTCCAAAGCCTGGTTCTTTTAACTAAGTTCTTCCTTGGTTCGATGGTGGGAGCAGATTTTTCCCCCATATTTGTGTTTTCGTGGTTATGTAAAGGAAATTGAGAAATCTCGTTTCAGTACATTTACTCAGATATTTTTCACATAGATTTTTTAAAAAATTAGAATGAATTTAATGTGGTTCAAAAGTTTTTTCAAGCATCTTATGATATCTCTTGGGAATGGAGACATCCTTGGATGTATCAATCATGGGCTGAGAGGTCAGCTGTTCCCTACGAGACTGACCTGCAAGGTCACACACGTGGCTAAATGATCTGTGTTCAATTCTAGAGGGACAAGGACATGGATGGGGTCAATGGGGCCCTTACACAGAGGTGACAGATGCCACACAACAAAGCCCATCAGGGATTCCTGCTGTGCTGCATCTCTTCCTTCTGGGCGGTGTGACCACAGATGCTTCAGCGTCCCTTGGCCGTGATGGTGGAGGGAGTGTATGGGGAGACCAGTGGGATTGTGAGTGACTCTGAGGATGCAGGAGAGGTGGGGGAGGGAGCCACAGGGCCATTGGAGTGGTCGGGGTCTCAAGGTCTTGCGATGGGAGTGCCCTCCCGTGGAACAGCAGCCACGCTCACTGGGCACTGTGCACCTGTCATCTCGTCTCCTCCTCCCAGCCCCTGCAGGTCGGTGCCACACTGTCTTCATCTTTGGGATAAAAGGACTGAGGATTCAAGGGGGTGTTGAGGTGTCCAGCATCACAGAGCTGGTCAGTGGTGGGCTGGTCTGCAAATGAGGTTCTACGACCTGGGCTCCTGGTGTCACTGCGGTTTCCCAGGGGACCAGGGTGGGGTTAAGCAGACATTCCATTATTGAAAATCAGGAAACCAAGAGAGCATGTGATTTTCCTCGAGCAAAATGATGGAAACACTTCCAATGTATGCATGAAAAGAGGCACAATTTTGTTATAAGTAGGGACAATGCAGGCTAGGGGCTTCCCTTGTAGCCAAAATAGTCTCATTTCTTAGTCAAAATGTGTCTCTTCCATTCACTTCTCAATGTAATAGTATTATTACCACCCTTTAATTTCTCTCACATTTGTCCTTTTAAGAGTGTCTCACTTCTATTCAAAGTAGAATGAGATGTGCACTTTATTTTGAGAAGCCAACCATCTGAGGTCAAAGGCCAGCCCTTGGGAGAGAGGCACCAGCACCTGGGTAATTACATTCCACAGCAGAGAGAACCGATTTTCCCAGAATGGGTAATAGGATTGTTAAATTTTTACCTCAGGCCTTCACAGCAGTGGTCTGAGTGATTGCAGTACAGACAAGACCCCCGTTGTCCTCAGTCAGGATTAGGACACGGTCCTATTTAAGGAGTGGTTGCCTCTTGCATCTTCTGTGTGTAGAAATGACTCTAACTTCTTTTTGTGCATGCGTGGACTTTTACATCGGAGCCCACGTGGAAAAGCGTTGAACTTCTGCTGTCAAATATTTAAGATGTCAGCTTTGGGAGGCTATTGAGAGCCATTGTAGAAAAAACTTGTACACGTGAAACATTTTGTCTGGCCTTGCTTTAAATAATTGCTGTTATCAAGGTCGAATGGAATTTCACTTAAATTAATTAAAGCTACAGGATCAAGACTAGATGTGATAAAAATTATTATTCTCTCTCCTTGACAGTTCTGTATAGGCACAGGGAGATGCCAACTAGAGCTTCAGTGAGTGGAGGGATTTCTGTCTGTTAAGATTAAGATTGCACAGAATTGGTCAAAACATCTGTTAAATTGTGATTAGCTAAATATCCCAAATTTCATTTGGACTGGCGCTAAAAGGACACATTTGCCAAATAATTAACAAGACAGATGCTCCAGTTACATGATCATATTTGCAAAAACAGCTTACTTAAAGTCAGAATGTCATTAGATAAAATGAAAACTAAGTGACACGTAGCCCCATTTTTCACCTTCGTAAGCAGCGAGAATTGCTACCATGTGGATTGCGGTAAAGCACGTTGTATTTTCTGGCCTGAATACAGTGTTTTCATTGCTAACCACATTTTTGACAAAATCTCCCAATAAGCACAGATCTGACCCGTAACGTGAGATAAATGGACAAAAACAACCTCAAGTCTCCATTTAAACTAATAGCGTCAGTGTCCACGTCCCATGAAATGGGCATAAAGCAGGCCTGGCAGCTCACGTCGCCATCATTTTAACTCAAAACTATGAGCATGTGGTGTGGTCAGTGTGCCGATGAACACGGACCCTTCCTCCACAGTGACACACGCCGTGGGACTCGGAAGGGATCTTTGTAAAGGGGGTGGATGAATTTGCTGCTGTTGTTTCTCGACCCCACTATCTGTGGGTGTGATATGAGCTCATGGATGGGCTCGTGGCCTGGCTCCAGCCTGGGGCCCCTGGTGGGGGCTTGGGAGCCTTGGTCTTCTGTCTCTGAAGTGGCACTGATGACCATCACCTCCCAGGGTTGTTGGGAGGGTCGAGGTGCTCATCGAAGCACTTTGCAGGTTCAGGCCCGGGTGTGGATGCTGGCGGGTCATGACTGATTCAGAAATGGAAGCTTGCAGGCTTTTTATTTTCACAGACTCCAACTGGCCGGGGCTGCCTCCTCCTTGCGCATCATTGCCCTTGGGGTTCACTGCCTGACTCTAGCTGTGTGCTTCGGAAGGTGGCACCTGGAGTGACGGGACGCTCCGGGCTAGACTCCACGTGCTGCGGGCGGGAGACCGACGTGTGCTTCTGAGAAACATTCCTTCATGACGGAGCTCCTGTGGTCTTCCGTATGCACGCAGGGCAGCGGACAGAACATTCATGTGGTTCTGTTGGTAAATTGTGGCTAATATTTACAAATTAAATTTAAGATGAGTCACTGGTCTTGTACCTAAATGAATGAATTTTAAAAATTGTGCTGTTTTATGATTATAAGAGTAATATACGCTTATTGTGGGAAATAGCATAAAATTTAATTTTAAAAATAGCATAAAAGGTAGTAAATATTCATAAACACCCCCCTTGCACCTGGCACTCTGCCCTGGATTATGGCACTGTTGGTATTTATCTTTATTCTTCACTTTAAAGTAAATATAGCCCACATTAAGGTAACAGATACCTTCTGTGGACGCTGCTTGGATCCATCGCTGCCCAGAGCGGGAAGGACCCGGAGGGGCAGTCTCCTGCAGTTCCCCACCCCGGGGGTGACAGTGACTTGCCCAGGGTCACAATGTTCAGTGGCGCAGGTGGCGACCAGTGTCCAGGCCTCCTCTCTCCATGCCGGCCTCTCTCCTCCATCCTGATGCACGAAGCACATCCAAAACCAAGAGGTGAGTCTCTAGTTACAGAAGAGGTTGCTAAAGGAAGGAGTGTGTTGCTTTCTGGCCATGGACAGGACCCTTAAGAGAAGAATGTTCTATCCAGTGGACCTTAGAGAAATGTCCCAGCCTGACCACATGTTGACAGCTCTCTCTCTACAGGCTACTGCCTCCTGCACCCGTTGGTCTTGCCCCAATCATGGGACGAGTCGCTGCAGAGGCAGGACCGCCCAGGACTGCCGGCCTCCAAACACACTCTCTCGCCACCTTGCCAGCCTGCCTGTCGTTGCTAAGCGCTATGGTTCCTTTTTGGGAGATATCTTCTTCTTGGCTAATACCTCTTGTTACCTGACCTCATGGTCATGTACTAACAGGCTGGGAAAAACAAGATTTTTATGTCACAGCACCTGCCATCCTAGAGCTTACAGTGAGGCCAAGTGATGGGGCATTGGTAGAAACCATAGAGAATGTTCATACAGCACTTTATATTTCCCAAAGCATTATTCTATTATGGGGTAGACAGTGCTGTTTCAGAAAGACTAAGTTCTGGGGGTGAAGGGGCCAACGAGAGTGATTGTGACTGGGGAGGATTGAGAGGGCTTCCTGGAAGAAGTACCCTCTGAGATCGGTCTTAAGGGGGGTCGTCCCCCTTCTCTAGGGGCTCCTGGATCATGGCTTTTTCTTCCCTCTGAGATATCAGAATTGGATTCTGGCTCAAGTTTGTTTTTTTAAAACATCGTTTATTTCAAAACTATTTCAAGGGGTATGTTTTAATTAAAGACATTTGACAACTTTTCACAAAATGAGAATTAAAGTGAGTTCTCCATTTTGAGCTCACTTGGCTGAGCGAACCAATTCTGGTTTCACGCACTATTTCCACAAAGTGCTTAAATTGTGCTTCTGCTCGACTTGGTGGGCCTTAGAGCTCAGCATTAATGGGGATGGAGTCCCAGGCTGCATATGGAGGTAATTAGATGGAGAGAAATTACCCAGGCCATTCTGGTGTTGGCCAAATATTTTGAATATGTGTCAAACAGTGATAATCAACTTTATCTTAATTGCCTCTGTGGTGAGTTAACAGGTGATTAATATTAGGAAAATATCGCTGTGCTCCGTGAAGGAGGTGGCAGCGAGAATTGAGGCGTTCCGAGTTGGGCCAGAAGGAGCCCAGAATGGCTGCACTGTTGGAAGCTCCTTCTAGTTGTTGCTGCCCTTCAGATCTCTGCAAAGTTGTGTTCTTTGTTTTGTCCCTGATCTCAGCAGGTTCCCTGGCGTCCGTGCCCGGGTTCTGGGCTGCATGCCCCCAGGGCCCCTTCCCTTCCGTGGCCCCCATCCCCACCAAATTCGGTGCCTTGCTCTCCCCTCCCCCTCACCGCAACCCACCTTCCTGAAATTCCCCAAAGACTTACTCTTTCAATGGCTCCCACACAAACCGAACTGTTTCTCTGCTCTGTTCGGGAAGATCAGCTGGTCCATTCATTGGGCTCATTTCACAGGCAGCAGAACGAGGAGGGATGGCGGAGCCCACAGGGCCGAGTGGGGACAACATGCAGTTAGGAAAGAGTTGATGTGGCATCGATTCGCGCTCTCACATAACTACAATGCACACGTGGTTCTGGAAGTTGTTTTGCTGCCTCCTGATGGAGAAAGGATGGGCTGTTCAGCCCATTGCGGGTCAGGGCACATCTCTGGCCTGGCCACGTGCTGGCCCTCCTTTCCCTGTAGGACCCCGTCCCCCGGGCCTGCGGCGGTTCCGAGGGGATGGGAGTGTGGTTGGAGCGGGACGGTGCACCAGTCGCTGAAAATCTTCGGCTTCTTTGTCTGCAGCTGTTTGCAGTTCAGACTTAAAGACAGAGGATTACAGTCAAGCGTCACTTAACGACCGGACACATTTCGGAGAAATGTCTCATTAGGCGATTTTGTGGTGGTGTGAACATCACAGGGTGTACTTACACAAACCTAGACGGTACAGCCTACTACACACTGAGGCTGCATGGTACTGATCTTACGGGACCACCGTTGACTGAAACATCCTTATTCCGTGCGTGACTGTAATCAACTCTATCTTTGTAGCTCTGGCTGCTGGCTGGACCCATGTCCGCCGGGCCAGAAGCTCTTCTGTGGAAATCCAGACTGATTACTCCCTTTTTGCACACGATCCTCTGACGCAGAATTACAACCTTGCTCATTCCCTGTCCCCTGTCCCCGTGGCACTTGCCATCCAGCAGATTCATGGTGTGTCATCTGTCTCCCCTACTAAAAGTGACCGTCATGACCACAGGGGTTTGATCTGGTCTGCTCACTGTCAGCTCTGGGCCCTCCAGACCCTTTCTTGACACACAGTGGTCATCCCGTGAAAATTACAAAAAAATTATTTTATAAGATGGAGCCTATCGCTTCCATTCTGTTGCCCCATCCACCCGGGCTTTTTCCAGAATGCATGGGAGCACAGCAAGCTTAGGCCACGGAGGAGGGGCAGTTTCTAACTGACCATGCTGGGGAGAGGGCTTTCTCACTGCAGACGAGCCCCAGCATGGCCTGGCTTTGTGTGGAGCATCTGCCACCCTCCTCCACCCCAGCCGGCCCAGGGTGTGAGCGCCCTGTTAACTGTTGGGTGCCATGTGAGCACATGCACGCTGAGGTGTCCACACCCGTCCTCCCTCCACTGCCCCACATGTCCCAAGGCCACTGCTTGATCCACACTCCACAAACCAGGAGGGCCTGTTGGAGGAGAGGGGAGACGGTGGGAGTGAGGACACCGAGTCCCTATCTTGTGCTGTCTGAACAAGGGATCCATTTGAGGTCTCGTCTCCCCCACTGAACTGTATGTCATAACTGTATGAAGATAAAAACTGATCCACCTCGAGTTACAAGGTTTATATAATAAGATTCTACTTTTATGAAAACAAGGACACATTTTGTAATGTTCTCAGTCCCCCCACCCATGTACTTGGTCTGTTTTCTCCGTCCCCCATCTCCTCCAAGGACAGTCCTGCCCATACCTGCAGTGGGGCCTTGCCAGTTGGGACCCCTCATGCTGATCCTTTGTGAACGGCGCCCCCTGGGGTTGTGCGAGGAAGTGGTGTTGACTCCAGTCTGCGCTTGAGAGGAACTGGGGGAGGAGTGGGGATGAGATTCTTTCCTCATTGGTCACTGGACAAATGCTGACCACCTGCTGGGAGCCCGGCATTGTGCCCTGGAGCTGCAGGGACGGGGGGCGGGGGGGGGGGAGCATCTCCAGGTGACCCGGAGCCAGGAGCAGCTGCCCTGAGCAAGGGGATGATGGAGAGGAAAAGTGGTTTAGATAAGGCGTGACCCCTTGTGGTCTTCAAGATGTACAAGCAGGCACTTCAACTATTTTAAAATCACTTTGGTTTCCTGGGCTGTGTTCTCATCACTTTGTCACCCTCTGACGTGGCCCTCATGAGCGGTGTCACTTTATGAGCGCTCAAAGTTGTTCGTATGTGCAGCGTGGTTAACCGTGGACCTCTCCGGGGGTGGAGCGATGGGCAACATCACTTAAGGTTTCACCTTCCTGTATTTTCAAATGTACTTCAGTTAAAAGGACAAACAAAAATGTACAACTAAAACCCCACAGTGTTATAAAATATTAAGACATCAATAAAAAATGGTAATTAAAAAAAACAACAGATAAAAAAATAAAATCTGAAAAAAAAAAAAAGACAAAACCAAACCAAACCTCTCCAAACAGCTAACAGCCTGGCTGGTTAGCCTGCATCGTATCGCTCCTGCCTGAGGCTCTCCTGGGGGCTGGCTTTCAAACTCAGTGGCCATGCTGCAGAATGTGTTGAGGGATAAATACCTGCTCCCCACCTCCCCAGTTACGGGCTGACTCAGAGCAGAGTTTGCTGCCAATTAATTCATAATATGAAATATTTGGTATGCAAATCTAATTTCTTAACTGTCAGCTTTTATTTGCCAATGTGGCAAGCCTTTATTTGTTTCTGTTCTAAAACCAAATCTCTCAACCTCTAAGTTCTTAATATTTTGAAATTTCCATTATCCACCTTGATTGTACCTCTACATGCGGACACATTTGCGTGCTGGAAGAGCGGGTGGTGGACAGCAGCACCTTTTGAAGTGAGGAGCTGCCCGAAGCTCAGTGAGAGCGAGAGCTGGGTACCATCGTTTGCTTGAGAAAATCATTTCCCGTAAACAATCCAGAGGAGGGCCAGTGGGTGCAGAGGCACTTTGGGGAGCCTGATTGTGGTGGTTTGGGCAAGAGCCCGGCTGTGGTCGGGACCCTGTGCTTGGTCTCGATGTTCTGAAAGCCCCTGGGGATCCCAATGGACTTGCCCACAGGCAGCCTGCCTTGGTGAGCCTCAAAGGATGGTACTTGTGATTCTGAGCCGGGGCCAATCAGTGTGTCGCCGGATCTTTAGAATTGTGCCATTTGTATTATTATGGTGTAGAAAGCACATACGTGTCTTGAAATACCAGGAAGTATAGCGAGGAGGTCTATGTTGCTGTAAAGCAAGGGTTCATGCTGCCTCAGTTTAAAGCAAACGCAGACTGAGCATCTTAAGTCTTCCCTCGTCCAGCGTGCAGTGAACATGGTGCTTAGCTGCTGCATGTCTCCTTCACTGGACAGATATTTATCGAGCGCTGTTTGGGTGCTGAGGGTCCAGCAACAAGCCCAATGGAGTCCTGGTGTAGCTCACAACCTTGGGGACGTGGACACACGGACTCCTGGCCATTTGGCCATCCGCATGTCCTGTGCCAGATGGGGGTGAGGGTCTGCAGTGTGAGGGTGGGCAGGTGGCAGGTGCAGGGGTGAGGGGCTGCTCTTTCACCCACAGTGTGGACAGGAAGGCTTCCTGACAAGGTGATCTTGGAGCATATATTTGAATTGGTATTTGCAAATTTTCATGGTTGCACTTTAAGCCAAATAAATGCACTTATCTAAATCCCATGGCAAAGTCACAAGAACAATCAGATAGTTTCTAGAAGGATTGAGTACATCTTTGGAATACATGGCTTTTATTCCTCCAGGTTCCAGCCTGGGGTCACACTCCACTCACCTGGTCAATGGAGATGAGAGGCTCAAAGTGGGAGTAGCACCAGCGATGCTGGGGATGGGGGCTCTGCCCCTGAGGATGATTCCCTAATGGAAAACAGGGGTCCCAAGGCCGGATCAGTGCCTGCTGATGGACCGACAGCCCTGCAGTCACCTGCAGGTCTTCAGGGGCCCGTCTCCCTGCCACCTCCCATTCCCCATGCCGTTGACACCAGTGCTGCCTAAGCTGATTCATTAGGTGTCACTGCCAGGCTGAAAAGGTCTGAGAGGTGGTAGAAAGGGGCAGGGGCAGGGTTCTTGAAGAAGGTGCCCTGTGGGTGGAGCCTTTGAGCAGAAGAGCCTTGGGGCACAGCCTGTCTCTGGGTCATCCTCCCTGTGACGGGAGGGCCTGTCCGCGGCAGGGGCTCACGTTCTCGGGAGTCAGTGAAGCGACTTGCCTACTGTTAGGTGGCTGGAGAGAATAGGAAGATGCCAGATCTTCACATCTTCTAGAATTTAGATTGATGGTTGGCAACAGAGCAAGGCTCTCAGGGCACACAGTCCTTTCCAGGAATGAAGAAGGAGGAGTCTAAGCAACTTCCCCGGGGCCCTGTATCCTGCCCATCTGAGCAGAGTGTGGGGCGTGGGGGAGGTGGGGGGTCGGGGGGGTCGGGGGGGGCCCAGCATGCTCCCCAAAGGGGCATCTTTCTATTCTATTGATGGAGCGATTCTGTATCACTGTTCCCTGTTCTGTGTTTGTTTTGTTCTTTGAAATTTTCTTTAGCTATTTACCAGGCCTGGTATATTTCTTTGTTTCACTGCTTTTCCTCTGTGCGTAGATTACATGTTTTCAGTAGCATCTGCTGTGAATTTTAATTATGATGCTCAACTCCAAGGGAGCCTCACAAAGCAGCCAGCATCGTTAGCAGTCCAGGCCCATTTTATGGCACAGACAGAGGGTTGCAAAGTGCTTCAGGAGACGCAGACCCAAGACAAAGGAAACACAATTCAACTGCGCTCCTCTTGTAACCAGCCACCCCCAACGTTTTTTTGTAAGAGACCTCCGCAGCAAGGGACCGATATGCGTAAAATTGCTTTTTGGTTTTTTGTTTTATGCCAATAATTGTCCTTTGGTTCTTTAAGGCAATATCACAAAGCCTCAGTAGCTTTTAAAGTAGCAGTTAGGGGATTTGTACCTTAACTAAAACGGAAAATGCAATTCTGTGTTCGGTGACTTCAAATTGCAAAAACAAGCTCACAGAATGTAATAAAAATTGGGCTGTTGTTACACATCAGCCTAGGAAGACTTTCCAGAATCCGGTGGAATATCCGTGCACAGACTCCCTGACGTCTGTTCCACTGTTACTAGTGCTGGGTCTGCGTCGTTCCACACGTAATCCTTGCGGATCCTGCTACACTGAGTAAGTCCAGCCAGTTCTGTGTGTGCCCGGGGCCTGCAAGGGGACTGGTCCTCTGGCTGGCCGTGGGCCGGGCGTTCTGCCTTCATGGAGCACGCTCCTGACAAATGAGGTCGTATCTGTTCCTCCATCACGTGAAGCCACGACTACATTACACGACTACATTACACGACGAATTACATTACATTACATTACATTACCACGACTACATTTTATTTCAGAAGCAAAACTACTGATCATAAACTAGTATTATGTGGTAATTATTTCTCTGCCGCTGTAAGTAAAAGGGGAGCTGAGACCTCGTTTAAAGCACATCCCCTTGGGGCCCTCTGTCCCAGGTGACCTGGATTGCTTGGCTTCCAGGCGGGATGTCCTTTGAGTGTGTCCTGGAGGGGCAGGAGCAGGCCTGGGGAGCCTTGGGCACCTCATCTGTCCAGACTTTGACTGCCCCCAGCCCTGCCTGAAGGGCCTGCAGAAGGCATTGGCCTTTCCCCTGGGGGCGGAGATGTGCCTCAGTCCTCACTATGACCCCGGCCCAGGGCAGGTGTCGGGGACTATTTGTCAAATTGCATTTGATGTTCTGCTGTGCCCTTCTTAGCAGGTCCTCCAGACTGCCCAATGCCGACTCTCCACAAGAGTGGGATGGTGCTGACTGTGCCGCTGCTGGTGGGTTAGCATGAAGAGCACTGGGGCAGGGCCTGACCCTCAGCGAGTGCCAGATAGGCATCAGCTAGGATTGCCCATCATCGCATCTGTCGAAGGGGATTTCCTACGTATGTAGGAAGATTGCGCAGGAGGCCCTGTGGTTGTCTTCATTCAGGGACGGTAATACGAGGCTCAGAGAGGTTCAGGAATTTGCCCTCACCAAGTCTCAGAGCTGGGGTGGGGGTCCAGGGCCCAGACTGGTAATGACTTTGCTGCTCTGCCCTCCTGGAGATCTCGTGCTGGACCAGCCTCACTCCTCTCCACGGGGCCCCTCACACTGTTCCGAACTCCTCACTTGTGGTCCCTTCACCCTCTGGGCTATGTGCCCCAGGCCGTCCATGTGCCCCGGACTCACCCCCGGAGAATGGTGGGAGAATGTTCTGGAGATCTAGCGATACCGTGTTCTTCCCTTCTTGGCCTTGGCAGCCTCAGAAGTGCCCGGAGATTTCATGACTCTGTTCTGGTAGGACGACCCGAGTCTGTTCTCTCTAGGACTCCTCTCCTCTCCAAAAGGCATTCTTTCCGGCCACTCCCTCATTTCCTCAAGACTCTGCCCAGTTTTGCCCTGGAGGCTGACCCTCCTCTCCGTGAATGCCGGGCACCAGAGGGAAGCTGCGTGTGTTGGTCCCCTGGCTTTGAGGGACCACTTTGTGGTGCAGGAGTGGGTTTTGACGTTGGTCCCCTCAGTGCTGCCTTCTCACAGCGGGCAGAAATGAGGCAGGAGGGACGTACGGTGGCTTGTGCCTGGGAAGCGGGGAAACCTGAGTAAATGGGTCTTTTGACCCCAACTGTGAAACGTGCTGGTTCCCGGGCCTGCTGAGCTGCATCCTCTTGGAGGGGCTTGTCTGCCCCGTGGGCGGCCTCGTCCTGCTGGCCGTTTAAGAGTGCGGCCCTCCCAGGGTCACTTCGTGCGGAGGTGGGCGAGGGCGGAGATGTGCTCACGCCCTGGAAGAAGGGCCGTCTCCACTACGCTGAGTTGCTCTGTGAGGGGCAGACACCTGTGAACTCAACTAACCGAGTCCCTGGGCACTGACGGGTGTTCTGTCAGCCCACGGGCAGCCTCCTCCGGGCTGCCTCTCGGGGTCTGTTCCCACTCGCTGGCCAGCCCTCACGGCCAGGGCTTGTCCAGCAGGAGTCTGTGCTCAGCACTCAGGTGCCCCAGGTTGCAATGGACAAGTGTGTTGTTTGTCTTCTCCATGGCACAAACATCAGCTCCTGGGGGCTCACCCCACAAATAGCCAGCAGGGGGTTCAGTGAGGGCCTCGGGTGTTGTTATCATTTTGCAAAGCAGCCGCTCATCACACTGGTGGTGTGCTCCTGGGGGTCTCTGTGCTCCTGGGGTCCCTGTGCCCCTGGATCCATGTGCTCCTGAGGTCCATGTGCTCCCGAGTCCATGTGCTCCTGGGGTCCGTGTGCTCCTAGGTCCGTGTGCTCCTGGGTCCATGTGCTCCTGGGTTACTGTGCTCCTGGGGGCATGTGCTTCTAGGTCCGTGTGCTCCTGGGGTCCGTGTGCTCCCGGGTCCGTGTGCTCCTGGGTCCATGTGCTCCTGGGGGCATGTGCTTCTAGGTCCCTGTGCTCCTGGGGTCCGTGTGCTCCTGGGGGCATGTGCTCCTGGGTCTGTGTGCTCCTGGGGGCATGTGCTTCTAGGTCCCTGTGCTCCTGGGGTCTGTGTACTCCTGGGATCCATGTGCTTCTGGGTTCTTGTGTCCCTGGAGACCATGTACTCCTGAACCATTTTGCTCCTGAGGTCCATGGACTCTTAGGATCTGAGTGCTTCTGAGGTTCACGCAGACTTTCCAGGAGTGTGTCTATAAACATGAGATACTTTAAAGAAATCAATTTTTGTACACTCCACTTCCTTATCCTTCTTAAACTTGACCAGCCTGACATCTGCCTGATGCCTAGCTATTCCATATCCACACCTGCTCCTCTCCCCGCTTGTGTGGTAAAGGCAGACTTTGGCAGGACCCTGGCCCTCCTGGATCTTACCTTGGTGCACACCCAGGTATGAAGACCAGTAACCAGTCAGGGGTAACCTGAGATGTTGCTGACCGTGCGGGGAAAACAAATTCTCATAAGAAGCGAGTGGGTTCTTTTTGCAAGTCAAGTGGTTGGATTTCAAGACACCATTGAAGAAAGACCTAGTCTAGTTGTTAACCATAATTATGACTCATTTAAATGGTAGCTGGCTATGTGGTTTTTAGCATGTACCTTGGAAGAAGTTCAAAGCTTTGAGTGATACAGCTGTAACAAAGGTCCATCTCATTTGCACATTTTAGGTGAACAAGTTTTCTCAGCTCATACTTCTATAAAAAGTGTATGGAAATAGAATCAATCCTTGACCCCAGTCCCAACCCGGCAATAAGGAACAGTCATCCAAGGACAGATGAACCATTTGGAAATATCAGCCCCATCTATTTCATTAAATGATAAGCTTATAATAAAATTTTATTTTTATGCCTAATATGTATCTATCAAAATATAGATAACATTTTTGTTGTTTTGATTGATTGTGCACTAGTAATGTAGAAAAATTCAATCCAGAAGAAAATTATTTTTAACACTTAGAGACTTATGGTCACTGGAAAGAAAAAGTATATATATATATATATATATATATATATATATATATATATATAGTATCAATATTCTTGTACAGAGAAGTGTGATAGGATGATGAATAACACAATTTCAAGCATAAACATTGATCCCGTTGGGATAAAATTCTGTGGGAGAAGGGGAATGGAAATACAAGTTTAAGAGGAAGAAAACAGAAATATGTAAGCTTTCCAGTTATTAAAGAAGAACCTGTTGTTGAATTTTTAAAATGGGAGATGGTGGGTCTGGAATGCCTTGCTGTTTAGGTTCCATGTGATGCATTTAATAATCATGTAATGATTTCACTTAAAAATGATAATATCTATACTATGCCAGAATTTCCATCCTATTCCACTATTTGAACCTATCATGAGCACCTGTAGAGGTCAGCTTGCAGACTCCCAGGGGTATATGAGCAAATGGATGTCGATGCCCTGTAGGGACCACCTGTTTCAGCCAGACCAAGGGGGCAGAGGACATGGGATCTGAATGCTGGATCCAACACACACCTTCCAAAGCACCCACAAGAAACTTGACGTAATTCTATTTTATTTTTTTATTTCGAATAACCTTTTTATTTTGGGATAGTTTTAGATTTACAGAAAAGTTGAAAAGATATGCAGCGTGTTCCAGCATATTCAGCACCCAGTTTCTCCTGTTAACATCTTACATTTCTATGGTACATTTGTCACAACTGATGAACAATACTGACATATTATTAATTAAAGTCCATATTTTATTTGTGTCTTCCTAGTTTTTACCTAATGTCCTTTCTTGTCCCAGGAAGCGACCCCAGATATCACATTTCATTTAGTCATCATATTTACTTCGGCTCCTCTTGGCTGTGACAGTTTCTCAGTCCTTCTTTTTGATGACCTTGACAGTTTGAGGCGTATAGGACAGATATTTTGTAGAATGTCCCTCTGTTAAGAATTGTCTGATGATCTTCTTATGGTTAAACTGGGTGGTGTGGTTTCAGAAGGAAGACCCCAGAGTACAATGCCCATCTCATCACATCAGGGCAAGTACTGTCAACATAACTTATCACTGTGGATGTTGACCTTGATCACCTGGCTAAGGTCGTGTTTGTCACATGTCTCCACTGCAGTGTTACTCTTTAACCCCTGTCCATGCTGTCCTCTCTGGGAGGAAGTCACCATGCACAGCCCACCCATAGGGGGAGGAGTTATGTTCCCACCTCCTGGGGGAAGGGGAGGGGTTGATGTAACTTTAAATACTGTGTTTCTAGATTTGAGTTTGCTCATGGTCCCTGAACAGGACTCTGTGTGTATGTGTGTGTGTGTTTGTCATGCGTGTATGTGTTTGTTATGTGTGCTATATGCCTGTGTATGTTGTGTGTCATGCTATTGTGTGTTGTATTATGTGCGTGTTGTATGTTACGTTGTGTGTGTATGTGTTGTGTGTGGTGTGTGTTTATGTGATGTATGTGTGGTGTGTTGTGTATATGTTGTATATATATGTGTGTGTGTTGTGGGTATTGTGTATATGTTGTGTTGTGTATTTTGTATGTTTGTGTGTTGTGTATGTGTATGTTGTGTGTATGTTGTATGTGCTGTGTGTAGCGTGTATGTGTTGTGTTTTTCTGTGTGTTGTGTGCATGTTGTATTGTGTGTGCATGTTGTGTGTGTGTTGTGTTATGTGTGTAGGTTGTGTTGTGAGTATATGTGTGTTGTGTTTGGTACATATGTTGTATGCGTGGTATGTGTCATGTACATGTGTTTCATGTATGTTGTGCATATGTATATGTTGTATATGGAGTGTGTGTTGTGTGTATGTGTATTGTAGTGTTGCATTGTGTGTTTGTGTATGCGTATGTTGTGTTTGTAGAGTTTGTGTGTTTGTGTGTTGTGTGTGTGTTGTGTTGTGTGTTTGTGTGATGTGTGTGTGTGGGCGTATGCATGCATGCTGACACACCCCTGGGTGTGAGGAGGCCACATTGGATTAAATCAGGGCCCCAGCTTCCACAGGGAGGCTTCGCCACGTTAAGTAAATTTATCCAACAGATTCATCAACCTTTGGGGGGAGAAATCAGACAAATGGTGGTTTGTTGCCCTTTAGACAGAGAGACTGAGGGGATGTTGAGACCCAGATGACTCAACCTCTTGTCCCCATCGCTGCCCCTCCTTGGAAGGCGGCCTGACGGCTGCTTCCTCCCTGCCCGTGCCAGCCTGCAGCTCATCACCCTGCTCTCCTGGGCTCCACACCCCTGCACCCAGCCCTGTGCTCCTCCTGGCCTCCACGTTTGGGCATCCGGCCTTCCCTCAGCAGGAAGCGGGGACAGGCTGGCTGGCTCCACGGCAGGAGCCCTGTGAGGTTGTTGAGGGCCCACGTTCTTCTCTCCGCATTCCAGGCCCTCCTGCACCTGCAGCATCTGTGGGAGCCGGGCACCTGACTGGACCTGCTGCGGGCCTCTGACCACATGGACCCAGGCACGCCCACCTTCTCCCCTGCGCTACCCCTCAGGGTGCCCCCTAGCCTCAGACATTTGCTCTCTGAGGTCCCTGAGACCCCAACTGCTCCCGGGCCTGGCTTGCTTCAGGGCTCTTTGCTCTCTGACCCCTACCTGGGCCACAGACGTCCATGTGTTGCTGGAGCTGTAGACCCAGGATTTTCAGCAGGCCACAGGCCCACCCCCACCCGTTCCTTCCGTAATCATCATTTCCATGGCAGAACTCTCTGTGGCTACTCCAAATACCACACTTTGAATTCATTAAATGATGTCTGCTCACCCTGTTGTGTTTTGTGAGATGCTGCTTCCAAGCTGCGTGGGGATGGCGCCCACTCACGGGCTGCGTTCCTGGGGGAGAGGTCAGAGGTGCCCAGCAGCACCTCCCGGGTCAGTGCTGTGGGCTGGGCCTCTGGACCCTCATTCTGTGGCTCTGCCTTGGAGGGCGGCTGGTGGCTCTGAGCTCTGCCTGTGCCTGGGACTGAGGAGCTTCCGGAAAACCCCTGTTTAAATGACCTGCTCACCCTAGAGTTTGGTGCGATGAGGAATGTCTCCTAAGCCACTGGGAGGCTTCCCCACTGCTGATGGATGTGCAGAGTTGCTCATCCTGCCTGGCTGAGCCAATCAATCTACCTTGACTCGTAGGAGCAGAGACTTCCAATATAGTGAAGAGGTGCTGAACGGGGAACTGCTGGTAACCTTCCCATTAAAACTGTTATAAATTTTTGCCCAGAGTATTGCAGGAATCCACTTGGGAAGCAACTTTGATTTGAGCTTCTATTTGATGCGTGTGTGTAAGCTTTATGTGTGTGTGCAAAGAAAATGTGCAACCAACCGTTTTCTCTTGACCCCGTACAAAACAAGACTATTTTCATCAAATATATCCGAACCCTTACAGCTAAGAGCACCTTGAATTTTGAACAAGGCATCTCATTCTACAAAAGTCATTCTGGAATGATCTTCAGGGGAATTTGTAGCCTCGCCAGCCCAGCCTCAAATAATTCACATGCATGTATTGTTGGCCCGGGCATCCCTCTCTTTCATGTCAGGCTCTCTGCACTCTGGAGCCCCAAGCCCCCCCTCAAAGGGCCAAGAGCTACCTCCAATGAGGCTGGTACCACAGCTTCCCAGACGGCCACATCTGGAGCATCAGTGGTTTCGGGAATGCATGTTCTAGCAGATTTGTCAAAGATCAGTTGTTCTTTGCTGCTGTATTGCACTTTAACTATGATAATTTTTTCCATGTGTGGGGTGGATAGAATAGACTCGGTGCTAGAAGATTTGAAAGGACTTGTCACCGGTGAGAAAGCAGCCCCCAGCCGTGCCAGCACACAGAACCCGGGGGTCATGGTGGCTCGGGTGGAGCCTCGTCCCTCTCACACAGGCACTGGGATGGAGTGTTGGGAGGGCTGGCAAAGAGCCCCGGCCATCCTCAGGGTGCTTTCTTCAGCTTGTTGAAAATACATAGAAAATAGGAAATAACGTAAATTAGCAATGCTCCATTTTTGATGTTAACTTCGTGATAAATTATCATCATTCTTCTGGCTTATCCTGTTTCCATTTGTGTTTTATCTGTGTCATAGCCTAAGCAAAATTGGAAAAACCCAAATATATGTGCCTCACACACAGCTCCACTGGAGGTCTGTGCCTGCGGCACACATCGGTACCGATGTGAGTATGATGAGTATGAGTATGAAACCTCCGACCAGCTTTCTTCCAGAAGCAGGCTATGACTTGTGAACAGCTGGAATTGTTTCCTCGGTCCCGCAGGAAAATGCATCATAGTATTTTATGATTATTAACCTCCTGTTATTAAGTTCTCAATACTGTTGTGCTACCAGTACTGTGATTTCTTACTTGTGAATATTAAGTGTTGTTCTTATTGAGGACATATTTTTCTCTTTATGAGCATTATGAAAGCTCATGTCTTAAGCAGCTGGGTGAGTGAGAGTGGCATTTGGGGCTTCCGCGTGAGCAGAGAAGGCATGATTTGTATGTCTGCCAAGATGTGAGCATTTAGAAGGCTGGTTGGTCCAAAGGCTTTCTCATCCCCCGTGGTCCCCATCGACAGGACAGCAGAGGATTCCTCTGGGAGGATGGGGGTGCAAATGGAAGGAAGAAGAAATGAGACAGAGCAACCACCACAAGCAAAGGAGAAAGGATGTGTAGTGACAGGGAGGCGGACTCCACCTGCTCCGTGTGGTCCTACTAGTGTGGGGTTTCCTCCGCTCAACACAGAGGGCACCAGATCCCTGCTTTTCAGCTCTTCGCGGCACCCCCATGCATACGAAAAGTATTCGGCACAATTAGCACACGTTTCCGGGCATCCCCCTTTGCAACAGTTGAAGATCTTTCCCTTGCACATCTTTCGTGACTAAGGCATCACATGTGGGCAAATTACCTGCCAATACTCCTAGGACAGGAGCGCCATTTCCAACTCCTCATCCAAAGGTAACATTTTCACTCATATTGGGACCTCTGGGAAACGACTTTTCCTCTTTTGAGGAAAGAAATTAGCATTTCACTTTCTATTTTGGTAACAAATTCTTTTTGCATTTCTCGGCTGCTAAGCTGTAAATCTTATAATTCCTACTCAAACCTGTGACCTCTCCACTGCTTTCTAAACAGGACGAAGCACAGAGCTTCAGAGGTGTGTGTGTGGCATGCACCCTGTGAGGAGGGAGGGGGCATGGGGACCTGTGCAAATCGGAATTAGCCCAGGTTGGCCAGCACATGTCCCACGCCCCCAAGGATGACCAAAAGTAGGGTCTGTTCTGGGCTGTGGATTCTTCCTCTGGTATGAGTCTGGGGCCCACTGTCATGGGGCCTTGGAGGGTCAGTTGGCTGTGGTATCTACACATGCTGGGGTTTAAGAGGAATCCATTGTAACCCCTTTCTGATGTGGATGGATGACTACATTCCTGTTCTTTCTGATGACTCCAGCAGTGTTCTTCAAAATCCAGTGCCCCAAACAGAGAAAATAGATGTCATTGTAGAACATAGATTCATTCATTCATTCACCTACTGTTCATTGACTGTCTCCTCTGTGTCACATACTGTGCTTGCTGGCGTGAGGATAATGAGATTAAGGAGACAGATTGGACCCTGATGTAACAGACCTTCATTCAGTGGGGGGAGACATTAATCAAATAATTATATAAGTCATAGTTTAATTATAGTTGGAGGGGTGAGACAGAGGAAAATACCATGGAGATATAGTGGGGAATCGGGGATACCAATCTGAGTTATCTGAAAATGGAGAGCCCAGTACCAGGCTTCCATCTCTGGCAGGATCGTGCTGGGCAAGGCACCTGACCCCTGACAGCAGGTCAATCCAGGATGCCGGGGACTGCTTCCACCTGATCATTGTGCACAGCGGCTGAGAGGCAGGTGGGGTGAGGGTCTGACTTGGGGAGGAGGTGGCTGTGGTTTTCCCCTGGACGTTGTCATGGGAACTGCATGATTTGCATGCTTGCAAACATTATGCTTGGGGATCTCCCTAGTGAGTGTCACATCAAGTTTTGTTGAATTTCCAATCAGACTAATGAGGAGAGGCGGCTCTTCCAGGTAAATCGTATCATCCCCACATTGAAGATGAACATGTCTCCTCAGAGGGTACAAAGTACTTAGGAAACACCGTCAAGTCCAAGCTGTTCTCCCAAAATAAATACAAACTGATTGCCACCTGCTTCAAAATCAGAGTTGATAACGTTGCAGCAGAAAGAGCATTTATTTCCATACTAATTTCTTTTGGAAAATAACTCAGAAAGGCCTGATCCTGTAATCCTTTATAAAAAATGAGACTCTGAATTTGCTGGACAATGCAGTGGGAAAGTGCGGGTGGTCCCCAAAGCCCAGATGCAGTGGACGTGTTCGTTTGTCCCAACGGAGGGTGAACAGCAAGGGGGTGCACGGGGCTGGGGCTGCTGACCCCTCACCTGATGGAGGAGTGGAAGCTTTGTGAGAAGAGAAGGTGGCCCTTGAGCTGTAAGTCCCTCATCCACAGTGACCGGGAGCTGCTTTTTCTGGAAAGAAACGTGGCGCCTTTTAAACCACATTTCCAGTCAACAAATGAGTCGTATTTTCATTTTACAGAGTAGCATGGTCACAGGGACTTTTTAAAAGCTGGATGGAGCTCATCACCTACAACTCTCTCCTTTTCACACGTCTAAGCTGAGAAATTTGGAGGGAACAGCTGGTGAGTGGCTGAGAGGTGACAATTCAGGCCCAGTAGGCTTTCCTCTCCTCCCGCTGTGCTCGAATCCCTTTTGTCACTTCCTTCTAAAAATCCCTTTCTTTTTTTAAAGTGAGGTTTAATCTGAGTTTTCTGCAGGGACGAGCAGAGCGGTTGGAGGCATGAACCTGGGGGGGTCTCTAAGGAAGCCTCCCCAAACCCCAGGCCAGCAGAGGCTTGCTCCCATCCAAGTCCCCGCAGCACCTCTGGCGCCCCCTGATGGTGCACACCTCTTACTACCTGGCTCTGCAAGGGCACCCTGAGCTCAGAAGCATGAGGGTCCTGACGGCCCTTTGCCGACTCAGAGAGAGGTTTCCAGAACTGTAATCTTAGAGAGGGCACTGAGAAGTGTGAGCAGATAGCAAGATTTCTGTGTTTGTCACGGTCAGCTGGAGGTGGCGCCTCAGGCCCACTGTCAGATGGAGGCCCGGGGTCACTCCCTCCTGCTGTGTCCCCGAGGGGGGGCTCAGTTCCAGGCAGGAGGAGTCCCTGTTCCCAAAGTCTCCACTCCTCCCCCTGGGCCTTCACCCTCCGCCTTCTTTAGATGCGTTTCTATGGTGTGAGACACCATGCTTATGCAACAGGACCTCCCCCTGAATTTCTTGTGTGAAAAAGCTGTAGAAAAACAGTAACACTCCATGAATTCCTTCTCTGACTCAGTCAGTAATACTAAAATCAGAAATCTCAGTAGGTGTTAACTCAAGCTCTAAAATATTCCACAGTGGACAGAGAGGGGACTCCATGTGGGGATCCACTTATAAACAGACTCTGAAAACGTGGCTCTTTCTACTTCATTACTAGTGTGGCTCCTTCTCATGTCTCGGCCACCTCTGGGGGAGCTGAAGTCAGTTCTTCAGTGCAGCTCCTCCGTGGCATCCACTACCACTAAGCTTTCCTTCAAAATCAGATTACATCTACAAGTTATATGCTCTTTTTATTTAAATATGGGATAGAAAAGTGAGGTGGGCTTTAAAATCTGTTGCACGCTCCTTGGGCCATTCCAGTTCAGTAATATCTTGTAAGTATATGGACCATGAGCCCAAGTGATACCTGTGAACAGATTAAGTCCCACCAAGGAGCAGAGGGCCAAAACACACACTTAGCTCTGGGATACAGAAGTGGTTCTCAGCCAGGAGAGCAGCTTTGAATTTGCCGACTAGTGGGCTCAATTAACCGGATTCGTCAGGAGTCGGGCATCAGATGATCTGATGGCAGGTCTTCTTATAAAAGCTTCTGAGCTACGGGATGGTGGACGTGGAGGTTGGTCATCTATCCATCCATCCAACATTTTTTAAAATTTATTTTTTATTTTAATTTTTTTTAATCCATCCAACTTTTATCAAGTGATTGTGTGCCCACACTTTCTGCTTTTTGAGTGCAAAATGCTATGGAATTTGGACTCGTGGATGATGGTTGTGGTATTCACTGGTTAATTCTCCTTCCCTAAAAACTGTATTTGCACTTGAAGTTAGAAATCATGACCTTTTTCTCTTTTCAAGGCTCAAATCACACATGTTAAGCATAGGACCCTAAGACTTACTTTCCACCCCTCCATTCATGGTGAGTTCTCTGTAGATGTGCTGGTTCTTCTTCCTGTTTTCCTGGGCTGCTCAGGCAGGGGCTGGCCATAGACATGCTTCTATGGATCCTTGTGGGAGCAACCCATCTGCCCCCCCAGGGCTGCATCCCACTGGGTCTCATTTATTGAGCTGGTAAAACCGACCGTCTCTAAACATCCACGCCTGTTATTCTTTGCATTTTCAGCCCACTCTCCTCCTAGACATGTGCTGTTTCTCTGTGGCTGCTGAATTTTGGAGGAGAATATATTAAGATTTTTCAGCAGGATTTTAACTCTTAGCTCTTCCTGCTTTCCTCCAGCAAGACATCAAATGTTAAATATCAGGGTTGTAAGTTTCTGAGGCTAATTTGATGAAGACTGACCTCCGTCAATAAGACTCGGTTGATGAAGTGTGGCCCCTTCCACCCACCTCCCATCTGCATGCCCCTGGCTCGGCTCCCAGCAGTACTGGGTCTTCTTCGCAGTTCTCCGTCTCCAGCATGGAGCCTGCACGGATGTGCTGTGGACATGCTGATTTTAGATCAGGCTAATGGTCCACTTGGTTTGTCGTCACTGCTGTGGCCCACCTTTGCCACCAGGAGACGGCATCCAGACGTTTTGGGTTGTATTTTCTGTTGGCTTTATGATTGTTAAATTTGAGGGACCTCGCTTGAAACTCCTCCTATCCGTGCTACTAGTATTGAACTGACTGGTATCATATTTCTTAAAAATAACCAAACTAGTCTTACTTCTATCAAAATTCAAGAACAACTTAAAGAAAACTTTCATATTTCTCTTATGCTGGTTTTCAAAGAAAACATGTGAAGCTGGAGGAGGCAGTGAAGTTGGCCTACGGCAAGGTTTCAGTTCTGAAATCTGAATTTCCCCCGACTGAAGTGCACTGCTCTTTAACCCTCAAGGACTCCAGTGGCAGGAAAGGTCTTGTTGACGGTTTCTGAGGTCTACCAAACTAAGATTCGCTTTTAATAGGAAACAGTGTGTAGGTGGAACAAGGAGTACAGTGGCTTTGTCTTCCTTCCTGGACTTCCAGAGCTCTTTCCAGAATGGAGCAGGTTCAGAGCCCATGAAGCTCCTGGCACCGTCAGGCAGCAGGAGGGTTTGCTGAGCCCGGATGGTGCTGGGGCACCCGTGTGACAGCGGCAGAATCCAAGCCCCACCAGGGGTCCCTTCAGCCCAGGCGCCTGGCAGGTCTGCAGGGCATCTCCTGTCTCAACTTAAAGGCTGGAGTGTTGGCCTGATTAAAAACCAGGCTGGAATAAGAGGAAATTTGCATTTTTCTTTCAAAGGGACAGACTTCAGTCTCTGGATGCCCACAGCATGGCTTTGCATCCAGATTATCTTCCTGAACCTCGAACTGAGGCCCGTCTGTTCCCCTGGAATCCTGTGATCCAGTCACAATGGGCAGTGACTGCATTATTCAGGTTATATCTGCAGCCATTGCTGTGTTTTGATGGTGAGGCCTAAAATAGCAATTTCTGTACATTTCCTCTTTTTATCCCTCCACTTGGAAGACAGGTGACATGGAAGCCAGTAACAAATAGATTCTAGTTTTGCCCTCGAGGTCTTGCCCCTTGTATTCCCATTAGAGCCATCTGCGTTCCATCCGCCAGGGTGCTTTCTGCCCACAGAGCTTGGGGACTTCCCCACGACCTCCTGAAGTAGGTGGAGGAGTGTCAGCCTGGCAGCCAGGCTCTCCCCGGTCTGGACTCAGTCTGCACATCCAGCCTCACTCCCATGTGGGGGCTGCGGGCCCGCCGTTTCCTCTGTGTGGGGTGCCCCGTTCCTCCTCTGCTCCTACATACACCACCTTTGGAACCATGACCGCCTCCAGGGCCTTCCCCTCAGGGCACACATTTCTGCCCAATCTCATGCCCTTCTGGCCTGGATGCCTGGTTTTGATCTCTTCCTATTTTGAGCCTCCACGGAAAGTCATTCATTCATTCATTCATTCATTCATCCATCCATAAACACTCACATACCTCCTACTATGTGCTTGGTACTTTGATAGAATATAGAAATGAAAAAGTTATAGTCCCTGCCCTTAGGAGGATTCACTGCTTCCAGACTTCTTGAAGGAATTATCAATACATTCCCTCCTAACTTTCTTCCTTCCCACCCCCTCCTTTGTGTTCTCCAGCTGGCTTCCACCCCCATTCTGCTCCCACCACTTCACTAAAACTTCCTCTTAAGGCCACCAGTGTCCTCCATGCTGCTAAATCCAATAGACAATTTTGGTCTTTATCGTACTTGACTTTTCATAGCTTTGGACACAGCTGACCGCTGTCTCCCTGTGACACTACACTGTCTGTGTGCATGTTAATCACTGTATTAGAGGCAGGAAAAGTGATGTGGTTTGTTGGGGACTAACAGGGCACATTTGATTCTCTTGGTCCGGGAGGAAACTGTAGAGGGAGCCGATTAGGAGAGTCGAGACTCTCTCGGTTGGATTCCTGATCTGAGCCCTCTTTTCCTGGGTCTTCTCTCTCTGATCTTTCCCTGTCATGGGCTGGTCATGGTCCTTGTTCTCATCTCACTGATTGTCTGTCTCCGTGGGTGAGAAGACATTCTCATGGTTCCCCATGCCATCCAGACACTGTTGATGGTGACGCTCTCCTCACTGTTCAGCCCTCTCACGAGCTCCAGACTTACATCCACCTGCCTCCTGACGTTGCTGCTTGGATGTCTCTCCAGAATCGCAAATTGACCTTGTCCAAAACTAAATTCATCATCTTCCCCTCTTGTTTGGCTCCCTTGATGATTATCACCCCAAACAAAGTAACAAGCAGGCCAAAAGGAGTAGCCCATTCCTCCTCCAGAATATCAGTAAGGCACCATGGGCTGCCGTTGCTGAGGCCACGCCACATCCAGTCTGTTTCCAGGTCCTGGGAGTCTTCACCCCCAGCCCCACTCCGCCCCTGCATCTTTCCTGCCTAGACTGTTTCCTGTCTGCATTCCTCCTGTCCACTCTGGCCCTTGGACACTGCAGCGAGAATGGTCTCTAACAATGCCAACCAGATGTGGTCACTGTCCTGCTGAAAACCCTTTGACATCTGGCTTTGCTCTGCAGGCCCACACTCTCCAGCACTTTCTGCCCTCCAGTCCCCTCTCCCGTGGCTCTCCTCTCTGCGTCCATGCAGCCTTTTTCTCACACTCTGAACTCTCCCAGCTCCTTTTCATTTGGGAAACTTCACATTTGTTCAACCCTCTATTTGGAAGGCTCTGTGTTTACCATGCCCCCCTTGGCTTGGGCAAGTTTCAGCTTAAATGTCCCTTCCCAAGGCTATACTAGATGCCTCCAGGATACATTTAGACAGAACTTGTTCCAGTGTCATAGCAGCCATCACCAGTAATGAGAAGCCTTGTTTTGTGCAAGTATTTATCCCCTCTCTGCCTCACTTGCTGGGTTGTAAACTTACATGGAGGAGTGTGTGAGCTTGTTGACTCATGTGCCCCAGCCCAGGGCTGTGCTGGACACAGAGGCCAGACAACCGCAAGACTGGCAAGCTGAAGGCGGTCACCTCTGACCCCTCCTCACAGCACTCGTCATGTTCTGCCGCACACGGGATGTGCGGACAGTGTTCTGCTTCCTGCGGAGCTGTCCACTCCTTTGCCGCTCCTCTGCTTCGTCAAGCTCGCCTTGCCCACCAAAGGAGAGTGAGGGGGAGTCGTTTGGTGGCTTGGCATCTCCACACAATGACCTTTAGTGCAGCTTGGAGGATTTGGCTGCACTTGCAATTTGATCAAATTTCATCAAATGTGCCATTCACTCCCCTTTGCTCCTGGTGACCATCAGAAAGAGAGTTTTCTTTTTAAAGTTTATAGCCTTAGTGGTTCCATCGCCGTTGTAGTGCCCCTAACAGCTGTTACTCCTCGCACCAGTGGATCGGAAATGAAGCTGAGCTCAGGCTTAATGGAAATGGTCCCTTGAAAGGTTTGAATTTGGAACATTTATTCTCCATTAATTTCAAGTAGACTCTAAATTGAGCAAAACATTCTCTGTCTTTCCTCTCAGTTGCAGGTTTTAGCTGAAAAATGGATGCCAGAGTTGCCTGACTCAATTGCAGGCATTATAATATGCAGCTTTCAGGGAATGTGCTCGTCTACCCAGCTTACATCATTCCAGTTGGGTTCTGGACCCCACTGAGCTTAATCAGTGCCGGAACAGTGAGTATTTTGTGATGCCCTATCAAGATGAAGCGAAGTGCACACTTTAATTGCTTGTGCAGACTCTGGGAGAGACACACAGAGATGGACATGGGGGAGAGGCCAAAAGATTCTTCTCTGAATGGGGAAGGAGGTGGCCAAAGAGCCCCCTATCCCACATCTCACCCCTCTCCTCAAACGGGCTCTCCTACAGGGTAACCTGACTTTGGGATGAGTGGCAGCTCCAGATTTGTCCAGAGCACAGTCTGGGTGATAATCCAGTTGGGAGTAGGAACTTGAAGCTGCATTTGCGTCACACTTCATATGAAGTTGAGAAAACACCAACCAATGTTTCCTGATACCAAAGGCAGACAAGGACAACACAAAAAAGGAAAATTACAGGCCAATATCGCTGATGAACATAGATACAAAAATCTTCAACAAAACATTAGCAAATCGAATGCAACAATACAGTAAAAGGATCAAACACCACGATCAAGTGGGACTTATTCCGGGGATTCAGGGATGGTTCAACATCACAAATCACATGATCATCTCAATAGATGCAGAGAAAGCATTTGACAAGATGCAACATCCATTTATGATAACAACTCTCAATAAAATGGGTATAGAAGGAAAGTACTGCAACATAATAAAGGCCATATATGACAAACCCACAGCCTACATCATACTCAGTGGGGAAAAACTGAAAGCTATTCATCTAAGAACAGGAACAAGATAAGGATGCCCACTCTTGCTATTCTTATTCAACATAGTACTGGAAATTTTAGCCAGAGCAGTTAGGCAAGAAAAAGAAATAAAAGGGATCCAAATTGGAAAGGAAGAAGTAAAACTGTCACTATTTGTGGATCACATGATTCTATATATAGAAAACCCTAAAGAATCCACCAAAAAACTATTGGAAATAATCAACAAATACAGTCAAGTTGCAGGGTACAAAATCAACATACAAAAATCAGTTGCATTTCTATACACTAATAATGAACTAGAAGAAAGAGAAATCAAGAATACAATCCTATTTACAATCTCAGCAAAAAGAATAAAATACCTGGGAATAAGTTTAACCAAGGAGGTGAAAGACCTATACTCTGAAAACTATAAGATATTATTGAAAGAAATTGAAGAAGACATAAAGAAATGGAAAGATATTCCATGCTCTTGGATTAGAAGAATAAACATAGTTAAAATGTCCTTATTACCTAAGGAAATCTACAGATTCAATGCAATCCCAATCAGAATCCCAATGACATTCCTCACAGAAATAGAACAAAAAATCCTAAAATTTATATGGAACAACAAAAGACCCTGAATAGCCAAAGCAATCGTGGGAAAAAAGAACAAAGCTGGAGGTATTACACTCCCTGAATTCAAAATATACTACAAAGCTATAGTAATCGAAACAGCATGGTACTGGCAGAAAAACAGACACACAGATCACGGAACAGAATTGAGAACCTAGAAATGAATCCACACATTTGTGGAAGCTAATTTTCAACAAAGGAGCCAAGAACATACAATGGAGAAAGGAAAGTCTCTTCAATAGATGGTGTTGGGAAAACTGGACAGCCACATGCAAAAGAATGAAAGTAGACCATTATCTTACACCATACACAAAAATTAACTCAAAATAGATTAAAGACTAGAATGCAAGACCTGAAACTATAAAACTTCTAGAAGAAAATATAGGCAGTACACTCTTTGACATCTGTCTTAGCAGTATCTTTTTGAACATCATGTCTCCTCAGGCAAGGGAAACAAAGAAAAAATAAACAAATGGGACTACATCAGACTAAAAAGCTTCTGTGCAGCAAAGGAAATCATCAACAAAATGAAAAGCCAAGCCATCAAATAGGAGAAAATATTTGCAAATCATATATCTGACAAGGGGTTAATTTCCAAAATACATAATGAATATACAATGCAACAACAACAAAATGAACAACCCTATAAAAAAAAAATGGGCAGAGGAGGGCCGGCCCGGTGGCGTAGCGGCTAAGTTTGCACGCTCCACTTTGCAGGCGGCCCGGGGTTCACAGGTTTGGATCCCGGGCGTGGACAGATGCACTGCTTGTCAAGCCATGCTGTGGCAGCGTCCCATATAAAGTGGAGGAAGATGGGCACAGATGTTAGCTCAGGGCTAGTCTTCCTCATAAAAAAAAAAAAAATGGGCAGAGGATATGAAGAAACATTTCTCTAAAGAAGGTATATAGATGGCCAACAGGCACATGAAAAGATGTTCAACATCACTAATTAGAGAAATGCAAACCAAAACTACAATGACATATCACCTCACACCCATCAGAATGGCTATTAATTAACAAGACAAGAAATAACAAGTGTTGGAGAGGATGTGGAGAAAATGGAACCCTCATACACTGCTGGTAGGATTGTAAACTGGTGCAGTCACTATGGAAAAGAGTATGGAGATTTCTCAAAAATTAAAAATAGAAATACCATATGATCCAGCTATTCCACTGCTGGGTATTTATCCAAAGAACATGAAATCAATAATTCAAAAAGATTTATATACCCCTGTGTTCATCGTGGCATTATTCACAGTAGCCAAGATGTGGAAGCAACCTAAGTGCCCTTTTACAGATGAGTGGATAAAGAAGCTGTGGTATAGCTATACAATGGAACACTACTCAGCCATAAAGACAAAATCATGCCACTTGTGACAACATGGATGGACCTTGAAGGTATTATGCTAAGTGAAATAAGTCAGACAAAGACAAATACCATATGATTTTCACTTTGTTTATCATATGTGAAAGATAAACAAACAAACACATAGATACAGACAACAGATTGGTGGCTACCAGAGGGGAAGGGATGGGAGGAGGGTGAAAGGGGTAAAGGGGCACATATATATGGTGATGGATAAATACTAGACTATTGGTGTGAACACGCAGTCTATACAGAAATTGAAATATAATAATGTACACCTGAAATTTACACAATGTTATAAGCCAATATGACCTAAACAAAATAATTTTTTTTAAAAAAAGAACACAGGTTGTTGGGGTGTTGATCCATAACCTGCCTGAGACCGCACAGTGAGTCGGCAGTGGGCATGGTTTGAAATGTAGCCGTCTGGCTCCAGAAACACGCCTCACCCGCTGTGCCAGCCTGTCTCTGAACCCATAGACAAGCCAGAGTGTAGGCAGGCACACGCGGAGAGATCCCTGCTCATCCAGAACTTGTGAGACTTGGGACAGAATGGTGTTAAAACTGTCCTTTGTGAAATCTATGGAAATTCTGAACTAGACATTGGTGCGTAACTGACTTGATGTTACTATGCTAGAAGGAAAAAGACATAATTATGAATTGTTTATATGATGGTTTATAGTTTACAAGGACATTTTGTGCATTATTTACTTTCTTTGTATCCAGCCTGGGCTTTGAGTGTTGCTGGAGAAAATCCTAGAGCTCTGTGGTTGGTGCCCTACCATTTTATGGTCTCCCTGCTCCCTGGCTCCTTGGCAAAGGGAGACATGCCTCTACTCCTCTGTCTTCATTCTTTTCCAGTCCCACTCACCAGTGATCCAGACACTAATATGTGGCTCATCAACTCGGTGAAGTATGGGCATGAAATGACTTTAATATTTTCTAAGAATTATCTTCAGTTGTGTGTTGCAGCCTGTTTCCACCTCTTGCTGGCATCTTGGCAGGACTCCACAGGTTTCTGTTCAAGTTTGTTTATTAAAAAGCCTGAGTGAACCCAGCATGACATCCAGTGTCATCCACCCCCCTGCCCCTATGAGGCTCCGGTGACTGGCAGTGAGGACGCAGTGTGGTCCAGTCGTTCACTCCTCCCCTCTCTGCCCAGGCCCCTGTCTCCACTGGTATGTCTGAGTGGACAGAGACTTGTGTCCTCAGTGATCTGGCTGCTGTCACTTTGTTGGTTGTGATTGCTTCTCTGGCACGTGCCCTCTGAATGGCACATGTCCAGGTCTGTTTTCCGGCAGATGCCTTTGTGAATTGCCTGGAGGGGAAACACCAGGGGCTCCTCAGCTCTACTTCTCCCAATATCCCCTCACCTTTCCTCTGAGCCCTTTGCTCCTTGGATCCCCTTGCCCAGTGGGCCACCCATTTGGGGGTGTACAGCAAGATTGCTCAGCCCAGCACTGTTGCACAGTGTCCATTTGACCCAAAGGTGGCAGCACAAGGGGCTCCACTGACCACCACACTCGCCTCTCTGCTGTCTTCCCCAATGCCCCTGTTCAAGGAAGAGCAGGAGGCAGCGAGCCAGCCTGGAGAAAGCCCAGTCTAACCCCTGTTTACATTCTCAAGCCCAGGCCAAGTTCTCAGGACCTCTCTTTGTCCTGGGGGCAGGCAGGGAAACCCTCCACCCTCCCCTCTAGGCAGAGGGCCCAAGCTCAGAAGCCTTAACTCTCCTCCACCCCCATCTCTGGGCCCTGCTTCTGTCTGGGCTTCAGCCTGGGCGAGGCCTAGGGTGAGGGCAAGGCTGCAGAGCTCGTGGGGGTCACTTCTTAATCAGCACTGGGGGGATCGCTGCCTCCTCATTGTTTGCAGCGTGTGTGGAATGTGAAGCGTTCCAAGTGTTTGACTCCTCTTTGTCCTCAGTCTGGGGTTCTGAGAGCCAGTTTAATACCACAGGTAAAGTTGCACTTGTCCAAATCCCGGGCTCTCTCGACCCCTCCTGTCACCTCATCTCTGCAGGGGACTGTGCCCCCTGTTCCAGGGTGTGGTCCATGTTGATCTGCCCCCTTTCTCCCTTTCCCTCCAGCTTCAAGGAAGAGGCTGACCTCTCCCAGGGTAATACCTCAGCCCTCCCATCTCCTCTGGATCTTTGCTGCATCCGCTACTTTCTCCTCCTTGGTCCTCACTGTGATTCATCAGACTTTTCCATCAGGGCACGCTGCTTACATGGTGGGAAAGGTGTCGGTATTTTTCAGTTCCGAGAAGCTAACATATCTTGGCAGCTGAAATGCGAAAGACTTCAATAAAGCTTTGTGAGGCTAGAGATTTTTTAAAGGTAAATCATTGGAAACGTTGTCCTGCTTATTCACTAGTTATTGGACTATTTGATTTTTCATTTTCTTTTGTCAATTTTGAACTCTTGTACATTCCAATTAGAATTTTTCATGGCTCTTGATAGTATTTTGGACTCTGCGGGCATGGGACTCAGCCAGACTGTCACAGGCTCTCCTCCTGCCCATGCATGTGTGCTTCGCTGGTTTGCTTCACTTTCGTCCTTTCACAAGTTGTAAAGGGCCAGCTTTGTGCTCCCCCACTGTGTTTCAGTAAACAGAAATATTGTATTTTCCAGGGCTACAGAAAAAAAAGGACACTTGTAGGAGGAAAGGAAACTTTCACACACCATCTACATACATTCTTAGAAAGATTAACTTTTTCGTGATTTGTTTCTTCTAAAAAATAAAAAATGTCACCACATTTGTATATTTAAAGTAGGAGTACATTTAAATGATTACAAACCAGACGCATTTGCAAGCCTTAGAAGAGGAATAGCTCTATCAAGAAAGTGCTTAAATAAAAAACAAATTATTGCAATTTTCAGGTTGAGTAATAAAATGTGTGTAATTGCAGCGGCTAATATATGCATTTAATGAACTTTATCTGTCTTCTTGCAGGAGTGCCACCAATCAATTTGTGATGAAGTCAATGTAATGAGGAAACAAACACTGTTGTATGTGGTTTAAAATCCCCAAGCATCTACTATACCTTACATTCATCAATAAATAGTGTCATCTGTTTGGCAGTTCTGTGCTAAGTGCCATGGGATTTGTCACCAACAGGGTCCAGTTATGCCCCCAGGGAGCCTAAAGCCAAGCAGGTAAGGGAGGCTGACATCCATGGAGCTGGTACCACACAAGGTCAGTCCTGTGGTTGGACTAAGGGCTTCGGGGTCAGACAGTCCTGGGTTTGAATTCTAGCTTCTTTTAGCTGCTGGCAGGTTTGGGGAAAATTTCCTAAACTTTCTGGATTTTGATTGTCCCATATGTTAAGTGGGAATAATAATTACAGTAATCATGTCTACAGGCTAGAGTCATCCGCAGGCTTTTAAAGGCATTTAAAACATTCATTGTGATGATGATGGTGACGGTGATGACACCAGCCAATTATTTAACCATCGTTGGGTGCCACTAAACTATGATTTGGAATCTCCCCGGCTGCAGACAGAGCTGGGGAAGAGAAAGTGGTACTTGAGGAGGGCTTTAAAGATGCATCAGATTCAAAATGGGACAACAGGGGGCATTTTATGCGCTATTTGTCCAGACCTTGTGATCTAGTCCCCTAACTTGATTTCCAGGTAGGTCAGTTTAATCTTATAACTGTTGGAACTATTTTTGTAAGATTGGATACACAATTTTCTAAAACTGATTGCCTGTAAGCTAATGATGTCATGTCCACTCGGCAGTCACGGAACACTGTTCCAAATGAAACTGGCAGACAGTCAGCCATTGATGATTAAGCAGCAGGTAACTGGGGGGGGGGGGGTCGGAATTGGCCACCCCAAAATATGTCTCTGCCTGAAAGACACTTTGACCTCCACCCCCACTAACTGACCAAAACAGTTTGGGATGGGAGGCTGGCCCCCAGAACAGGCCATCACCATAGACATCTCGGGGTACCTGGGAGGGTCCTTGCTAAGCCATTCTTAGTTCTGGTTACCCTTTGTAGGAGAAATTCACATTTATAAAGGAAATCTCCATTTGTAAAGGTATCTTCATCCCTGTACCAGGAAGAAGGCAGGGATGGCCTTACCCAAAAACTTGTCAGAAAGGCAGAAGGCGAGGACTTAAATCTGCAAGATAAACTTACCCATTCTTAATTGTGCTGTTAAGCAAAATGCTATCTGACTGACACTAGGTTCCTTTAGATGGCATCTCCCCGGGGCCTGGGGCACCATGGTAATGGGTGTTTGAGCTATATTTTCAGGAGTTGGAACCCCTTGCCCACTTCAGGCTGGTTGAGACCACCAGTCCATCAACTGGGCCCACGCAGACGTATGTCTAGTGAGCGGCCTTTTGACATCACGAGGTTAAAACTTGACCCTCAGGGCATGCTGATGCCGCCATTCTGTGGACATGTGTGCTACGAGGAGGCATGAAGCCTGACGACACTTGCACAGATCATCAATTACCTCATCTCTCCTCACCTCCAGTCATTTCAGACCACCTTGCCCCCACCCCATAAATATCCCTGAGTCCGTCTTTTCAGGGAATTGAATTTGGGATTCATTCTCCCCTTTCCTCACTTGGCTGCCTTGTGACTAAACCCTCTCTCTGCTGCAGTCTTGTCATCTCAGTATTTGACTTTCTGGGCGGTAGGCAAAAAAGAACCTGGTGCGGTAGCAAATTGTTTTCAAAAACATATTTCCAAATATTTCAATTCCTTAACTTGCATTTTCCAGAAAAGATAAAGGAGACACAGAACCGTCTTCTCTCTCATCCATTTCTCATACATGCCTGCTTGCTTCCACACCTCTCTCAAAACTTTCTGGAAAATCTCCTCCCTGAAGCTGCCCAGCACATCTCTTATCCTTTTAAGCCTTTCCTTAACCTGACTTGGCTTCAAAGTCTCCAGCCGGGAGAGCAGAGTGAGATGGTAGGAGAAACGGTGAGAGAGACAACAGCTTCTCTTTGGCCGGCAAGGGGAGGGCAAATTCGGCCAACACTTACGTGTCAGTTTAGGTCTGTATGCGTCTGATAATCTGCTCACAAGCAGTGTGTGATATCCTGCCTAGTTAACGTAAGACACTGGCCCTTGCAAACGTCCTGCTGAACGGTGGCTTTGTGGACATCAAAGGCCGTCTCAGGTGGCTGTGGCAGCCAGCAGGACTCTCTCGTCCTACCTCCATGTTGCCTGCAGGCCCTGAGAGCTTCCTGGGAGACACGCTGCTGCCCTATGGGCCGAACTGCTCTGCAGAGCCAGCCCATCCCACACTGGAGACCCATCCTTGCTTCACTCTGTCTCCTTCCTGAGGTGAGGAATTAAAAATCATTCAGGGTCTTCTGTGATGTGTTTCTCAGTTTCCTCTGAGAAAGACAAATACCATATGTTTCACTCATATGTGGAAGATAAACAAAGGCACAAACACATAGAAGAAGAGAGCAGATTGGTGGTTACCAGAGGGGAAGGGGGTGGGGAGAGGGTGAAAGGGATAAAGGGGCACCGGTGTATGGTGACAGATGGAAACTAGACTTTTGTTAGTGAACACGATGTAGTCTATCCAGAAGGTGAAATATAATGTACATCTGAAATTTATATAACGTTATAAAACAATGCAACCTCAATTAAAAATAATTAAGGGCCTTCACTGCCCCCTTTTATCTATGCTGTGCTTCTCCTGTGATCTGCAGCTGGTGTTCACTCTTCTTTTCCCTCTTCTCCCTGTTCTTTTCCTTCTCCATTCCCTTTCTTCCCCGAGCTTTTTTTCTAGATCCCTCTGGAATCCCATAGCTGTTACCGGTAATAAGAATGAAGAGTTTAGTTTTGCCTACTGGCTGGGACATAGGCATTTGAATCTTTGGCCATTTTTGTTCTCAAGAGATTCTTGCACCCACTGCAATCTCTGAAAGTTAGAGAAATTCCAGGCAATTGAGCTTCTCTGGAAAAGTGAGTTAATTCTTGACTCTGTCTTCTGGCTGTAAACATTTCTGACATTCAGTGATGGGAGAGTTTAGCTGTGTGTAAAGTCTGAGAATGGTGTGGAAGGGAGAGCCATATAGAATTAAAAATGTATCATCAAAGGACAACTATGAGATCATTTAGGTGTCTGGTGTGACCATTAGTTAAATGAAAGAGTCCAACAGCAGTGAATGACACCCCGAGAGACCGTAATTAAATATTTTCTTAATGCAGTTCAACGCATCATTGAACATTCATGACATTTCCGTCATCAGTTTTAGCAGCATGTGAGAACCAGTGCAGCCTGGGGAGGGGTTTGACAGGGCTCTGTTGATTGAAGGTAACTGTGAGATGTGCAAATGGGAGCTGGAGGGACAGGACAAGCTTGAGAGAGCCAAGTACTGAACACACACAGAGTGCCAGAGCTTCTCCCAGGGAAAGAGGGGCACAAAGGAGAGACCACAGAAGGATTTAGAGTACGAGCAGGGCACAGCCATGTACCAGAGGGAACGGGTTTTAAGAAATATTGCATTTTTTGGACAAAATTAAATATATATATAGCATATATGACAGGTATAAAGTAGTACTAATGAGCCAAACACCCATATACTCACCACCTGACTTATAAAAGAGAATGTTAGTGATTTTTTGAAGCCCACTGTGGGCCCCTCTCCAACAGCATCATCCTCCCTTCCTATCTGAGATCATCACCAAGTCAAGTTTTGTGGTTCTCATCCTGCTTCTCTTGATTTTTTATTACGTATGTACCAATCCCTAAATAATATTTTACTTAGTTTTGCAAAATTTGGACTTTATGTAATTGTAATCACATGGTATGCATTCTTCTGTAGTTTGCCTTCTTGCTTAATATTATGTTTGTGAGATTCATCCATGGTGGTGAATGGAAGGAACCATAGTTCATTCATTTTTACTGCTTTATAGCGTTCTATTAGATGGAGATGGAATTATTTATCCATTCCGCTGTCAATTCAGGTTTTTGCTATTACAAAATGCTGCTATGAATATTCTTGAATTTGTCTCCTGGTACATAAAAGCAAACATTTCATACATACATATATATATGCATATATGCATATATATGCATATATATCTTTCAGGACATAGGTTGTGCACATCTTTCCATTTAATGAGACAATGCCAATTTGCATTATTATTTTTTTTCCAGCTTTACTGAGATACAATTGACATAAAACATTGTATAAATTTAAGGTGTATAACGTGTTGACTTGATACACTTATATATTGCAAAATTATTACCACCATAGCCTTAGTTAACACCTCCAACTTATTACATAATTACAATTCCTTTTTTTGTGGTGAGGATATTTAAGGTCTACTTTCTTAGCAACTTTCAAGTATACAATACAGTATCGTTAGTTCTAATCATCATGCTGCACTTTAGATTCCCAGAACATATTCTGCTTTCAAAGTAATTGCACCATTTTACATTCCCACCCAAAAGCCAATTGCTCCTCCTTCCTGTTAGAAGTTGCTACTGTAAGACTTTTTTTTAGGTTTTCCTCAGTGGGAGGATGTGAATGGGGTCGCATGTGTTTCTAGCTACCATTTCCATGATTATTAGCGAGGTTGAGAATCTTTTCACACATTTATGAAACTTCTGTTTGAGATTTTTGCCTATTTTTCTATTGAGTTGATTGTGGGTTTTTTTCTGTTGAATTGAGAAGTTCTTTACATCTTCTGGACGCTAACATTTCATTGTTTTAAAAAATTATTGTGAGTATAGATCATCTCGTGGTTTATGGTATGTTTTATGAACAGATAAATTTTTATTTTAACATAATCAGATTTATCCATCTTTTCCTTTAGATTTGTGCTTGTTTCTCTTGTTTAAAAATCATTTCCTACTTCAAACACATAAAGATATTTTCTTAATTTTCTCCTCAGGGTTTTATAGTTTTGCCTTTCACATTTAAGTCTGTAGTCATCGGAGACAGGCTTTTGACCAAGGTGAGTGTGATTCAGTTTGCAGAGTGTAACTAATTTATTCATTTCGTCCCATATAGTATTTCATTATATAAATGTCACCATTTATTTATCCATTGTTCTGTTGAAAGATACTTGAGTTTATTTTTAGTCTAGGGTTATGTTGAATAACATAGCAATGAACATTCTTATACTTTTGTGTGTGCGTGTGGGTCGTGTGCATGTGTATCTATTGGGAATATACTTGGTAGTGAAATTCTTGGATCTTAGGGGGCACTATGTGTTAAACTTTAGAAGATGATACCAAATGGTTTTACTGAGTGCTTATAACAATTTAAACCCCGACCAGCAGTGTGTGAGAATTCTTTTTTCCAGATCCTCACCAACATTTAGTACTATCAGTCACTTTAATTACAGCTCTTTTGGTGAATGTATAGTGGTTTTAGTTTGCATTTCATGACTATTAATATTGTTGAAACCTTTTCATATGTTTAATTACTGTTTGGATATCTTCTTTCATGCATTGCCTCTTCTTTCCCATTTTTTCTACTGCTTTATCTATCATTTTTGTATTGTTTTGTAGGAGTTCGTGAAACATTTGTTGCTTATCATCTTAGTCAGTTTGGGCTGCTATAACAAAAATACCATAGACTGGGGGACTTTAACAGCAAACATTTATTTCTCACAGTTCTGGGGCTAGAAAGTCCAAGACCAAGGTGCCAGCAGATTTAGTGTCTGGTGAGGACTTGCTTCCTGGCTCACAGATGGCCGTCTTCTCACTGTGTCCTCATGTGGCAGAAAGAGCACTGGGAGCTCTCTGGGGTCTCTGTTATAAGGGCACTAATCCCTTCATGAGGGCCCCACCCTCATGACCTCATCGCTTCCCCAAAGCCTGGCTACAGCATATGGCTTAAAATCCATGGTGGTTCAAAGGCAAGGAAGAACAAAATCCAAATATTAATGATTTCAAGAAAGTTTCTGATGAAGGATTGCATCAGGGCATGATTAAGGGAAAATTTTAAAAGGAAGTTGAGGTGGCAATTCCCTTCTAGAGATCTAAGCCAGAAACTGTCAGGAAGGCTAATTCCCTTCATACAAGCTAGTATGAGCCTTGATGTTGCAAAAACTTTTCTTTGACTCATACAGAGTACTTGCGTTGGAACAAGACATTGTGTCAAAATCAGATGCAGGATTGGCATCTACATCATCTTAACCTCCACGTTGGAGTTTTCAGATGTCACTTGCCTACAATTGGCAGATGGCTCTGGTTTTCAAACATGGAAGTGAGTTCAGTCACCTGCTGAATGGTGCTTGGTACCAAACATCAGCACTGTCATGTCTCCAACACGTCACATTAGTAGGGTATGCTGTGATAGGAAACAGAATACTGCTGCATAAGGAGTACAATTGAGAAATCTGTATTGACATTTGTCAAATGTCACAGCAGAGGAGATGGCTGTGACTAGGAAGTTCTTGTCCGACAACCTTCACTTTTCTCTACTTCTACCTGATTCAGTGAAATCTTTTCCTTTGAGGGGAGGTGTTCAAGGAGCGAGGAGAGTCTTTTGTCCACTGTATTCCAAGAGCTTGTGAAATCGGCCTTGGTTAACCTTAGATGTTTGTTAATGACCAAAATTGGGGTTCTCTGCCCGATGCACATAAACAAGCCAGTTAATTATGGCACCGGCCTTTGAGGGGAGAAATCAGCTTTATTCAGTGAGATTGATCTCTAGGGAGACAGGGGGCATGTGCCCTCAGATCTGTCTCCCCGATTCAGGATTTGGGACAAAATTTAAGAGGTTGGGGAGAACAGGTTGGCACACAGGAATGCTGGTGGGACAGGTTCTTGATTGGTGGGCTTCAGGTATTTATGGTAAGGTTTTATACATTTATGATGAGATTCTAAACATTTATGATGGGGTTCTAAATATTTTTGTATGAGGTAAGGGAGAAATTTTAACACTAGGTCTTCCTGGATGAGGGACCCCTCACTTTTGATAAGAGTCCGGCTTTCCAGTTCCGGTCACGTCCCAGTCCTTGGGTTCTATGGGGAGGAGGGTCTTTGGTTTTGAGGTTGTTTCTGGTCACAATTTCTTCTTTTGCACATGCTCTGGCTGTGTGACTCTGCAGTTTTTTTGAAAGACAATCCTTAATCACTTTGTTGATAAGAGATGGGGTCTGTTCGAACTGGCTCTAAATGGGCCCATGGTTATAATTTTATACCATTATATGTGTTTGACAGAAAAGTATCACATTTAGTAGTTGTACTTCTTCAAACCTGTCATTCTCACATATCTGATCTGTCCTTTGTATAACTATAGGACGTATCTTCCTAAAATGCAGATTAGATTTTCCCAAAATACAGTTTTATCACAAATCCTCAAAAACTTTCAGGGACACCCTTAACTCTCTTTTTTTGTGTGTGACGAAGATTAGCCCTGAGCTAGCATCTGTTGCAAATCCTCCTCTTTTTGCTGAGGAAGATTGGTCCTGGGCTAACATCCGTGCCCATCTTCCTCTACTTTATATGGGATGCTGCCACAGCATGGCTTGACAAGTGGTGCATTGGTCCGCACTTGGGATCCAAACCTGTGAACCCCAGGCTGCTGAAGCAGAGAGCGAGAACTTAACCACTGCACCACCGGGCCAGTCCCCTTAACTCTTTTTTTGAAGCACTTTGTTTTTTTTTAAAAACATCTTGATTGAGGCATATTTTGCATATCACGTATGTCACCATTTTCAAGTCTGATTTTTTAATGTAAATTTTTTAAGTAAATTGTCCACTTTGTGCAACCATCACCATAAATCAGTTTTAGAATGTTTCATCATCCCAGTGTGATTCCTTGTGTGCCTCTGTCTGCTCTAGGCAACCACTAATCTACTGTCTGTCTTTATAGCTTTGCCTTTTCTGGATGTTTTTTATAAATCAAATCATACAATATGTGGTTTCTTGAGTCTGGCTTCTTTCACTCAACCTAATGGTTTTGAGGTTCATCAATGTTATAGACTGTATCAGTAGTTCTTCCCTTTTATTGCAGAATAGTATTCCATTGTCTATTTATTTATCAATTGATGGATATTCAGGTTGTTGCCAATTTGGGGATACTATGAATAAATGTTCATAATATGCAGCAAAGAAATATGCAAAAGTTTTTGTGTAGACATATATTTTCACTTCTCTTGGGTGGACAACTAAGAATGGAATTGCTGGGTCATATGGTAAATTTATTTTTAACTTTTTAAGAAACTGACAAACTGTTTTCCAAAGTGGCTGCACAATTTTACATTCCTACCTGCAATGCACGAGGGTCCCGGTTTTTCTACATCCTCTCCAACATTTCTTGTTGTCTGCCTTTTTTATTACAGCCATTCTGGTGAAATGGTATCTCATTGTAGTTTTAATTAGTACCTGATGACTAATGTTTTGAGCATCTTTTCATGTGCTTATTAGCCATTTGTGTATCTTCTATGGGGAAATGTCTATTTAAATTTTGTGCTAATGTTTTGATTGGGTCGCTTGTCTTTTTATTATTGACTTGTTATTTTTGTATAAGGTTTTTTTTTGTAAGAGGTTTTTTTTTGTATATTCTGGACTCAAGTCCTTTATGAGACATGTATTTTGCAAATATTTTCTCCTAGTCTATTGCTTACATCTTCTTTTTCTTTTTGATGTCTTTTGAATTGCAAAAGTTTTGAATTTTAATGAGGTCCAATTTATCAATTTTTTCTTTTATGCATCATGCTTTTGGTGTCATAGCTAAGAAATCTTTGCCTAATCCTCAACTAGAAATTTTTCTTCTAAAAGTTTTATTGTTTTAGCCCTTACGTTTAGGTCTGTGATCCATCTTCAGTTAGTTCTTGTGTACGGTGTCTAAGTTCTTGTTTTTGCACATTGTCCCAGCACTGTTTGTTAGAAAGCTTATCCTTTTCCTGATGAATTGCCTTGGCACCTTTGTCAAAAATCAATTGATTATAAGAATTGATTTCTGAACTATCAATTCTGTTCCATTTTGAAATCAGGAAGTAAAAGTCTTCCAACTTTGTTCTTTTTCAAGATTGCTTTTGCTGTTCTAGGTCTTTTGCATTCCCATATACATTTTAGAATCAACTCGTCAACTTCTGTAATGAAGCCTACTGGAATTTTGGTAGAGATTGCGTTGAATCTAAAGATCAGGTTGGAGAGAATTGCTGTTGTGGGGAATCGGAATTGGTTACCCCCAAATGTGAAGATTACTTGACATAAAGATTTTGGGTTGAAATCTGACAGGGAAAAGAAAACTCTGAAAACAAGTAGAAGTTACCCTTTGAAAGAGACATTTACTCTTATAAGGGAAATATCCATTTGTGAAGGTAGCTCCCTCTCTGTACCAGGAAGAAGGGGGGATGACTTTATTGCTAGGCGTCTTGTCGGTGCAGAAGGCGAAAACTTAAATCTGCATACTCTTGTTTACTGTGCTTTTCTTGTAATCCCTCATGGCTGACACCCCCAACCCCCCCAAAATCCTCATTTGTCTATATATGAGGAGAGCTTCCACCTTTCTAGTGAGAGAGACTCAGTTTCCCTGGGTCTCTCCCATGTATACACGTTATAAAGCTTTGTTTGATTTTCTCCAGCTGTTTGGCCTCACATCAGTTTAATTTCTAGCCCAGCCAGAGAGGACCCGGAGTGGGTGGAGATGCTCCTTCTCCCGTTTGCCGTGTTAACAATATGAATCTTCTAACCCACTGAAGGTGAATGTCTTTCCATTGGTTTAGATCTTTAATTTCCTTTGGCAATATTTTGTAATTTTCTGTGTACAAGTCTTGCACTTCTTTTGTTAAATTTATTCCTAAGTATTTTACCTTTTTTGATGCTATTGTGAGTGGCATTGTGTTCCTAATTTCATTTTGGATTGTTTATTGTTTGTAAATAGAAATACAATTGACATTTGGATATTTATTCTGAATCTTGTGACCTTGCTATTCCTTATTTATTAGCCCCAACTTAACCCCTTTTTAATTATATACAATAAATTGCACATATTTAAGCCGTACAATTTGATAAGTCTTGACGTATGTGTAAGCCTGTAAAATCATCAACACAATCAGGAGGGTGAACCTGCCTGTCACCCCACAGATTTCTTCACACCCCTTCATAATGTCTCCTCCTGGCTCTACCTGCACGCCTACTGGCCGAGCAACCACTGGCCTGCTTTCTGTCACTCTAATTCTAGAGTTTTATATAAATGGCTCATGCACCATATACTCATTTTTATCTGCCTGCCTTTACTCAGCATAATTATTTTGAGCATCATTGATGTTGTTGCATACATCAATAGTGTATTATTTTTTATTGGTTCTGAGTATTCAATTGTCCATACATACCACTGCATGTTTATCCACTCCCCTCTTGGTGGAAGTTTCCCCCCAGTTTTTGGCTATTACAGACAAAGCTGCTATGAGCATTCATGTACAATTTTTGTATAAACGTGTGCTTTGTTTACACTGGGGTAAATACCGAAGAGTGGAATGGCAGGATCATGTGTTAAATGTATGGAAAACTATTCTCTGAAGTGGTTGTACCATTGTATATCCATGAAAGTTCCAGTTCCCCAACGTCCGCACCAATACTTGGCATGGTCCTTCTGATCCATTTTTGCCATTCTAATATATGTGCAGTGATATCTTACTGTGGTTCTCATTTGCATGTCCCTAATGACCAATGTTATTGAGGACATTTTATTAGATTATTTGCAGTTCATGCATCTTCTTTGGTGAAGTATTTCTTCAAATCTTTTTCCTATTTTTAAAATTGGGTTGTTATTTTTATTGCATTTTGAGAATTCTCTGAAGATTCTGGATACAAGTCCTCCAGCAGATATGTGATTGCAAATATTTTCTCCCAATATCTTTTCATTTTCTGAGAGTCTTTGCAAAAGCAGAAATTTATATTTTTTATGAAGTCCAGCTTATCAGTTTTTTTTTGTGTGTGTGTGTGACGAGGACCAGCCCTGAGCTAACATCCACTGCCGATCCTCCTCATTTTGCTGAGGAAGACTGGCCCTGGGCTAACATCCATGCCCATCTTCCTCTACTTTATATGGGACGCCGCCACAGCATGGCTGACAGGCAGTGCGTTGGCAGGCGCCCGGGATCCGAACCCGCGAACCCCAGGCTGCCAAGCGTAAACTTAACCGCTGCACCACCGGGCGGCCCCTCTCAGTTTTTTTCTTTTATGGATTGTGCTTTGGATGTGGTATCAAAGAACTCTTTATCTAAACTAAGATCACAAATATTTCTTTCACCTGTATTTTCTTCTAGAAGCTTTATAGTTTAGGTTTCACATTTAGGTCTATGAAACATTTTGAGTTAAATTTTGTATATGGTATGAGTCTATATCATGTATATGGTATATTTGTATGAGGTAATTTTCCAAGTTCTTTTTTTTTTTGCAAAGTTGATGGTTCCAGCACCGTTTGTTGAACAGACTATCCTTTTGCCAATGAATTGCTTTTGCTCCCTTGTCAAGAGTCAGTGTCTATATTTGTGTGTCTATGGCTGGAATCTCTACTTTGTTCCTTCCACCTATTCGTCTCTTGAAAATTATAGTGCACTGTTTGATTATAATAACTTTAAAATAAGCGTCAAGTCAGTAGTGTTATCCTTCCAATGTTATTCTTATTTTTCAACAGTCTTTTCCATTATTCTAGGTCCTTTTGCAAGTCCATGTGAATTTTAGAATCAGTTTGTCAATTTCAACAAAAAAAAATTTTGGTGGGATTCTGTTTGGGATAGCAATGAATCTCTAAATCAATTTGGGGGAAATTGATGTCTTAACACCATTGAGTCTTCTGACCTGTGAACAAAGTATATATCTCCATTCACTTAAGCTTTTAATTTCTCTTAGCAATAGGAAGCATTCCTGAGTATTTTTCCCAATGCACCATAAAGCATGAGATTTCCCACTCTGGTTGGTGGGAACAAGCACTATTTCTGGCCCTATGTGAGACACTATTTTCTAATCTCTTTGGGTAGTTTTTCCTCAACCTCATGTAGATCCCCCACCTCCCACATACACTGATACATCCTTTGCTGAATATTCCAGGATGTCCTTTCACAGAACTTTGGGGTTCTGGCTCTGTGCAGCCGTCTCCGTCAGCAATCTGCTTTGTGACCCTCGCCACCTTAGTTTCTGGAGTCTCAGTTCTGTCTTCCTTGCTCGGGGGAACTGCCAGGCTCCATCTAGGTCCCGTTCCCTGTGCTGTGTCTCTCAGGCGGTAAGGGGGCAATCACAGGGCTCACGCAGTTGTTTGCTGTCTCTCCCGGATCTCTGTTCTTCACCGCCTGCTGTCTGGTGTCTTGAAAACTGTTGTTATGTATGTTTTGTCAGCTTTTCTTTTTTGAGTGTTTCCTGTGGGACAGTAAATCCTGTTACTCTCCTGGGTGGTAGCAGGCGTCTTGCTCCTAACTCTTTAGGCTGACATTCAAGGCCTCCTAGGATCAGGCCTCAACCTGCCTTTCTAACTGAATTTCTCATTATATATCTATCTTTTGAAATTCCCTATCAAGAACACGTGTTTTCTGCTTTTGAGCCTTTGCACATCGCTGTGGTCTGAATGTCTGTGTCCCCTCCCAAATTCATGTGTTGAAATCCTAATGCCCAATGTGATGGTATTAGCAGATGGGGCTTTTGGGAGGTGCTTGAGTCGTGAGGGTGGCATCCTCATGAATGGGACTAGTACCTTATAAAAGAGGCTCCAGAGAGATCCCTGTCCCTTCCACCGTGTGAGGACTGCCAACTATGAACCAGGAAGAGGGCTCTCACCAGAATATGATTCGCTTGATCTTGGACTTTCCAGCCTCCAGAATTGTGAGAAATAAATTTCTACTGTCTATAAGCCACCCAGTCTACGATATTTTCTTCTATCAGCCTGAACTAAGACACACATGTGGAATGTCCTGTCCCACCATCTTCCAGTTTTCAGTTATTGAGGCCTCACAGCCCAGCTCAATGTAAAGACTTTCCCTCCCTCTTTCATCCACGCTCTATATATGCACAGGCACCTGCTGTGGGTCAGGCACCGTGAGGTGCTGGAGAAACGGTGGCGGCCCGAGCAGACACTGTCTCTGTCCTCTCGGAGTGCCCAGTCTAGTTGACAGGCAGTTGTAGTGCAGCATGTGGGGCTGTGTGATAAGTCAAGTGCTGGGCATGTGGCGGACAGAAGCGGGAAGCCACACCACCCAGATTTCGGATCACTGAGGAGGTGATCTCCATGGTGAGACATGGAGTAGATCCATGGGATGGAGTGAAGTTAGGGGGTGCGGCAGGGGAGAGGGTTCTAGCAGAGAGCAAATCAGGGCACATGCGAGAACTGAATAATATGAAAGATTGGGACGTGAGCAGGGAGAGAAGAGAGGGGAGACCTTGCAAGCCTCCTAAGAACTTAATCTTGAGGGCTATATGGAGCCAAGAATGGGTTTAGTTTAGATACTGATGTGGTCAAACTGGGATGTTTAACATTTCCTCCAGCCTTGGTGTGGTCATGGGAGCAAGACTGGAGGCAGGGCCCCAGTCCAAGTGGGGGACAGTGGAAAGCAGATGTAGATTCATGGCAACGGGGTGGCGAGATGTGGTGTGGGCAGTGAGGACCCAGTGGCAAACCAGACGTGGGGCCAGAGTGGGGAGGATGTCCAGGATGACGCCCTGGGTTGCGGGCGGGGCCGTGGGTGGACACCGTGCCTGTCTTTGGAAGAGGGAGTATTGTGAACAGCAGCTCGGGAGAGAAATGTAACTGCTGTCTCTGCCCAGTTATTCCCTTTTATTTCATAGTTAATTGCTACATTTCCTTGGTTTCGCTAATTTTCCACTTAATCCTTAAGTCATTTTACCTTGTATCTGAGTTTTATGGAGTTGAATGTTCCCGTGCTTCCCCTGCCAGCCTCTGGTTGCCATAGGAGACACAGCTGTATGTTACCCCCCTTTGATTTCCAGCTGCTGTCACAGTCTCCAGAACAATGCCTTGCACACAATAGGTGATTAATAAACTTTGGTGACTCAAATGGACAAAGAAGCTTACTTTTATGTAACATAATATATGCATGACCAAGTGCTTTTCTGTCATGAGACCTAGTGCTCCGGGGTCCTTCACTGGATTCTTGAGGACTTTGTAGGCCTGCAGTTTTAATTTTGAGATCTAAATAGATGTGTCAACAGTGAGGGGGTCACACAAGAAATCCTCAGCTTGGATTTTTTCACTCTTGTAACATTTGTGATCCTGTGGAACCACAAGTAATTTCCTCAATAAAGAAGGAAATAAGTGAACACAAGTACAGGATGATAATACAGCTGCCCAAGGATCAGGGGCCAGATCCTGGTCAATGTTGACGCTAATAAGGGTCAGGGACGGGGAGGTAGCCCTGCAATGCACACGTGGAAATATGTCTTTGACAGGCGTGGATCTGGAAGCTGTTGCCCTGCAGGCTTGACCGAAAGGTGTCTGGAATCTCAATCCAGGAGCAGAGCTGGGAGGCAATTTCTGTTAGCTGGGGGTCTGCCCGCAGCTTATTGCCCCGGATAAAGCCGGTGCCCAGTGAGACACCTGTTGCTCTCGTGTCAGGACATCAATGTGGAAATATCAGCTCCTGGAGGAAAGTCTTTCAGCAAAGATATGAGAAACCCAGAAAAATCAGTACTCCTAATACGAAGCTATTTCTGGAGGTGTTCCTTTCAGAATGAAGAGACACCAAGCTCTTGCTAATACTTCAGATCTTGGAAACGATATTTCTTTTTTAAGAATTGGATCTAAAGCACAGTGTGGCTTAAAGAAATACAAACAGAAATACAAATAGAACCGCTCACCCCTTGCCCGGTGAGCTCTCGGGGCCTTTCCAAGCCCAAGTCGTGCCCCGAGAGCAGAGCCCCCTAGGGCGTCTACTTTCCATTTGTGCTCCTTCCTTTGTTCACCGTTCATGTCCATTTTTCCACACTTTTTCCCCCCTGACTTTTGGAATACTTTATGGATGAAGCATATTAACTCTGACTTACTCTGCTGATGGTTTCTGTGACTTCCCTTGTTTCGTGTCTTACTCAACCCCGTGAGATCAGTTTTACTGTGATTTCCATTTTGAAAATTGGGAGGAATTTGTCATTTTGAAGTTTATTTTATTTCATTCCACAATACATTTTCTTCTTGCAGAGTAGAGGGGCCCTCAGTCCTCTCATCCAGCAAAAAGGATGGTAGTGGGGAGTCCCAGGCTGCACGGTGGGTCTATGACGCCACTGGGGACATCCCACGGACATCTGCCATTCTTAGCATGTTGCTTCCATCCTCGTGTTGTTTCTGAGATTTACAAATGTTGCGCAACTTGCCCAAAGCACCCTCGGGTTTTCCTGATGCTGGAGATCTGCCTTAACCACCACCCACACTGTCTCTCCTGAGCGTCTGCTCCAAGAGGACTTGACACCACGAGAGAAGTCCGGAGGCTCTTTCATGATTGCTGTGTGCATTTAAATGGTTAACTCATAGGTGACTAATAGTCATAGATGCATTGCTTGAAAAAGAGAGACATTATTTTTCCAATTTCCAGTTAATTTATCCAGCTCTATTTACCCAGCAAGCTGTCTATTCCTAATACTTCGAAATGCCACCATAGCCATGTTCTAAATTTTTACATGTCTTGAACCTTCCATTCCAACATGTTTTGAGCTTCATTGGCCTGCTGTTTTCTTTTGCGTCGGTGCATGTTTTTATGTCATTCAGGGCTCAGCTCAGGTGTGTGCTCCTCAGAAAACGTTTCCACGCCGCTCTGCAAAATGCAGCCCTGCTCTCTTGACCACCCTCTATTTTGGCTTAATTTTCCTTATAGTATTAATCACACTCTGAAATTATCTTACCCATTTATCAGTTTTTGTAATTGTTGCCTGTGTTAGTCAAGGTTCCCAGAGAAACACAACCAATAGAATGTGTGTGTGTGTATATATTTATTTTGTAAATTGGATCACACGATAATGGAGCCTGAGCAGTCCCAAGATCTGCAGTCAGCAAGCTGGAGACCCAGGAGAGCTGATGGGGTATTTCCAATCCACATGCTGCAGCCTCAAGACCCAGGAAGAGCCAATGTTTCAGGAGAGGTTCAGCCTTTTTGTTCTATTCAAGCCTTCAACTGATTGGATGTGCCCCACCCACATTGGGGAGGGTAATCTGCTTTACTCAGTCTACTGATTCAAATGTTAATCTCCTCCAGAAACACCCTCACAGACACACCCAGAATAATGCTTGACCAAATGTCTGGGCACCCGTGGCCCAGGCAAATTGACACACAAATTTCACTACCACATTGCCTATCTCCCCTTCTAGAACATAAGCTCTATGGCTCCATCCTCAGAAATTAGAACAGTGGCTTGTATGTGGTAGGAATCAAATAAATGTGTTCAATGAATTCAAGTAGTTTTTATTATAGTAATTTTAGAATATGTTTTAATATCCAGCAGTGCAGGTTTCCTCATTATAGTTACAATATTTAAACATTGAAGAAATATGCTCGTGCTCCCCTTGTACTTGGAGTGAAAAGGAGCCGCCTCCTGTGAGGCCTCCGCCCTCCTCGCTCTGGCCCTCCCTCCTCACTGGGTGTTTCCGCACTCGGCCCTGGTCCAGCTGTTCCAGCTGCTTTCTTTCTGGTTCTCATAACACAAGCTCTTCCTGCCTCAGGTCTGTCACCAGGTTCTTCCTCTGAACTAGAATGTTCCTCCTTCTGTGGTTTCTTTTCTTTTTTTCTAAACTTTATATATAGTATTTATAGTGTCAGTTGTTTTCCCTCTGTATTGTGGGTTATGACAAACACACATAAAAGTGGGAAAAAAAGTAAATATACAGATTAACAAATTGTAATAAAACAAACTCCGCTATTGCATCGACCTAGGCCAAGACTAAAACATCCTCAGCATTCCGGAATCCCTCTACATTGCCTACCATGTAGCCACTGTCTGGAATTTCTGGTGTTGCCTTCTTTGACTTTCTTTCTAGACTTACTGTCTGATTATGCGTCCCTCATGAATAGAGTTTAATGCTGCCTGGCTTTGAACATTATGCCAATTGACTGCTAGACTGTGTGTTCACTTGAGTCTGGCTTCTTTTGCTCAAAATGATGCCTTTGAGCTTTATCAGTGCTGAGTGTAGCTGTAGTGTGTTCACTTTTGTTGCGATATAGTAGAACATTGTATAAGTATGCCACAGTTTGAGGGTTTGCTTATTTATTCTGTTGTCGGTGGACACGGGGTCTTTTACAGATCGGTCCCGTTCCAGATTGGGCTATTGCGAGTAACACTGTGGTGAGTATTCTTGTACATATATCTTGGAGGGTGTAGCTATACCTTTCTGCAGGGTAAAGATTTGTGTGTAATTTGCTGGTTCATAGGTATGTGTATTTTCTGCTTTAGTAGATACTGCTAAACTTTCTTCCAATTAGTTGAACCAATTAATGCTGCCATCAGCAATGACTGAGAGTTCCATTTGTACCATCTCCTCAGCAACACCGGGTGTTATCAGCCTTTTTAATTTTGGCCATTCTGTAGGGTAAATTGTATTTTAAAGGGTTTTAATGTGCGTTTCCTTGATTACTAATGAAGAGGAGCGCGTTTTCATTTGTCAATTTGCCAGATGAATATTCTCCTCGTGAAGTGTTTGTTCAGGTCTTTTGTTGACTTTTTAGATTGGATTTTTCTTTTGTATTTTTTTTGTTGATTTGTAGGAATCCTTTGCACACACAAAATTACTAGCCTTTTACTTGTTATGCATGCTACAAATATCTCTTCCTTTTCTGTGGTTGCCTTTCCATATAATTAGAGGTGATTTTTGGATGAATAGCTGCTATTGATTTTAGTATGGTCAAGTTATCAATATTTTTCTTTATGGTTAGATTTTTTGGTGTGTTTGTTGTGAAATATTTTCCTATCCAAAGACTTGAAGATATTTTCCATGTTTCTATCTAAAAGTTTATTACCATCCTTCTTACATTTACCTCTGTGATTCACTTGGAATTTATTTCTGCATATGGTATGAATCCATCTGAATCCAGTTAAATTTTTTTCCACATGGATACTCAACCATTCCAGCACAACTTATTTAAAAGGCAATGTTAGTCCACTGCTTTTTGTCATAATTCAAGAGTTCATATATATGTGGGCCTGTCTCATTTTATGTGCCAATACCACATTGTCCTGATTATTATTGCTTATAATAAGGCTTGAAATGTAGTAGAGAAAGTCCTCCCACTTCCCTCTTCTTTAACTTGTGTCTTGACTATCCACTGACCTCTGCCTTTCTATATACATTTTACAATCAGCTTGTCAATTCCACAAGTAGAGGTTTTGATTGCATTGAATTAAGAGATTAATTTGGAGAGACCTGTCATCTTTATCATATCTTTCCTTTTATTTAGGTCTTCTTCTCTCTTTAAAAATTTAAAGTTTTCTCCATTGAGGTCTGAAACATCTTTTGTTAGATTTTTTTCTAAGACACTATACCTGATAATTTTTGATACTATTCTAAATGTTTATCTATAATATGCATGTTGTATCCTTTTATTGTTGGAGTAGAGAAATACAATTGATATATTGACCTTGAATTGCCAAAGTCTTTTACTAATTCTTATAATTCATTGTAGATTGTTTTGGATTTACCATACACGCAATCACATCACCTCTAAAACGTGGTGGTTTTATTCCATTGTTTACAATCTAAACACCTTTGATCACTTTTTCTCCCTCCACCCTTTACCTTGCTGACCTCTACATGTTCTTCAGGTCAGAGCCTGTTTCTTGTTTCCATAGAATGATCGTCCCTCAACCTCTAAGTGTAGTTAAGTTCTCATCATTCTTCATTGTACCCTGTTCTTTGATATTAAATATAAGTTGTGCTGATTTCAGTGATGATCTTCTCTTATTAACACTTTGAGGGAAGGAACTATATCTGTTTCATTCGTCAGCACACACCCAAATCCAAGACAGTTTTGGCACATTGTGGATGCATAGAAATATTTCTTGGATAAGTAAACAAATAAGTTTATTTCTTCAAGCAAACTTTGAAATCTTTTGCCAAATTCTCTTCAAAACTCTATTGAATCTTTTGATTTGAACCTCATTATATTTTTAATTAACTTTGAGGAGCTATAATAAAAGAAGAAACCAACAGAGAGATATCATAATGATGAAATTATATGCACTTAAACAGCATAGGCTCAAAATGTAGAGGGCAGACACTGAAAGAATTAAGAAGAAAACTGTTAAGCCTATTATCACATTAACAGTGCATGGGACTAAAACTCTTCTTTTAGAATTGGACCAATTAGACCAATACTTAGAAGATCAGTTAACTTTCTGATAGTACAGACACAGAAATGTTTATATATCCCAAAGTAGAAAATCAGATTCTTTTCCTTCACCCAAGGTACATTTATAATAATTGATCGTGAACTATGAAACAAAAGAGACCCATATGAGTTCTAAAAAATAAATATTATATATAACATGTTCTGGTTTTAATAATAAAAGTTGGAAGAAAAAGAATGCTCATATGATACTACACTATAATTGATGGTAATTATAAAATATTTAGAAATCTATATCCCCAGCATCGAGAATGGTGCCTGATGCAGAGTTGGTACTCAATGGATATTTGTCAAGTGGACAAACAATAATGTAAACATTAGATACAAAACCCTATAGGGTGCAGCGAGGTCATTTCTTAAAGCACTGTTAGGACTAAATGCATATATTAGAAACCAAGGAAGAACAGTTGTGATTAAATATTGTGGGTTAAATATTTGCATCTTTCTTTCTTCCATCCACACATTCCACTAAATCTCCCTGATAGCGATTCTGGATACTCAAGTCAAACAACGAGATACTGTTTTGTACCCAAAAGACTGGAAATACTTTAAATGTTGGAAAGGATACAGTGAAATGAAAATACTGCTGTTGGGAGTGTAAATTTCTACGACCACTTTGCAGAGCAACATGACAGTATTTAGTAAAACTGAAATGGACATTACCCATCAATTCCATTCCGAGGCACTTGCATGGCTAAGGAGATGTGCACAATGTTGCTCATCGTAGTCTCGTTTGCAGTAATAAAATTTGAAAGTAATTTAAATGTCCATTGGCATTTAAATCAGAATTAATATATTGTGGTGCATTTATAATATAGATTACTATACTATACGAAAATTAAAATGATTGAACCAGATCAACAATGTATCGACTTGAAAGAGCATAAAAACAATGTTGAATAAGAAAGCAAGTTGTAGAATGAAAGTATAGTTCATTATTTGTGTGTAGTTTGTATTGTTTGCAGATTTATGGCTATGTGTTGTTAAGATATCAAAACATAAACACGGGGCTGGACTGGTGGCATAGCGGTTAAGTTCACGTACTCCACTTTGGCGGCCTGGAGTTCACAGGTTTGGATCCCGGGTGTGGACCGACGCACCGCTTGTCAAGCCATGCTGTGGCGGCGTCCCATGTAAAGTAGAGGAAGATGGGCACGGGTGTGAGCCCAGGGCCAGTCTTCCTCAGCAAAAAGAGGAGGATTGGCGATGGATGTTAGCTCAGGGCTGGTCTTCCTCACAAAAACACCCCACAAAAAACCATAAACACAAAACCTATGTTTGCTGCTGCCTATGAAAAGACAGGGAAAGGAATGGGACCAGGGAGAGTTACAAAAGGGATTTCAAGTGTTGTCTGTAATGTTTTTATCTCAAATTGGATTTTCTAGAGTAGCAGGAAAACAGAGAGAGAGAAAGAGAGAGAGAGACTGTGTGTGTGTGTGTGTGTGTGTGTGTATGTGTGTGTGTGTGTGAGAGAGAGAGAGAGAGAGAGAGAGCGAGAGCGAGAGAGACAAAGAGAAGGATTAATTTGCAGGACTTTTAGTAGGGACTACTCTTGGGATCAACACCAAGGACCAGTGGAAAGGAGAGGAATAAAGCACGCTTGGGCTAAGGGAGCACTGAGCTGTTATGTGGGCCCAATAAGGACTCAGCTGCCCTCTGGGGGAAGCGCTGGAACTGGGACACCTGCAGAGTTGTCCTGAGTTGAGGGGCCTTTATATCCCTTTGTCATCAGCTACTGGCTGGGGGCTTTCCTGGGAAGGAGGTGTGACCCAGAGGGGCAGTTCTCTTCAGGCCAGGCAATCCCGCAAAGAGCTGAGAGCTGAGAGTGTTCTGGATTCCTGGGGGGGGGGGGGTCTGGAAGATGTGCCACAGCATCCACTACAACAGTTTATTTTATTTTACTAAAACAAGAAAAAAAGAAGGTAAGCAGTGAATGTTTTAAAATTCTGGGTGGCAGTTCATGGATGTTTTTGCATATTACTTTTCATAACCTTTATGTATTTTTAAAGATTTACAAATATTTGCCAGAAAAAGGGCCACATGATGGTTGCAGAGAATAATCTTAGGCCACCTGGGAAAATAGCAGTGCCTGGCAGGAGTTCTGCTGCCCAGACTCTGGATTGCTGGAGATTCTGAGTTTCTGAATCATGAGCAATGACCTTCCAGCCTTTTCACAGGTGGTCAGGGCTGAAACCTGCTCTGAGGAAAAGTCAGGTGAGCTTTTCTGGGTGGAACATCTTCCTCCAAGTGCACCAGGAAATTCCCCAGCCCGACTTCCCTGTTTCTCTGGGGACTCATCGCTTTCTTTGTCTTTATGACGATTTCAGGAGGAATCAAAGGTGGGCTGTGTCTGTGTCTTTTCCCCAGATGCCCCTTTAAGCCCAAAGACTAAGAAATGAAGCTTAGTGGAGACAGCACTTGTGGTGTCCACACAAAGCTAGGTGGCCACACGGGGCCACCCTGCCAGGTTGCAGGGGGATTTTTCTAAAGGACTCAATGCTTCCAGAAGCCTCTTTTTATCATCTCTCCAAGCCTGTGTCTGTTCAGGACCACATAAAGCTCCTCTCGCAGATCTTTGAGAAGTGCCTACACATGTCTTCTTTCTTTTGTTGTTTCATGGCATTTATTTTTAATAAACGTAATTAAAGATTTGAAATTTGAAGGATTCAAAGGGCTGTCCAGTGAAGTCTTTCAACCTCTCTCTCCCAGCCAGTTTCTTTTGTAAACTTTCTAAAGAGCATCGGATGCCACAGGAACAAACTTGACCTTTCTCCCTTGGGAAGTAGGAGCTGTGGGACATCTTGCATAGGGCAGTCACATTGAAAGATATTTGGGAGCAAGAACTTTAGGGTGGCTATGAAGGGTGAATTGGGTGGAAGGGGCAGGAAACAGTGAAATCATCTATTTGGCTCATGTTACGGTCTGAGTGATGGATAGTTAAGGAGGTGGTGCCAAGGGGGCCACTGAGGTGGAAATAATCTCAGGAGACACCGCATACTTATAAAATACATTGCCCTATGCCATCATATGCTAACACTGGTGTTACTATTAATCTATTAATAACATTATACTGAATCTTAAACTTGCCTATCATTTTCAGCTTCATTGAAAAAATGCATACGGAATAGTCCATTTCCCAGATTATCGTTGAGCTCTCTGACTTTCCTGAGATGCTGTTAAGCCAGTAAGATCTGTGATTCTTCTGGGAAAAGCTGGGGTATAAATTGCCAAGTAAATTCCACTTTATTATATAAGCAAAATATAGCATCATTAGAACTAATTGATGAGGCACATTCATTATAAATGAGGTTGTTCCCTGGATAATAGGAAGAGACATCCTTCTTTTTAGCATTTATCACCATTGTAATTAAATAACCAGATGTGTAGTTATGTTTAATATCTGTCCCCTCTGCTGGGCTGTACGCTCTGTGAGAATGGGGACCCAGGTTTATTCTGTTCAACATCTCATTGCGTGACTCAGCACAGCGCCCAAATGAGGGGGCATATTAAAAAATAATAATGAATACATTAAAGGAAATGGATAGATCGAATGATGCATGGAAGAAAAACATAATTGCTGCAAATGTGCCAGGAAAACTTTCTAGATATATTAACTCTCTTAGAATGACTTTAAAACATGAAGAATGCGGGTAAGAATGTGAAGATTCCTGAGATAGGATGAATGTGTGTGTGTGTGTGAGAGAGTGTGGAGTGTGTGAGAGTGTGGTGTGTGTGAGAGTGTGTGGGGGGCAAGGAAACAGTCATGTCTGAAATGTGAATTACCTTAAGAGAAGCCAGAAGTTCCCAACTAATCCTTTAAAATAGGACACAAAATCCATGTGAACACATTTCCCAGGGCCAAGGAGATGAGAGGGCTTATTTATCTCCAAGAAGACAGAGCCAAGAGTGGTCGATTTAAGTTTCCATGAAAATATTACCTGAGAGGAGGTGACTGGCCCTCCTCACTCCCACTGTTGACAGAACAACAAGACGTGGCTTCACGCCGCTGTGAGAGCTGTAGTTTAGCCAGGAGAGGACGCCCAGGGCGGCTGCCGGATTTCCGGCAGGAGGAGGAGGCCAGCATCCTTCTAATGTGAAATCGACTCCTGTGAATCTTCCATTTTTATGTGTGTTCTGGGCCAGGTTATGAAGAAATGACGATTGGAAGACCTTGGGGAAATGGCATGAGGAACAGTGGCCAGATGTGTTCAGTGAGGACCAAGGGACAAGCCCAGCTGTGTGGATCAGCTCCGTGAGGTTGTGCTTGGGGTCACGGCGCCTGGGCCCCCTGGACTTCTGCAGGGTGTGTCGCTCTTCCGGTGGGAAAGAGGCGATTCCTCAGGAGTCCGGATTCTGCTAGGGAGGTGTACGAGTTGTGGGCATCCCAGAGTGGAAAGACAAGACAGGGAAGGAGAGGAGAGAAGCCAAGGGCCCGAAGGACTGAATCTGCACAGAGAGGTACCTGGACAGATGCTGTGACACAGGACATAGGAGGGGACACAGGAGGGGCTGAGTCGGGATGCCTGAGCCCGCGCCCCACAAACTTACACGTCCTGGGCAAACCGAGGGGCCGCGGGCTCCTAGCTCTGCGTGCAGCCCCCTTGCTCCCACCTGTGCCTCAGGACCCTGGCTCACTGCCCCGCCTGCGCTTCCCCGTGGCTGCCCCCTCCCTCCCACCAGGTGGAGCCCCGCCTATGACCTCCAGGGAGCTGGTGTCCCGGAGAGCTGTGCTCTCCGCACAGGACAGGTTCTCTGCGTGCACGCATGGCAGGGGGTGGGACAGGGGCAGCCCTTCAGGTGGAAGTTACTAAAGTCCCCCCCCCCTCCACTTGACGACTTTTCCTGCATATCACTCGTGAACACAAGTCCCTGGAAAGGTAGTGGGGACCTTCCTTCTGCAGCTCCTGTCTGTGGGTCCTGCACCCGAGCCTGGAGACAGCTCAGTCAGAACTGGTTATTTCCAATACGGGAAATTGGGAGAAGTAGTCACATCTGACTTGCTCTAAGATTGTCAACCAGCACATAATAAGAAGAGAGTGCCTTATTACCCATGACACTGGCCTGAGCTGCAGATAAAAGAGTGCTTCCCCAGCGTTTGCCCCACAGACAGACCTCAGTCACATCTCATTACGCTTGCGGATACTCAGAGAGCTGTCTGTCCCAACTCCCTCCATGCTCTCCAGAGAAGTGGCCAGCTTTTCAGGGGCACAGCCTTGCCCAGGCCTTAGCTCTAAGGGTGACGGTGTGGCCCAGCAAGTTTGAGGGACCCCACCTTGATGCCACATCTGCTGTGAGGTCACAGGAGCCGTGTGGCCCTTGCCTCGGGGCTGGAATGAAATTGTACCGTGGTTGTTGCCTGAGAGAGCAGCAAGGCTGGGGGAGCCCGGCGTGAGGCCCCTTCTTTGCCACTCTGTGAAGTGGGGGATGCTGGGCAGGGCTGTGTGGGGCAGGGCCAGGCTCTCCGAGGACGCTAATGGTTCCTCAGAAGCTCCTCCTGGCCCCTGGTGGCTTGCCTAGCTCTGGGAACAGAGAAGCTGGTCCTTGTGCCTAGTCATTCATCATGGGTTCATTCATTCATTCATCCCGCCATCCGTCCACCCGTCTGTCCGTCCGTTTGCTCAGCACTGACTGAATGCCGGCACTGGGGTTTGGAAGCTGAGTGAGGTTTCAGCTACACTCTCAGGGGCCACCACGGTTCTCCAGAAGCAGAAATTCTTGGCCACTGACACAAGCAGGTGCCGCGCTGAGCCACTTCATCTGCAGGTCATGAGCTCCTTAGAATGCTGTTTCTTTATTGTTTCCATTTGTGCTGTCAGGCCCTGTCTTGGGCTGCTGTCAGAGACCTGAGCTGGGCTACAGGCAACGCCCGTCCTCTCACTGCCTGAGTCCCTTTCATTTCGACACTCAGTCCTGGTCACAGGCACGGGGGACCAATTTCTGCCCATCACCTGTGTGTCTGCTGCTGGCACCTGGGAGTGCCTCCAGCTGGCTTGTTGGCTGTGATCGCTGTCACCTCAGTGGGCACAGGCCCTCATTTGTAACGTGTTTTTTTTGGTATGTGTTTTACTTTGCGAGGGCAGTGAAGAAACTTGGGATACGTAAATAAAGGAATGTCTCGTTTTGGTTTTAACTTTCACGTTTGTTTATTCCCAATGGAAAAACATGGTTCCTAGTAGAGGGAACATAGATTTGGGAGGGACCCACCTGTGGCTTCAAATCCACATGATCCCTGCGTCAGGCCTATTTGAACATGGATGCCATCTTTATTATAATTTCAGAAAAAAAAACCTATTGTTTAGCGAGTCCTATGATATCCCCTAATATCTTTTCATATTGAAATCATGAAGACGATGTAAAACCAGTTCTTCCCCGCATTGTACCCACATCTTTGAGTAAAGTGTAGAAACGCTATTAAGATCTCTTTCCAAACTCAATGCAAAATAGAAGATGAATTGTCCCTTCCAGTTAAAAATCTTGCAGTTATTTGCCATGACTTAGACTTAGAAGACTTTCTGAAGGGGCAGACAAAAAATGGTCTTGCAGAGGTAAAAAAAACCAACTGGCATTGTAATGTCTGTGTCGGTCAGCAAACTGGGATCTCTGTGGGGGCCGCCCCTGCCCTGTCCTGTCCTCAGCCCCAGGTCATCCCGTCTACCATCCCCTCGTTCTGCCCCACCACCTCTCCTGGATCCAGCAGCCTGGTCCATTCTGAACTGCCTCCCCCTTCCCCTCGGCAAGCTCTGATGCGAAGAAGAAAGTCCGTGCACCTCGGTAAGCCTGTTCTTCTCCAGGGTCAACACCCTGGCCCCCAGGGAGTCCCCATGTAATCACATAAACATCCCTCTCATCATTACAGCATAATATGTAGCACAAACGTCTCTCATTATTATGAGTAGTCCATAAACATCTTTAAGATTACTGTGCAATATTTCCATGAGTGTATGATGATTTTCATAACTGTTAACTTATCCTTAAGTATGTAAGTTATTTCCAGTTTCTGCTATTATAGGGCCATGGCAGTGAATACATTTTTCATTTATTTGCTTTAGGATAGATATTAAAAAATGGGATTATTAGGTTAAGAATCATGATCACTTTGAAGGCATTTGATGAATATCTCCAAGTTGTTGTCCAAGTAGGAAATTTTGTAGCTAATATCCAGGGATGAAAGGGCCAGTTTTGTGTGCCCAGTTTTAGTGCTGTGCTGGACCCGGCTCTCACGGGTCCCCAGAGCCCGCTGCACGTGTCTTCCCCACCCCACCTTCACTGAGTTACCCCGGAAGCTTGAAAGTGGCCGTAGTGGGAGTGTTTGTACCGTGGACATCAGCCCAGCCGGAAACCAGGACATCCCTCACCCCCCCAACCCCCGCGAAAGAGAACTGTTTGTTAAACACCTGCCAGTACACCATTGCTTTCGATAGGTGAAAAATAACCAAAACAAAACCAGTTTTGAAAGGCTGAATCAATGGACACCATCTTTCCCCACGAGCTGAGGTGAGGAAGGGGAGAAGATGGGCGTTGTCTGCTTCCTTTGTGCCCTGTGTCCTTGGTGCCACACAGATGGTGCTCAGCAGCCCTGGCCACAGTGTACGTGTCTGTTGTCCTGTGGCCTTTCAGCCACTTGAGAGACCGGCTGGTGTATAGGTCTTATACGTATTTTGCTTCACTAATCCCTAGGTATTCCATACTTGTGCATGCTATTGTAAATTAAATTGTACTTTTTGACTTCATTTCCATTTGTTGCCAGTATATAGAAATGCAACTGATTATTCTATATCATCCTTGCTTTCAACAACATTGCTAAATTCTCTTCTTAGTTCTGGTAGCTTTTAGGTACCTTAATTTAGCTACCTTTTAGGTACTAAATTCCTTAGTGTTTTCCACTTATGTAACCAAGTCACCTGTGAAAAAGACAGCTTTAATTCTTTTCCAATCGGTACTCCTTTTATTTTGTCTCCTTGGCTTACTGCATCAGCTGTGACTTGCAGTAAAAGCTGAGTAGAAGGGGTGAGAACAGACCTTCTTGCCTTATTTCATAGTATTCAGTCTTTTAAGTATGACATTAGTTGTGGGTTTTGCATAGATGTCCTTAATTGAATGAAGTAAGTTTCTTTCTTTTCCTAATTTGCTGAGATTTTTTTTATCCTGGATGGTTTGAATTTTGTCAGGTAGCTTTTCTGCATCTATTGAGATAATCATGTATGGTTTTTGTATTTTTTACTATGGTGTATTTTTTATATATATGTATATACTTTTATATATAATATATCTATTTATATATATATATAATACATAAATTTTTTTTGGTGAGGAAGATTAGCCCTGAGCTAACATCTGTGCCAATATTCCTCTATTTTGTATGTGGGATGCCACCACAGCATAGCTTGATGAGCAGTGTGTAGGTCTGTGTCTGGGGTCTGAACCCTCAAACCCTGGGCCACTGAAACTGAGCACATGAATCTGACCACTATGAAACTGGGCCAACCCCTATATATTTTTTAAATATTAAAGTAATCTTGCATTCCTGGGAAAGACTCTAATTGGTACATGTTATCCTTTTTATATATTGTATTTGATTTGCTAATATTTTATTAAGGGTTTTGTGTCTGTGTTCACGAGGGCTATTGTTTGGTGGTGGTGCTCTTTCCTTTTACAGGGCCTCTGGCTCTGGTATCAGAGTAACATTGATTTCGTAAAATGAATTGATAGTATTTCCTCCTCCTATTTTCTGAAAGTTTGTGAAGGACTGGTCTTATTTCTTCTTTAAAGATTTCATAGAATCACCATTGATGCATTCTTGGTGTGGAATTTTCTTTGTGGGAAGCTTTCTAATTTTATGAGTAGATGTAGGAATATTCAGATTTTCTGTGTCTTCTTGTATCATCTTTGGTCAACTTTGTGCATTCTTGTGCTTGTTTTGGTAATAGGTGTTTTTTAATGTAGGGTGTCATTTATATCAAATTTATTGATATAACATCATTTTTATTATTCCCTTATCATTTTAGTATTTGTGGAACCTATAATAGCGTCTCCTCTTTTATTCCTGATATCTGTAACTTGTGTCTTCTCTTTTTTCTTGTGCAGATTTTTCAGTTTTATAGATCTTTTCAAAGAACCTCCTTTATTTTTTATGTTTTTGATCCCATTGATTTTCACTCTTATCTTTATTACTTTTATCCTACTACATATTTTGGGTTAAATTGTTCTTCTTTTTCTACCTACCTGAGGTAGAAAGTTATATCATTAAATTTTAAACTTTTCTTCTTTTCTAATACTAACACTGAAAGCTCTAAATTTTCTTCTAAGTGCTTCCTCAGCTGTCTCCCCAAATTTTGATATGTTGCCTTTTTATTTCCATTTAGTTAATATTTTCTCAATTCCCTTGTGATTTCTTCCTTTCCCTGTGGATTATTTAGAATTGAGTTGCTTAATGTGCAGATACTTGAGCTTTTACAGATGTCTCGTTGTTGTAGATATCTGGTTTAATTCTGTTGTAGTCAGAGAACATTCTCTACACTATTGCAATTTATTTTTGAAATTGATTAAGATTTCTTTTATGGCCCAGTATAGAGTTTATTTTGGTGCATTCCACCTACACTTGAAAAAAAAGTGTTCTATAGTCATTGGGTGTGATGTTCTACAAATTACATTAAGATGTTACATTAAGATGATTGATAGTGTCATTCAAACCTTCTATATCCTTATTCATTTTTTAGCCATTCTATCAATTATTGAAGAAAATGTGTTGAAATCTCCAACTTTGATTGTGAATTTGCTTATTTCTTCATGTAGTGCTCTCAGTTGTTGCTAAATGTATCTTGAAGTATTCTTATTATAATTGTCATAGCTTCTGATGTACAGTAGGCTCTGTTAATACTGTGAAGTATCCCTTTTCCACATTAATAATACTCCACATCTTGTCTATTTTGTCTTACATTAACATAGCAACTGTAGTTTTCTTATGCTTACTATATACAAGGTGTATTTTCTTCCATCCTTTTACTTTCAATCTCTGTGTCTTTGTATTTAAAGTGCAACTTTTATAAATAGCATTTAGTTAATTAGTTTGTTTTTCCCTAGTCTTGTAAAACCTACCTTTTGATTGGAGAGTTTAACCCATTTACATTTAATAGTCATTGATTGAATTCTATTTTGGTCTTCCGTTTTGATACTAGTTTTCTATTTGTCTCATTTACGTATCTCTTCTTTTTTGGTCCTATTTTATATTAATAAAGAATTTAAAATTTTTCCATTTAAATTCTTCTATTACTTTTCTAGGTATATATCTCTTTGCATTAATTATAGGTGGCAAGCTTTTGGGATGACAGTATGCATCTTTAAATTATCTCAATCTACTTAGAGTTAATATTGACTTATGTGATGTAAATTATAGGAACCTTGCAAAATATGTTTGCATTTATCCCATCTTTATTGCTGTTGTTGTCGTGTATGTTACTCCTATTTACTTTATAAATCCAATCCAGTGTTATGATTTTTGTTTAAATGGTCCTATGTCTTTTAGAGAAAATAAGAAAGGAGAGAAGAAAGGAAAAATATATATAGCCATTTTTATTTAGCCACATATTGACCTTGTCTGTCACTCTATACTTTTTTCTATACATCTGAATTTCCAGCAGGTGTCACTTCTCTTGAGCCTGAAGAAATAGTCTCAGCATTTTTTATTATGTAGCTCTACTTGTGACTAATTCTCTCAGCTTTGGTTTATCGGAAAGCTTATTTCACTTTCATGTTAGGAGAGCTGTAGGGTACAGACTTTTTGGTGGACATTTGTTTTTCTATCAGCATGTAAAAAATAATGTTCCCATGTCTTCTGACCTCCAGTTTCTACTGGGAAGTTGGCTGTTAACTGTATCATTCTTCCCCTATATGTAAAAAGTCGTTTTTCTCTGGCTTCTTTTAATATTTTCTCTATTAACTTGTATATAGATAAAGAAAAAATACTAGTGTGTACCTAGCAATGGTTTTTTTGTGTTTAGCTTGCTGAGTTCACTGCCATTCTTGGGTCTGTAAGTTAATGTACTCCACCAACTTTGGGAAGTTTTTGTATATTTCCTCATATGATTTTTTTTTCTGTCCCATTTTATCTCTCTTTACCAAATGGGACTCTTAATAGCATGTATTATGGCTGGTTTGATATTGTCTCTGAGGCTTTCAATATTTTTTCTTGCTATTCTTCAGACTTAATATATATTTATCTATATACAACATAACTGTTTTTTTCTTCTATGTCATCCCCAATCTGCTATTGAGCCCCTATAGTGAATTTTTAAAATTTCAGTTATTGTACTTTTCAGCTCTAGAATTTCCATTTTTATAGTTCCATTTCTCAGTTGAGATTTCCTATCTCCTCAGTTATTAAGACCATTTTTCCTTGAATCCTTTAATTCTATTTATAAGAGCTGCTTTGAAATCTTTGCTTGCTAAATCCAACATCTAGGTCATTCGTAGTCAGTTTCTATTGACTGCCTGTTTTCCTGTGTATAGATACACTTTTCTGTTTATTTGCATGTCTGGTAACTTGGATTTTAAAACTAGACATAAAAGATGGTGGGGTATAGTGATTCTGGAGACCCTTGTGTTCCAAGCATTTATTTTTCTCGCTCTAACATGCAGTTAACTTGCCTGGCCTTAAATTACAAATGTTGCTTTTTTTGTTTCATGCAGCTGCTGAAATCTCTGCTCTGTTTTTATGTATTCCAGCTGCTATTATGTAGCCTACTTTTGTAAATTGAACTTGCTGATATTTGTATTTCATTGAGCCAATTTTTTATGGCTCTCTATGTATTTGGACAGTTAACCTGTGTCTGAATGATTTAGCAGTCCATCGGAGATTTAGGCAGAGTATTCAGATTTGGGGGCTCAGCTTCTCTGAGGTTTCCTTGCTCCTAGGGATCCCCTAGTTCCCAGCAGCCCTGCAGTCGGAGGCTCTGTCCTCAGAAACATCAAGCCCAGGAGGTGTTAGCTTTCTGCCCCGAGCCGCCTGTTTGGGGAATGTGCTCAGCTGGCAAGCAAGGGTGCCGAGCACACCTGTGTAGCTCTAATTTTCAAGGAGAGACCCCTCCGTGGTCTCCGTGGCTTTTCCACTGAGTCTGTGGTGGTGGCCCCCACACCTGCATGGTTTGCCGTCAGCCAGTGGCTTGGGAGGGGCTTGTATTTTATTTTTTATCTCACTCCTGCAGTACTCTCACTCCCAGGGTTTCCCCTGGAAATTTCCAGCTTCTTTTCCAGTCCTGACTTCTATCTCCTGCACCTTGACGTGGTTAGGATGCGTGTCATTTCTGCCGCCGTAGCTATGAGTGTTGAAAAGCTCCCTTGGGCCCCAAATTCACAATTCTGACTCCTTTCAGTTGCTTTTTTTTTGTTTTTAAATAGCATGCACGCTTCCCCTGGCTTTTCTCCATTGTTGCCTGCTTTTGAAATCATGAAGTAGCTGTTTTAAATATTTTATCTAGGTTTTATAATTTTATCTGTAGGTGAGTTTGCATGACCACTTTAGTTTGCTGCAATTTTGCCTCCCTCTGTGATTAAAAAAAAACCTCTCTTTAGAGTAAATGTACCTTTTTTTTCCTGTTTTACGATTTACCATGTTGGCTGCGTTTCTGGAAGAATTGAAGTAATTATGGTGAGAGTGAATGTATTGGGGTTTCCTTATTTTTACTAGAACACTTTTAGTCTTTCATCATTAAATATGATTCTACATGTAGTAGAAATATCTGAGTATGCCTGGTTTTCAAAGTTGTTTTTTTTTGTAAGTCAGAAATGGGTGTCCAGTTGTATGAAATGCATTACGAGCATTGATTTTTATTTTTATATGGGTATTATTTAGCTTATATTGTTGTTTTTATTACTAGTTTAAAAATGTGAAACCAATCTGCTTTGTAACTTGATTTTTGCATTGCTATTATAGTTTACATTTTTTGATTACTCTAGAGATTGAATGTTTTTCATATGTTTATGAGGTATTCAAAATTCCTCTTTTGTGAATTGACTTTGCATATATTTCTATTTCACAGTAATCCTTTTAAATGGATTTGCTGTAACTTTTTATGTATTAGGGTTATTAAACCTTTGTCATATGTGCCATCAATATTTTCCCAGGGTTTGTTTACTTTCTAATTTTGTTTATGGTGCTTGTAGGCAGAGTTCTTTATTTTTATATAGTTAAATACAGCATTGTTTTTCTTTCTTCTGGTATTACATTTAGAACACCCTTTCCTCCACATACTAAGTCATCTGCATTTTCTTTCAATGTTGTTATGGCTTACTTTACAGTTAAATTTTTAGTTCACCAAAGATGTATTTTGATGTAGGTGGAAAAGAGGAATCTAAACATTATTTCCATATGGTTTTCCATTTTCTCTCTTTCTTTCCTTTTTTTTTGTGAGGAAGATTGGCCATGAGCTAACATCCATTGCCAATCTTCCTCTATTTTGTATGTGGAATGCTGCCACACATGGCTTGATGAGTGGTGCGTAGGTCCGTGCCTGGGATCTGAACCTGAGGACCCCGGGCAGATGAAGTGGAGTGTGTGAACTTAACCACTATGCCACCGGGCCAGAACCTTGCTTTCCATTTTCTTAACATAATTTATTGAATAAGTCATCTTTTCCCCACTTCTTTGAAATTCCACTCCTATATTTTAAGTAGTTATATGTGCCTGGAGTTTTTTCTTATCTTTTTAAAATTCCAGCACTTTTTCACCTGTGGGTGTGTGTGGGTGTGGGTGTGGGTGTGAGTGTGGGTGTGAGTGTGACATTTATATTATTCTAATGAGTGTATCTAATGATGCATTTTTAAAACATTTTATAGGGCAAGCACCTTTATTACTTTCTTTTTTGTCCCTAATATTCTTCTACATGTTCTTTTCAAAATAACTTTAGAAACATTTTGTCAAGTCCAATTGTCGATTTGTAATTTCTACTGAATTGTATTAAATCTGTGGAGTTAATTGGGGAAAATATGACATCTGTCATCAATTAAAATGTCTCCTCTGGCAACAGGGCACAACCTGATTCTCTCAAGTCATTTTTATGACTTTCATAATCTAAAGTTTTCTTTATGCTGGTCACGCATATGTCAGGATATTTTTGTTCCCAGGACTATTGTTGTTTTGTTGCCATCGTAAATGCCATCTTTTGTATTTTTACATTATACTGGTTGCTATTAGACTATAATAAAGCTACTAGATTTGAAGTCTACTAAAATTCTGAACATTAAGACAATTTGTCCTAATACATTTTTATTTGATTCTCAGATAAAAAGTCGTATCACCTGTAAAAATTACAATATAAATTATTCGTATTATACTATACCATATTTTTAAAATTTGCATTGACTTCGGAAATAGTAGTGATAATGAGAATTTTTGCCTAAATACGAAGGGCTAATAGTTTGAGATAAATCTTTTCTATCTGATTTTAAAATATTCTTAGAAATATTCTTCTTTCCTTATTTTACAAATAATTTATAAAAATCAGGAATGAATATCAAATTTGGCCAAATGACTTTTAGATATTTAATACAATAATCATATAGTTTGTCTTTCTTGGACTTACTAGAGTAAATTATATTAATAGATTTACTAATTTATTCTAGCATTAAACCGAAATTAAATTTTTAGTCATTTTCTGTTAGTTTAGATATATTGATAGATTAGATGGATTATGTTGACTAATATTCATTTGGAATTTTCAAATATTTATTCACAACTAAGACTATTATGTAGTTTTATATTTGTGCTTCTAAAATTTTTTTGGTATCAAGGTTATGTACAATGACCTGGGACGTTTTCCAACATTCTGTGTGCTGAAATAATTTAAATAGCATAAGAATGATCTCTTCTTGAGTTTTGAAAAAACTTGCTCATAAAAATGCCTGGACCTGGCGTATTTTATGAGGTTAGTTCTTGGGCAACTTTAAACATTTCATCTTTTAAATTAATTTCTAACTACAAGCTATATATGAGTATGCTTTTGTTACATAAACTTAAAAAAAATACAGATAAAGTAAAAGTCTCTCTTGATTATTTCTATGTTGCCTTTCCTGTTTCCTCTGTGGAAGCAAACGCATCAAATGGGTACAGTTTCTTTGAGATTTTCTCCAGTGTATTTCAAAGCATGTATAAGCACTTATAGAAATATGGAATTTTCCTCTCTACCTTGCTTTTATGCAAATTGAATAATTCTGAATATACTGTGAAACTTGCCTTTTTCTTTTAATAATAAATCTCAGAAACCTTTCCACGTGAATATATGTGAATCTATCTAATTCTGTATTTTTACTATTGAATAATATATTACATGATGGAGGTAACCTTAATTAGCCTTTGGTGGTACTTTTTTATGGTTACCGTTTTGTTTATATTTTCTAACATTTCCTTAAGTAAGTTTCAAAATATTTGCTTTCCTAAAATATCTTTAATTTCATTTAGATTTCCTTCCCTCTTTTCTCCCTCCTTCCACTCATTCACTCATTCATTCAACAAATATTTATGGAACACTCGCCATGTGCAGGCACTTTTCTAGAGGCTGAGCTTATATCTCTGAACAAAACAGACCAAAATTCCTGACCTTGTGATACTGATGTTCAAACATATTTTATAGTTATAGAGTTGGATTTCCTAAAGTTATGAACATTATAAGAATGATTCTGAATTTTATAGGGTATTTTCTTATGATTACCCACCTTTGTGAAATTTACTCCCTGTCCACAATTATCTGTTTTCATTCCCAGTGTTTTATATCGTTTCCTTTTTCTCTGCTTGATTGGAATGTATGTGCTTTTCTAATTCATTTATCTTTCTTTCTTATTCGTTTTCGCCATAGTGAAAAACCCACAAACAAAATTGATAAGTTCTAGTACTTTAAAGGGATTCTTCATTTCTCCTTTTAACTATATTGATTTCTCTCTCTTTAATTTTGTTTTACTGTTCTTTTCCTAAAGTCTCAGATTAGATGCCTAGTTTATTTACTTCATTTCTTTATTGTTTAAAAATAAGTATTTTAGGGGGCTAGCCCTGTGGTGTAGTGGCTGGGTTCATGCAGTCCGCTCTGGCAGCCTGGAGTTCATGGGTTTGGATCCTGGGCATGGACCTACACGCCTCTTGTCAAGCCATGCTGTGGCAGGTGCCCCACATATAAAATAGAGGGAGATGGGCACAGCTGTTAGCTCAGGACCAATCTTCCTCAGGAAAAAGAGGAGGATTGGAAATGGATGTTAGCTCAGGGCTAATCTTCCTCACCAAAAAAAAAAAAAAGTATCTTAGGCTTTGCATGTTCCTCTGAAAAAGCTTTGGCATTTATCATGTGTTATTTGTCTGTTGATAGCAATGGCAAATATATCCGTTGACTTTCTAGTGTGGCCCGTACTCACCTGCTCTCTACTGTGCTCAAGAATATTCCAGGAATTTGTGGAAACCATGGTGAGCTTTCTTCATGCTCTTCCCTTGACAGAGAAGCATGCTCCTAACAACTAGTCAGCAACATCCCGGCCGTGGGAGCTGGCCTGTCACTGAATGTGGCATGGGGTGAACCACGGTGGCCCGCTGACTTCAGCTGGGGAGGGCGAGAGAAACAGGTTGTGTAGACACTCTCTCCCAATAAAGACGTAAAATCTGAAACCAACCTAACTCACTCTTTTCTAGTTAAACTGCTTTATCTGGTTAGAATATTTATAGTAGCTTTTTCATGAGTCTTAAACTTACGTCGCAAGCAGATGTGCGTCTCTTCGTGAGTTTCCCATGGTAATTGTTGATGTTTCTTGAGATTTATAAAAGCTATTATTTATCATGCACTTAATACATGCCAGGCAGTGGACCGAGGACTCCATTACCTCCCTCCATCCCCAGGACTCCACACACAGCCCCGTAACTTAACTGTGAAAGTGGCGACTTGCGGGCGGTGAACTTGCCTGGACTGGGAGAGGGCGAGAGGCAGGCTGGTGTCTGAGCTCCGGGACTGCGGCTGCGACGTCGGCACTTTTCACCGTATCGTTTTAGGAGCACACAGACGTTTTATTTCAGTTTATATTTTATTTTGGTTGCTCTCTTCATCCATTTTATCAGCAGTCTGGGAGAAGTTCTCCAGCTGGCCGTCTGACTCACTGATGAGATTTTCGTTTCAGTTCTCGCCCTCCCTTGTCCTTTCAAATTCAGCAATCGTGTTTTTTCAACTGAAAGCAATATTCCTGATTGCAGAGTGCACTGTCATCTGAAATTTTATTTAAAAAAAAATCAAAATAGGGAATTTAAAAACTTTCCTTTGGATATTGCAGTAAGTCGGCTTCATAGGAGGACATTTCCGACTGCAGGGATATTCGCTTTTCTTTCAGTTACTAACTCTGTGCAGACTTGTCTTCATTAATTCGTTCATTTCTCTGTGTTAATCCAGCTGTATGGAGAGCTGCAGTCCATGTTTCCTGTAATTGGTTTTGAGATGGGTTCTCGCACAGATTTTGTGGGATTCTGTTTCAGCTCTTTCAGAACGAGGGAACGGTTGGCTTTGCTCTACTTTTATTTTGCCAAATCAGCCCGTCTATTGCCGGGGTCAGGGGTGGGCAGGGCCCCTGTTCCAATTGGAGGCAGAGGGTTGGCAGGGAGCCTCATCATGGTGCGAATGTTTTCTGCTGGTTTGTGGCTTTTCCATATTGGTTCTGGTGCCCTGGGTTGTCTCAGTCACCAGCTGTCCCTGAATAACGACTGACCATTCTCAGCACCTGCCTGGGGTACCCGGACCCCATCCTCACAGCTTTCACCTGACCACTGCGGCAGAGTCCACACTAAATTGTCTTTTTTTTTCAAAGTGCTATGTGCTAATATTCAGAAAAATACAATTTATGTGTCTATGACCATCCCTGAGATTGGCTTCAGTTTGAGTGTCAGGGATTGCAAGGGCCCTAAAAGTTGCTGGGGACCACTTGGGGACTGTGCATAGCTCCCCGCCCTCCTCCAGCCCGCAAAGGGTGGTTGCAAGGTTCCAGACATCATCCAGTCCAGCCTCCCCTATGACCGAGTTTGAAATTCCTCTGCCACTTGCGCGTGGGCCACCGTGCAGCTGAGACCGAGCGCACACTACTGCGCAAAGGACCCCGTTGTGGTTTGTAAACTTTCCCCTATGAAGCTTTTCCTCAAAACAGTTAAAGTCTATCTCGCTGTGAACTGCCCCTCCCAGTCCCGAAATTTCTGCTCTCAGGGGCCGGTTAGAAGGAGCCTGGCCCCGCCCCCTCCTAAGAAGCCTCCAGGTGGTCGTGTCTGAGGAGGCTGTCCAGGAAAACGTCTCTTCCCCCATTTCTTGCTTATCTTGTCCCGACCCCCTCATTCTCCTGGTCGCTTTTCTCGGAAGGTGTCCGGTGGCTAAAGGGTCTGAATCCAGCCGGATGCCGGTGTCTCCCGAGGCTCCCGGTGTGACCGACTCGGTCACGCTGATGGAGTTGCAGGATGGATGGAGCCGGCCCGGTGCTCTTCTGTGACTTGGGCCGTCTACAGGACCATGGGCTTCTTTTGGACAACATCCCACTGCTGGCTCAGCTTGACCTTATTGTCCGTCTAAACCTCTGCTACCCGCCCCCATCATCCCGCCGTTGTGCTCGGGGTCTTCTGAATTTAAGCGCGGACACCGCGTTCCTCCCTCCTCAACTGTCCCCGGCAGAGGGGCCGGCCCCTGCCGCCCGCTGTGCACGGCAAGGTGTGCAGGGCATTTTCTTAATCTGCCTCAGTCCTCACACAGCCCCAGCAAGGTAAGGGATCATAATCCCCGTTACAGTGATGAGAAGACTTAAGGTTTAGAAAGTTAAAAACGTTCCCAGTCAGCTGGTGAGTGGGTAGTGAAGCTGGCTTCTGCTCGGCGGGCCACTTCCGTGCCAGGTGTCCCCACATCCCCATGCCGGGCTCCCACAGTCTTGGACTGACTGCATGGACACTGGGGAAGAGATTTTTTGGGGAGGGGGCATTTCCTTTTCAAATCGTCTCCCTTCCGAACTGCATTTTTCTTTCCAAGCACCGTTTGCCACTGAGGCAAGCTCATCGACACAGACCCGATTAGGAAGTACGAAATCTTAAGAATTCACTACCCAGTCTTCAGAATCTACTTCAAGGAATGTCTTAAAATCAGACTTTGATTCCTGAGGAGAAGATGTGGTTGTGCTGTTCGCCGGCCTCGATGGGCTCTGCCAGGAGGAGGGGCTTCGCCTCACACGTGGTTTTCGCCCCAGACCTCAGCCGGGGCTGGGCCTCAGCTCCTTGCACGGCCTGCCCCTCTTTGGCACCAACTCAAGTGTGAGCGTTGCCCCTGTGTGGAGGGGTGACCACAGGGGTGGCAAGTTCCTCTGGAGTCTGTTTATAACCCGGGGCTGCAGGAGACGCCCGCAGGGAATGGTGGCCGATTGGCCAGGTGGTGTATGTGCATGCCTGTAGCAGAAGCTGTGAGCAAACATGCCCTGGGGCCTGAAGCCAGAAATCCCCGTCATCTCCAGGCCATCGTCCCAGGTAACTGGTACGTTCTGGTTGTGGGCTGTTCAGGGTCATCAGAGGTGCTGGTCAGCAGAGACGTGAATAAAGACTGTGTTCCCTTAAATATGTTGGCCCTCTACGGGCATCTGGGACGTTGCTGACCCCCAGCCTCTTCTCATCTCTCTGGGGGTCCTTCTGAGTTCCTCTGAGGGCTTCTACCCCTCAAACTATGCCTTCAGTGTTGGAATTCTTCTTGGCTTTGTTGCTGCCTTCTTCTCCTTTCACTGGGGACGTTCATCCGCTCCCATGGCTGCCGGTGAATTCTGTCCACAGATTGTCTTCGTCTGCTCAGGCTGACATAACGAAGTCCATAGACTGAGTGTCTTTGAAGGGTGTCAGAATACGCCACCCCAAAATATGCCACTTTGGCATAACACTCATTTTGAGCTAAAGATGCTTGAAAAACAGCAGGTGCAAGAAGGACACCCTGACCTCCCCTTTTCTTCCTGAAGGCAGGAGATAAAACTCCCTCGTGGAAGATGCCCTCCCTGGACCCGGAGGAAAGAGACGTTCTTATCACCAGAGATGGCAGGGAGTCAAGGCTGAGAGAAATCTGTACAAGCAGACCTTGTTAAAGTGACTCTTATCTTCCTTTACTCTCCCCATATATTTTAGCTACTTTTGCACAATTGCTACTCTTGGTTCAATCTAGCATACAGGCACTTGGGCCTATCTGCTTGTGTGTCTTCATTTTCCTATGGGGGCTCCCATGAACGTGGAAAATCTTGTGCTTTTCTCCATTAATCTGTTTTATGTCAATTTAATTCTCTGGCCCAGGTGGTAACCATAAGGGTAGACGTAAACTTTTGCCTCCCCTACAGCTTAAACAACAGACACTTATTTCTCACAGTTCTGGGATCTGGAAAGTCCAAGATCAAGGTATTGGCAGGTAGGTTTTATTCTGAGGCCTCTTCTCTTGGCTGTAGGTGGCGGCCTTCTCACTGTGTGCTCACGTGGCCTTTCCTTGGTGCAAGGGGGAGAGAGAGACAGCTGTCGGTGTCTCTTCTTTTAAGGACACTAATCCTGTCACATCAGGGCCCCACCCTTATGACTTCCTTTAACCTTAATTACACCCTTATAGAGCTTGTCTGCAAATACCGCCATGCTGTGGGTAGGGCTTCAGCGTATGAATCTGGGATTGGGGTCAGTGGAGAGGCAGCACCTGGTCCACACACAGACGAAGCACAGATTACATTTCTACGTTCAGCCCTAGGTTTTCTCCTGCTCTAGGCCTTTCTGCACCTGCCCAGTGGCCTCCCACTTGCATGTCTCACAGGCACCTTGAACACACCGTGTGCCAACCTGAATGTGCTTTCTCTCCCCTGCCGACCTTCACCTCCTCTATCCTCTTTCATTTGCAATCTCAGAGCCAGATGCCTCCCTCTGCCCACCTGCCTGCACCAGAAGCTGCAGCATCCCTCCGATGACTTCCCAAAGACTTCAAGGTCAGGTTCCCCATCCTCATCAAGGCAGCCAGGTCTGCAGGTTCTGACAAGGTCAGCTTCTCCAGCCTGTCCCTCATACTCCCCTCTAACTCTACTCTCTGAGTAAGAGACCCTTTTGCAGATCCCCAAACAGGTCATGCTCTCTTTTTGCCTCTAGAATTTAGCATTTGATTTTTCCCTCTGGAATAATCCACTGAAAGAGAATTAGAGATCTTGAGTATAAGAAAAAATCCAGAAAATGAAACTAAGTAGTTAAAGATGCCTAAAGGGTTTTAGGCCACCATACAGTAAATCAGGACTCCCAGTTCTCCAAAACAATAAGAGATGTGAAGCTTATCATAACATCATTTTAACCAAATGGTCCTGTTGACCAGCTGGTTCTTGGTCATGGGGCTTTCTCCCCCAACTTCACCCTCCTCCCCCACCACCTCAGTGGTTTCTTCTTACTCCTCCTTCAGCATTGAGCTCAGATGGCACTTCTTCCAGAAGGAAGGGTCTGCTGATCTCCCCAGGAAGGCACAGGTGGCCATCCTGTGTGCTCGTGTACAGCCCTGTGCTGACTCTCTTGCAGATCTCTGCACAGAATGGTCCCTGTCTGCTCCCCTAGTGCCTACCACAGTGACGATGGCCCCTGGCATGGTTTAGGAAACTGTTCTTGAAGCACCAACACTCCACTGAGCACAGACCAGTCATGTTCTTGGGACTTAAAGGCAAGTCACATTGTCCCACAGTCATACGGATGCAGGATTCCACCAGCAAATGCTAGTAAATATTTAAGGAAGAAAAAAATAACAACCTTACACACACCTTCAGAACACAGTAGACGAGGAAACAATTCTCCAGTCGTTTTAAGAGCCTAGCATAGCCCTGAAATCACAACCATGCAAGGGCATTAAGAGAAAAGAAAATTGTAGAGCAATATCCTTGTGAATCTAGACACAGAAGTTCATAGCAAAGATTAGCAAAGCAAATTCAGCATCATATATGCATACACACACATGCACGTATACATCATACCTATATACTACTTGTACCGTATATACACAATACATGCACACCTATGTGTGTCACACACACATGCTTGTATGCACATATACATCATGACCAAGTAGAGTGTATCCTCAAAATGAGAAGTTAATTAGCGTTTGTAAATTAGCTAATGTTCTTCACCACGTTAAAAGAGAAAAGGAGAAAAGTAATGCAGACATTTCAATAGATGCAAAAACAGCCTTTGACAAAACTCAACAGCCATTAATGATAAAAGTTCTCAGCAAACTCAGAATAGAACGAAACTTCCTCAACCTTATAAAAAGTGTCTATGAAAAACACTGCCACTAACATCACACATAACAATGGAAATTAAGTGCTTTATTTTAAAATCAGGAACAAGGGAAGGATGTCTGCTCTTAGCACTTCTATTCAGCATTGCCCAGGGCACTATGGCAAGAAAAATAGATAAAAAAGTAATCAAGATTGGAAAGGTGGAAGGAGAACTCTTTATCTGCAGATGACATGATTGCATAGGAAATCCTAAGGAATCTTCAAAATTAACCAGAATAATTAGACACAAATTTCAAAATTACTATACTTGTTTGTTCAAGGAGACAAAAGACAAAATAAAACAAAATGTAGTGGACAGCTGGAAACCATAAAGAGTATAAAAAGTAGATTTGAAAAAGAACCAATGAGAAATTCTATAAATAAAAAAATATATAATAATTGAAGTTAAAAATGCAATAGACTGGCTTAGCAATTGACTAGGCACAGCTTAAGAGAGAATTGTAAACTGAAAAATATCAGAAAAAAACTCTCCATAATGAATCATGGTTAGCCACTAGAATCGAACACACAGAAAAGAAGGTAAGAGAAATAGAGGGTATAGCAAGTTGCCCCAATACCTATTAAATTACAGACCCAGAAGGAGAGGGGGCCACAATGCGGCAGAAGCAAAATTTAAAAAGATAAACGACTGAGAATTTTCCGAGATTGACGAAACGTCAGTCTACCAACCTCAAACAGCATACACAAAAGAAGGATACATCTGGACAGGTCATTGTGAAACTGAAACTAGAGACAAAGGGAATCTCTTAAAGGCAGCTAGAGGAATCATCAATGAGTGACAGCTAGCTCCTCAATCATCTGACAAACAAACAAAAAAAGGAGAAAACAATGGAGTGAAAATAATTGCCAACCTAGCAAAACTGTCTTTCAAGGATGAAGATTAAATAGATTTCAGGCAAACCCAAACAAAAGACATGTCCTGAGCATGTGCACACTGAAAGAAATACTAAAGGGTGTTCTTGAGAAGGAAAAAATGACCCCCATGTAAGATATGCAAGAAGAATGAAGAACAGAGAAGCAGTATGTGGGAGAATCTAATGAACATCGTCCCTGTAGAGGAACACCATAATGTCTGTGGACCGTCTTAATAGCTGGTTAACATGAGATAGTAGTTCATTACTCAGACTCGGGGAGGAGGGGAGCTCATCGCCCGCTTGCTCTCAGATAAGTTCCCCACCTCTCTCTGCTCTGCTCTGTTCTCTATCTCAAGGAAGCCAAGAGCAGGCAAAGCATACCTGAGGACAAAGAACCAAGTGGAAACTCTGCTTTTCCAGATATTAAGACTACAGTAATCGAGTCAGGATTGTATTGGCACAAGGCTGGTCATATAAACAAATGTTACAGAATAAAGAGTCCAGAAATAAAGATCACATTTGTCATCACTTGATTTACAATGAAGTTGCACCGCAGAGTTGGCACTCACTACACCATGAGGCATGAACGGTGATTTCAAAAAATTTTAATGCCGTGCTCATACTAATTAAAACAGAATGGGATATGAATACTCAATGGCTAAAATGTAAAAGGTAGAAAATACTTAGTGTTGGCAAGGATATGAAGCAATGGGAACTCTAATATACTCATGGATATGAGTGTAAATTGGAACAACACTTTGGAAAATTGTTGAGCATATCTCTGCTCCAAGACCCAGCGATTCCACCCTTAGGTAAATACCCAATGGCAATTCATGCACATATGCACTTGAAAATATATTTAAGAACACCCAGCACTTCAATCATTCACAATAGCTAAAAATTGGAAGCAGTTCAAATGTAGAATTGATAAGTAAATTAAGAAACTACAGCTAAATACATCAGCATGGATGAATCTCACCAATGTGTAATGTGTGAAAGAAGCCAGACACAAAAGATTGCCTAGAGGATGGTTCCATTTATATAAAGTAAAAAGTTAGTGCAACACTAAACTGTAGTGTTTAGCAATGAATACCTCTGTGGTGCTAATATAGAAAAAGCAAGGAATTGATTGCCATGCAAACAAGCTAGAGATTACTAATAAAGGGGAAGGAGGGAGTTGTGACTGAGAAGGGCACTTAGGAAGTTCTGGGATCCTGACAATGTTCTACTGTACGACTTGGTGCTTCCACATTCATTGTTCACTTTATAATAATTCATTAAGTTGACATTAATGTTTGCTGTACACTTAAGTACATTTTTTAAAACTATAAAATGGTTAAAAATAAAACATAGGCAAAGTGAACGGCCAATCAGATAATTTCAGAAGGACTTCCTGTGGAGACTCAACATTCAGGACCTCACAAGAATTACTGAGAGGAGGCTGGGGTCCACGTAGAATGGGCCAAATCAAACCCATTGCTTTGGAAACTTCGAGTGTGAAACGGAAGGTCCAAAGAGCAGACTATTCTAAGTTCATGGATGCCGGTCACATCACTTTGCTAGATTTTATTTAAATCCTAGACTGAAAAAGATCTAAGTAATGCCACTTCCAACTTCTGCAAGACCAGTCAGACTTCACCCCATGGTGCTGGAAACCCTACAATTTGTCTCAGTCCTTATTTCTAGCTGCCAGGCTCTCTATTATTGACCTTTGCTTCTTGTCCCTCTGTCTAGCCCGCCCTCCTCCTTGGTTGTTAGTGAAAAAAGGGGAAATGATAATCTGGATGCAAAGTTGCTATTTAAGAACTGAATTATGCTAAAAACAAAACAGCAGACAATGTTGGAGTCTGGTAAGTGAAGTAGCACCCTCTTAGATGTGAGGTTCTCCACGTGAGATCAACTGCATTTTCCCAACAAACTTTTTCCTCCTTGAAGAGGCAATTTAGAAAATCTTAGAGGGGCATGTTACCATTCCTAGAACAAGTGGAATTTTTGTGGGTGATTTTGTTTCAAAGAGGAAACATTTTTCTAGTGTGGAACAGAATGCAGAGAGCGGTAGTGAGTTGGGCCTAATGGCAAGCAGCGTGAACAACGTGCATAAATGTTTAATTTTGGCTCAGGGAAGCCATATGCAAATTTCCTGTTTCCTCAAGCAGTGCAAATACTGATCACTTACATGATTACGTTGAATAAAGGTCAACTTTTGGTTTAAGAAAACATAGCTAAAATATCAAATATTTATGAAACGGAGTTATTGCAGCAGGAGGCCGAGGTCCACACTGTGAGGCCTGTTGCTGAATCGTGGCCACATCCCCATCCTGCTCCTTGAATACTTTTCTTCCGGCTATTGGCAGGGTCGGGGGTAGGACAGGTTCATTTATTATCTAGGGAGAAACAAAGCCAAACGTGGGTTTTCCCTGAATCAGCTGAGGCTGCGACAGAAGAATTTAAAAAGCCAAGCTTTGAGCAGTAGTGCAAATTGCTTCAATTCGTTTGTTTGTATGAACTTCTGCTGTGGTCCAGCCTTCCTCTGGCTGTGGAAGGAGAGGATGTGATATTCTTTCAAATCTTTCAAACCCTCAAACCCTAACCCTAACCCTAACCTCGTTTACTCATTAAAACACCATGAATCTGGTAGAGCAAAAAGCCGTCAACTATGCCCTATTGCTAGGTCGCCTCTAACCCTTCCTCCAGGCTGGGAACCTGAAGGGTCGTTTGGTAGTTCTGTCGGATTAGCACAGAGATTTGTCTACATTGCATAATGAGTTTGGGAAGGCGAGCCACTGCCATTAATTTAAAATATGATGCGTCGGGGCATCATATATATGCATATACACATATACACATATATACTTTTATGTATATTTATATATATGTTTACATAAGTATATATCATATATATTTGTATATGTATGTATATATTATATACACACATGTAAACTTCTGTGTATATACAATCTACACATATTTATATATGTATTATGTACTTATATATTGTATACATGTATAGTATCATATTTATATAGTATATATTTTATATATACACATACATGTATATATATTTATAGATTGCAGTGTGTCTCACATACAGCTTTGATTTGGGACGGGATGGACGGATAGAGAGACACCCCCAGACAGTGATGCTAAGGTGACGTTTACTGTGGAGTGTCCCATTCTCGTGGGAACTTCAGGATCCCAGTCCTGCGCTAGCCTTGCTCAGAACACACACTTCTGTCCACAGGGTTCTTCTGAGACTGATGAGAAAATCTGGCCTTCCCTGACATCTTGGTGGTCGCTAGTTTCCTTCCAGAGGTCAGCAGTTCCAGTCTAGATTTTTAAGAGGTCCCCACAAGGCTTCCTTTTCCTAAGGCAAGACTGTGTCCTCACTGCTGGCCGTGGCAAAGTCTCAGATTTAGGGTCACGTTGGTTAATGGCAACCCGATTCAGTCCAGTGTGTGGCATGAGCCACGTTAGTGTGTCCAGAAAATTCCTACATTGCAGCTGCCTCTCCCAGAGGAGTTTAGTAACCTGCTGGATGGCCCAGAACTCACCACAGCATAGCCCAGAATCTTATTCTTTTTTACTTCCTGGCTGTCACTCTCTCACTCTGTGAACCATTCTGGCCTTTTCGCTGGGCAGAGAGGGGAGGGGAGGGGGTCTGATGCCTGCTCCTGTTACGAAGGTCTCTGTTCCCTGGTGTGTATCAGACACAACACATTCTCTTCTGTTTTCTGCTCTGGAGCTCTCAACACGACCCCCTCTCCTCTTGGGAAACTCAGCAGGCTCTTTAACTCTGCGTCTGCTCATAGCCTCTCAGAAACGTCCCCGTGGTGAGGGACACATTGACGAACCTTCTAGATTCTCAAATGTGTCCATGTGAGGCAGCTCAAAACATCCTTCATCACACAGCTAATTTAAACATGGTGGGCCTGAATTCCCTGTGGTAATTTGGGGGATTTGGGATTTTTCTGGGGAACTATTTTGTGAGACTAAAACTTCTTACTTCTTTCCTAAATGTCTTCATAAAGTTCCTGATTTTCAGTATCTTGGTTTTGCATCCACCACCTGCTGTTTGCTCCTAGTTCTCATTCCATGCCTTGTCCTTCTCTGTTCTGTTCCCTTGAGGTTCAAGGTCTCCCTGTTGTAGGCTTCTGCTTCCTGTGTCCAGTGGTCAACCGTTGCTTACTTCTCAGAGCTACTGGGACCATGGTCATAGGTTTGGTTGTTCTTGATCCAAGAATAGGTGTGCTCATGGTGAAGGACTATAACCCTAAACCCCACTGATCACCTGTCCATGTTCTCAGTCTATGTAGAGTCTGGATGCCTCTAGGAAAACCTGCTCAATACTCCACAGTAGAACTCAGTAGAAGTCTAAGCGCAAGTCCTTAAGAAACCGTACCACCTCCTTTCCTGACAGACAAGCAAGCAGCTAATTGAAGCAACCCCTGTAATGACCCTGTAAAGGTATGCAATTAGCATCCTGCTTTCAGTGGCCAATCAGTACAGCCATGCATCGCTTAACAATGGCATACTTCTGAGAAATGTGTCCTTAGGCGATTTCATCCTCCTGCAAACATCACAGAATGAATTTACACAAACCTAGATGGTATAGCCTACTACACCCTTAGGCTATGTGGTACTAATCTTATGAGACCACTGTTTTATATGTCGTCTGGTCTGTCATTGACTGAAATGTTGCGGTGCATGACTGTAGTGTCACTGCTATTCTAAAGTCGCTCATAAGCAATGGTTTTCAATTGATGCAGAAGCACTGCCCTGGGGGTGTTAGAAATGAGTGGGTTCTTTTGGCCGTCATATGACTGGGGACTCTACTGGCATTTAAAGCCCAGGGGCTAGAGGGTTAACTATTCTACAATTCAACAGGGCCAGCCCATGGGACGAGGAATAGTCCATCCCACAGAGCCACTTCTACCCCATGAGAGTCCATCTGATCTCAGGCTCGTTCCACTCCGGCTGCTCCTCCATAACTTTTCAGTTATGGAGCATGTGATCTGAGCACCCAAGAGGTGTCATCACATGGCTGGACTCCATTTGGTCCTGTCCTCATGCAGTTCACAGCCCATGGACTTTCTAGAAGGAGCAGGTTTTCTCCAGACAGCCATGGAGTTATCTGTATCTCCCAAGTCTAGGCTGGCATTTCAAAGGCTGTCCAGTTTCCTGACTTCCCAGCCCTCTCCTCTGGTCTAAACCACATCATATTTTCCTGGCCACCGATGGGTGAAACCCAATGTGCAGGATGTGGGCACTCAAATGCCAACTCGCCTTTTCTATAAATGAAATGCTCCCTGGGTTTTCACAAAGAGCCCACGATCAAAGCACATGTCATCACTTCTGTGGGCTTCGGTTTCCTTCACAGTCACCGAGTTCAGCTGAAGTTTGGAAATATCAAAGAGCTGCATTTATAAGTCCTTCGGCAATGGACAAAGATAGTCCTCTATTTAAATAAGACTCGGAATGAGGAAAAGTGCAGTAGAAGTGTTGTGAATAAAACATGGGTTTGATTATAAAACCTCATACACACTCTCACAAGTCTTTCAAGTGGCAAAACTAGAAATTCAATAGTAAGATGTCCTTACAAAGAACTAGTTGTAGCATTTGAAAATTTTCAAATCAATTTGCTTCATACCTTATCATAAACATTTTCAGAAATCATGGTGAATGGCTAGGAGGGATGCATCTTACATGTTTTGCACATTTTAATGCTGCACCGTAGATCCTTATTATGTGAACTGCTAGTCAACCCCCCTTCTGAAAGGTCGAATCATACCTGCCCAGGACCCCACCTGTTACTGGCACTGTGAGAATCAGGGATTGCCCTTTTAGGGAGAGAATGGACGTCAGTGTATTCTGTGATAAATAGAAGGTGGGAGTTTTAAGTGCAGCTGCAACACTGGATAAAAATATGTTGAAGTTGAGAGTGTGACATTCTCCCTTAATTTAGATCATTAACTTAATGATCTAAATGTTTTTAAGTTTTCATTTTGAAATAATTTCAAAGTTAAAAAAGGTTGCAAGATTAGTACAAAGAGCTCCCATTTGCTCTTTACCCAGATTCACTAATTTTTAATATTTTGCCACATTATCTTTATTAGTCTCTCTTCTCTCTCTCCTTATTTTTGTTGAGTATCAGTCCATACTGATATACTGATATTAACTAATTATTTATTATAATAGTACTGGTATTGATAATGGATTATAACACATATTTTAAAAAATTAAATGGCTTAAAATCCTTTAATATCATTATTGTTTTTGATGCTCAAATTGGCTCATATTTACTCAGTAGGAGTCCCTTCAAACTGGTTCCTCTGTGCTTTAACATGTTGCCAATACTTTTTGACCATTCCTTATTTTTTGCACCAAAATATGTTGCAGGCTTAGCTTATATTTTCCCTGACCCAGCCTAGGAATTCATCACATATGTAACTTATCCTTTTAGTGGGAAACAGTATTTGGAAAACCAAGATCTGTGTGCTGGAAGGGCTCATCACTAATGGAATGCAGTTGATTCCAGGTCTCTTGACAAGCAAAGTAAGGAACCCTACACACCTGTCTGTCTGTCTGTCTTTCTACTTACATCTACTTCTGTATCTTTAAAGCTATGAGTTCACACTTATACCTCCAATTCCACTCCAACACAACGGGGTTCTTCCCAGACTTCCTTCATTTCATATTTGTATCTTCCTTTGCCAACAGTGAGAAACTTAGCACCTGACGTCATCAGGATATTTACTTAGTTGCTCAATCTTACAAATACAGAAAGCGTTTTCAGTATCACTAATCTATGCTACTGTGAAACACAAACCTACTGAGAAGTGCTATTTCCAGTCAGTAATGTCATGCCTTGAATTACCAGAAAATGAAATAACATATGCGAAACAACCATTTCCAGCCTTAAACAATAGACAGCATAGGGCCAAAATAATACCTGAAAGAAGGGAAACAATCAAGGTTAGCCATAGATTACACAGCTTACTGATTAGAAGAAGTTTCCAGGCTAAAGCGCAGCAAAGGGAATACCAAGCAGAGCCCAGCAGATTTGCAGAGACTGTAGCTTTGAGAGGCAGAGGCCACTAGACTTTGCAGTGCAGACCACCAGGGATGGAAAAGCTGTACAGAAAGAGAGTTCCAGAGATCTGCAAGGGTCCTTGGAGCCTTTGCCTAGACATTCATCTGTGACTCTGTGGGGGTAAATGTCCACAGGGCTGGGGAAAGAACCACTGGAAAGCATTTGGACAAAAAAATTCCTGGAGCTCACACAGGTATAGGAAATTTCATGCTTCTACCACAAGATTGGAAAGACCTAGTGATACGTAGGATACTGGATAGAGTCCTCAGAGGATATTGCCTTAGAAGTTAGGATAAGTTAGCTCAAGATGAAAGGCTACCTAGATGAAAGCCACCTCAAAATAATCAAGCTGACATGAAGTAATCTCACTGTTGCCAGAACAAAGTTCAACACTTCTTAAAGCAATATGGCACCCAATGACATTAAAATTCACAATGCCTGACATTCAGCCTAAATACCAGTTATGCAAATAAGCATGAAAATAAAACCCATAACCAGGAGAAAAACTCTCTTAATAGAAACATACACAGAAATGACAGAGACTATGGAATCAGCAGATAAGGACATTAAAACAGTACACACACACACTCTCCATATGCTCAAGTTGTGTGGGTAAACATGAATATGATGAAGAGAGAAATTGAATATATAAAAGAGATCCAGATTGAACTTCTAGACATAAAAAAATACAGTATCTGAAATAAAAAATACACTGGATGGGATTAATAGCAGATTAAATGCTGTACCCCACCCCCAGAGGTTAATGAACTGAAGATATAACAATAGAAACCAAACAAAATGCAGCACAGAGAGAAAAGATGGGAAAAAAAATGAGCAGAGCCTCAGAACTTGTGAGAGAATTTCAAGTGGTCTAAAATAAGTGTAGTCAGAATCCTGTATGTAGAGAAGAGAAAGAAAGGAGTGCAGAAAAATTATTTGAAGAAATAGCTGAAAAAATTTGAAATTTGATGAAAACTATAAACTCACAGATTCAAGAAGCTCAACAAATCTCCATTAGAAGAAACCACACCGGTCATATACTGACAATATTGCTGAAAAGAAGACATCTTAAAAGCAGTTAACATAAGAGAAATATAGATACACATTACATAGTTACATAAGATAGATAAGATAAAAATGACAACACACTTTGCATCAGAAACAATATAACCAGGAGAAAATGGAGTGATATCTTTAAAATACTAAAAGGAAAGTACTCTCAACTGAGAATTTTATACCCAAGGAAAACATCTGTCAGAAATGAAGGTGGGCTTTTGCATCTCAGGATGATGGACTAAGACTCTGGCAGACAGCATTCCCCTTCAGAAAACAACTTTAATCCTGGACCTAGTACAAAAAGCTTCTACCTGAAGGTGCCAGAGGATGAATAGAAGCAGATACTCTAGAGGGGAGGGCACACCTCCTTAAGGAGTAGAGACGAGGGATTATACAAGTCTGTTCCCATCTGTGAGGCTTAGCCTGTGCTGAATGCAGTCAACACAGTCTCACATGGAAAACCTGTAATCTTCCTGGTGCAGGGAACCGGAGAAGTCAGGCTGAGGAATCACAAACACTGCAGAGAGTAGCGGAATTGTCCAAGGGAAGAGCTGGAGAACTCTGTATGCACATCTCTGATTGAGCCCTGAAACGCTCGTGTGCAGAACAGACTCAACATAGCTCATTGAAAGGCAAAATACGTGAACTGAGCTGCCTCCCGAGAGAGAATGTGCAGTTCAAACCCAGCCAAGGAAATAACCTGCTAAGAAAAAAGAAATGATGACTTTCAGATAAAATAACAGATTCTGGAATCTCAACATCTTAACAGTGGTAATTTCCAAAATACAATTTAAATTACATGACATATGAAAAACCAAAAAAATGGAATACATTCTCAAGAGGCAAGAAAAGACAAGTAATTTAACCAGAATCTGGCGTGAACAAGATGTCAAAACTATATTTTAAAGAGGTTATCATAATTATACTAAATAAAGTAAAATAAAACATATTTTTATTTTCCTGCATTTATTCCTTCTCTAATGCTCTTCCTTTCTCTATGTAAATCTGAGTTTCTACCCCATATCCTTTTCTTTCTCTCTGAAGAACTTTTAATATTTCCTGCAAGGCAGGTCTACTGGCAACAAATTCGCTCAATTTTTGTCTGAGAAAATCTTTATATTGCCTTCACTTTTGAAGGAAATTTCACTGGATATAGATACAATTTTGTTCTTTCAATGCTTTAATTATTTCACTCCACTCTCTTCTTGCTTGCATGGTTTCTGAAGAGAATTCTAAAGTAATTCCTATCCTTGTTCCTCTACAGGTGGGATATTTCCCCTCCCCACAGCTTTTTTCAAGATTTTCTCTTTGTCTTTGATTTTCTGAAGTTTGAATATGATTTACCAAGGTGTAGATATTTTTGTGTTTATCATGGTTGGTGTTCTCTGAGATTCCTTGACCTGTGGTTTAGTGTCTGTCATTAATTTTGGAAAATTCTCAGCCATCACTACTTTAAATATTTGTCCTGTTCTTTTCTCTCTTTCTTCCCCTTCAGGGATCCTCCTTATGCAAACGTTACACCTTTTGTAATTATCTCACGGTCATTCTGTTTCATCTTTTTCATTCTTTTTTCTCTTTGCATTTCAGTTTTGGAAGTTTCTATCAACATACCTTCAAACTCACAGATTCTTTCCTCAGCCGTGTCCAGTCTACTGATGAGCCCATCGAAGGCGTTCTTCATTTCCATTACATCATTTTTTATTTCTGGCATTTCCTTCTGATTTTTTCTTAGAGTTTATGCTTCTCTGCTTACATGACCCATCTGCTCTTGTATGCTTTCCACTTTTTCCATTAGAGCTCTTAGCAAATTAATCGTAGCTATTTTACGTTTCTGGTCTGATGATTCCCAAGTCTCTGCTGTATCCAAGTCAGGTTCCAGTGCCTGGTTTTTCCATTCAGTCTGTGCTTCTTGCCTCTTAGCATGCCTCGTAGCTGTTTTTGGAAAGCTGGACCTGAGGTACTGGGTAAAGGAACTGAGGTAGATGCGCCTTCAGTGCAAGGTTTTACGTGTATCTGGTGAGGAATCGGGCCATGTTTCCTGTTTGCTGTTGCTGTGGTGTCAGAGCTGCACTTTCCTCTGGTGTCCTTGTTCTTGTCTCCCCTGCTGTCTTTGGGTGTCCCTAGAGACTCCTTAGAGGGTCTGGGGCTTGCGGTTCTTGCAGCTGTAATCCCCAGTCACAACACAGGAGCCCTGTGATGGGGTGGTGAGGTGGACGGGAGGGGAACCATTCTGTAGTCCTGTGATTCAGGCTCAGTTCTTTAGTGAGCCTGAGGTGGGTATTTCCTTCCCCAGGTTGGTTAGGTTTTCGTGGAACCCCATTAGGTTTGGCTCTGGTAAAGTAGTTTCCCTTTAGGGCAGGACTTCTTAAGGAGAACAGAACACTCTGGGCATATTTCAAAATGGATAGTTTCCCCTCCCCCCGTGGGAAGCAATAGGGACTTTTTCTCTGGTAGGGCTGGTAGGGCTCCTGGAGGTAAAACTCACAAGAATGTGCACCTCCAAAAACTGGGACATCTTTATTTTTAATTAAAGAAAATCTCTGCAGAGAACTGGAAAGTCTCTAGTTAAAAGAAATATTCATGAGATGAGTGTAATAGCCGAATGGATATGACAGAGGAATGAGTAAGTGAATTTGAAGATATCAATGGAAATTATCCAAAAGAAGAGCAAACAGTTTTTTATCTTTTTAAAGAATAAAGACTGACTGGTTTGTTACATTATATCAAAAGGTTCAGCATACATGTAATTGGATTGTCAGGAGAGAAAAGAGAGTGAGACAGAAAAATATTTGAAGATGTAATGTCCAAAAGATTCTACATCTGATGTGAAACAGAAAGATGCTAAATGAACACGAAGAAGGAAAAGACACACAAAAGCCCATGCTGAAGCGCATCATTATCAAACTGTTGAAACCAAAGATAAAAAACAAATCTTGAAAGCAACAAGAGAGAAATTGCATATTATTTACAAGGCAACTATGATGAAATTAATGGCTGGTTTCTCATCAGAAACAATGTAGGACAGAAATAAAGTGCTAAAAGAAAAAGCTAAACTTTATTCAGTGTTCTGAGTATAAACTATTCAGAATTCTATTTCAGTGAAAACATTTTTCAAAATTAAGGTAAAATAAAGACATTTTCAGATAAAGGAAAACTGAAAGAATTTGCTGCCAGGAGACCTTTGCTGTAAGAAATGCTGACATAAATTGTTCAGTCTGAAGGGAAATGATACCAGATAGAAAATTGGATCCTCCGAAAGAATGAAGAACGTCAGAAATTGTAAACACCCTAGATGTATTTCAAAACCCATAGACCTGTGCTCCAGAAAGAGTGAACTTTACTGTTGCAAATATGGAAACATTAACCTGGATATTGGTGATCTCAGGATGGATCTGCAGGCTGTGGCAAATGTATCTAACTGTATTAGGAATGTGTGACATATCACAGTGAGGGTGGTGGGGAAAAAAGAACTAACCTCTGTAATTTTGGTGTTTTAACTGGATACCGTAAGTCTAAAGATGAAAAGAACTGTACATAAGCCCTGTACTCTAGTGGGTAAATTTGTTTCTCACATGGGTGCAGTTTAGCAAGTCTAAACTAGCTCACATGTATACCAGGGTTGAATAAATAAGGAAATAAAGTATAAATAATGGAAGCCAGGTTTCCCCATGTGAGAAAAGAGGTTACCAATAAGCAGGAGGAAAGACTAGAATGAACCGTGTGGTGCTGAATAAAAGTCAGAGATATCCCAGGGCCTCAGGTTTATTTCATGGTATGTACAGATAGACCTAATCAAGGAGTGTGGACCATTCAACAAGATAAATCGTGGCGTGCTGATAACTGTTTGACAACAGTTGGCTCTCTAAAGCCCTGAAGTGTAGTGTTTGCCAATTTCCGTGGTGTAAATATTCCCACCGTGGCCGATTTCAAGCTACTGACTTGATGTCACTGAAGGCTGCGTTGAGAAGAGGGAGGCACAGCCGACACTCGTGAGCCAGTAGGATCTGGCTCCAACATGTGCTGAAGATAAACATTATTCTGGGCCACAAAATCTCCACTGAAAAGTAAAGAGCATGTTTTCTGAACACAAGAAGATTATAAAAGAAATCAATAACTGAGATGTAGCTGGAAAAATCCCCAAATTTTTGGAAACTATGCAACATTCTCTTTGTGTGTGTGTATCAAAGAAGAAATCACATGAGATGTAAGAAAAAATAAGAGAAAGGAATACATCCCAAATCAATTTTTGAGGCTGGCATTCCCCTGATACCAAAATCTGAATAATATACGGTCACAAGGAATATTGGTCTGTAGTTTTCCTTTTTTACAAGAAAGTATAACTTATAAAAAAGTAAAACTGGCAACCAATAACCCTCATGAACATGTATGCAAAAATCCTCAACAAAATAATAGCAAGCAGAATCCAGCACTATATCAAAGAATATTTTAGCCTGATCAAGTGAATTTTATTCCATGAATTTAAGGATGGTCTAATCCTGAAAATTAATCAAGGTAATTCTCTGTGATAAGAGAGTAAAAATGAAAACCATATGATCATCACAATAGATGCAGAAAACACATTTGACAAAATTAAACATCCATTCACAATAAAAACTTTTAAACCCTAGAAATAGAAGGGACTTTCTTTGACCTGTTACTAGCATCCAGAAAAACTTACAGCCAATATCATATGTAGTAGTGAAAGACTGATTCTGCTCCCCACTCAAGTTGCTTGTATAATAAGGCAAGATAAAGAAATAAAGGATAAAAGTCATTAAGATTAAAAACCAAGGAATAAAACTCTCTTTATTGACAGAGTACATGATGTTTTAGAAATATCCTAATGCTTCTACAAAAAAAGATACTAAAATTAATGAGTAAATTTACTAAGGTCAGAAGATATAAGACCCATATACAAAACTTAACTGTATTTTTTATGTTTTAATAAACAATTATAAATTAAACTTTAGAGATACCATTTACTTGAGAATCCAAAACATGAAATAAAAAGTGAATAAAAAAGATGTTTACATTATCCACATACTGTCAAATGTGAAATACTTAAGAATGAACTGAACAACATACGTGCATGACTTGTAGGCTGAAAACTACAAAATACTCCGGAGAGAATTAACGAGACCTAAATAAATGGAGAATGATACCCTGTTCATGTCACAGAAAGTTCAATATTGTCAAGATGTCAATGCTACCCAAATTGATGTATAGATTCTTGAAGTTCAATTAAAACCCTTGTAGGCTTCATTTCCTAAAATTTATATGGAAATGCAGAGGACTTACAAAAAATTTAGGAAAAATTAAGACAAAGTTAGAGGAATCACACTACCTGATTTCAAGTTTACTACATTAAGCTACAGAAGTCGAGTGCGATGGGGCAAACAGATAGACTCAGACAGCAGTGGGGCAGAATCGAGAGTCCACAAATGGACTCACACATACACATATATATGGTTAACTGATTTTCAACAAATTTACCAAGGTAATTAAAAGGGAGAAAGGATAGCTTTTTCAGCAAATGGTGCTGGAAAAAATATATGAACTCGCATACTTATGTTTGTGTATGATGTAAAGTGTAAATATAAGTATATTATAGACCTCCATGTAAACACTAAAAGTAAAAAAGTTCTTAAGAAAGCTTTGGAGACAATTTTTGTGACCTTGGGAGTAGGCAAAGCTTTCTGAGGACACAGAAAGGACAGACCATACAAGAAAAAAAGATAGGTAAATATGACTTCAAAAAATTTTTAAAAATCGCTTTTCAAAACACTGTAAAGAAAATAAAATGGCAAGCCACAGACAGGGAGAAAATACTTGCAAAGCATGTTTGATAAAGGAGTTGTATCAACAATATATAAAGAAATCTTACAGCTCAATAATAAGACAAAGAACCTGGTAAATGAAGGGCAAACATTTGAACATACACTTTATCAAAGAAGATATACAAATGAACAACAAGCACAGGAAAGAATGCTAACATCAATATGTATTTAGGGAAAGGAAAATTAAAACCACAAGGAGATGCCTTTACACACTCTTTAGAATGGCTACAGTTGTAAAGACTGACAATATCAAGTGTTGACAAGGATGTGAAATAACTAAAACTTTCATCCCTTGCTGGTGGGGATGTAATATGATACAGAACTTGGGAAAGGATTTTGGCAGTTTTTTTTTAGTAAAGTTAAACACACACTTCGCACATGACCCAGCAGTCCTACTTCTCAAGATCAATGAAAATCTATGCCCATGCAAAGACTTGTACACGAATATTCATAAGAAGCATTTTTCTAATAGCCCCAACCTGGAAAGAAACCAGGTGTCCACCTGTTGGAGAAGGAGAAACCGTGGAATAGCCTCGTGGTGGGAACACTTTTCAGTAATAAAGGAACAACCACTGTTACACGCATCAACACACTGACGAACCTCAAAAAAACCCCACCAGACTCAAAGACTCCATACTAAATTATCCCAATTACATAAAATTCTGGAAAAGACGAAACTATAGTGATGCAGAGCAGATCAGTGGTTGCCTGGGGGTGGGATTAAGGGAGTGAGTTGGCTGCAAAGGGGAAGGAGAGAACTATCTGTAGGAACGGGGTTGTTCTGTATCATGATTGTTAAAAAACTGTATGCACTTGTCAAAACTCATTGAATTGCACACTTAAAATTGGTGAGTTTAACTCTATGTGAATCATGCCTCAATAAAAGTGATTAAAGAATATTAAGCAAAAACAAAAGCAAACAGAAACCTGGGGAGCTGGGCATCCTAACCTCCCCAGGGGTCAGTAAGAGAGTGGGTAGTGGCCAGGAGTCCTTGTCTGTTGTCCTCCTTCACTTGTCCAGGGCACATTTGTCAAACTCCTCCTTGGGCCAGAGCTTAAGAAGGTGACAACGTTTTAGCTGCTCAGGGTCCACTCCTGCTCCCCAGGTTTGGCTGGCACAAAGACCATGGTGGTCTCCACCTTTTGGCTCTGGAATCTTGTCAAGGACCAGAGCTCTCCTTTTTTCTGTCAGATTCTTTGAAACAATGAAACACACTCCTGTTCCCTCCCCAAGGCTGTCCTCATCAGGAACAGCAGATGGGGCCCGGGAGCTCAGGTGGCTACTGGAGAATATAGTCTCTTTCTTCTCCGCCACCTGTGGTCCATGTCAATGACGTTTTTCACATTCTGCTGGGCTGATTGCCTTGTTTTCCCTCTTGGCCATGGTGCTGCATTGTTAGTGATCAAACATGTAGTCTTTGCCTGTTGATCGAAAAATCAGTTCTCTGTGTGTTCAGACCTCAGGTTGGCGGCGCTTACGGTAGGTGCGATGAGGTAGCTGGCGCGGGCACAGGAGGCCCTGCTCTGCAGCTGCCAGCCCTCGGGGCACCACCCCTTGCTGCATTTCGTTACTCTCCCATTCCCTTGTCCCTAGCCCCTGTTAGACCCACTTGGTGGTGGGTTGGAGGGCGCCGTCTGCAGGCACCCTGACGGACCCAGGGCCAGAATGAAGGAAGGGTGAAGAGCAGCTCTTGGCGGTCCCCCTGGAGTGCACCCCTGACGTGAGCTGACGGGCTCTCAGCTGCAGGACCCACTCCCGGTTCCGTATCCCTTGGGTTGGCTCCGTGTATCTTAGGGGATGCTGCGACATTCTCAAAGCAAAATGAATTCGATTCGTATTATCCTGACAGCGTGTGTCTTCTGGGGAAAGAGGACTTGGGCTCAGCCAAGGGCTCAACAGCCCCAGAGAGATGACATGATGTCACGGGAGCAGGTCCAGGACACGGTATTTGTCACCACGGTCAGATCCCACATCTGGGAGTCAGAGCCCTGGGTCTGATCCCCAGATCCTTGTGACTTTGGGTGAGGCAAGACTCTTCTCAGTGTCCCCCCATGACATCACCGTCCACCCAGTTTCTCAGGACAAAGCACAGGGGCCATCCTATACCTCCCTTGCTCCTCCTGCACCTGGCCTAATCCATGGGCCAGCCCTATCAGCTGTGTCTTTATAATAGGTCCCACTTCCGACCTGTTCCTATCACCTCCACACCACATTTCCTATGCGACCTGGCCCACACTCTGGCCTCCAGCCATTTTTCTCCCCAGACAGCTGGAAAGACCCTTAGAGAAATGGAAGCCAGGCATGCTCAGTCCCTGCCATCTCTCCATTCTAGGGATATGAGTGCTCTCTCCTGGCCCGGCCCTCCCAGCTCTGTGGTGTAGCCTGCCTCCCTTGCTGTTCCCCCTCTTGCCATTCCTCCAGTGCCCAAGCCTGCCCTGCTCTACTGCTCTCTCTCCCTTGAATGCATCCCCTGACATCCCTATGCCCCACCTTTCTCCTCTGTCTGATCCTGCTCCCAAGTCTCCTTACCAGAAGCGGCTTCCCTTTCGCTCTCTTTCCCCGATTGCACTTCCTGATTGGAGATTAGAACGTTGTGCTCTACATTCTAATGCCCACTTATTTATTTCCTTGTTTACTGTCTATTTTCTTGACTGGAAGGTAGGCTTCATGGGGGCAGGGACTGTTTCTTCCCCTCTGTAGCAGATTCTCAAGTTCTTGGTCACGGTACGGCAAAATGAATCACTTGTTTCTTATTTTCAGAAGACATGTGAAGGTGCTGGTTTCAGCTTTCGCCTTCCCTGGTTCTGTGGTTCTGATTCCGTGTTTGTGAGGCTGGCATTCTGGATCAGCAGGAGCCTCTTTGAAGGAATGTGTTGTACACTATAAGACAGTATTTATCTAAGAATTGGTTTCTGTTGTGCAAACCCCCACTGCTTCTCTGAAATACCCTGCCCTCTGACTTGCAGTCGCTCTGGAGAGCCTGGGCCATAACTGGAGGAGAGGGGTCATGAGGAGGTGCATTGAGGTGCCCTGGACATCCAAGAACACAGACACACGGGCAGAGAGATGACAGAGGAGCAGACTCCACCACCTGCCAGCCTTCGCTATGCCATTCTCTCAGGGCAGAGGTCATCTGGTGCTCTCCAGTTTTAGCTCGGTCACAGCCGTGCCGGGAGAATGTTCCATACTCATCAGACAGAAGACGTCTTACCCAGATGGGAGGTTTACCTTTCAGAATGGAATTTAGCCAAAACCCTCACTTCTGTGCACTTTGTGTCCAAAAGGCTCCCTTTCGTGCGGGTAACTAGGTCCTCTGGGTGACAGGGTCCTCACGAAGAGCCTGTGTGTGGCCCGCCAGCCTCGGTCCAAGGCTAAGAGGAGCTTTGTGACCTGGAGATGGCCACTCTGGGGGAAGCCTGGAAGGTTGGAACTTGCAAATTTGCTGTATTACAGACAGTGATTTAAAGGCACAGAAGTGTTGGGAATTGGTAATTTGAATAATGGGCCTTCTCATTAGAATATTTTTGTATCAATGGGTGACATTAGGATGTCACCATCCAAAATCTGGAGAGATTGTCCAGCATCCCTCTCCACGGGTTCAAGCACCATCCACGTTCAAATGAAGCCTCTGGCACCCTGTCACTTGTATGCATTCCAGCCTGTGTCCCCCGGAGAAAGCGCCTACTAGGCACGGAGCTGAGAGTCAAGTTGTTTCTCTCCGCTAATGCCCGTCGACGATGCTGTCTCACATCCCCTTCACCACTCCCCTCCAGCCGGAGGACTTCTGCTGAGACGCAACAGCTCAGCCTCATTAGGAAGCAATCAGTGTCTGGGGAGGTGAGTTGATCCTGATGAGGCTTCCCGTCCCCCATTTCCTCGTTGCCCAGCAACCTGCCACCCACTGAATTGCTGGCAATGACTGCCTCAGAGGTAGGGTGGAGGGGCCGGAACAAAGGAGGTGACTGTTTCTGAATGGCTGTCGGGTACACACGTAGCTGAGACAATGGTCGTGAAGGCCAACACTGCCTGAGCCAGAGAAAATTGTATTTTGGGTTTCAAAGGGCAAGCTCTGAAGTAACAAGAAGGCATGGAGATTAAAGAGCAGTGTTTTTACCAAACTAGATGATGTTGGAAGGGGCTGAAAAACCAAGAGAGAAGAATGTGGCTATATTCCTGATGCATGGCCCAAAACATCTCTGGGATGAGAACCACCTGGAGTGGGGCCCTGAGAAAGCGGGGCTGGGCCTCTTTCCCAGAGTGCAGCCCACATGTTTACCGCCTGTGGCCCGGCAGGGATTCCCAGAGAAGCAGGGCTGAGGGGCCGCCTGCCGCTCATGGAGGCCGGTGTACCCCAAGCATGGTCCCGGGGGAGAGTCTGCACAGTTCCTGAACCACTAGAGGAGTGCAGTAGGGCTGGGAGGAGCTGGGGGGCTGCAGAGCTCTCGGGGTTGGAAGGAAGAGGACACATGGTGACAGCCACAGATGCGGTGGCCGAGGAGCAGGGGACTTGGGTGCAGCCATGGATGCAGAGGGGTGGGAAGTGGCCGGCAGCCAGCGGCCTGTGGGGTCCCAGTCTCCCTGATGCCTCCAGGGTAAGTGCTGGTGATACAGACCGGGAACTGCTCCCTGATGCCCGAATGGCAGGTGGTGTACCCGGAACCCAGGTAACCTCCAGGGAGAAGGACGATCCAAATCAGTTCTGTAGAGAGCCTGGGGACAGTGACTACTGAGAGGAGAAGGAAAAAGTTCACTTTGAAATTGGCAAGACTCAGTTATCTCCTAGGAAATGAAGCTTGAAAACTGGAGTATATTCAGGTAGAGAGAAATACAATTATATTCTACACACTCACATCCCGTGGCCGTGAAATGTTATAACCAGCACAAGCATTTTATCTCAAATTACCCAGCTGGGATTCCTGCGCCCTCCCTCCACCATCTCAGCCCCTCAGAAGAATCGTTGATTTAAGAGATGTTTCTTGCAGCATCTACTCTGCGCAGCTACTGAAAGACACTGTGAATCCTACATTTAACTCTGACTTTGGTACATTAAGGGGCAACACGGCAACAGGATTTGACTTCCGAAAGGAAGGTCCCATGTTCTTCCTCTTGAATGAGGTACCAAGGAGCCTCCAGCTGGCACAGGGACCCGGTGATGGAAGCGTAGACCATGTGGCTTGAGCTCCGAGGCCCGTTTTTCCTAATCAAAAGTTACGCTGCTGAATGTTGGTGTTGCTTTGACCAAGAGCTGCCATGCTTCAGAACAAGATGTGGGTTTAATTGAATGGCTCAGCCCAGCAGGCGAGCGGCTGATTTTACGTAATCCAGAGACGCTAGGAGAGACTCGGAAGAGCAGGGTATCAGCCGTCAGATGGCTGCTCCCTCCCAGCTGAGCAAAAGGAAGGGAGAAGCAGCAGCTTTTCTCAGCTGAAAGGTCTTTATTGGTTTCTAGAATCAGCCTCAGCAATTTCGTGTAATGTCAATCAATTAATGTTTCTTGAGTGTCTCCTGTGTGTCATGCATAGTGGGGTTGTGTGTATGTGTGCACACACGCATGCACACCTATTTTTTCCAAATAACTATGTGGAAAAAATCATCTGTTTAATGAAGAGCTTCCCTTTTTTCCAGCCAGAGTGGTCTATTAAGACCACTGTGGCGTCAGTGTGGTGGCAGGGGGACTGACCGACAAGACAGTGGTGGCTCCCTCAGGACCAATGATTTACACTCGAGATTGAAGAGGCTGATACAAAAGACAGACTGCTCGGTGGGCCCATTTATGCTTTTCTCCCCATTAATCGTGGGGCTCCCGCTAAGGGGACACTGGGTGGCACGTGGGGGCAGGGTGTCCCCGATGTCACAGCTTCTTGTTGTCTTTCTTCTTCCTTCTCAGGGAATCCCTCCCTCTCTGCTTCCTCTTCTCAGGAGTGTCAGGTCCTCTGTCTTCCAGAACTTGCACACACACTCGGCCTCCTTCTGCGGGCCGGGTTAGGGATCAGGCCTGAACTCTGTGGGCTCGTGACCGTCATACAGAATCTTTCTCAGCAAAGGCCATAAGCACGCGCAAGCTGCCAGCAGGGAGAGCCTTCCAGGTGACGTTGTTGCCTTGGCTGTTTCTCTGGGGACTGCTTTGTGAGCTTCAGGCTTATTGATCTGTGTGTGTGTGTGTGCTGATGTGAAGGTGTATATTGGGGGGCAGAGATTGAGAGTGTGGAGAGTATGGTGTGAGAATGAGAGTGTGTTGTGTGTGCGTGGCAGGGGGGCAGAATTGTGTGTCTGAGTGACAAAGAGTCAGGGAGAGAGTGTGAGAGCGTAGGGGGTTGCTCGAGAGAGAGCGAGTGCTGTGTCTGGGTCATGCTGACAATGGCTTGACCAGGCTCTTCCAGACTATGAGACTGTTAAGGAGGGAAATTGTACTCATATCCTGATGACAGGTGACCTCGAGGCCTCTCCCAGCATCTCTGGGGATGGCGTCACTGACACTTGGAGGTCTCGAAACGAGGGTGAGGGAAGGGGGAGGGGCGTCGGGGCCATCTGTCTGGACTGTCTCCAGGCCTGGGCCCGGGAGGCCACCAACCTCTTAAGAATGTTGTCAGGGGACTGAGGCGATCCGCACTCTTCTATAATCAACAAACCATGGTTTTGAAAATAACGGACGTGGTGTCTCGACGCTACCGTGCAGGATCGCCTCTTGCTCATTCAACGCGGGCGTGTGTGACACAACGGTTGGCTTCATTTTACATATCAGATCCAACATAAAAATAGGACTTTCATTCAAGGTGTCATAATAAATTAACAAAAGGAGAGTGGGAAAATACAAAGTGCTCTTCTATTTAGTTGACTTCCTAACGAGGGTCTCACGTGGGTTTAGGGGACATTTTCTGCAGCAGGCACGCGCTGAGGTTTGTCAGATGAGGGCCGGGTGACACTTCCCCCAACATCCCTGTGTGTATCGGCATTGGCCAGCGCTCGCTGCCTCAGGCCAGGACCTGTGAGAGCCCGCCGAGGGTGCTCAGAGCCCCCATTCCAGCGCAGCGTGCTGGAAGTCAGCCGCGGGTGGTTCGTGTCAGAAGCAGTCCGCGGGAGAGCTCGTGTTTCCGCAGAAGGGAAAGAGAAAATGGAACAGACCTGTCACCCTGCGGCGGCGATGCTGGATCTCCTAGAACTACTCGCAGTGGGGTGCAGCCTCAGGTCACCTCAGCCCTGGGCGCCCGGACGCCTGCCCTCAGCTCTGGGCTCCTGCAGTGAGTTCAAATCCCACAGCTCCCCATTCCCAGGGAGAAGGGGGTTCAGGAGACGAATCCCCACACCCCTGGGGTTTTCCTGGAGGATACGCCTGCGGGAGGGGGACACCTGGAACCAGCAGGGATGAGATCTGATTGGACTAGAAGCATGCCCTCAGATCTCAAATCAGTGTGACCATGGGGAGGGCCACGTGTGCTGGGCTTGGGGGCCGGGGTCAGGACTGGTTCCAGCTAATGTCAGACAAGTGCTCAGAGTCCGCTAAGACCCGATGCCCACCCGCCCCTCTGAAAATGGGAAGGAAGGTTCACCCTAAATGTAGCCAGCTGTGCTTGGCTGCATCAGCCGCTGAGCTTACAGGAGCTCTTATGTCTTCATTTTCCTAGTAATAGGGACTGTGAACGCCATGGCCGAGTTGGCAGGAGGGCAGCCACCTGTCTGAGGATCCCCATTATTTTGGTCTCATGGGCGCCTCCTACTGACGGCTTCACACTTCTTCTGCTTCTTGTCAAGCTGCCCTCCTGGCCCCCCGTGCCCCTGCACACCATCTCCTCTGGCCCCAGGACTGTCTCAGGCTGATGGTGCCCTCCCCGGCCAGCCTGAGGATGCGGGGCTGCAGGTGGGGCCCCAGTGGAGCCCTCCCAGGGCCCACCTCCTGCCTGACTCCACCCTGCCTCAGGGCCAGCCCTCCCAGGGGGAGAGAAAGTAGGCATGTTACCTTCCATAGGGGAAACTCTCCCCACAAAGCCACAGAGGGTGGGCTTGCTCTGGGTGACAGAGGTTTAAACGTCTCATGTAGCAGGTCAGTAGGCTGGCAGGGTGGAACCCTTCCTGGCCAAATCGTCTTTCTCTCTTTTTCAGTGTGGGGGCTCATCTTCCTTTGCTTTCAGAGTGTCCCCTGAGCAGGTCCACAGGGAACACCAGCATGGAGGCGAAGTGGAGGCAGAGAGAGGACAGGCGTCTCTGCAGCCCTGTACCCTCACTGCCCTCCAGAATGTGCTGCAGCATTTACAGAGACAAGCTCTCAAATCACGTGCAACAACCCATGTTTCTCAACAGAACTCTGCTCTCAGTCTGAGATGCTTGCATTAAGGTCAATTCACAGATTCCCCAAGAGCTGTGGGTGGGCGTGGCTTTGCATTTCTGTGCTGTTTTGGGCTGGGCTCTCTGGAAGCACAGCCTGAGGCTTGGGAGCAGGGACTTCATTGGGAGATGATCCCGGGAAACAGGCGTGAGGGAGCAGGAGAGTGAATCAGGAGGAGGGAGCATCTCCTGGGCCCCTGCTGTGGGCAGGGGGCACTCGACACCTCCAGGACCCCTTGGAAAGCCCCCCAGGAAGGTTGGCCTGAAGGACAGGAGGCAGGGGCACTTGGCAAGTGGCCCAGGGTCATAATCAGGGCCATCAACCCCCTCCTGCATTTTGGAGCTGGGCACATGGCCAAGGTGCTGGGTGCCCAGTGAGAAGACGCTGCAGCACAAGTGCCCACGTGGGGCGTGGCCAGCTCAGGTGAGTCTTTGCTCACTCCAGACGCCTACCACGCTTGGAGTTCACATTTCACAGAATTTGGAACACGGCACCAATGGCATCTGCTACCTGAAGCTCCTGGTTCTCACTGCTGAGGAACAGTTCACGTGCCAATGGGTCTGTGTTCAAGAGCTCAGAACTACTAAGTGACAGTTGGATTTTTTAATCCTTCATGGTTAAAATAAATAAGGCTGTTTCAGCAGGAGTTAAAGTCTTCCAAGCCTGAGCAGGATTATGGGGACCCCATGAAATGTCTAAATGATCACCATCAGTTGACCCAACACCTCACCCCATGGAGCACCTGTTAACCCCTTCAGAGCTGCCTTGCACACTGATTTAGATTTACCCAGAGAAATGAGGACCCATCTCCAGGTGAGCTGGGGAAATCGGAGTAACAGGTTCATCTCAGAACACACGACTCTCCAGTGAGAAATGCTGGAAAAGGCGGGGCATGCTGGATCACAGCTCAGAACTGAACCTGCATCAACTTCAACCCCTGCCATGGCGGACGAGCAGCAACCAGCACAGCTCTTCAGTCACTGCAATTATTTTTCTCTTCATTTTTTAAAATAATTTTATTGCAATCGTAATGGTTTATAACATTGTGTAATTTCAGGTAAACATTGTTATTTATCAATTTCTGAATAGACTTCATCGTGCTCACCACCAATAATCTAATTTTTGTCTGTCATTGTACATATGCTCCCCTTTACCCCTTTTGTCCACCCTCAGCCCCCTTCCCCTCTGGTAACCACTAATCTGTTCTCTTTATCCATGTGTGTGTTTATTTTCCACATATGAGTGAAATCATGTGGTGTTTGTCTTTCTCTGTCTGGCTTATTTCACTTAACATCATACCCTCAAGGACTATCCCTGTTGTTGCACATGGGACGATTTTGTCCTTTTTATGGCTGAGTAGTATTCCCTTGTATATATGTATACCACATCTTCTTCATTCATCAGTTGATACGGGCACTTCGGTTGCTTCCATGTCATGGCTATTGTGAATAACGCTGCAATGAACATGGGGGTGCATAAATCTCTTTGGATCATTGATTTCAAGTTCTTTGGATAAATACACAGTGGTGGAATAGCTGGATTGTATGATATTTCTACTTTTTATTTTTTGAGAAATCTCCACACTGTTTTCCAGAAGGACTGCACTAGTTTGCTTTCCCACCAGCAGTGCATGAGGATTCCCTTTTCTCCACATCCTCTCCAACATTTGTTGTTTTTTGTCTTGGTAAATATAGCCATTGTGATTGGTTTAAGGTGATATCTCATTGTAGTTTTGATTTGCATTTCCCTAATAATTAGTGATGTTGAACATTGTTTCATGTGTCTGTTGGCCATCTGTATATCTTCCCTGGAAAATAGTCTGTTCATATCCTCTGCCCATTTTTTGATCAGGTTGTTTTTTTTTTGTTGTTGAGTTGTATGAGTTCTTTATATATTTTGGAAATTAACCCCTTGTTGGAGAGGGAAGCAAATGCTCAATTATAACTTAAAAGATAAAGGGAAGGAAAGCATCAAAAGTAACTATAAACACTTCAACTTAGTCACAAACTCACAACCAAAACAGAATAATTTGTGACAATAATAACTCACAAGGGGAAGAGGAAAGGGATGGAAACTGCTTAGACTAATGGAGATGACAGTCTATGAGAAAATGGACTATTTCATCTATGAGATCTTTTATACAAACTTCACAGTAACCACTAAACAAAAAATCAGAGCAGAGCCACAATACATAAAAAGAGAAAAAAACTGAGAAAACCTCCTCAGAAAACCACCAAAATGAAATGGCAGTCAGAAATACAAAGGAAGAGAAACAGTGGAAATATAGAACAACCAGAAAACAAGAGATAAAATGGCAGTATTAAGCCCTCATATATCAATAATCATTCTAAATGTAAATGGATTGAATCCTCCAATCAAAAGACACAGAGTAACTGGATGGATTAAAAACCAAGATCCAACAATATGCTGCCTCTAGGAAACACATGTCAGCTCTGAAGATAAACACAGGCTCAAAGTGAAAGGATGGAAGACAATACTCCAAGCTAATGGCAAACAAAAGAAAGCAGGTGTTGCCATACTTATATCAGACAAAGCAGACTTCAAGTTAAAAAAGACAATGAGAGACAAAGAGGGGCAGTATATAATGATAAAGGGGCACTTCACCAAGAAGACGTAACACTTATGAATATACATGCACCTAACACAGGAGCTCCAAAGTACATAACATGTTAACAGACCTAAAGGGAGACATAAACAGCAACACAATAATAGTAGGGAACCTCAACACCCCACCTACATCAATGGACAGATCATCTAGACAGGAAGTCAACAAGGAAACAATAGATTTAAACAAAACTTTTCATCAGATGGACTTAATAGATATATAGAGAGCATCCCATCCAAAAACAGCAGAATACACATTCTTCTCAAGTGCACATGGATCATTCTCAAAGATAGACCATATGTGGGGAAATAAGGCAAGCCTCAATAAATTTAAGAATATTGAAATCATCTCAAGCATCTTTTCCAACCATAATGCTACGAAGCTAGAAATCAACTATAAGAATAAAACCGGGAAAGTCAGAAATATGTGGAGACTAAACAACATGCTACTGAACAACCATTGGATCAATGAAGAAATCAAAGGAGAAATTTAAAAATATGTGGAGACAAATGAAAATTAAAATACAACATGCCAACTCTTATGGGATGCAGCAAAAGTAGTCATAAGAGGGAAATTCATAGCAATACAGGCCCACCTCAACAAACAAGAAAAATCTCAAACAAGTAATCTTAAACTGTACCTAACAGAACTAGAAAAAGAATAAAAAAGCTCAAAGTCAGCAGAAGGAGGGAAACAATAAAAATCAGAGCAGAAATAAATGAAATAGAGACTAAAAAAACAGTAGAAAGTATTAATGAAACTAAGAGCTGGTTCTTTGAGAAGATAAACAAAATTGACAAGCCCTTAGCCAGACTTACCAAGAAAAAAAGAGACAAGCCTCAAATAAATAAAATTAGAAATGAAAGAGAAGAAATTACAATGGATAGTGTGGAGATACAAAGGATTATAAGAGAATACTATGAAAAACTATATGCCCACAAATTGGATAATCTAGAAGAAATGGATAAATTCTTAGACTCACACAACCTCCCAAAACTGAATCCTTTTCATTTTAAATATAGTTTAATTCCTAATTTTCTCCCAGACCTCACCACCAGAAATGCTCATTTTGGAAAGTTTGCTCAAATGCTCATTTTGAAAGTTCACCCACTCTATTGGGCTGTACGGAGAATGGATAGTTTTACAAAGTATGTGCCAGAGCAAAACGAGAGTGCAGAGAATCGTGGCCACAAGAAAAGAACTGTCTCCATGTTGAGTGCAAATGGCAAGTGGGGCTCCTAGGAGATCAGCCTGGAAAGGTCAATGTCAGCCGGGGTCATGGGGGCCCCGTCGGGGCACAGAGGGGTCTGGTGGTCTCGGCCCTCCAGGGTTTCTTGACGTAGCTAGGGAAGGCAGCACAGGCAGGAGCGAGAGAGCCAGGCAGACGGTGTTCAGATGCCCTAGGCCCATGTGTGTGTGTGTGGGGATGTTCTGCTTGACTCGAGGACGCCGTTGGGGCTGATGAAACTGTAGGTAACTTACCAATACCAGAGTGAAAGAGTCCTTCACGTGGTGAGCCAGACGTGCTCTCAGTTCCCTTCAATAAGCGGTGTGGGTGAAAGCACCCTGCAAACTCCTAAACGCTCCACAAACGGGAGCTGAGGTCACTGTGCCTAGTCCACTGGCAAATGGGCACCGAGGACTTGTGCAGGGGCTGGCGTTACAGGGAGGCAGCGTCAGGGTGGGAGGCTCCCTGAGGAGAACGGGGGTGGGGGTGCCCAGGGAGGACCCACCTGGGAGGACACATCTGGCTGTGGGGAGCAGGGCCTCACCTGGGCATGGGGAGCCACAGGGAACACGTTTGGAAGCCGAGAGGTGAAAAATTTCATGACTCTGGAGGAAGCTTGGACTCATCAGGTGGAGCTGGGAGCTCTCTGTCACCTTCCCGTGATTCAGAGATGCTATTTAAGGATGGGATTTGACCAGGAGAGAACTAATGCGTATTGGCCGTGTAAGTGTTTGCTAGAGAGATTGCTCATTCTTGAAGCTAAGTTGAACACTGCAGCGCTTGGCTGGGAGGGCGAGGCTGTGAGGGGCTGGCCCACCCAGGGCCCCCTCCACCCAGAAGCTGGTGGCCCCTGAAGGTTCCTCATTCTCCCCTGAGAAGTCCTGCCTCCTATCTCATGTGGTCTGGAGGATGAGGTTGTAGTGCACTCTGCAGAAGACTGGCCTCAGGGTGCCCTGTGGGAAAACGAAGGTTAAAAAGTGAGGACAAAATTGTATTTCTCTCTCCTCCACGTATCTCAAGGCATGAAACAGCAGTTCCCGACTTTAGCTGCATAACAGAAACTCCATTCTGGGGGGCACGTATTTCCCAGCACATCAGTTGGGAGATGCAGGTGTGTTCCAAGAAAGACCTGCGCTTCCCCAGACACTGCTCGGTTCCGTGGACACACCCGCCCCTCTCCTCAGATGTGGTCTTCATGGGTGTGTTTGTCTGAGTTCTCCAGAGTAACAGAACTGATAGAATGTAAATATACAGAGAGATATTTCTCCCCATCTCTATCACTTATGTTTATATTTATTTTTAAGGAATTGGCTCATGTGATTTTGGAGGCTGGCAAGTCCAAAATCTTCAGGCTGGGCCGTCAGACTGGAGACCCAGGAAGCACTGATGCTCAAAGATGGTTTGCTGCAGAATTCCCTCTTACTCAGAGGAGGTCAATCTTTTGTTCTGTTCAGGCCTTCACAGGATTGGATGAGGCCTACCCACATTATGGAGGGCAATCTGCTTTACTCAAACTCCAATAATTTAAATGTGAAACTCACTCAAAAACACCTCACAGACACACCCAGAATAATGTTTGACCAAATATCTGGGCACTACAGCCCAGGCACATTGACACATAAAATCAAACATTGCAGTGAGTACATTTAACGGGAAGCAACAGCATGGACTTTGAGCATCAATGTCACCTGGCACCGACATTCACCTCTCAGTCAGCTCCCAGCTGTATCCGCTGGGGGAGGGGCATTTAGAAGGTGGTTGGGGTGGTCTTCGCAGGTCCCCAATGCCAAAGGCACCCATGGAGTTGTGGCAGGAGTTGAGGGAAAGGAATTGTGTCCTTTGCCTTGTGGGTCTGCTGAGTTCGTGAAAGAAATGGAATCCCAATACAGCTGCCCATGAATGGAGGTGATTCTAATGACTGCCTGTGGTGTAACGACATCTGGGCTGATGCCATATGACGCTAGGGTCCTCCTAAGACCTGGGCTGCCCTTTGGAGCCATCCGCCTTGGGCTCTGCTGTACCCAGTAAATACAGACAGACTACCCAAGACATAGGTGCAGAGTCCAGAAGGAGATGGCCCAGGAGAACCCGGGACATGGGCCCAAGGCTAGTTCAGCAGGCGGCCTGATGCTGTTGAACAGGTCTGGCATGCTGACGTGCCTGTGTCTCCCCACCTTGCCCCACTGGCTGCCTGGGGGGTGTGGACCAATCCTTCCACCTTGCCTTTTGCTTCAGGGGCTGAAAGACAGATGAAGTTCCTTTAGCTGAGCTCAATTGAATTAAAGAGTTTTTACTGAGCTGCGACGATGTGTAGGACAGTGTTCTCAGTAATTCAATTATTTGTAGGTTCTTATACACAATTAATCTAAATGCAGACTTGTTGTTGGGGAGAAAAAGTGACTGGCAATTCCTACCTTGCAAATACCTGCCCCAAGGTGGTAATTTTTAAACACAGGGCCTTTGGATAGTTTGAAGTAAGCTGCCACCACCCTGGGCTTCTTCCTGCAGGAGTCTGTAGACGTTTGCAGCAAAGCCCACCTGAAGATTCTCCATCACTGTCCTTCGAAATGCAATGCCTTTGTTCTGTTAGGTCAAGTAGCAGATGCTACGAGACCCCCCCTTTTACAGCATTTTCAACACCAAATGGCTTCTTGGGCACAGAACATAGCTCTTAGCTGATGCTTCCATGTCAAGGATCCCAGATGTGCTGCAAAATCACATGAGCACTGCTTTACAAAGGAATGGTGTGATTTTCTGCCAGAGTACATCCTTTGTGAGCCGAAAGCTTGTGTTGATCCGCTAGGTAATGGGCTTTGGTTCTTCACAAATAACCATCTGCATCCATCCTCAAAATAAAAAAAGCAGGCACCTCTTAAGAGCAGAGTCCTTGGGGTCAGAGAGTTCTGAATCTGAATATAGTTTCCACCCTTGTTTAGGTTTCTGATCTTGAGTAAGTTATTTAAGACTCCCTCAAATGCAGAGGGATAACATGGACTCTCAAAGTGCAGTGAGGGGCCAAGAGGTCATGCAAACAGCCAGTGCTGTGCCTGGCCCGTGCAGTTAATGTTCTGGAAATGGTAGGATTTAGTGACTTGTATTATTCACTGCACCTAAAGAAGAGGATGTAATACATCTTCTGACCCTAGAATTCTGGGGGAGTTTAAGCATCTGCAGGATTGATTTGCCATCTCTCTTCCAGGTATGAGAGTGTGTGGTCCTGGGCCAGAACCGAAGCTGCAGGCACAAACAGGCTTCATGGGTTCCCAAGGGCCAAGAGCAGTATCCTTCAATTCAGAGCCACTGGTGCCTGGAGGACATCTGACGTTTTGCCTGACCAGGCACAAGCAGGTCATTTATTTCTGCAAAACCCTTCAGGGTCTGACCCACCAGGCTTGGTGTGGTGGTCCACAACTGCAAAATCTCCACGAGAACAAAGCCAGGAAGAGCCAACCAGGGTGCAGCTTCCATGTCCTGGGTTGGGACTAGCTCTCTACGGCTGAAGTCTATGCCCCGTCTCCTCTGCATTGCTTCAGTGGTCCTGATGAATCAGACTTGCTGTGGTTGAGTTACAGATCCTGCTTTTGCTTGAGTCGTCCTGTGGATCAGACTAGGTCAAAGACAGGGCTTAAAACTTATTCAAAGGACAAAATATTCAGATGACCATGATGCATCCTGTGGTTTAACTTTTGCAATTGTTTGGATGAAAATACAGCTGCAACTGAGACAAAGAATGTCCTAGAGTAATGGGGTCTTTCTTACGTCTTGCTTTCCAACGAAGGGCTGCCATGTGGACCCTCAGTGCATGTCATAGGCTGTGGATTACACCAAGTGAAAGCAGAATGTTTCTAAACTAAGAGGAAGGACTTGATTGATTATCGATCAGAAGGAAGACCACATACTCCTTCTCTTCCAACTCGGCCCAACTGTTGCAGGGCAGAGAGCACCCGCCATCTTCCCCGCTTGTCGTTCCATCAGAGTTTGCATCAGAAAAATGATACTGCCTACCACGAGAAAGAGTTCATTATCAGACCAGGACTTTTTCTGTTAAGATCGATTTTACTAAAATAGAACTGTACTGTTTACTCGTGGAACTTAAAAAATCTGAAAAAAAAAAAGCAACCAACCAACCCCAAACCACCTAAGCTGGATTGGCCTGCATGGTTCTCTTTCCTTCTGGGTGGGAGGAAGCAATCAGAACGACCCCCCAGGGCAGTCATGGAGGGACTAGGGAGGAAACCTCATCTTTCCTGTTGACTCTTATTCTGCCAGGCCCTCAAATGTGTGAATGAGCGAAAGGAACTGAGAGGTCAAAGCGGGGAGCTTTCTTACTGGGTTCTGTTGGGCTCAGGTCCCTCTCATTTCTCACAGGCACAGGTTTTCTCTTGTTTGTTGCTTTGCCTTGAAATGCAAGTTAAAGCAGATGGTGCCAATCGTGGTAATTAAATTATCTGTAGCCTTAGAGTGATTGCACTTGGAGGCAAAAAGCAAGATTCATTATGAGGAGCTAAAAGCCCTTTTCCACTTTGATGTGAACCACTTTGTTGACGTGAAAAATTTGATTGGGTTTCAGATGTTATTCACCGACAATCTCCAATTTAAGAAAATGTTAAGTTAATTTGCAACTCTAACATCCTCCAGTGTCAAGATCCACAAGGAAAAAGGATGCTTTAAAAAATTCTGAAATAGTATTATTATTGAAAGTAAAGGCATCCCTTTTTGCTTAGTATTGAGAAAAATTCTCCCATTTTACAAAATAAGGGAAGGTAGTGCAGTGACTTCCCGGGATCCCAGGATGGTGGGTCTGTTATAATCGTGTAATATTGACGAGATCAGCTGGGATGAATGAAAAAGTGATGGGAAGAAGAAAACTGTGTAAGCAAGAAAGAAAGTCTGGAGAGTCAATCACTGTTGTGAGAAGGAAGGAGAATTCACAGGATTGCAGTGGAGCGGTGATGAAATTGTCGGCATGATTGGTTTCCTTTTGTGACTGGAGAGCTGTGATACAGAGGAAGGGGCTGCCAGGACCCACGGCTCCGTGAAGGGAGCTTTCTTGAGAGAGTGGATGGCCCTTCGGACAATGAGACGGACCAATGTTTCCATCTGGAAAGTCCTTTACTGAATGGAAAATAAATGATGCCCAAGACAGGCCAAGCAAATGAAGTGCCCCAGCCTCCGCCAAGCCCTCAGTCTTCCTCCATTGTCCCACCCTCCAAACCTGGACATGGTCTAACTCTCCTGCAGCCAGATCAGGTAGGAGAGGGACTCATCTGGCGTGAAGGGGGGTGGTCAGGGAGGCCCGTAGTGAGCAGGGAGAGATATCACTGCTTCCTGCTGGCCTTGCAGGGGCTCAGGTGGGCAGAAACTCACCCACCAGGGAGGAAACCGGGGGGAGGTAGAAGGAGATCTGGAGGACTGGGAGGGCGGACTGGTGTAGGGTTGCCAGATAAAATGCAGGATACCCAGTTCATTCTGAATTTCAGAATGGCAATATTTTAGTATGAATATATCCCAAAGATTGCATGGGATCTACTAATACTAAAACAATGGTTATCTAAAATTCAAAATTAACTGGGTGACCTGCATTTTTATTCACTAAATCTGGCAATGATAGACTGGGGTAGGGTTGGGGTCAGGGAGGAAGGAGGAAGGGGCTCACATGCCCATGCAGAACCTTCTGGAATTCATGAGATAGGCTGTCTGGTAGAGGCAGTGCAGTGGGTTCTCAGATGCTGGCTGGGACTCTGCAAATAACTGTCAGGATGGCCAAGGCTTGAGTGGAGAGGGGATGTGTGTGGGTCCAGAGTGGCCGTCTAATCGCAGATCTGCTTTCAACAATGAGTTTGAAGAAAACATTCCATGTTCCCATGAGGCAAACGTGCAACAAAAATGAGCTCCAGTAAACACTTCTACATCTGGTCGGGTGGTTTGGACCTCGTAACAACACAGCTTTTCTGACAAATGTTCTTTACCATGAAACTTTATTTTAACAATAAAATAATCATAGCTAATGTTTATCTAATATTCACTGTGTTAACAGACACTATGCTAAGTGCTTTGCATATTTTATATCATTTAGTTGTCACAGAAGTTCTCGGTCATCTATTCCATAACTACTTGCTGAGTGAATTTCCAGGCCCTGGCTCAGTGCTTCTAGTCGTGACCGTAGTGAACAGTTGCCTGGTCCATATGGGGTGCTCAGAGAGTGGGGCTCAATTCCCACCATGCTGGATGTGTTTCATCTTCACAGTAACCCTTCACAGTCTGAATTTCAGGCCAATAATGAATAATTTCTTATTATAAATGTGTCCCAAATATTTCACGGGATATACTTGTACTAAAAAGTTTGTTATTTATCTAAAATTGAAATTTAACTTAGCCCTTCAGGAAACTAAAGCACAGAGAAGTTAAGGAAATGTTCAGAGTAACATAGCCAAAAGTAGATGAGGCAGGATTCAAGTCCAGGCCAGCTGTCCCGAGTCTATCCCTGACCTCTGTGTGTGCCACCTGACCACACTGTCTGCGAAAAGAGCATGACCCTGTAAGCTCTCGGGGAAGAAGTATTTAATTTGAGACCTGAATGCTGGTTGGGAGGGGAGACAAGGGAAGGATATTCCAGACAGAGGGACCGGCTTGGGCAGAGTCCCGAGTCGTAAGAAGCCCTCTCCAGTAAAAGGAGCAGCTATGTAATTTGTGGGGTTCAGTGCAAAACAAAAAGGCAGAGCCCCTTATTCAAAACTTATGAGGAATTTAAAGATGGCAACAGCAAAGTATTAAGCCAAGCACAGGGCCCTGGGTCATGTGCCCACGAAGCTGTGCTGTCCAGGAAGTAAAGCAGGTGGGGCTGGAGAAGATGAGAGAGAAGGAGAGCCTGAGGGGGAGAGATAGGCAGGGTGGTGAGCTGAGCCGGAGAGGCCACATGGAGGATTCCAGATTTTAGCATAAGGCTGATTGGAAGTCATGGGATTTCCATGGGGTGGTGACACGGTCAGACTGGCATTCTAAAAGATTTATCCGACTGCTGTGTGGAGCACAGATTCGGCTGGATGCTTGGTGACTCATTTGGCAGCTGTTGCAGCAGTGTAGGCAAAGCCTGTCAATGGCTCGTCTTGGGGCTGGGGTGGGGTTGGCAATGGAACAGAGAGAAGTGGGTGATTTGAGAGCTGCTTGGGAGAAGCAGCACTAGCAGAGAAAGTGAAAGAAGGGAGATCGTGGAGGAGATTTCCAGGTTAGTGGCTTGAGCACCAGAGAACAGGGGAGAGAGAGCTAGGGATGGAGTTCAAGGTGGACACGTGGGGCCTGTCACCCACAGGTCGTCCAAGTCCAGCTCTTGAGGAAGCAGCCGCAGATGTGGGTCTGAGCTGAGACGTGATTGGGGCTGGATATGCACATGTGGAAACTGTGGGTGGAGGTGGTAACTGAGTCTCAGCAGAGAATGTAGGTTGGGAAGAGGACGGACGGGGACTGGAGCCTCCCGACCTTCTGGCTGATGGAGACGAGCTGGCAGTGAGACCAGGAAGGGGCAGCCAGCGAGAGAGCAAATGAGGCGCTTTTTTATTTGTTAATGATTTGTGTTGCCAAATGCTGGAAACAAGAAATGGGAGGCAGTCCTCGAAGAGCAGTGCAATCTCAAATGAATGCTTTTGCTCCTTGGACACGTTCCAGATCCAGAAATAAAGGGCTAGAATTCTGGGTTAACAGGGCAGGAGACCGGCCATATCTGATTCTGTCTCCAGTTTCTCTTTGAAATCTTTGGGAGTCAGACTTGCTGCTCTTCCGCTGTTTCCCCTCCTCCTTCTTCTGGGTGCAGGGTAGGACTGCGTGTCTGGGCCAGGGATTCTAAGCAGGAGTCTTGGGCGTTGTTGCTGGGATGGAATGTTCGATTGCCAGGGAGAGACGCTGCAGGGCTCTGTACCCCCTGAGAATGAGGCTGCTCCATCAGCTCCATCCTGGGTTGTGGACCAGGCTGAGCCAAACCCTCCCTCCCACCCCTCCTCCAGCTGATCTTCGGTGGACACATAGCATGAGGAAGAAACAAACCTTCCTTGATTTACTCCGATGAGACTTGGAGGTGGTTTGTTGCAGAATGACCTAGACTATCCTGACTTACTTAAATACGAAGTGGCATTGGCACTATAAGCTACAGAGAAGACATGACGCTCAACGACTGGAAGGTTTTGTTGTCTCCCCAGTGTGAGATGGAGTGACCAGCACTGTTGTCAGCAGGAGGGGTTGCCTGGGTCCAAGGTGTTAGTCTTGGGGGCTAACGTCACTCCAGACTCACCGTCTCTTGGCAGATGTTGAGTTTCCAGGGACCTGTGCACCAGAGGGGACGGTAATGCAGTAATACATGGACTCTAAAAATACTGAAACACAAGGAAAAGGAGTGCTAGCAAAAGACTTGGAGGAAAGGCACAACTCTGAAAAGTATATACAGTCAGCCCTCCATTCCGGTGGGTTCCACATCTGCGGATTCAACCGCAGATCCCATGCTATGTTTACAACTCACAGTTGGTTGAACCCGTGGATACGGAACCCGGGAATACCCAGGGCCAACTAAGGGACCTGAGCATCTGAGGATTTTGGTATCTGGGGGAGTTTCTGGAACCAATCCCTTGGGGATACTGAGGGACTACTCTACTAGAAACTTTTGGCCTGAAAAGGTATAAAAGGGCAGAGCTAGAATGAAACAGGAGGAAGGAGAGAGAAAGGGAGAAGAGGATGAGAGGAAGACAGAAAGGTAACAGGAGTTGGTGGAGATCGGAACAGAATAGACAAAATCTGAAATGTAATAGCAGACATAAAAGCAGCACTTGAAGCAGAAAGGGAGAGAAATTCTGGGCAGAGAGTTGAATGAGCAGGATAGAAGGAGTTTAGGGGCTCTTTCAGAATCCAGAGGGAAAGGAAAACTATATATTTAAACAATAGACCACAACCAAGTGGTTTATTTTTGAAATAAAAGGTTGATTCAATAACAGAAAATTGATGAACGTAATTCATTACATCAGTAGGGTAAAGTTCATCATATCAGAAGAAAAATCATGAAATTCGGTTGCTGAAGCTAAAAAGGGCATTTGATTGCAACAGCATGGTTGGGCCTAGAGTGTATAATGTTAAGTGAAATTAGCCAGAGAGAGAAGGACAAACACTGCATGATCTCGCTCATATGTGGAATATAAACTAACACACGGACAGAGAGAACTGGTTGGTGGTTTCCAGGGGGAAGGGGGGTGGGGGTGGGCACAAGGGGTGAAGGGATGCATCTGTATGGTGATGGACAAAAAATAATGTACAACTAAAACCCCACATTGTTATAAACTATTAAGACATCAATAAAAATGAAAAAAAAGATAAAAAAATAAAACGGGCATTTGATAAAATTATTTTCCATTTATAAAAACAATAAGTATCACAAAACATATGTTAGCTGTAATTCAAAGCATACTTTCAAAAAATGATGAATAGGGGCCGGCCCAGTGGTGTAGAGGTTGGGTTCACCTGCTCCGCTTCGGTGGTCCAGGGTTTGCAGGTTCCGATCCTGGGTGCGGACCTAAGTACTGCTCATCAAGCCATGCTGTGGGGGCGTCTCATATACAAAATAGAGGAAGATTGGCATGGATGTTAGCTCAGGGCCAATCTTCCTCACCAAAAGTAAATAAATAAATAAAATAAAAGATATATATATTAAAAAGATGAAGATTATATAATTCAAGTTATATATAATTCAAATTATATAATTATATAATTCAAGCTGTTTAGCTTACTGTGGTCAGTGTTGAAACAGAGGGATTTGCACAAAGTGGGAACAACCACCTTGGCCTGTGTCTGCCCTGCCTTCCCATGAGGGGATTCCTCCCCAGGAAGGCCCAGGATCATGGCAGCGCTTCTCCTGCCTGCCGGGCTCACTCTTCTCTCCACGGGAAGAGGAGGACTCTCAGAACAGGAGAGGGAATGAGCCTGATACCCATGTCCTTTCTCATGGTGAAAGTTCAAAGATGGCTTCTCCCACACAGGCCTCCCTCTTGGCTCTCTCTCCCCTTCGCTCCAATACCTGCCTGCCTTGGTTCAAGGCAATCTCTGTCTCCTCTTACTCTTATGTCAGCTCACTGGGGGCAGGACACCCTGACCAACGCACTGCCCCCCCACCATTTTGCTTAGTTCTGCCCGCTAATATTTTATTAGTTAGACTCTGTAGGGAATAAGGGATGAGCATGGGACTCAGCCACCAAATCCATGCTAAACCTCCACCCTCTTGGTGCCAACATGGTGCCAATGGGATACTTCCATAGATCTAGCTTTTGGGGATCAACAACGCACATGTGGAGAGGGGCTTTGGTGGTGGCTGTGGTATCCTGGGTGGGTAGCTGGTTTTCCCAGGCAGGTACTTGCTGAGTAAGGCTGGGTCCAGTTTGTGCTGAGGCCAGGGGCTGGAGGAGTGGGTGTGCAACAGCTTGTATTGCACTTGCAGACTCAGACCTCGTGACGTTGAATGCAGTGGAGGTTAACCCAGGCTCTGGGGAACTGAATGCCGAGAAAAGGCAGTTTTTGGCAGGAGAAGCCCAAGACAGAGGTCAGAAATCCCAGAAACACACTACAGGCTTCAAAGGACCACGGGCTTCTATGAGAGAAAAATATATGACAACTAAACTCTTGATGGGTGATTTCTCCCAGATGAGTTGACATTCATAGGTCGTGACGTCCAAACAACAGGCACAAACTGACTGGCATTCAGACGAGCCAGAACCCAATATTTTTTTCTCATGTGGTCTCTCTGCCTTCCTTCCTCTAGATAAAACTAAGTGCCTGTAACTAGCCACAACAGTGTGTTCTAGACTATTATAGGTCAGGTTCTAGATTCGAATTTGCTAAAGATAGCTGTCAAAAGAGCTGAGAATTTCATCATCTTCTCTAAAATTTGTGGCGAGTAAGAATTCAACCTGAGAGGAAATGAAGGAGTTTCATGTATTCTAGCAAAAGCCAGCACAGCAGCATCCTCCAGCAGGAAGTCAACTGGACTCTGAGCAAAGCAGGACCCTCTCACCAGACCAAGGAGAAAAAGGAATAATTTTAGAGTTAAATTTCCTCAGACTTCAATCCATAAGGGGAAAGAGATTTAATTCTCATAATTTCATAATTAAAGAGAATTTACAAATTAAAAATATGCTAACCAACACCGTTTTCATATTATTAATGTACATTTTGGGGGTATTTTTTGTTGGCACTTAGTCTCATTATCTAATTGCTGAAGAGCCACAACTCAACAGCGTTGGATGTAATTTGAGATGAATTTAATTAGGACATGTATGCTTGTTTTCAGGAGTGAGGTGTGAACTTGGGGTTAATTTATCTAGCACCCTGTTCCAATTTCAGAGGTTCCTGGAGGCAAAGGTGGAATCATCATCCACCAGACCAAGGTGGATATGTGGGAGCTGGTGAGGGGTGTGGGCATGCATGGCTGGTCACCTCCTGTTATGGACTGAAAGTTTGTGTCCCCACAAATCCACGTGTTGAAGCCCTAACCCCCAATGTGATGGAATTAGGAGGTGAGGCCTTCTGAAGGTCATTAGGTTTAGATGAGGTCATGAGGGTGAAGGCCCCATGATAGGATTGGTGCCCTTATATGAAGAGAAAGATACGCCAGAGCTTGCTGTCTCTGCCCTTTGAGACACAGTCATCTGCAAGCCAGGAAGACGGCTCCCGTCAAGAACAAAATTTTCTGGTACCTTGATCTTGGACTTCTCAGCCTCCAGAACTGTGAGAAATAAATTTCTGTTGCTTAAGCTGCCGAGTTTATGGTATTTTGTTATGGCAGCCCAAGCTGACTAATACACCTTCTCTCCAGGGACAGCCACTGCCCGGTTGATGGTAGACTAGGGAGTAAAGCCAAGGGATTAAGTGAAAGAAAGCCTAGGCTTCTGAGGTGGGCCCCTTGGCATTTCACGTTTTTATGAGCGAATTTCTGTCTCACTTCCTCCAAGGGAGCAAAGTTAGTGCTGCATTCCTTCTCCACTTGCTCCTTCCCTTAGAAACAAGGTTTTCTGATGGGGAGGCTGGAGTGCCTACAGTCTCCAGGGCCACATATGACCTCTATCTCGCTTGATTATCTCAAGCATTCACTGTGTCTGGGGAATGATGCTGTGAACATCTTTGAAAGTCCTGCCCTATGAACTTCTTCCAATCATTTTATGGCCTCTCCATCGACACCCAAGCTGGTATCAGTGGTTCTTTCTTGTGCAAATGTAACGCATTCCTATTAAAGGACAGTTTTCATCCTAGGTCTAAATTTCTTATTTCACTCTACAAGGTGCATCATTCTCCTCAGATGTCTATAGACAACTACTGTCTTCTGGGGTTCAGACTCAATATCTGTGGTTATATGATATCCCAGTCATAGATGTTGTTTCTGTGGGGGTTGCCAGGAGAGGGGTTGAGCAAGGCAATGTTTATTGAACTGTAATTGAGGAATTACAGAGGATGAGCAGACAGTGCCTAACCTCTAGAAATAAACGAATCCTTCAGCGTGCAGGTGGAACATGGGTTTGGAATCTACAAATGAAAACATGTTTATATGCTTTCATAGTTTATAGAATGAGGAGGGGCACACAGAGGTGATTAATTGAGAAAAAACTTTTGAATAAAAATATATCATATTTATTCAAATAAAAAATAATTTGTATTCAGAGCAGAAAACTGGAAAAATGAAAAAACAATCACAAGCACTAAAATAAGTAAATAAATAAATAGAATTATCTGTGGTGGTACCACCCAGGAGTATGTGCTATGAACACTTTGGGGGAAGACTTTTTAGCCTGTTTTTGTAACTATAATTTAATTTATTGTTATCTTTTTTTATATAAAAATGGTGTGATGACATGTATGCTTTTGTAGATTGGACAGAAGATATACGAGGAAAATACTAACCAAAAGAAAGCCATTGTGGCTATTTTATCAAGGTACTGAATTAATTGCATTTCTAACATCAGCAGCAAACATTTAGAAAATATATCTGAAAAAATGTCAAGGAATAAATCTAAAAGAGATGTGTAAGAAAAAATAATGAAAATTTATTTAAAAAGTCATGAAAGAAGACCTAAGTGAATGGAGAGATAAACCATGTGCATGGATAGGAAGACTCAATTTCATCAAGATGTGAATTCCCAAAAAACTAATGTATAGATTTAATGCATAGCGAGTTTTTCTTGTGTCAAGTAGTATTCTAATATAATATGGTTTTAATGAGTTTATAGAATTCTATGATGTAGACATATCATAATTTACTTAATCTCTAATTGCTTGATATTCAGATTTTTTTTCTGTTTTTCATTAATATAAAATGTGCTGTGTTGAAACTCCCTGAATATAAGTTATCAAATGTATTTCTAATTATTCACTTGGTAAAAATTTTTCAAAGTAAAATTACTAGGCCAAAGGAGATAGCCTTTTTTTTTTTTTTTTTTTTTAGTGAGGAAGACTGTCCCTGAGCTAACATCAGTGCCCATCTTCCTCTATTTTGTATGTGGGACGCTGCCACAGCATGGCTTGATGAGTGGTGTGTATGTCCGTGCCTGGGATCACGAACCTTCGAACCCTGGGCCGCCTAAGCGGAGTGCACGAACGTAACCACTACGCCACTGGGCTGGCCCCCAGGACGTAGCCATTTTTAATATTTATTTTCAATTTGCCCACCAGAAATATTTTGCCCAATATTTTACTCCTTCTGCCAAGTTTGCCCATTTCCTCACATCCTCCCTAATCCTGGGTGCCATCATTCCATTGATTTTTGTTAATTGGACAACCAAAAGGTATCCATTCATTCACTGTTACACCTTGTGCTCTGTGGAGCTGAGGGACATCCCAGCATAATGTCTGGTACATATTTGGTGCATGAGAAATATTTTTGAATAAAAGAATGAAAGGCAAAATTGAAATTGAGGAAAGATTGTTATACATTTTCTCCCATGTACTGATAAGACAGTAGAAGAATATGCAGGAACTAGCATTTATCTCAGACTGTCCAGATGCTGGCTCTAGGGTATCACAAGATATCAAAATGTGCCGTGTGCTCTAATAGGAAAGCAGCAGAGCGAGGTGGAAAGATCAATGAAACAAGATCCCCCTGTGACCCCGGCAAGTTGCTTCTGCAATGCTCAGTGATCTCAGTCGAGGAGGGAGGAATTAAAGTAAATGGTCTCATGGGCCCACTTTACCTCTAAAATGCCGTGTTTCATCTCCCAGTCTTATTTCATCGTCATATCACAATCCAAGGGAAACTGTGACATCACAGAGTAGTGATTAATAAAGCATTTAAAACCTCGGAACCCCTGTAACTTGTGGGCAGGTGCTAATGTGCACACCACGCATTGGACCTCACTTTTGGATATTAAGAAGAGTGGCCCTACGCCCTGGATAGTTGCTCCTTCCTTTGGCCCCTTTTCTGTCCTTGCAGTGGGTCTGAAGAATGAGTTTTGACAACTGATGCCCCCTTTAAAACAAGTACAGGTTTCCCACCCAGAATATCTTTGCTATTTTGTAAAGTAAGTCACTGACGTTAGTGTTTCAGCCACACTTTACGATGGCCAATGAGGACCTGGGCTAATTTTATGATCATATCTACTACTATCTAATTTGTTTACAGAAAGCCAAACATTCCAGATTTATAGTTTACATTTTCTCTAGCTTTCTTGGCATAAATTACCTGCATATTTTTGTGTGTATAAACTACAGGCATCTCAATTTTAATACATTTTTAAAGGTTGGATCTTTTGAGTGAATGCCTGTTTCTCTTGATAACTCAATGTTAATGTTTTAATTTTCGGGATGACCCCTGGAGACCTGAGTGAGGTTTACCCCCATAAACGCTGAACACTGGGAGACCCCTGCCTGGCGAGTCGGGTGGGAGAGCCCTGAGCCATGGAGTTGGTACATTCTTTCTCAGACATATTTCTAATGACAGTGGCGATTAATTCATAAACCTCAGGGCAGATTTTTAGTGACATTCTACACAAGTGAAAAAGTTGATCTTTAGTTGTTGCTTCAATTAAGTACATGAATGCAAATTCTGAATTTAAACCCAGAAAGAAATATATTATAGATTGTTTTAGCACTAAGATCTCATCTGTGGTTGATTTTCCAAGCACACCCTGGCTCCGAGTAGCCCAAACCCAACGTCCCACATTCCCCGACTTGGGCTCTGCTAAGTGTCTGTGAGTGATTGGCTGGCATGGCTGTGTCCCTGTCTGTAAACCCATGTGCCCCCTAGACCTTCTCTCTGTGTCCTTCAGATGGTTCCATCATACACTGTGTGGCCTCGTGCTGTTCCTTGGGCAGAATCTGTGATCAAGTTATTAACCAGACTCCAGCAGAATCCATCGTAGTGGGACACTGCCACTGCCACATTGTCAGTCCAAGTGCCATCACAGCAGCTTACGGAGCGCAGTCGTTGATGAAGGAGTGTGCATTAAACCTCACATTTTGGAACTTTGCTGACCCCAGAGTGGCTAAGTTGACAAAGTGCAAAGTGATGATGTGCTGCTGCTTTGTGAAGATGCAGGAAGCTGAAAAACAGGAACCAATCTGAAAATGGTCGAGGTTTATGTTTTTTAAAGAATCCACCTTAGCCTTCAGATAAACCTTCTACAAACTAAAATGGGATGAAAAACCTTATGGAGGCCTAAGTGAGCAGACCCTATAAAAATATCCTCTTTAAACCAAGAGAAACTTCCAGTTCAAGCAGAATTCTGTCTCTGCTTTTATTACTTAAAGATGCATAATATATGGGGGTTTTGAAAACTTTAAAAAGTACTAGATAAAGGGTAATGATTACTAATGCCTTCAATACTGTCAGGGATCAATATGGTAACTGCAATTCAATAAAGAAGAAATTGGCAACTTCCCCTGTTCTGAGAAATGCCAAGCATACTCTTTTCCTGGTTTTATTCCAGATGTTGCAGAAGCCCCTCTTTACCCTGCCCCAGGGCCACAGGCAGGGGAGATGTCCCCCACCGCGATAGGCTTGGAGGGCTGGCTGGGGCTTCCGCCTGGACAGCACATCACAGCACAGAACATCATTATTCAGGGAACGTGGTCCCAGGAGCCACACTCTGAAGTACAGTGTCCATTTAATCATTTTCCAATCTGTTTCCCTTGTGAAATTCATTACTTTTCATGGAAACAAATATCTGTCAAAATATCATATTAGGATGCCATTTGAAGATTCTTATATCCTTAGCAATAATGACTGCACATCCTTTTTTCCTTTGAAGGAGAGGTGATGAGCCTCTCTGAGGACGTCTTCTTGACCTTGGGGTTGTTTTCTTGTCATCAGATGGTAAACACCCTTAATTGGTTCAGGATGCCCTACCCCTGGGCTCTAACCATGCTCATACAAGCAGAGGCCACTGCAGAGAAGTCAGACCAAACTCAATTACACTTTCCAGGACAAATAAAGTCCTCAGATGAGAGGCAGAATGTTCTATTACAGCTCATAAAAAGTGCCAGGTCTCTAATATGCGGTTATACTAACATGTTCATTAGGAGAAGTGGCTGTATCGAGTGGCTGAGACAGAGAGCATAGACATTTGCTTCTGCCGTTTGATATTTGTCTCACATTTTATTATCCAGAAAGCATGAAAGAAATACAGATGCAAATACAATCTGCAGATGATCCTCGTGGCCCTGAACCACCTCCGCTCTACATACGCCCTGGCTCAGGGGAGGGATGCAGGTGGGATCTTGGTCCAGAGTCAGGATTTTGCCACTCATTCCTCCTCCTGCTCACCTTGCTCCATCTGCCACCGGCCTCCCACCCTTTCTTCCCAGCACACTCCCTGCTGTGGAGCAGAAATAAAAGGAGAACGGGTGCCCAAAGACCGGCAGCCAAGTGTTCTGCTTGGTTCTCTTTATGACACCTGGCCCCAGAGGGAGCCTTGACTGTTGGATGATAATGTCCCACGATTCACAGAGAAGAGTGAAGCCTCAGCTCCACCTTCTCTGCTACGATGACTGAATTCTGGACCCTCCACAGGATGCCCACTCTCGTCCCTGCTCACACCCCACTGAATCCACCCTGCCCCAATCACTCATGCTCGCTCACAACCCTAGAACCCAGATCACTTTGAAGAAAATAGCAGTGGCAGCTGAGTCAGCTGCTCCTATAAAAGCAAATGTGGACTTGATTTAACCAGCTGATTCTTAGACTAAGCCACAAATTTACTGTCAAACTGTTCTCGCTCCTTCTCATAAACACATTTCAATTGAAAAACACAATTTCAGACTCGAGGTGAGACAAACCATCCAGCTGGGCTTAAATGGAAATAAAGAGGAACAAAGCATGAGAGCACATTGGGCAATAACAAGACATCTAAATCCATTCTGGGACCAGAGGCAAAGAGCGCAATTCATGATGACCAGGCAGACAGGCACATTTCACGGTCTAAACTGGAGCCACGTGGGACTGGCGGCAGAGGAGGGAATGAAGCTGGGTTCTCCAGAGTCCTCTAGATGGAGACAGCTTGTTGTGGTCCAGCAAATGATGATTCATAACCACTCTGGCAGAGAACAAAGCAGAGAGCTGCTTTTCACAGAGACATGGCCCCAGCTGCCTTTCGAGCTCCTTCCCTGGGGTGTCTGGCACGGACTTGGTTCTAGTTTTCAGGTTCAATGTGCTTTTAGTTGGGGATGTCCATGGATGGTGAAATGTCTAAAATAATTATTAATTTATTTGTTCATAAGTATTGTTTAAACACTAATTTTGGATCAGGCATAATGCTAGGCACAGAGATAAAATATGAGAAAGTGGATCTCATGAGGAATAAAGCCTGTGGGTGAAAGCAGCCAGTGACCAAATCACCACCAAAACAGCTGTGCTCTTCATGCCATGAGACTGTGTAATTGAGGGAAGTGATCTCCTAGGGAGGTATGAGGATGTACAGAGTCTTGTGGCCAAGTGAAGACTTGTGGTCTTCATCCTAAGAACAATGGGAAGTCATTTTAATGTCCCTCAAAATGGGAAGGATATTAGGCAGTGAGGCAACACGATCAGTTTTGACTTGTTAAAAGATTGCTCTGTTGGATTAGAAGGTACAAGAGTGGACATGGATGATCAGATGGGAGAGGACAGCAGTCACAAGGGCAGGATATGATGACAGCTGGACAAGAACAATGGTGGAGATCTGGAAGAGAGAGACTTAGGAGGTGAAATCTCCAGGGCTTGGTGCAGGATGACCTTTGGGTAGGTGGATAAAGGAGAGACAGGGGTTTGGGTGGATTGTCCTAGTGATTGGATGGTTTCTAGTTCCTAAGAAAAGGAATGCTGGGGAGGACCAAGTTGGAGGAGAAGATCATGAGTTAATTTTTTGGACATGCTGAGTTTGAACATCTATGACTTGCAGGAAGAGATGCCCAGTAGGCTGTTAGATGTATATGAGTTTGGAGCATAGAGGAGAAGTTTGGGCTGAGATAAAACTTTATGATTGGACTGCAGGTGGCATGAGGACACAGAAGAGATTTCCTAGAGAGAAGATATAAACAGAGAGAAGGAGCCTTGAGAGTCCTTAATATTTAGAGGCCTGATAGAAGAGGGAGGATGTGTAGATGGGAAACAGCAGCCACGAGTGTGTAGGAAGATGGGTTGTGTCATCTAACCCCAAGAAGAGAGTCTCCACATAGAAAGGTCTGCTCTGAGTACAATGGACCCTGAAAAAACTCATTAAAGATGTCACCATCGCTGGTGATTTTAACAATGACTTTTGGTGGAGTGATGAGGGCACAAAGCTGATGGGAGCCAGTGAAGAATGAATGGCGGGTGAACAAATGAAGACAGACCTGTAAAGACAAATCTATTGGCGTTTGGCTAAAATTGAGATGAATGTGATCTAATTTCTTCATCGCTTCCAATACAGAAGAATATGGGTGGAGAAAAGGTCCTTCAGTTAATCCATCTAGGGCAGGTGCTCATCCTTTCTCAGAAAGGTAATTCTCTGACTACCAGCATGTGGTCTGGCCGTCCCAGCACACATCATGCTCACTGTGGGAGCAAAAACAGGGGCAGAGGGACTAATTTCTCAGTGGGGCAGGAATCTTTGGGGAATTAGAGGAGAAAAATAAAAATGTGAATTCCCTTGATTTGATGATCTTAATATCCTAGGTGGGTGTTTCCTATTCTTGAGTGTCTAATCAACCTTCTCCTCAGTACTATTTCTATTTCTCACTGTAAATCAATAGGGACAAATCAAGGATAGTAATAAACACAACCTGTGTTGTGGACAAGAAGCCACATCAGAATATGGAGAGATGGAATGGTTTCCTATGGGCAAACATGTCAGAGAAGAGTGCATTTTATCTCCCTATCTGTTTAATCTGTATGCAGAACATATCACACGAAAAGCTAAGTAGACTCAGATGGAGTGAAAACTGGTGGAAGAAATATCAACAATCTAAGCCACGCAGATGGCACCATCTTACTGGCAGAAAGCAGCAGTGACTTGAAACGACTTCTGACGAAAGTGAAAGAAAGTGGCAAAGCAGGGCTGCGATTGAACATCAAGAAGACAAAGGTCATGACCACAGAAGAACTGCACAGCTGTAACGTAGACAGTGAAGACACTGCGCCTGTTCAAGATGTCCTTTACCCTGGCCCAGTCACCAATTTAAATGGAGGCCGCAGCCAAGAAATCAGGAGAAGACTGAGTCGGAAGGGCTGCGATGGAAGAATTAGCAAGGATCGTCAAGTGTAAGGAAGGGTCATTAGAGACCAAGGCCAGGGTTATCCACGCCCTCGTGTTCCCAGTGACCACGTATGGGTGGGAAGGCTGGACGGTGAGGAAGGCCGACCGGAAGAAGATGGGTTCGTTTGGCATCTGGTGTTGGAGGAGACTCTGCGGACACCCTGGGTGCCAGAAGGATGAACAAGTGGGCCCCAGAGCAAATGAAGCCTGAACTGTTGCTGGAGGCAAAGATGTCAGAACAGAGGCTGTCCTACTGTGGGCGCGTCCCGAGGAGACAGGATTCTTTGGAAAAGACAGTAATGCTGGGGAAGTAGAGGCGGCAGGAAGAGAGGAAGACAAATAGGAGATGGACTGATCCACAGAGGAAGCCACAGGCCTGAGTCCACAGGGGCTGAGGAGGGCTGTTGAGGACAGGACCGTGTGGACAGCAGTCATTCGTAGGGCCGCCAGGAGACGGAGCCCACTTGACGGCACGTCACAACAATAACGAATAAACAAATTTTATAGTAAATGAAAAACACTGTAGTGTTACTGGCTTCTCAAAGCAGCCGTGCCTGCAGAGGAGAGGGTCTACTGCTTCCTTCAGAGACGAAACTAATGGGGCTCAGAGCGGGGATGATGTGTTTCCACATTTGTAGAGCTGCTACGTGGCAGGGTCAGAACTTGTGACCTAGTTCCCTTTCCAGCCAAATATTAGGAAGCCCACACCAAAGAGGCCTTCCCCAGCCCCTGCCTCTCTCTGCTCTGGCCACTACCTCGAGGGAGCTACTTGGGAGACACAGGCCATGGACACCTGCCTTGTGGGGAGCATCAGCACACAGACCTCTCAGAGGGGCTGGGGGCAGTGACTCACCTGGTGGGTTCTAGGCCATTCCGAGGAGGCTTGGCATGGCACCAGGGTTACCACATTGGTCCTGCTTATGCTTGTGCTGCAGTGAGCAGATGGTCCCAGGATCTCCCTGGCCTGAGTCAGCCAGGCGCTCCCAGCCTTCCCCAAGCTGAAGGGATAGTCACCCTGACTTGACTTTTACCCCCAGCCCAGCCAAGACCCTTCCAGCCCAGGTGCTTCCTCAGAGACCTGCTCTGTCTCTAGACACCGTTCTCCAGCAAGTCTCCAAGAGACTCCCTAGGCCACTGGTCAGGGGCCCTTGGGGGGGCACAGCCAGACAGAGGTGGCAGGCACAGGTAAGGTTCCAAACGCCTGAGTAGAACTCAGGTTCTACTTTCTCAGTTCAACATCTTTCTCTCTCCTCTAATGTGCACAGCCTGTAAGGAGCAGAGAGGGGACTGAGAACATGGTCCCAGTTCTTGGGGGCAGAGAGGGGACTGAGAAGATGGCCCCGAGGAGCTCATTCCAGAGTGATGGAGGACACAAAACAATCTGCAACGATTCAGGAACCGCCAAGTGCTGGGCCAGAGGCCCACAGTGAAGGCACTGGGGTGGGTAGACTTGAAATGGATCACGGGGAGAAGTGTGGTGTTTAGCCACAGGGCCAGATGCACACAACATAATCACAGGAAAAAGTCCAGCAGGATGGAGGAAGAGGACAGTGATCCAACCAGGAGGGGAGCTCTGGGGATGGGGATCATGAGGGATTAGTTTGGTGGAAACAAGCAGTGAAAAGCAGCAACAGAGCCTGAGTCTGGGAAGACAGAAGCAGTCAGGCCAGGGGGGCCTTGGATGCCAGGCCTAGGAGCCTCGCCAGGAAGGTGACAGTGCTCAACTCCTGCTGCAGGCTGTGGAGACCCCGGTTCCAATCCATGCCTGCCAGTGGCAGCGTGACTCCGGACAAGGATCAGTGGCTCTGATGGGTCCGTGGCTCCCTTCGTCCCCCTGTAAAATGACAACATCACTGTCACATGGGAGGAGATGGAGAGCAGGCAGGGTATTAGTAATGCTCCCTGATACAGGTGGACCTGTCCCAAGGAGCCGGGGACTTCTGACCTTGGGGCATGCAGAGTGTTCCTCACGAAACTCATCACTTCATCTTCTTCTCTCTCTCGACTCTGGATGTGAAGGGCGAGATGAAGGACGAATGCTCTCCATGTGATTTGGGAATGGCAGTAGAGGGGTCTCATGAGGTTGTCCCTTGGCTGTGAATTTTCCCATCAGGGTGACACAAGGACATTCTGCTTCATTGACACTTGAGCCTCACCACTTCTCTTAATATGCTTGATTTAGTGCAACTTTCCATGGAAATTCTGCATCACCAGCTGACACATAACTAAAGAAATTCCAAAATGAATATACTCTGCTCTGAAGCAAAATATCTGTCAGTGCTTGGCCCTGAATCTCAGGCACAATCCCTGGAACTTACACAATTTATGGAGGCTGTTATTATTTCATTTCTTCAGAGTTTCAAGACTTGGAGCTTAATAACATGTCACATAGCTTGAGCCACCGCATAACAGGCTGTGGCAGCTCTTGAACACATTTGGAAGTTTACTTGGTGTGACAAGAATGAATATAAAATTATTTGCAATACCAACGAAAATAAAATTTTTATTTCCATCAAGAAAGCTCTCACCCATGGCGCTGGCTGTCGCTCAGCAAGTGGAGATGGTCCAGGAAGCATCCTCCACTGCACCTGCAGCCTCAGCCTCCTTGGGGCAGGCCTGATGCAGAGAGCCAGGTGGCCAGGGAGGTCCCCACTGTTGCCTGGGTCCCCCACTCTCTGCTTCATTCTTCTTCACCATCAAGCAAGGTGTTGTGGTTTATCAAGTTTTCCCTAAAGTGTCTCTGCCTGTGATGTAGAAGCCCTCTTCTGACTGTGGTGATACTGCTAGTCCATAATAGTGGTGGAAACAAATGCTGATTTGAACTAACCAGGCCCTTTTTGTTCATGTCATCCGGTATTATGTCATGCACTATGTTAGGTCAAGTCTCCGGGGTGATTAGACACCACTAGGGCCTGGTTGGCCCATCTGAGGTCAAGCATCTCTTTTCACATGGCTAAGGCACTGATGCTGAGTTTTCTCCCGTTCATCCCTTCATCATTCACCAAATATCTATCTGTCTAATCTCTCTTTGACTCTTTCTGTTTCTGTCTCTCTGTTCCTCTCCTCTCCTCTCTCCATCTCTCTCCATGTGTGTACTTTTTTCTCATTGTGCATGCTTAATAATGCACGGGGGCGGGGGTGGCCCCACACAGCTCTAACGGTAACCACTGGGTGGGTGACCTACAGGTAGGAACATAACTTCTGATGTATGACTCTTCTGGTTAGCTATTGGTGCCTAAAACAAGCCAACACAATTTAATGGCATGAAGTGGCAAAACTTGTATTAGGCTTAAAATTCTGTGGTTCTAGAATTTGGAGGAAGTGCAGCCTGGCACCTCCCTTGATGGGCTTGTGGGGCTGGAGCTGGCTGGGTCCACTCAACTGGGCTCATGTATCTGTGGCTTTGATTCTCCTCCATGTGGTGTGGCTGGAGTCGGAATGTCCAAGATGGCGTCTGGCCCCTGGGCTGGGATGGCTGACAGAGCTGGAGGCTGGCTGGCATTGCTGTCTCTCCACAAGAGGCTGATATGAGCTTCCTTAGAGCATGGTGGCTTACGGTAGTCAGGCATTTAACACGGCATTTAACGTAGTTTTCTCCTGAGGGAACATTCCAAGAGACAGCAAGTAGAAGCTGCTGATTTCTTAAGACCTGGGCTTTTCCCTTTCTTTGTATTCTGTTGGTCAAAGCAATGAGAGATCCTCCCTAGATTCAAGGGGAAGGACTAGAGACCCACTTGTCATGGAGTGAGTGTCAAAGAAAACGTGTCTTAATCCGCCACAGCAGCTCCTGCTGGGTAACCCTGTGATTCACTGGTTTGTGCAGAGTTCACGGAAATTGGTTTAGAAGGAGACCGAACAGGAAGGAAAGAGGGAGAAGTCTAGATTTTCTGGTGTGTTAGAACCACCAGGGAAAGCTGCTGAGGGAAGCAAAATGAATTACACCTCAGGAAAATTCCCCTCCACACTCACTGCAGGAAAGGTGACCCCTCTTGATGACATCTGCTTCCCTTCCTCAGGCCCGAGAGCCGTGTGGCCTGGCTGTCAGGAAGCTCAGGGTGAACTGCGGGGTCTGGTGGGAGCAGCAGGATGTAGACCAGGTTTTCCCATCAGGCCTGATCACATCCTACCTCCCACTGCCCTCAGCAGCCCCACCCAGGGGCTAGCAGTAGTCTCTGGCCTTTTAATTTTGGTTTAAATGCATTTTCATTTTATAGCATCAGTGTTTCTAAAGCTATTTTGGAAGTGGTCTAGGTATAAATAAACATGCGAATAATTCAAATTTAAAAACTGCTTCACGGAGGAAAAGGATCTCAGACAATGGCCACTCAGGGCTTCCAGCCACTGCTGGGTTGAGCTGAGTTCCGCGGTCAGATACTGTCCCTGCTGATGCGTTGGGACTGAAGTGTGAGGCTCAGACATTTCTGAGTGGTTCCAAGAATGGGCTCCTGCTGCACCTCCTGGGCCCGCACAGATTACCGTGTCGTTTCTGCGTCTCTCACGCCCTCCACAGGGAGGCTTGCAAATACATTGGGGGTGACTGTCAGTGAGCACTGTCTGCAGGTATAAAATGGTGCCACTTTCAAAATCAGGCCACCGGGGAGCAACTCCTGTGAACCCGCTCGGAACCCATCACCAACTGACTGTCTAACGTACAAAGAGAATTATGCGGCTGCCACGGAGGATGCTGCATGGCTGAAATGAGCGTTCAAACCGTCACATTCTATCTGCGTCAATGATTAAGTGGAGATCATAATCCAAAGGTTTTTCAAACACATTTTCCCAAATTTGCTTCTAACTACTCTTAATTATGGATACTGTCCCAATCCCATCCTTAATAAGATCAGAGAATTCTTCTCCAGGGAGAAATAATTCTCGTCACAAACCAGAGTGCCAGCAATGTGAGGATCATGACAGTAAAGGAAACCAGTCCTCAAAGGTGTTAAATCTTGGGGGCCAATGAGCATCTTTCAGCGCCTTCCAGGGAAGGCTGAGGTGCGAGCTGGGGAGGAGGAGTCTCTGGGTGGTTAGAGGCCTGCTCGGCGGAGGTCCAGGCAGCAGAGGGACAGGCAGGCCAGAAACAGCGATAGCAGCAGAGATGTGTGGGAATGATCTGGGACGAGGTCCTCCCGCACTGTTTCCCCTCACTCTCTGTTCCTCAATTCTGGCTCCAAACCCTTGAAATATCTTACTTCAAAACATAACATAACAAAAAGCATAGATATATAAAAACTGCTTTTTGCAAAGAGGAAGTCCTGCATTAATAAGATATAATTTGGCCCTTGATGTTACCACCCATGAACAGTTTTACAGCTTCCTAGGCAAGGGGGTGGGCCTGACCTTTGGCTCCTCACATCTACCCAGTGCCAGAAATTTGCTGGCACCCCTGTGCTCTGTCCCCCACACACTGCTGAGAGGGTCTGTAGAGGAAATTTGTGCAGGGAATCCTGGGGATTCTTGGGACTAAGACAAGCAACACCCATCCTTCTCTCCTGAGTGGCATCCTCCCCTACCCCAGACCCCCACTTTGGTTGATTAGCATTATCTAGATGTAATATATGAGCAGATGAAAGAAATCTTAACCCGTGTCTTCTTTTCTCTGGATTGAACTGGTCCATCACCAACTCTGACCTTTGGAAATCTGAAACTCCCTTCAAATACTTCCCTCCCTCCACTTCTCCTGTCCAAGGATGTTTCTTGTAGGCTTACCTGGACCATTTTCTCTCAACTAGGTTCTCTGTACCCACCATTCCTTCACCTTCTTCCCCAACCCCAACTTCCAGAATTATTTCCTAAATATATATATAATTAGAGTAATGCCATGTCTTATGTGTTTTAATTTAAATATATTCAAGTGTACACCTTCAGAAAAAATATACATATATTCACAAAAGAGACAGAACAATTTAAAATGTCCAGACAATGAGAATATGGCTCAGAGTGCACGACTGTCCAGCACACGAGCCTGGCGTCCCCGCAGCAGGACTCAGTTCCTGTGTGCCTCCCTTCAGGTGAGCACCTCATCACAGTATTAATTGCTGTTGACGATGTGGTAGAGAGCCTCCAGGACGGACCCAATGACTCCTGCCTCCTGGGATTCACTTCCTTGTGTAATTCCCGGCCCTTGAGTTTGGGCTGGATCTAGTGACCCACTACAATGCCTAGGATATGGCAGAAGTGTTGGGCCTTTACTTCTGAGAGTAGTTTACAAAGAGGACGTGGCTTGGGTCTTGCGTGATCTCGCTCACTCACTCACTCTGTTGTGAGCAGCCCTGTGGATACACCCACATGGGAAAGGACAGAGGAAGGCCTCTGGCCAATAGCCAGAGAGGAACTGAGGCCTCAGTCAAGAATCCTGTGAGGAACTGAATCCTGCCACCGATTGTGGGAGTGAGTGTAACGCAGATCCTCCCCCAGCACAGCCTTCAGATGAGACTGCAGCCCCAGCCAACACCTTAACTTCAGCCCCGTGAGAGCCTTGAGCCAGCTAAACCTCACCCAGATCCCTGACTCCTGAAAAAGCTGTGGGACAATGATTACTGCCTTGTTTTAAACCTCTAAGTCTTGGGATCATTGTTACATGGCAATAGATAATGAATACACAAGAAAACTGGTAATTTTAGGGATTTTTCAAGAGTAATTGCCTGGCAATAACGTCAAGTTCCACTACTTACTAGCTGTGCGCACTTGTAGAAACTCTTTACCTCTCTGGACTCAGTTTTCTCATCTGGTGTACAGGTATGGGGGGTCTCCACTTGACAGGTGTTGTAGGGGTTATATGAGATGATAATCTTCAAATGCTTAGGGCTGTGCCTGGTATACAGAGTGAGTGCTCCATACATGTTTGCTTTTACTGTGATTCCTTTTTCGTGAAATGTCCAGAATAGGCAAATCTTTAGAGACAGAGAGTAGATGAGTGGTGGTCAGGGGTGAGGCGAGGAGAGAATTGGGGTGACTGCTAAGGGGTGTGGGGCTTCTTGTTGGGTGATGAAAATGTTCTAAAAGTGATTTTGGTGATGGCTGCACAATTCTCTGAATATGCTAAAAACCACTGAATTGTGTGCTTTAAATGGGTGAATTATGTGGTATGTGAATTTTATATCAATAAAGATGTAAAATTTAAAAAAAAGAGTAATTGTAATGCTACACAGCTTTTGCCTGATCCCGAGTGAGTGGGATGGAATCTTTCCTATGGCTCCCACAGGCACCCTGGGCTCTCCCCAAGCACATGTCCTCAAAGTGACCCAAATACCCGGCTCTCCTCCTGCCCTGCCATCTCCTCTGAGTGTCTTTTGTACTCCTTGCCCTCCCCGAATTCCCCATCCGTCTCTCTGGGCTCTGTCCAGGTGACTTGTCTGAGGAGCCCTTGTGTCTTGGATGGCACTGCCCAGGCAGCCGGGACTCAGGGCCTCCCTGTCACTCAGCGTTTTGGGGAAGTGCTTGTGCTCCCCATCCCCAACCACTGCACTCACCTCCCTCGGGGAGACTGGATCCCCTGGCTTGCTAAAGTCGGTGTAAATGGCAGTTTTCAAATACGGTGGAGCAAGATGTTTTGAAGCAATCAAGGTGATATTTTGACCTGGTCTCGGAAATTCTTTTCAGTTTTAGCTGATTTATATTTAAGTGATGTGTTGGTGCTCAGCTGCTGGTTTGCTTTCATATTCATCTTACCATCACCGATTTCCTCTTGCTGCAGGACAAACTACTCCAAAGCTTCACGGCTCAACACCACAAACATTGATTACTGTAGCTTATACCATCTGCAGGTTGGCTGGGGGCCAGCATATCTAAGGTGACGTGGCCCATCTTGGCTGGACTTGCTCATCATCTGTTAATGGACTCCCTCATTGGTCTGTGGGTCAGCTGGGGGCTCTGCCCTGGGCCAGGCTGGGCTGCACACATTTGGTTCCACGGGTCTCTCATCATCCCCCTGGAGTGTAGAGGGCCAGACCAGATATGTGCTTCTCATGGCAATGGCAGAAGCAGCAAAGTGGAAGCACTCAAGGCCTCTGGAGACCTAGGCTTAGATGAGCACGCTCTCACTACTGCCTTGCTCCTTGGGAAAAAGAAGGTCACATGTCTGTGCCCAGGTTCAAGAGGTGGAGAAATAGAAGCGGCCCCATTAGTGAAAGTAATTTCAATGGCAAAGAGTGTGACTGCAGGGAGAGGTGAAGGATGGAGGACACAGTCGCAGAGCTGCCCACTGCTCTTGCTCTGCTCCGCTCTGCGTCAAGGGAGCCACGTCTCTCAGGTTCCCTTCCTTCCTGCTTCTAGGCTGGTGCGGGTAATGGAAGCATTGGCAGAAAACCAGAGGGCAGCAAAGGGGAGACCAGGGGACATCCCCCCGTCACTCTGCCTGTGGAGGCGTTTCTGGAAATGATTGTATCTCCTTCACGGGTCCGGCTCCGACTGGACATCCCTCTTGCCATGTTCCCAGCTCCCAGCAGGACCCCTCCTCCTCCAGTGGTCTGGTTCTCACTGAAAACCCTGGATTCTGGCCTCTGCCCTGGCCCCTCAGCTCCTGGGATGTGAGTGGCTCCTGTGGGGCTGTTCTCGGCTTTGCCGCATCTTTTAATTATTCCATCACCAATGGAACAATTCCCTCTATGAAATTCTATTTAGAAGGCCTAAGGTTTTCCCAGCTGGATCCCAACCGATACAGTGCTCTGCAGATACCCCACCCCATCCCTGCCCTGCGCGGGATGCTGTCTGTCTCGGGGCAGGTTGGGGATGTGCAGGCTGAGGGAGAACTGAGGGTATGTATTGTCCATAGCACTTCGTAAAGAAAAAGTCACACTGCTCTTTCCTTCCCTGGGAGCATGAATTTTTGAAGACAGCAAAATAGGTATGGGTGAGGTAACTAACTCTTTAGTTAAATATACTATAACTTTAATGTCATAACAAATGCCTCATAGTCAGACATGTCACCAGCCCGGCCTTGCGGGAGCCTGAGCTCAGGGCTGTGCCCTTCATCACGCTGCCTGCTGTCTTCTAGGATAACATGGAAACGTGAACAACTGCCCTGCCCGCCGTGCTCTGTGGGGGAGAGGAGCCACGGGGCTCGCGACTGTGAAGGAGCTTGACAAGTATGAAATGGAGCTGCCCACGGCTGAAATTTAGCTCTATTAGATGGTGCTCTTCTCCACTTTATTTAACAGAATTTTCATTTTCTATGGAAAAAGCAAAGCAAAAACAGACATCTGTTTGGAAGAGGGCTTCTTTGCTGTGAAATACCCACTCAGAGTGAAGGTGTGCTGGTGTGGCCTGTTTGTTAGCTTGGCTCGTGGAAGTCCCCAGCACTAATAAAATTTAATTTAAAGTAGTAAACCCACTGCTTTTTTGTGACATATATATGGGTATTACATAATTATAGAACAAATGGCTTTTCCAGGGAGGTCGTGAAAGCCAGTGATTTAGCACAAACTGTTGAAGAAGCGCAACACTTTCCACTCCTCATTAACATCCAGCAGTCTACACAAACCATTCTGCAGTGCGGGCGGCACCCCCTTCCCTCTAAGGCCGATCATCGGAGCAGCCAGGAAAGGCTCCAGCGTCATCTGTCTGACGAAAAAGAGATTCTGTTGGACAGGTCTCCACCGTGATAGACAGAAGCAATATCCCGAGCTACAGGAGGGCACCATCATTTAGGTCTTTGTAAAGGCAACACTTGGAAGCAAAAGGCTTTCTGCCTCAAAAGATGCACGAGGAATATTTACCCATCACCTGTAGCCTATACAGCAATTTTCATTAAGAGTCAAGCAGGGTTTTAAGTTCTTTCAAGATATTTCCCCTTTTCTTTCTATTTTCCTATCTCTGTTGTTTCATCCATCCCGCTCTCTGTCAGAACAATATATACACCTCATCACTACCACCCCAAATCGGCTTTCCTTCTGTGTGTAAGCAGTTGTCTTAGATGACTCTTAGGGCATTAAGACCAAATAGTTCTGCTGCATCTCCTGCCTGTGATGAGCAGAACAACTTAGTAGAAAACTCTCTGGATCTTCCCAAGAAAAGGATACTAGCCCAAATCTGTTCCTTAGGGTCAAATCTTATCCAGGATCACCTCTATCACCTGCCCCTGAAGATCCTGCTGGACCCTTCCTATATCCAGCTTTTACAGTCCTTCTCAGTGGGAGACTTGGGATACTTTACCTTGTCTACCATTACTGGACACAGATTTCTGTCTTAATGTTTGTTAGAATGAGTCACCCCTCTTTGCTTTTCTTTCCCAGAGTTACCTCAGTTGCTTTTGAACATTTATTTTTCACATAATTATAAATCTGTTAAATTCTTTTAAAAAATAATTGCAAAAGTCCCTGGAAGAATCTATGGGAATATGGATTAGCATTGCCCTTTCTGTAGTTATTTTTCCTCTCTGATTTTGTACTGTATTGTTTTTTATTTTATTTATTTGTGTCACGCAGTTATGTTGGAGGGGTAGCCAGCCACACATCTCTTGATGGGCTTTCCATGATATTCCTGGGAGAGTTCCTTTCTCTAATAAACCGAGATGATGTCACACAGTAGAAGAAGGTGTTTCACACATGTGCTGTGCTCCTGGCTACATCATGAGCTCCTCAAGGACAAGGATCCAGTGCTGTATGTCTTTGCAGCATCATCATCTCACATCATGTCCACAGAATATGAGCTTTCAGTGCTGTGCTGGAGCAGGCTTCACCGGCTCATGGGAGTCGATTCCATACATCTTTCCCCAACTCTGTGTCAAGTGACGTTGTGTTGGTAGGTTCTAAGAAATAGAATGTGTCAGGAATATTTACACAATAAAAATGGACAAACATTATAAGCACATCATTTTTTTTCTAGATGACAATTTCCCAACACACCATTGGCACGCTTCCTATGTGTTTGCTAAGTGACCGAAGACATGCAGCCTTTATCTCAAGAGACTGAAATGAGCTTTTCTGCACAGGGCTGGTTTAAGGAATGACTCCTCTGCAGGTAGGAGGGGGCACCACGTCGGATCGTGTAGGTGGAGAACTGCAGGTGCAGAGAGCTGCAGCAGGCAGCAGGTTATGGAACCGCTGCAGAACCGCATCTCACCTTACGCTGAGCTAGGTCGGAAGGGAAAGCAGACTGCAAGGTGCATCTGTGAGTGCCGTTCTCAGACAACTCCAAGGGCACCTGGAGGAGAGTCCTCCACTGTCAGCATGTATCAGTTTCCCACGTGGGCCTTGAATGGAGCTGGGAAGTGCAAGATTCTTGCTTGCCAGGCTCTTGTATTACCTAGTAATGACTCGTATCCATTCCTTTCTTCAAACACGTGTTGGACTGAGTGGGTGAGTCTAAATTAAGATATTCGCTATTGCCCACATCAGGCACTTCAAGAAATTCCACCTTTCACACTTCAAAGAAGTGTTGATTAATGATCTATTAAGGTCACATTAAGAGAAAGATGAAGGCAATTCCTGGGGCCTTGAAATGCTAATGGATTACTCCTCTCTTTATGCAATTTAATTCTGTCATAATTTCATGGTAAGAAAAAGAAAAGGTATTCTTCCAGAACTACCACCCAATCTATGTGAGGTTGCTCAGGAAAAAGAGTTAATGAGCCTCCACAAATCCTTACATCTCACCTGGGATTGTCTTGATCACAGAAAGATTTCAGGTCAATGTGCTGAAAGTAAAATTATGCTTTGTTGATGTCTTACATTTCAGAGAAAGATTTATTTTTGGGGAGCTGTTAGGAAACAATGACTCCTAGTAAGGACTTTCTTTTGGCATGTGAAATCTAAGCATTTTCTTGGTATCATTAAAGGACTAGAGATAAAAATGCAATCCACTGAGTGATTCCATACAGCCATCTTGGCAAAAGGAAGTTAAAGAGATAAGAGGTGGAATTGACAGCCTCATCCATGTTATTAATATTCTATGAATCTAAAAATACATACAATTCCAACAATGGGAGCCAAATGCAGAAAAAGTGCTTCTCAAATCAACCTGAAGGAAAACATTTGAGATGAGGTACATTTAACGAGTCTGAAGCCCCAGGCTGAATTACCACAGTCCTATGGATCAACTGCAAAATGATCAATTGTATTTCATTCAATCCCATATGGTACCCAGTCTTGTCTGGAAGATGTGGGATGGGTTAATTGATGAACTGATCAGCTGTCTAGCTGTTTCCCCTAATTGTTTTATTAAGAAAATAATATGCTTTCTGGCTGCTGCTACCATGTTCCTGCTAGAAGTGTAATGAGCTTTGACAGTGGATTCCAGGCAAATATTTTAGAGCAAAGTCCCTCACTCTTTGTAACTGCAAAGCAATCAACTCTATCACTGGGGGTGTCTCTTGCTTGGGCATTTCCAAACCCCTCCCTTGCTGGGAGTGGTATGATGAATGACGCAGCCTAGACACTGTAGGGATCTGGCTGAGTGGTGCTCCCCATGGCAAAGTAAACTTCCAGCTGCCTTTTAGTCTCTTATGTGGGGCGTGCTCTCTGAGCTCTCACACTGGAATGACTGTGAGGCCTTGAGATACAGCCCCTCAATCTCCTGGTGTGCACTAGCACCCCTCAGCTGAGCTTAGATGAGGCCTGAAGAACTGGCTGAGCTCCAAAGGAGTGGTGACCTCATCTGCCAGCTCCCAAGGTCCTGCCAGGTTTGTAGTACAAGGTCCTGGCAGCCAGGTGTACCTCCTGTTGACCTATCATTTGAATGATAGACCTTGGGTACGTTTTGCATGTTCAAGAGATAGGATCCCCCCTCTCTTTTCTATGAATAAAGGATTTACTGGCACTTACCATTCCTGGTCCTTTCCTGGGAGCAGGTCTGAAGGGCGGTGAGCACCTGAGGGCATCATCTGGAGATGGAGTGACAGAATAAATGGACAAGAGGGGCTGGGGTTCTGAGGAAACACTGATTGGTCACTCTGCTCACTACACAAGGGGGTCTCACCACCCATCCCTGAGACCCAATCTGAGGAAGAGGGCTCTGTCTCAGCGTGCTTCCTCAACTCCCCAGAGGGGAGGAGACTGCTTGGTAGGAGGAGAAGAGGGAGGAGGAGACACACAGAGGAGTCAAAAACAGAAACAGGAACTGTAGGGAGACCTGAGTTCATGGACAAAGGGAATAAATAAGACAGAGGTCTAGAAAGACCTTGGGAATCCGGGCACCCAGGCAACCATGTGCCTGCCCAGCAGATGTGTCCTCCCTCTGCCAGAGGAAGACGGTGTCGTGAATACAGAGTAAAGGGCAGAAGATGGGCAAGGTGGTGGCAGTGTCCAACGGGAATACAGGCCCAGGCCATGCTCAGGGAAACATAGCCCATAGAGTCTTGTCTTCTTGGCTCTCTCAGCGGCACCGAGGCCTCTGGGCATTTATTCTGGAGTCCTGCAGTCCAGGGGGTCAGGGCTCCAGTGTGGGAGGGGGAATTGCCAGTACCTGGGCAGATTTGTTGATGTGAAAGAAGAGCAACAGAATCTCAAATGGGAGAGACCCCTCCTTCTAAACAGTTCACCTGGAGAAATGAGCCAGTGGTGATAGGTTGAAAAGTGGCTTTCGCCTGATTATCCTCACAGACTCCAGTCCCCCAAGGGCAGCGCTCAGCATGTGTGAGAGCAGGTGAACCCCACCACCTCCTCCCAGGTTCCCACCCCCACCTGCTCTTCAAATGGCCCGGAGTGAGGGAGGGGCCCTGACTCTCCTGGGGGCCTGTCCCGCATCCTGCTAGGACTTCCCCCAGTTCCTTCCACCTCACTCTCATTTGTTTTCTCAAGGCAATGACAAGAACGGGAGAATGAAAGGGCTTTTTAAAAAAGAGAGCAAGCAGAGGACACTCAGAAACAGGTTGAAAGAGGCAGAGAAAGGGGGATGTTTCTTTTGAAAGCCGATATGCAAGTACCGTTACAGAGCTAAGACTTTTAAAAATAGGCCAGATCAAACACGCATTTGTTTTCCAAAGAATCAGGGAATTCAGTGAGATCAGCCTGCTGTCTCCTAGGCGGAGGAACTCCCACTGCCCTGTGCCTTTTGCCTGCATGCTAGGGGCTCGGTTTACCGACAGAAACTTTGGCTTAAAATCTGCCAAACAAATCAAGTATCATTTTCCTAAGTAAATAAAATGATGACGATGAATTATGCAGGAGCTAGGCCTGGTCATTTGCATGCATTCATCATGTACACAGATGTATAATACAGTATGTCTCTCTCAAGATGTTTTCTAATATTTATGAAAACAATTCATAAAATTAAATCCCATTAGTTCTAGATTAGCACTTGACGTCCATCAGACTAATGACTCTTGTTGCTAGAGGGGATACCCTAAGTTTCGGTAACACTTAATGACTTCTGATGATGATGACTGCTCAGCAGAATTATCCCTACTTTTCTTTACAGAGGTGACATTATTCCTATCGAAGTGTATTTTTATCTGGCTTGTAACTCAAACCATCCATTTCTGGTGGAAACTGATTCATTGTTCAGTTTCATATTTAAAAACAGTGAGGTCAGATAAGCCTTCCTGGAAGACGACGGCAGATGTAATCATGGCCATTTATCGGCTATTGGATTTTCCTGCTTTCCCAGATCATCACGGGCTTTGAATATACAATGCGGATATTGTCGCCAGTGCTGATCTGAGCACCTGGCTCAGCGGGTACATCAGTGTGTCATCATGAGTCCCCCTTGGCTGGTGTCATGTCACCTACTCCAGATAATTCCTAAGGAGCCTATGTTCACTTGCATCTTTTAATTCCTGGTGCTCACCCTCCATCAAATAGATGTTCCTTATTCTTGGAGGCTCCGATGACGCGATGCATCTTGATTTCTGTAGGAGAAGCAGAGCTCACGGTAGGGACTGCACAGACTTTAGGGCACCTTTAAGACTATGAGTATGTGGCCTTTAAGGTCACCATATCTGGGACTTTGTTTTAATGGGAAAAAACATATCGGGCTCAGGCTGCGTTCAGGCCAGCTGGGGTGATGCTCGAGGGATGGTCCCCATCCAGGAATCTCTTCGTCTCTGAAGTATCTTGGTGCCTGAAATGTTATCAGCTGAGATTAATTTCTTTAGGTTACATGTTTTCCTGTTTGTGTTATGTTTTTAAGCACAGAATTCCAGAGATTTGAGTGTTTCAGTATGGACATCCTTAATGTGTGTGCCATGCTTGGCACATGGCAGGTGCCATTGCTGAGGGAACAAACTCATTTATCACAGAGTGTTCCTTGCTGCTTGAAGGGACTGAGGCCACAGGAGCCGACCATATAACAGCGCTGGGTGACTCAGGAGACGGGTCAGGACTAGAGAGACCCCGGGGAGCCTGCTGCTCAGAGGTGACTAGGGAAGCCCTAGAGGAGACCCTGAGGAGCAGGACTGAGTCCAGAGGGCCACTGACCACAAAGGAGATGAGTGGAGGAAGCAGAGACTGCCAGGGACACAGGTCACAGAGTGGGAGGAACAAGGAACCCCAGCATGGAGGCTGTGGCAGGGTGGGGAGCATTCTGTGTACAAGAGGTGGGCAGCAAAGTCCAGAGAGAACGAGGAGCAGTAGGACAGGGCCACAGGCATCACAGCCAACAGGGCTCCAGGGGACCAAGGTGGGGCCGTCAGGGCAGCAGGCAAGACAGCCTCTGGGAGATGGTTAAAGTGAAGCTCAAAGCTTCACCACAAGGCCGAGAAACAGGGAGCTGGGAGGCCGCAGCAAACAGGAAAGGAGGGAGGGTGGGGCAAGTGGAGCGTCACCGGTTGGGAAGGTGACTCAGACTGAGTCACCGTGCGGGATGCTTATCGGGAGGGGCCTTGGGGTCAGCACCTGCGGCAGGAGGATTGGGCAGGATCAGTTCAAGGACGCTCTGTGATGCCTCAGAAGACGCCATCAGGTGAGAACCGCTTGGCTTTTATACTCCCTCCTCAGTCCGTCATTGGTGCAGCCACCCCTAGGGCCATGACCAGGGCAAGGGGGCTCTCGACAGCTGAGGCAGCCGTGCGGGTTTGGGGACCTGCAGGTCGTCTACTGCCCACCCTCCCAGCAGTTGGGCAGCAAGCCCTCCCGGCAGAGGGCCTGGGTGGCGCATCTCCAAGTCGGCCTGGCTGAGCCTTGCCCGTGGGCTGTTAGGGCTCTGTGGTTTGGAAGGGTCCTCCCCTGCCTCCCTGTGTGTTTTCATCAATTCCCAGCAAATCGTAAGCTCCCTGAGGTCAGGGACAGCCCCTCATCTCTGTGCCAGCTGTTTCTGTAGCACTAGGCATGTTGCTGGTGCCTGATACCCGACCCACAGTGGCCGAGGTGCCATGGCAGCCAGGCTGGTGGACGTGCCAGCACACGTGCATGCACAGGAGCCTTCCATGCATGTATATTTCCAGGGTGCCCTCCTGGGGTCTTGCTCTAAACTCTGAGCACGAACGCTGTTCTGACGTAGACACTGTTTATCAACAGATTCTGGAAAAGGCCAAGAATGCGGGCCTTCTGGTAGGCTGTCTTTACGCCAAGGGGAGAAGCCTTTGAGAGGTCAGAAACAGAACGTTTGTGCAAAATCGGGGCTGAAAGGAAGCTGGACTGGCCACCTCTGTTCCTAATTGTCTTTCTCAGCAGAACCATTCCTGGGCGCAGGCCCCCTTGCTACGGTGGCGGCTGGCAGCCGTCTGGGGATTCGTCAGCCCGGCCTCGCCTTTGTGCTGTGGAATCCGTTCATCATTTCTCCAGCAAGATAAAGGCTCCGATGAAATAGTTATTGATTTTTAAGTGCTGCACGCCTCTTATAAAGTAGTACACTGTTCATTACATGTTTTCCAGTTGTGTTTTTGTGTTCTTGGAGACTGGACATTTTTAAGCACTCACAGGTTTTCTGCTTGAGGTATCTTCTCCATGCAGGCTTCCTCATTATAACCTTCTCTTACTAATAAGGTTTTGAAGAAGTATTAACAAAATTCAACTATTGGGGGAAAAAAAGGACTTTTGAGATAAATAGATAAATTAGCCTAGGGGGTTTTTAGAGACCTCCATCTCCGTTCCTCCCCATTCCTTCATAATCGGGTTCAGTTGGCCCCTAGTTTCAGGTTCAAGCCTCAAAGCCTGTGCAGTGAATGGTCATAACCTTCACATGTGCTCACCACCATGTGTTTCTTTATCTACCATCCACGTGTCAGGGCCCCCACCTCCTTCTTGGTCTCCCCTGGACTTGGGAGGTGTCTGGAGCTGCACTTCCTGGGACCTTCTTCTCCGAATGGACCTGGTGAGAACCTACCAGAGAAGGCTGGCAGAGAGCAAAGGTAGACAAGAGGTTCCCAAGAGTTTCCTGGTGCCTTCCGTGAATTGCCCACTTAGATCTGGGAGGAGCCCAGGCACTCAAGACCTGGGACAAGGGGACTCATGGTGGTTTTCAGCTGAGCTCCTGTGAGTTACCTGCTCTGGGAGGGGCTTCCCTGCCATTTGCTCCTCTTGCACAGCTCTCCCCATGGCCGCGCAAGCCTCTCTAACAGAATTGAGAGCCCAGAAATAAACCCACACACCTATGGACAGCTAATTTTCAACAAGGGAGCCAAGAAGGTACAATGAAGAAAGGAAAGTCTCTTCAATAAATGGTGCTGGGAAGACTGGACAGCCACATGCAAAAGAATGAAAGGAGACCATTATCTTACACCATACACAAAACTTGGTACTTGGAACGCCTTTTGTAATGTGATTCTGTTTTCCTGAACAGACCATGGCTGATGTGAGAGCTCACATAGGTGGAGACATCTGGACCAGAACACTCCCAAGATGGCCCTGTGACTGGAGGAGGAGGACAAGGAGGGCCTGGTGGGAACGTGGCAGAGAAGGAAGCCAAGAAGCCTCCTCGGGGAGGGTTGTGTGGTGCAGAGCCTCCTCTGGGCCCCAGTGGCCATCTGCCTTAGGCAGAATTGAAGTCACAGCCCCCCGCTGAGTCTCCCAGTGGCAGCCCGGGTCTCCACTGGCTTTAAAGGGGAAGGAGATGGAGCTGAAGCCATGCCATTGGCCGTGGATGTGGCCAGACTTCAGTGCTATCCTGGGAGGACGGAAGTCGCTTCTCCCTTCAACTTCTGGTAGAGGGAAGTATTTGTAATCTGCTGCAGAGATGGCAGAGTATCAGGCCAATTTTTGTTTTGTTTATAGCAGTATGAAAAAACCACACTTTTTCTCAAGAAAGAGAAGTTACAACCGGAAACCACCAGGGTGCTCGGAGTGCCATGCTCTGTTGTACCCCAGCTGCCATCTCCCCGCCCTGGCCCCCCTCGCCCGCCTGCAGGAACCGCCTTGTTATTTTTGACACCCTCACGACTTTCTTACCAGTCTCCAGTCGCTTGCTGTTCAGGTCATGGTTGGTTGTGGTTTCCGTCTTGGTAACTGTGAACATTTGAAAACAATGTCAAAACAAAAAACTGTTATTTTTTTCCTCATCAGCGTTGAAGCTGCTGATGTGGGGATGGCTTGTTGAGACATTAGTAACTACACTGTAGACCCTCAGAGCAGCCGGCGTCCATCACCCGTGTCCTGGATGATTATCACCCTGTCTACACTGAGGTGGAGAGAAGTGGATAACTTCCTGACCGTTGTTGGCTCCTGAAAGGCAGAGCTAAAGTTTGACCGTGACGCTGTGGCTCCGAGCCCTGAGCGGGAGCCATTGGCTCTAAGTCAGTCATTCCTGACCACGTCCTCACTCCCTGTCTCCATCTCTCCCTCTGTCCTTCTTTCTGTATCCTCTCTTTCCCCTCCTCCATCTCTGCCATTCCCTTCTCCTCTGGGGTCCAGCCTATAACCAGGGATGGGTAGAGGCTGCCCCGGAGGCAGAGTCCCCAGAAACATCACTAGCACGTGTGGCTTTCCGCACAGTCAGCTATGTAGGTGACGTGGACCTTGACTTCTCGATCAGGATCCATCGCCTTGAGCTCTTTGTTCTGCTCCATTGATAGGAAATTCAGTCATTTGGAGAAGCCGGCTCTTTTCTCTAAGGGCTGTGCCATTCCCCATGAGTTGTGGGTGACCCAGAACATTGGGGAAAACTGCCCCCCCAGAACCATGCCCCCACATTTCACAGATGTGGTCCTGGCCCGGGCCGGCGTGGCCCACAGCCCTTCTGCTTTGGGGTCAGGCTTAGGGCCTGGGCATCTTTCGTCACAGCCGGAAGCCCTGGCTCCTGCGGGCACCTTTCCAGGGTTTCCAGGGAACTGTTCCCCTTTTTGTCTGATTCCCCAAACCTGACATGAGTATCCCCAAGTCAGAAACCTTCTAACCCCTCTTCTCTCACTCCTAGAAAGCACTCCAGTGCTTCCTCGGGGGAAACTTTGATCTCTTGCTCCAAGCCTTACCCCGCACTCTGACCTTCCCTGCCCAGCTGGGATCCATATAGTTCTCCCCAGTGAAGCTAAGCTTAGATGTGAGCCCAACATGCAGCAGGGAGCGAGGGGGCTAGGGGGGTAAGAATGACAGCAAACAGGTACTGAGTCGTAGGCTCTGTTCTAGCTCCTTGGCGTGAATTCGTGCATTCTTTCCAGAAACACTATGGAGTATTAGATATCATGTAGGGTTGGTGAGCCACCACGACAAACAGACTCCAGATTAGAAAATGGCTCAAGCTTGCTGGAGGTTGGTTTCTGACTCAAGTAAGGGCAGTGGGCAGATGAGCTGGTTGGCTGGGCAGCACCGGGCCACGTAGTCATCAGGGACCAGGCTGCCGAGGCCCTGCCTCCTGTGACGCACAGGGTTCCAGGGTTGCCATGGGAATCCTCTCCTTCCCAGACAGCCAGGGAAGGGAAACGAGCGTGGAGGAGAGCCACCGGAAGGTGCCTGGGGAGCAGAGGCCTTCCACTCTGGGTGCACTGCCCAGAGCTCGGGCACATGGCCGCACTGAGCTTCAAGGGGGCTGGGAAATGCCCACCTGGACGCTCCTTCCTAGTGAACATTCCACACAAGGGAAGGGGCAGCACAAGCCAATTGTCTGCCAACTTGTGATGACCCCATTTTACAGACGAGGAAACTGAGGCACAGTGAGATTCAGTTGCCTGAGATCACACAGTTGGTAAATGAAAGACACGATGCCATTCAACGGATCAACTCCGCCCCTACACACACATGCTTTAGTCACTGTAGGTTCCTGCATAGAACATGTGGTGACTGCTGGGATGTCCTGTGAGTTTTCCACGGCTAGGTGCTTACAAATGCACAAATGGAGCGTGTTCTCTGGCCCCTGTTCTCTCTGGTCCTGGGGCAACTCTTCTATAAGGGGATTAACTGATGGCGGATGTGGGCACCCCACCTGGGCTCTCTTTCCCTGCAGCGACTGGACAGGAGCCGAGGGCATCCTGTTTACACCCCTGCAGTCCCCCCAGCGGGAACTGGATTGAGCTGAGCGACAGCAGAGCAGAGCTGTCCACGCTGGGGACGCCTCTCCTGGGCTGTGCTCTCCCATCGGGTGGCTCTGTGGGAAATATGTGACCACCCCTGTTATTTGAAAGAATTTTCCAGAATACTTTCTGGCCTTCAGAGTGATGCAAGCTGGAGTGATATTCCAGAAGCTCCTTTTGGAAGACAGGCCAGTGCTGACACAGCAGAAGGGCCCCTATAGGGTGATGCTTTCGAATCGAATAAGGACTACTCTTTCTGAGAGCACTGTGAGTCCTGCAGTCCGCTGGGCTCTTTACTCTGCTCCAGGCCATGGGAACTTCCCTGTCTTGTGCACCCCATTCCTGTCTGCTCCCCCTGGATGCCATCCTTGGCTGGTTGTAGACTGCAGGCTCCCAGAGACCAGGCTGGGATTTCTGCCCCTCCCCATGCTGTGCCCAGCAGTGGGCCCGCCATGGGGTGGTGGTGGTGAAATCAGTGTCTGATGAATGAATGGATGATGGACAAGGCGTCCATTCCCCTCACACTTCCAGGAGCGCATTTCTGGCTCCCCACCTGTGGGCCTGGGAAAGTTGCCTCTGGCTAAAGGCTGATCAGAAATGCCTCAGGGTCATTGTGGAAATTTAAGTAATTCCCCCAAGAAAGATACCCCCCACCCCACCCCGGGCCCTGACAGCATTCTGTTGTTTAGTTGCAAACCAAGCTGAATTGAAAAATGTGCCTCCTTCAGAATGAAGAGAAACAGTTGATAAATATAAGAAGAATCACAGGTGGTTTTCAGGGATTGCTGCGGATTCGCCAAACTCTTTTCAAAAGCTGTTTTCAAGGGCTGTATCTCCTGAAGGAGAAGGAAAGGTAGAGAGAGCAAAGACGGACCCTGTCTTCTGGTCCCGGCCCACCCGGAAGGGCACCACCCGGCCCATCTCGGACCATCCCGGGATCATCCTTCCCTCATTCGCATTGAGGGTTTACGAAGTTCCCTCCCAAGTGCTATTTGGACTCGCCTCCCCCCGGCACCCACCCCAGGAGATGCTTTGCTGCGAATCAGTGGAACTGCATGAGATCCCTGGATGCCCCAAGGACAAAGTTGGCCATCCCTGGGCCTCTTGATGGCAGCTGACACGTGCAGGGACACTTCTGTTGTCTCTAGAGGAAACGCCTGACTTCCACATCGAACCCCTAGGAAAGGGTTGATTTTCCAAGTTTTAAGCGATTAAGATCAGTCAACAGTGTATTCTTCAAGCAACCAATCTACAAGTTGCATCAACTGGAGGAATCCTGAATCCTTGTATCCTCAGCCTGCCGAGGACACGCCAGGAAAGACCTCTCCTCTGCAGGGCCGCGCGCCTGGACGCTCTCCACCCTGAGCCGCTGTCTGTGGCTCCTGCTGCCGTCACGTTTATATGATTGTAGCAGTGCCGATTCTGCTGAAAATAATACCAATTAGCTTTTATTTTCGCAAATAAAATTCTCTCAAACATGCCTGGGGTACAGATGGAAGCAGATGAATCACGTTTGAAAATGCAAATGTTTTGAGGATTTTGTGTGAGAAAGAAGCATAATTTCTGCAGCACGCCGTGTGACACGGACACAGGACAGCGATGCTGAATGTGATCCTCTGAGAGCAAACCTCCCTAGGGGTCAGGAAACTAAGCCCTTTGCTGTTGGGTCAAAGCAGCGGCTTCAAAGTCAGAGCCTTTGATGAGTGTGTGTTGGTCAAAAGCCTGTGAAGGGGCCTCTGGACAGAGGGCTCTCTGAACGCTGGAAAGGCCCAGATGGGCCGGGGCCTGAGTTGGTAATTCCTGAAGCCCAAGCCCCGAGAGGGGGGCTGGCCCCAGGAGGAATGTTCAGCAAGGATGCTGGTGAGCAGGGTGGTGAGCGTGGCGTAGAGGATAGATAATGCCTTTCTTCAGGCACCTTCGAGAGTGTGTCTTGGCCCAGCTCAGCTGAACTCCGGCTTCCACCAGAGATGCTGCCATGGGACCAGCAGCCTGCCGTGGACGGTGGGGCGTGGTACATCTTTTTGGTTCTCACTTTGTGTGGATGGTGCCTCTTCCGGGGACAATGTAATGAATGATTTAACTGCTCTCTGTTTGAACCCCATGACTAAGCCTCCCCAACATCTGTGGACTTGTCCACTTCCCAGAGTCCAGCTGCACTTCCACTGGTCAGGGCAGGCTGGCATCCTGGTGCCGGAAAAACGGGCTCGAATCCCAGCACTCCCACTTGCTGTTCGGTGAGTTGCAGCTGCACCCGAGCCTGGGCTCTGATAAGATGGGATGTTGGTATGAGTGCAGCACAGCTGTGAAGGTTAGATGGAGTGAGCCAGTGATGCAGGCGCAGGGCCCAGCGCATGCTGAGTGCGTGATGACGGTACTGGTTGTCCTGCCCCAGCTTCACAGGTTGCTGGAGAGGAGCCTCAGAGTGACCCTGAGGCCACAGATAGCCATGCACATGGCCTGCTCTCCTGCTGCTGGCTGCACATTCCCATGGGGTTATCTGGAAGTTCTGCTTTTCCCTGTGTCTGACGAGACTGTGCACACCTTCCTCCCACACCAGTTACAGGAGCAGGACTGACAGCAGCCAGCTGGTTCTGCGTGATTGAGGGGAAGTGTCGGGCCGGAGACGAGGGAGCCTGGCAGCCCTGGCTCTGGGGTACGTGTTCATCCCCGCCAGCTCTCAAGCTGTTCCCAAGGAGAACTCCAGCTCCTGCTGTGGCTGAGAGAGGAGGGTGGCACAGTGGTCACCTGGCCGGTGCTGAAGGCAGACAGACCTGGGGAAGTGACTTCACTCTCCTGGGCCCCACATGTGGTGAGGAGCAAGAGACAAGGGCCGAAGGCAACGTGCTGGTTGGCACTCGGAGCCTCCAGCCCAGGCAGTGCTGGTCCCCGGTAGATGGCCACGGAGCCATGAGAGGGCCTGCCTTGGCCACGCAGGGTGGCAGCCTCTGGGGGTGGGAGGTGCACCCCACCGGGGGCTGGGAGGATGCCCTGACTTGCTGGCCAGGTGACCTGAGCTGGCTAATTAGTATCTCTGGGACCTCTGTCATCTGTGGGTAAGAGAAATAGGAGGGATTCCTCACCTGGAGCTAGGGGTCTGCATGAAGTCCTTCCCACGCTGAAATCCGGGGTGCTCTGGAGGGGCCTGCTGCCTACAGGGCTGGGGGCTGGAGGTAAGTCCCGGCTAGCGCAGGGCCAGAGGAAGGAGGCTCCGAGGTGGGGTCCTGCCCCTTATCCCTGGCCCCTTCCCCGTGGGGCCCGCACCCTGATGGCTTGCTGTGTAAAAGTGCACCCCCAAACTTAATGGTTTCAAACAGGCTTTGGGAATCCATGTCCCAAGGGCCCAGTCCAGCCCTGTTCTACATGGCCTTCCAGCTAAGGAAGGTTTTGACGTGTGACAGAGACCACATCGCCCTTTACAGAAAAAAGTTGTGGACCCCTATTTAAAACAACCCACATGTGTGATTTCTCACAGTTCTCTGGGTTAACTGAGACTCAGCTGGATGGTTCCTTTGCTTTGTGGGCACAGTGCACTTCAAGATGGGGGCATGCAACAAGGAGAGCTGCAGTGGAGAGTAAGATTGTAGCAGGCGGAGATGAGACCGAGGAGCCTTGGAAGGCGTGGAGCCTTGGGTGCTGCATCCAGGGAGGACCTCGCCACGGCCAGTGCCCCCAGGATGGGAGAAGCACCTCCGGTATCTCCCTGAGTCGGAAGACACATGGTCCACAGCCCTGGCGTCAGAGGCTGCTCGCAGAGAAACCCTGGCCACACTGCGGGGATTACAGGGACCCTGATGAGGCCCTGACAGGAGGGCTCGTGCCACGTTTTGTTTCCCTGGCTGAGACAGAGGCGTCCCTGAGAGGGGCTCCAGGCCTGGGGGTGCCGCGGTCTTCCAGCAGGAGGAGCAGGTGTGACCACAGCGCAGACCCCACGAGGGCCGGATGCTGCGCAGAACGTTCTTGTTCCGGGTGATTCTCGGGGGCAGAAGACATCTTGCATCTCACGTGCAGATGCCCTTTGAAGGGTGCTGTGGGTTTGGTGTAGGTCGAGGTCAGAAAACAGAACAGAGTGTGCGGGGTTCCAGGGCAGGGGAGATGCGAACACCTCCAAAGGGGCTAGACCGATGGTCTACATCTTTACTTTTGTACAAAACTGGTTCATCTTTGACTTAAATGTCTGGATTAAAGACGCACTTGCACGCAGGCGTACACCCCTAAACAAGAGGGTATTTTAGAAAGTGAGCATGGATCTTGGTTGGGAGCTTTTCCTGCTTGGATGGGGAGGGCGGGAAGGGCAGTGTCCTTTGTGGTGGTCAGCACAGGCCAGGGCACAGCAGCTAAGACAGCCCGAGGCTGGACGGGGGCCTGACCGGCGTCCTGAGGGGGACGAGGGAGACAGCTGGGAGGGCGTGTCCCTGGCCAGGGACGGAGGTGCTGTGCTGAGCTGGTCGATCCTGGATGGATTTCTCAAAGCCGCAGCCGAGCCTGAGCCATCAGACACTCTGCTGTAACAAAACCACTCAATTGCAGCATAACTTACATACAGTGAAACACCCCCATTTTAAGTGGACAGTTGGATGAGTTTTGACAAGTGTTTACTCCCGAAAGTGACCCTCTTCTCCTTTGCAGCCAACTCCCTGCACCTCCCACCTCACCCGCGTCCTGGGCAACCACTGATCTGTGTCTGGCCCCACCGTGGATTTGCCTGTTGCGGAGCGTCACCTAAATGGAATCTGGTGTGTCCATCTGTGTTCCTGTTCCTGGTTCTTCCACTCAGCAGAGTGTTTGTGAGAGTGACCGTGTGGCTGTGTGTCTCCCGGGTTTTTCTTTCTGTGGCTGAGTCACGTGGTAACATACCACTCAGCGCCTTCATGCCCCCTCAGGGGATGTTTGCTTGGTTTCTGTCTGGGGCTGTTAGAAGTACAGCTGCTATTCACACTTGTGCCCCAGTCGTTCTTGCACGCGGGCCTTCATTTCTCTGGTGTGACTACCTCAGAGTGGGGTCGCTGGGCGGAATGGCAGGTGTTTGACTTTATAAGAAACTCTGAACTGTTCTCCACGGCGCTGGCCCCGGGGCACAAAGGAGAGTTCTAGCTGCCCCACGTCATCTGTTCTCCAGGGGGGAGGAGTGTGCCTCGCAGGGATTTAATTTAGGTGTCCTAAACTAGCAGCATCGGGAATCTTTTCGGGTACATGTTGGCCATTTGTAGTCCCCCTGTAAACAAAGGAAGAGCTTCTTGTGTGTTTTGCTGCCTGCCACATGCGTTAGCACAGAGAAGAGAAGCTGACGTCATGCCCCTTTCTGTTTCCAAATAAACATGTGGGTTTTTAAAAATTGAAGTTGATTGCCTCATGCAAACTGAAAGAGGACAGGGACCTGGAAGAACGGATGGTTGGGACAGAGCAGTTTGCATGTGATGCTGACAGAGGTTGAAAAGTTTTCTGAACCAGAATAAAGAAAAAAACATCACCGCCTGGGCCATCTTTAAAATTCTGTGACCCTGTGCAAATATAATGGATGTCAGCTGAAGTGATGAAATTTTTTTTAAAAAGTTAAATTTGAGTGACTAATTTATAAGTTAACAGGAAAGATATTTTATTTTTCTATTACTTTTTTATTGTTTTATTTCTGAATCTTCCAGTTACAAGTCAGATGTGCAGTATTCTCATTAATTTAATAAATTCATTAAATTATTCACTCATGATTCACTCGTCCTTATTCTCATTCATTCACTCGGTTTGTCATGTTCCTACCCAGTGACATGCACTGTACTGGTTGCTTTAGATCAATAAGCTAAACCTTAATTAACTAATCCATCAATTAACCAATCTATCCATTAACTAATCCTATCCCCAGGGTTTCTCTCTCCTCTTCCCTGTTTTCTCCTTCTCTCTCTCCCTCTTGCCTTCCTTCCTTCTTTCCTCCTCCCTTTCTTCCTTTTGACGAAGACTCTCTCCTTGTGCAAATTTTGTTCAGCTCTTCTCAGCCCTCTTCTCGACTAGGCCTCGACCTTGGCTCCTGTCCTTGCACAGCCCAGTTTTAGCAAGAATCTTGCTGAGTCACTTTAGCAAGAGCCCCCACCCTTAATGTCTGATCCCCTCTGATATGTGATCAGTTTCCTTCCTCATCCCTGCCCTCCATATCTGATCCCCCGAGCCTGCTTTCTGCAGGAATCCTGTTAGGTCAGGTTAGTAAGAATCGCCCCTCTCACTGGCTCCTCTTGGTATTTCCACCCACTGACCCCTGCTCCTGGGCTGTCAATCCCAGCTCCTCTTGTTGTGTTTGGAGCTGAGCCCAGCTCTTCCCCTGCTGCGATGGTTCCTGAAGGAAATCTGGTTTGACCGCTATAGCTACCGTCTGGCTCTGGTTCTCTTTGGCACCTTCTCCTTTCCTTCAGCATAGCCAATTGGTCACCTATTTGCTGTGCTTTGGGGCCAACAAACTCAGTCCCATCTTCATTGACCAAGATGGGGAGACAAGTTTGCGGGAAAACCCAATACAATCGAATGTGAATAATTCATCTTTACTGAGTGTGTGTGGACAGAAGGAAGAGAGGGAGGGAGCAGGCGGGCTGGCCTGGTCACAAAGCCTGTACTGTCTGCACCAGATCACGCTGACTTTCCTCAGACATTTACTCCACGGTCATTTATGGGCCCTCCTCTGTGTCAAACCATTTGTGTAAGTATAATGGCTGAAAAGGGAGGGACAACGGCAGCGTGACTGGAGAAGTTTGTCCCATTGGGTAAGGGCAGGGTGGGGGCCTGCTGGGGCAGAGGCACAGCCAGCAAGAACTGTAACATTCACCAAAGTGGCAAGTTGGAATCACTGCCTGCTCCCTTTTCTTGACCTTGGACCACCCAGACTGCAGGAAGGGGTCTCCTCTCTCACATGGAGCAAAATCTGCTCACATGGGCTGACCGCTGGCTAACTCGTGATGCAGGCTATTGAAGTGGAGGCTGTCAAGGGACCATGGACTCTACATACAACACATCAGTGATTCCACACCCAGAGTTTCCAAGAACACTTGGGGCATGCTCTGTGATCTCAGGGGCCCTCTCCTGGGGTCTCTTTTGACCATGAAAGGCTCTTCAGGACATGCAAACAGGCCTGAGCCAGAAAAGACAGAGTCCCTCCCCCCAGGGGTGAGGAGACTCATGAGGGCAGACAGTCCTATTAACAGTGTCAATATCCTCAATCAGCAAGAAGTAGAAATGAGATCTAAACTTGACTCTACTCTTGGAGGGATGTGGTAAGACCAGAGCGCACGAGGGACACTCAGCTGTTCTCCCCAGCCTGATGGGTCCCCTGGATGTCACAGGCTGCTGCCAGGCAGAGCAGGGGAAGCAGGGGCAGTGGTGGTGTGGCCAGAACTGGGGACAGTAGGGGAGAGTTGCTCACCTCTTTCATTTCCTAGGGGGAGGCAGGCCAGGGTCACGTGCTGCAGCCCCTTTTCTTGAGCAAGTGCATGTGGCAGGACTGGAGACTGACCCAGGGCGTCCCAGGCCAACTCAGGCAGCAGAGTCCAGCATGAATGGATCCGGGGATACAGGAAGGAGAAAGGAACATTGACTTTGAAGTCAGACTGAGTAGGTCCAGGCCTATCTTGCCATCTATTATCCAAAGCCTGGGGCAGGTGACTGCAACTGTCTGAGCCTTGGTTTCCCTATCTGTCATGTGGAGACGATGAGAGGAACTCCTCCGTGGGCATTTGAGGACTAAGCCAGATTCTGCACATAAGGGAGGTGCTGGAAATGATAGCTTTCCTTATTGCAATTACTTTCCACTGCAGCATAAAGAGAACCTTAGAAAGCCCCAGGAATGGGATGGGATGGGATGGGGAAAGCATGGGGTTGGATGGGGATGGCATAGGAATGGGTTGGGGGTGGGATGGGATGAGGATGGGGAAGGGATGAGATGGGGATGGGGATGGGATGGGATGGGGATGAGAATGGGACAGGATGGGGATGGGGATAAAATGGGATGGGATGAGGATGGGGCTGGTATGGGGTGGGGATGGGGATGGGGTGGGGTGGGGATGGGGATGGGATAGGAATGGGTTGGGGGTGGGGTGGGAGGAGATGGGAATGGGATAGCAGCTCGTGCACCACAGCCCCAGCATGCCCGGCCCTGCCTCTGCTCTTCACTACCAGTCTCGGTATCTTCTGCTGTTTTTCCTGAGGTTAGTCACAGGCTCTGTGCACAAGGTGACAGCGATCGGAACGGCAGGGATGCTCTCTAATGAGATAATTGACACTATTTGCAGCCGGCGTGGGAATGCTGAAGAGCACCAGGAGTTTGAGCCTTAGTCTTCTGGAAAAGACAGTTAGTGCACCCTAAGAAACGATTTCTTCTCAGAGAGCACCTGACTTGCCATCAGGGTCAGACCAATTAGAAAATGAACCACCTGCACTTGGGCTCGTTTCAGAAACGGCATGCGCATCGCCCCCAGAGCAGTTATAACCCGGCCCTGCACGCGCGTTTCTGTTGAACTTGCCAACTAGCCCATCCACCCAGGGCCTCAAGGACACAGAGAGGGACAGCAGTTCCAAGGTGCCTGCGAATGCGGAACGGGCTCCTGGAAATGGAGGCGGCTCCCCATGCCTGCTCCCTCCCCGACCGTGAGTCCAGGCTGTTAACAGGAGCCACATGCAAATAATTATTTATTATTATTTTTTTAATAAGTAAGACTTTAGTTTCTTAGTACAGTTTTAGATTTACGGAATAACTGAGCAGATAGTACAGAGTCCCACATACCCACCCACCTACGCACACGCAGGCTCACCTGTTATCAACATCCTGCAGGAGCGTGGCACGTTTCTATAAGTGATGGGCAGATATTGATACATTATTGTTCACTAAAGTCCATAGTTCTCATTAGGGTCACCCTTCGTGCTGTGCATTCCATGGATTTTGACAAATGCACCACGTCACGCGTCCATTGTTACAGTTTCCAACAGAATCGTTTCACCACCCTAAAATTCCCGTGTCAAGAAGCACTTTTTGAGAGCAGGGCACATGATGAGGGGCCAGCTGTGCAATTCCACACTGACCAAGCCATGGACATGCTCTTAGAGGAACCCAGTCACCTGTCACCCAAGAGAAAGGAAGAGGACATTATTGCTGTGCATCTTGGTGACTGGACTTGATGCTTCCCGTCCAGATTTAATTCTGATGCACAAACGAGGACTGCCCAGCTCCTTTCCCCCTCTCTGTACACTGTCCTTCATGAAGTGTATGCTGTGGGCAGTGTTGATCATGCATATGGCAGGCATCGAAACTGCTCTGTCATCAGGTCTTCTGAGCAAGCCCTCTGGTCACCTCTCCTTGGGCAGGGTTCCGGGATGCCACTCACTCTTTACTCTTTGGACCCTCAGAATCTCCTTGTCTTTTTCTCTGCCTCTCCTCCAAACCCTCAGGCCCCCAGGCTGCTTTTCGTCCTAAAGCCACCTCTTGCTAATCCAGACCTGGGGTCCGTGGAGCCTGAACAGGTTCAGAAATGCGGGCTAGGGGAAGTAGAGGCGTGTTGGGGGAAACACCCCGAGGATCCAGGGGCCAGGGCACACCCTCTGCCACCTCACATGCTCTGCAGCCCATGCATGCTGCTCTGGAAACTTCCCATTGTCCTGGATGGAGGAGGCAAGTCCTACCTGCCCAGCGGCCACTTGGGGCCACCCTGGGACCTGAATCACTTAGGGGTGACAGTGGTTCTTGTGCCCACTGTGGGCACCAAAGCACTAACGCGGGACCAGGAACCCACAAGAACACTTCAGCCTCCCTGGCTGTTTGAATGTCCTCCTGCCTCGTCGGTGTCAAATGGGGGCTCCTGAGCCCCACAGCTGTGCCTTGTGCTCCTTGTCCCTGGGGACATGGGTGCCACCCCTCTGGTCGCTGTGGCCATCACCTTTCTAGAAACAGGCTGAGGGTGGAGATCTACCTCTTGGGTAGTGGTCACAGTGAACTGACCCCTGGGCGTCCGTCCACCTCGGCCCTTTCTGCTCTTTGCCTGAGGGAGAGTGCTGTGTCCCCCCAGGACCGTTGTAGTAGCTGAATGAGACTTAGTCCTAGTAATTGCATTTGTTTTATTCCACACTGACTCTTGACTCCTTTCCCATCAGAGACACGTGTGTCTAAGAATTGTCTGTGTGCCCCCTGGATGTACCCCCAACACACAAATACACACACCCTACCTTTGGGCTTGGGTTCCCTTTCCCTAACTCACTTTAGGTGACTGTTGAACACTGTGAGCCAAGCCGCCCCACTCCAGCGTGTGGTGACCCCCTGGAGAGTGGCAGAGGTAGGGAGTCACTGCTGGGCGCCGTGGTCTCAGCGGGGATCACAGCCGTTACTATCAACTTGGGAAGAGCTTGAGAGCAATTAGATGTTCCTTAACAATCCAAGGTCGTGTGTGCAAAGGGGCTGCAATAACCGGAAACGGGAACGTGTTACATTGAAGATGGCCAGGACAGCATGGTAAGGTGCTTTGATTTTTTTTAAACAAACCACATGAGCCGTGGCTTGCCAAGTGGCGAGAACCGATATTTACTATCCTTGAGGCGTGGATTCACACCTGATATCTACTGGACAGACGTCTCAGCCATCAGGGAACCAGATGGAAGTCAGGTGTGTACAAGGGAACAGAATGCTGCCAGACACACACATGCGTGCGCACGCGCGCGCGCGCGCACACACACACACACACACACACACACTACAACACGGAGGAACCTGGGAAACGGTGCACCCCGTGAAAGAAAGAAGCCGGCACAAAAGACCATGTATTGTGTGACTCCATTGATATGGAATGTCCAGAGAAGGCACATCTACAGAGCCAGAAGTGGATTAGTGGTTGCCTGGGGCTGGAGAGGGGAATGGGGAATAACCATAAATGTGCATGGGGACTTTTACTGGGGTGACGGAGATGTTCCAAAATTGGATCATGGCAATGTCTGTACAACTTGGTAAATTTACTAAAAATTATTGAACTGTACGCTTAAAATGTGTGAATTTTTTGATACATAATTTATTACCTCAATACAGTTGTTTAGAAAAAAGTCAGTGCATGCATAAAATTCTACAGTATCTACAGCATGAGATTCTCTGCCTATAACACATTCAGAAAAATACTCCAAGGTTTAGAGGAAGTGTAGACAAGGGCCGTCTGATGCCTGATGGACACTTTCCGTTTGAGTGTCCTCCACTAAAGGAGGCATGTTCTAGGAACTGAAATGAGGGCAACAGGGGCACAGATTTTCAAGAAATTCACCTGAGCAATTACTATGATAAGAGCGATGGTGAGAGAGAGAGAGAGAAGGGAGGGGAGGGAGGGATGAAGAGAAGAGGAAAGAAGGGAAGAGAAAAGAAGATGTACTCCCTGAGGGAGTTGGACAAAGATTTTGTCTTTTTTTTTGGTGAAACATATACATCAGCTTGTCAATAAAAAGATCTGATAAAGATAAAACCAAAGCAAAGCTAAATATAAGAATGCCCTCAAAAGGCATTTCCATCTGGATGTGTTAGCAGAGCGACATTTTGGTGCTGACGACGTGAGGTGGAGGATACGTACGTGCTTTTAAGGCAGTGAACCCGGTGAGAAAAGCCAGCCCAGGAGTGAACTTCCTGAGGGCGGAGCTTAGCGGTGGACCAGTGGCTGTTTCATTTGTCAAACATTAGGACCAAAAAGTGTCCTGAAACAGAGAGTGAGGCATTTCTAGCCCTTTTCCTTTCAATTCAGCTCCAGTAATATATGTACATTTTAACCGCTCTAAAGCAGGAATTTCCAGTTGAATTAAAATAACCCCTGAAGATACCCATAAAAGCTCGCTCCCGTCCACGTGCTGGGACAGAGCGGTAGCATGTGGCCGTGCTAAGGAGGAGCTTGAGTCAGATCTGCGTGGACTGAACCCCTGGGGGGCCGTCTGGTCAGTTCCTGAACCTCTCTCTGACCCTGCCTTTCCTTCCTAAAATGGGAGCATTCCCGTCACTGCCAAAGGATTTGTCGTGAGGCTTAGGGAGAGAATGGCTGGCAGAATCCCTGGCACTAGCCACATTCAACAGGGACAGCCACGCTTAAAGCCCTTATCGCTGCCCCGGGAGGGTGACGCTGCTGCTACCCAGAGAGCAGCCCCGGCTCTGGTTCTGAACTCGGGAGCTTTGCCCCAGGTCACCGACACCCCATCTTGACAATCAGGGTGAAAGGAGTTGCCTTGTTTCTCCTCTTGAAGGTGATCAGACATGTGTATTTATTTTTGTGTGTTTGCTGACAGTAGGAATTAGAACACACATGGAATAGAAACTGACATTAAGTGCAACCCAATAGAGACCTCTCCTTTATTTGTTTTAACAAATTTCACTTTCTCTTGTTACTTTATCCTCTGTGGATGTAGTGAGCTCTCTCCACACGGTTGTGGCCTCGCTGTGGCATTGAAAATGTGTTTCCAGTGACTTCCCAGGAAGCTCAGTGAGAACCAAGCCTCAGGAAGAGCAGGCTATCGGCATCTCCCCAGTGCGTGGAAAGAAAATCCTCCTTTAAGGTGCAACGATTATTGAAGCACAAGGTACAAATGGAGGGTGTTAGTACCTGCTGCTTTGTGAGCATCAATGCCATTGATTGCCAGCTGCTCCCGTCCACCTGCTGAGCTCACTCCAAAGAGGGGCTCACCCACCAAAGGCTACAACAATGGCATTTCCCATGAAAGGCCGGTGAATTTTCTTCCAACAAAGTAACTGTCTGAGGCTAAATATGAGGCTTTAAATAGACAATTGAAAACTTTATTCTCTGGGGTAACTAGCCTCTCAATGTTGGTTTCTTTCTTTTTTACCATTGATAATATTCTTTTTTAAAAAACAATACTTGCTTTTAAATGATATTCTCTTGAAACACAATGGTTTCGGCTACACAATCCAGCTGCATTTATGTTGTCCCTGCTGGGGAAAGCCAGATACCCACACACACTATCCCAGGTAGAAAGACCTGAGGGAGGGTTTTTCTTTTTTTAAAGGCAACTGATACTCGTACTGAGAATTGGAAATACCCAGGGCTTGTGCTATGGTCCTCTCTCCTCAGCCTGTGCTTGCTTCTCACTTGAAAGAGATGAAGAGTGAGCCTCTGGGATGCCCCAGACCTGTCTGTGTTCCACAGACCTGAATCGCTTCCTTTCAGAGGGTGAAGGGGTTCAGAACATGCCACCCCAGAATATGCCATTCTGGCGTAAGGGTTATTTTGAGCTGAAGACGACTGAAACACAGCAGACATAGGAGGGGCTCTCTGGGCTCCCCCACCTGTCTGAAAGCAGAAAATTAAATTTCCTTGTGAAGATGCCCCACAATTCCCACAGGGGAGAAGCACCTTATCACCAGTGACGAGATGGCACTGAGAGAGTCTCCTCAAACACAGCTTCCCAACCAGCGCTATCTGTCCTCGGCCCCCGTATATTTACCTTCCCACAGTTCGCCAACCTGCCCCAAAAAGCTGAAAGCCCTTTCCTTTGACTTGTCACTTCTCTACAAATTTATTGTTCTTCTGTTAAGATGCTCTGTGAGCCCGAGTTCTAACCTCACCTCTGAGCGACTCGTCACCGAGTGCTCCCGTGTGTATGTGTGTCCCACGTGTTAATAACCTTCTGTTTAGTTTTCTCCGGCTCATCTGTCTTTTGTCAGTGTAGTTTGCAGGGCCTTGGCCAGAGGATCTAGGTGGGTGGAAGAAAAAGGGTTTTCTCCTTCCCTATGTGGGCTTGCTGGCCAACTTGGCCCATAGGTGAGGAACGAGGTTATACAAAGAATTCTCTTACAGAGACAGAGAAAGACAAATACTGTGTGAGCTCATTGACATGTGGATCTAAAAAAGCTGAACTCATAGAAGCAGAGAGTAGAGGGGTGGTTGTCGGGGGCCGAGGGGGTGGGGGAGATGTTGCTCAAAGGGGATAACTTCCAGTTATAAGGTGAGTAAGTTCTGGGGATCTTAGATACAGCGTGGTGACTGTAGTTGATAATACTGTTTTGTATACTTGAAAGTGGCTAGGGGAGTAGATCTTAAATGTCCTCACCACTAATTACGTGACGAGATGGTTAGCTCATGCTACAGTGATAATTGTTTTATAAAATATAAGTGTACGAAATCCACATATTGTACAGCTTAAACTTACACAGTGTCATATGTCAATTTTATCTCAGTAAAGCTGGAAAAAAGAGAATTTACCTCCATATGAGGATATAGAACTGTTCTATTGAAGAGTTTGCTCAGCCAAGCGTGGTCCGTGTTGCTGACATTTCTGTTTCCTATTATCAGACGATGTTTTGAGGGGTCTGGTTTGTGGGTGGCTCCTGGTCCCAGAGACCTGGAGAGGTGTGTGTGTGTGTGTGTGTGCGCGCACATGCGTGTCTACGTGTGTCCGTGTCTGTGTATGTGTATGGGTGCGCGCACACACATGTCTATGTGTGTCCGTGTCTGTGTCTGTGTGTGCAGACACATGTGTCTACGTGTGTCCGTGTCTGTGTATGTGTGTGCGCACACACATGTCTATGTGTGTCCGTGTCTGTGTGTGTATGTGTGTGGGTGCGTGCACACACATGTCTATGTGTGTCCGTGTCTGTGTATGTGTGTGTGCAGACACGCGTGTCTACATGTGTCCGTGTTTGTGTATGTGTGTGCGCACACACATGTCTATGTGTGTCCGTGTATGTGTGTGGGTGTGTGCACACGCATGTCTATGTGTGTCCATGTCTGTGTCTGTGTATGTGTGTGGGTGTGTGCACACGCGTGTCTATGTGTGTCCGTGTCTGTGTATGTGTGTGGGTGTGTGCACACACGTGTCTATGTGTGTCCTGTCTGTGTATGTGTATGCGTGTGTGTGTGTGCATGTCTGTGTGCGTGTGTCTGCATGTGTGGATGTGCTGAAGTCATTCCATTTATTCAGCTGTTTGAGGAAAAGTTCTTTGCATATATAACACATCATTCACTCTTTCGCAAATAGGGATTTTTATATCCAACTTTCTTTGTGAAGTTTTTCTGTAAAAAGGAGGCAAGGCTGATTCCTGTATCTCCCCGTCTCCTTCAGCCCCTCTCCTTAGCATTTCCCTGGCCCCCCATCTTGTGGCCAGGCCTAGGCCGAGGGAACCAGAACCTACTCAGAGCCGTGTCCCCCTGTGTTCCTGTGTATTTGCCTGGCAGAGCAGAGGGAAGACAGTGATGACACCCTAATTGCTGAAGGAAGAACATACGGTCTGAGAAAGCCCAAGGCACTGAGGAAGGGCCTGTTTCCAGAGGTGGCCCCAGAATGCAAGAGGGCATTCCAACATGGCTCCGTCCTTCCAACGAAATGACCCGGAAGTCTCAGCCCGTGAATACACCTCAGCAGGTTTACTTTGAAAACCCCATTTCCAAATGGGCGACCTTCCAGGAAGCTGCCAAAATGCTGATGTGTTCAGATTGTGCCGCGGGGATGACGGGCTGTCACGGAGTATAGATGAGGACATCACTAACAATCAGCCCAGTTCCGTCCCTCCTCTTGAGAGGGCTGTGTGGACAGGTGGGACACTCTATTTGACCTTGGGACATGGGGGCCACATCTCTGGGATGTGTATGTGTGTTGGGGGGGGAGAAGGGGTCAATCCTGGGTCCCTTCCCCAACAGACTCCTGTAGTTCTGAAAAATATGTTTCTCCTTGGACAACTGACCAGCAGACCATACCATTCCCAGCCCACAGGAAGAGAAAAAGCTCCTGGCGAATGCCAAAGTCCCCTCTTCTCTCAGGGGTGGTGAGTTTTGGAGTAACAGCTTGAGTCCAGCTCTATTCATTAGCAACTGGGATTCTGGAGGCATTTGACCCCTTTGAACTTCAGGTTCTTATTACGTAAAAACAATGAAGCTGTTAGGTCCCTTGCTGTCAGGATCTGGCAGAGGATTCAGTGAGATGACACTGAGGAGGTCCCTTCCCAGAGCAGGACTGGGTTGCCACCCATTGCACATGGGAGGAATTGATTCCATGGGTGACCCTCTGGAGGCCCCATAGGTTGGGGATTGCCGCCCACAGTCCCAGCAGCTGATCGTCTTTGGAGAGGTGCAGAGGGTCTCGCCCAGCTGGTGGATGGCCCCAGGAGGCCCAGCAAGCAGCCAGTCCTCACTCTCTGGCTGTCCCTGGAAAGGCCGTCCAGGGAGGCTTCCCCAGGGAGGAGTGGGCTTGGTGTTGGCCTTCACTGCTCTCCCTCCGGGAAGTCGAAGCTCAGGAGATCCAGTGCTGCTGCTCCTGGAGTAGCTGAGGGGTCCTGCTCTCTGCCGGGGGCAGGTGCAGGGGGTTGGTGTCCCAGGTGGGCCGTGCCTGGTAACTCAGACACGTACGCTTCAGGCTGCCAGCACCAGCTCCTCTGCCTGCATTTGCATCTCACCTGTTGAGGATGGCTTCGTGCAAAACAGAAGAGATTGTGGCCTGGTGGAGAGTGATCAGGGCATTCTTCTATCCAAGCCATTGCTGAGTTGGCCACAGGAGTCTGCTTGGGAAGGCCTTTCAGCCCCCAGGTGAGTGCCATACATTTCTGTATTTTTATGTTGATCAGCCAAGGGTCTTCTACTTCCTGACCGATTCATCTTTTAGAGTAATGAAAATTTGTGAAGTGAAGTGTCTTCCACAGCACAGCAATTGTAATCATTGCTATTCAGAATAGTGGAGGTTATATAGTCCAAGGAATGTGCTCAGAGAGGAGGTAAAGGAACAAGGGATGGTGCCATCCTTTGTGGATGGTTTTCAAGCAGTTTAGGATGTATATCCCCTGGGGGAAAAAGGTGCACCAGGTGGGCATCTCCACATTTTGGGGGCATAGCTCCTGCAGCCCGTTGGACAGGACACATGGTAAGATGCAGGGAGAGCAGATGTTCCTGCATGAGCAATGTCTTAGGGTAACTATCTTGGGGTAACTGGCCCTTTGGCAGATTTAGGCCCTGGTAGCTGCAGTGGACCCCACACTTAATTGCACCTCTTGAGCATTCTGCCATAAGGAAGGCTATCCTTGGGGGTCTCCATCTGAGTCTGGAGTGACCCCCAGAAGATGCTGAGATGCATACCTGGACTGTCTTCAGTCCACTGACAAAGGACTCAAGGGACCCAGTTTGGAGCTCCAGCCAGATGCTGACCCTGAGAGCCCTGGAGTGCCTTGCGATGCTTCCCACTTACGATTCCGTGAGCTTGAACAGATATTACCCCCTCGTGGGAATGTTGTATTTGTCTTTCGTGATTTGACAAATATTTTTTGAGCGTCTGCCTTGAGCCAGGATGCTTCCAGACCCTGGGACGGAGCAGTGGTGAGGCACCGTTTCTGCCTGCATGGGGCTGACGTTCTGGACCCTCTGCCTGGCACGCTGCCCTCAGCTGTGGTGCACCAGCTCCCAGTGCCTAGGAGCCAGCTGCACCGTCAGTGTCAGAGCTGCTCAGGCAGGGGGGCGGGGGCACTCCCAGAGCACGGGCCATTTAATCACCCAATTTGAAAGTAATTCCCAAGTCAGGCTTCTGCTTGGAAGCTATTTAGTTTATGCTCTAAACCTGATTTTATTCAAATCTACGTCCTTAGAGCCATGTCCCTATCCCGAAGGGAGAAATGAAATGTTGACGAGATAAGACCAGTTTTGCTTTAAAAAAGCCTTTACAAATACTTCCTGATGATTTGATCCACAGGAATGTGGTTCCTAAGTTTGCATGGGTAATATGCTTCTCTTTAAAAATAAAGTGAATTATAGCTCATGCTCCAGGTTACCCAAACAAATAGACTGCAAAGTTGAACTGTGGTCGATTGTTTCCAAGTAAATACTATATTGGAGAGATCCCATCCATCTCCAGCTTCCTTGAAACTCACTGATAGACTATAAATCCATTAGAAGCATCTCTCCTCTGCCATTTAGAATCGAGGAGTGAAAATATTCACCTAGGAATCACGGTGTTTGGGGATGGTAGTTCTGGAGGACAGGATTCATGTGTCGTATATCATCAGAGGACAGCTGTCTTCAAGCTCCATTTTAATTTCCTTATGATCCTTGTAATATTTATTGTACTAACAAACAGAAAGCTGTGCATATTTATGGGAAATAGCAGAGCTTTTCCTATGAGCAGGTGCATAAATCCGTGCGCTCTGAAAGGATGGAGACAGACAAACTCCGGTTAGGCAGCGATCTCAGACATAATTTTCAGTTAAAAGGGAGTCGGTGGAGCAGGATTACAGTCGTTCCTCATTTTTATATCAGCTCCCAAGGCAGGTGGGGCAGTGAAGCGCCCATTCACTGTCTCGCCAGGCTGTTTGCTAAAAGACTCACAGGCGAGTCCATCTGGGGAACTTAACGGGAGTGTGTTTTTCCCAGATCCCTTTGTTCCAGTGGCTGTTTAACACAGAGGGCGGCATTATCTGGGAGCTCCTGTGACGGTTTTCTTACAGGAGATTATGGCCGTGTTATGCCACATGCCACCGGGAGGGTGTTCTGAGAGAGCAAATAAGAACCAGCGGGATGGTGCCTGAGTGAAGAGTTCCCTCTGAAACAATGTGTGGAGTGACAATGACCGCACCTTTGATGGGTTTACTGATTCATTGCTCTCACTAAGGACAACAGCAACATCTAGCCAAAGCTATTTTATCTTTCCAAAATTTTTCACCTGCAGTAATGCCTGCCTATGACAGCAGTTTCAGGAGAAGGTTTAGCTTTGTGAATTTAGAGGTGCGCTCTGCCCACCACGCGGCAGGCCGCCATGAATATGCTTATGGCCTCTGTTGGGAGGCAGGGAGGCCTGATGGTTAGGGTCACGTCACACAGGCTTGGGTTCGAGTCCCAGCTCGGCCCCTCAGGGACAGTGTGACTGTGGAAGAAAGAGATTTACTGCTCTAAGACCCAACTTCCTCAATGTGAAGTGAAGGTAATACCAGCCTGTCAGGCATTTGGAATGGCAATCAACAAAGTGGTTTGGAATTAAGTGACTGATTCTACTTCACATGTGTCTTCTCTGCCCATCTCTGAGCCTCATAGGACCAGAGCTATGGTGGCCCACTGCACTTAGTTCCCGGTGCGGGCAGAGCTGGCCATGATCAGCATTCTGGACCAAAGCAGGTGCAACCGTGGTGATTGCCGGGGCTTAGGGGTCCCAGAAGTGTCTTGAAGGAGTGATCTGAGTGACATTTGGAGGGCCCACCTCCTGGCAGTAGCTCAGATTGGGTGCACAGTAAGTACTTAATAAAGATCCTTCCCGAGTGTCTAAGTGCTGTTGGCAGCAAGACTCTAAGATGCCTCCCATGGTGCAGGGTCATCCCATGGTCGTGAGCCAACTTCCTGGTGACCAGGACCAAGCCAAGGTGCAGGGAAGAGGCTGCAGAAGGGAACAGGCAGAGTGCTTTGAGGAAACAGAGCAGATGAGGCATTGGAAGGAGCAGAGGTTTGCCACTCAAACAAGGTGATGTGTGGACGGTGGGATTTCAGTCCATGGGGGTTATTTTGGGGAAGGAGCAGGCTCCCTCTGGGGACAGGACAACTCTGGATTAGCTCGTTCAACTCGGAGCCATTAAGCACCCACTAGCACATTGCAAAGCACTTTGGGCTGTAAACACAGGAATAGTTCCTGCCCTCGGATTTAATCAGGCAGAAGATGGGGGCAGACTCCCAGGCTGGCTAAGCATGCGGGCTGAGCACTTCACAGGCATCGGCAGTCAGTTCTTATGGGGGTCCATAAATGCGTATCATCCCCACACTGCAGTGAGAACATTGATGTATACACCCATGATCAGGGCTATAGGATCATTCGTAGGATCCTAAAGGTTATACAAGGTCAGACCCTGGTGGAAAAGAGGAGGGGGGTGGTCTGTGCTAAGGCAGTGCCCTGAGCCATCTGCAGAGCCAGGAAGATGGGGTACGGCAGCAGGGCCCATTTTCACTAGTGAAGAAGGGTTCACATGATAATCAATTGCACACTGACAGGAACTGCTTGCTTTTGGGCTTACGTGAGGACCAGAGTCTGCTTGAGCCTGTGGGCATGGGGTTGGAGCAGGGGGTCTGCATTTATAGGGGTTATGGCCCCAGACAGGCAGTCCGAGCTGGTGTCCTGTTTTCTTTGCTCATCACTTGGAGCTCCCCTTTACTCTCTGGAAGTGCCTTTAACAGACAGAGGCAGACAGAACGGGCCCATGAATTGCTCCATTTCAGCCCCCTTGGGAAAATTTAAGAAATTAAAAAAGCAACAGACCTGGGATGCAGCCCCGAATCCCTCCTTGAATATAGGTCATCGGTGTGAGCAGCACAGTGGGTGCCAAGAATGCCTCTCATCACCAATGCCCCCTGGACCCGCAGCCAGGAAGATGCTCCCGTGAGGCTCGTGCTGATCCACGCCATGTGGAGTGGTCCCTGGAGCCTCTTCACACGGGCTCTGGGTGGATCGGGAAGGCGGCAGGGGAGTTTTCCTGGAAGCACAGATGGTGGAGGCCTGCAAGGGCTGCCCTCAGGACTGCTGGTCTATCTAGGCTTCAGGGAGGGAGACCTCCCAGCTCCTCATGGAAGCAAACGGGAGCATGAGTATCTCCCTGCTGAGATCTTCCTGGGCTATCTATCCATTCAGGAGAAGCATGAATGAGAGAGCCTGTACAGCCTGCTTCCTCCCCCTAAAGACTGTCCTGGGTCCCTGGGCTTCTGACTTTGGCCTCCTGGTGTTCTCCCATGGGCCCAACTAGGTGTGGACTGACAGAAATGCAGAGCTGGGAATAATGCTTTTCTTCATCATCCCAGAGACAGCAGGTGACCTGCCAAGTCCCACAGAAGCTTCATCTCAGGGCTAGGAGTAGAGCCCAGTTGCCTCTTAATCCTACAGCCTTGCAAAGTTCTCAAATGTTTCTCTAGAGGACTTCCAATGGTCAAGGTGACCCTGTGCAGGAGCTTTTCATGGTGCTGGAAACATTGCTAACCACCACCTGTGTCTGAGCATCTCTTAGTGTTACCAAACAAACACAGGTCTGCTTACCCATCACACAGGAGGGCCAAAACCTGGAAATGCCAGGCTTGTGCAAGGAATGAGGTTTATTACTGAGAGGCAGCCAGACAAGGAGATGGGAGTTAGAACTCAGATCCATCTCTTCAAAGGGAAAAATGTAGGGTTTTTATCTGGAGTTTTTTTGGTGGGGGAGGGAGAGCATGTGGCCATGCTAGTTGGTGCCTTCCCACCAGCCTGCATTTGGCTTTGAAGACTGGATTTCTTTTTCCTTGACTGTCTGAACTTTTCTGGTTAGTTTTCATCTTCAGCCTGTGTTCGGCCTTGTGAGGCTGAATCTTGATGTCCGGACCTTGACTTCCTGGGCAAGACAGCTCACTCATGTACTAAGGAGGGACAGAAAGACCTGAACAGCAGTTGATTATGCTGAATATGCACAGCTGCAGTTAGCAAAGCTTATCTCAAAGTTTTTGCTCTAGGGAAGATTTTTTTAACTCCTAAGTTCTGAGTTTCAATGGGAGCCACATTCCCACCTCAGGCAGCTCTGAGCTTCCCACATGGATTCAAGGAGAAGTAGCTCACCTAGCCCTCCCCCAGATCTATGCCCCAGAAATACAGCCTAGGACCTGGCTTCCTGGGTCTGAGTCCCATCCTTTGAGGCAGATCCTGAAGACTGTGCTCAGGGACCCTGGGGGAAAGCTGAATGCTGAGGCCCCATGTATTAGAAGAAACCACACTTGAGAAAGTTGGAAGCTTTTCCACAGTGCAAGACTGTGGGGCTGAGGAAAACATGACTCGGCTCTTTAAATATTGCAATGAGAGAGGGGAGATTCCGTTGCTGTTAGGAAAAATGAATACAAAGAATATCAAATTATGTGTACAGAAAAGGAAAAAAACTCGCTGTTGAATAAATGAAATAAAGTGGTACTTTTAATAAATAGTATGCCTAATTCAAAACCCAGTTAGTTCTAAATGAATGAAGGAGGGGCAAATATTGCACATGCCAGAATATATTCGTGATACAACCTTATTTAAGACGATAGCATTTATCTGTTGAGGAAACAAGTTGCTATATTCAGAGGTAATTAATTTAGTAATTAGGAACAGACATTGCAAGTTCCTCTCAATCAAGGAAGCCTGTACCTTAAGAGAAAATTTTGTGTTCTTATAGAAATGTGTCAAGGAAAAATGGAAAGACGTGGGGGCAATTTCCTTTATAGTTATAACTAGAAAATATCTTTAAACTCTTGCAATCATATATACCCTGAGTGTAATGCTCTTTCCACATGACTGGTTTATCTTGACTTTCTCTGATAGAGAAAAGAAAAATGGGTTACAAGAGAATGTGTGTTGATTTGTCTTTTTGAAACCACCAACTGTCATCTTTACTGCACTGAACCTAACATGTCCCTGTGGGGAAGGAAGGAGACTCATAAAGAAAAGGACGGGTGGGGGCAGTGACCGGAAAGAGAACGCCCATCTATTCAGGATGGAGGAGCCTGTCGGCGCTCCCATTAGCTTGCCTGTTTCACCGCACTTAATACCTGGGACAGTACATTTGTCTTGGACAGGCCTTGAAGATACTTTCTCAGAGCATAGGACCAAACTAATGTGTCTCACGGGCTCCTGGGTGAAATCCCTCGAGTGTGCCATTCTCGGGCTATCTTGGCCTCGCCACATCAAATCCAGGGAGATTATGAGGTGGGTCCTTGTTTTCAGATGACGGTAAGTCTTGCACAGTCAAAATTCATAACACAGCACTGCAAATGCAATCGAGACACAGAGAAAAGTGAGGAGGCTTCCATCAGCCTTAACCTGTTCTGCCTGCCTGGGTGATAGACATATTTGCTTCCATGTCAAAGATATGGCAACACATGCCAAACGCTGAGAAGGAAGGACAGGACGGCACTGATCTTCCGCATGCTGGTTGAGCTCCTCAGATGTTATCATGTTACTTGACAGTGGATTTTTAATGAAATAAATTATACAAGGCTTTGCAAGTTGGATTAAAATACTGAGCCACCAATTACTATTAGCAAGGCATTATTTGATTAGCATGATAAAACACAGCACGACTTTACAGCTGTCAATGCGCACATTCCTGGGGAAATAATTACACGGTACCTGAGGATGTGGCTTAGTGCTCACTCAACTATTGTCCTGGGTCAGGATGAAGAGTGTGACATCGATTTACTGCTCTCCTCCTTCATGATGCTGAATAGCCTTAAACATAAGTATCCAAAGTGTTTTTAAAGAGAAAATGCCACTTTTTAGATTAAAATATTCTTGCTTCTGTTTGACCAGTAGAGTTAAAGACCTAGTGGCTATGCTTAAAACCATTTGGAGGAAAATTGAAATTATTTTTCCATGGTACGTTTTGTTCCCTTCCATTTTTTGTTGTTCAGATCACCGAACTGTCCTCTATTTTCTGTGCATCAGGGAGAAGAAGAAAATCAAAGTTATGCCCAACTACTTGATGCCACCCTTTCTTATTTTCAAGTAATATTTATGAGAACAGCCTGGGTTCTGGTGTTGGTGAAGTCTGGACTCCCACTCTTCTTTTGCCACTGCCTAGCTCTGTGGCTAGGGAGAAATCACACGCCTTTCCAGGGTTCAGTTTTCCAACTTATCAAGTTGGGACAATAAGGCGTCACCCTGGAGAATGGTTGTGAGAACTGAGCTAACACATGTGAAACAGCACAGAAAATGACACTTCAACGAAGCGTAAGAAATAATCGCCATCGTGATCCACTTTTTCAGCATGTCCTTATTGAGGATCCACTGTGTTGGGCACTGTTCTAGGTGCTAAGGTTGTTGTATCCAACCAGATAGTGTGGTAGCTGCCCTCATGGACCTTATATTCTTTTAAGAATAGAAGAAAGCAAAACCAGGAAAAATAAACAAGATATTTCTGATGGCAATACATGCTGTAGGGAAAATGAGAGAGGTAGATGTGATGGATACTGATGGGCAATGGCTACATGGTGGGAGGTCAAGGAAACCTCATGAACAGGGGAGGTTTGAGCCAAGACCTGAATGATGAGAAAGGAGAATGCAGGGGACATGTGAGTGCAGAGTATTCCCATCAGAGGAACTTGCAGACCCAAAGGAGCTGGAATGGGGACAGGTTTGACTTGTTTTAGGAAAGGAGAGAAGGCCTATGGTGGCTGGAGAATCACGTCTGGTGGTGCAGAAGTTTGGGATGAAGTTTCAGATGTAGACAGAGGTCACGTTATTTAGACCCCCATAGGAATGGTGGGAGTATGATGGGGAGGCATCGTGGTGTTTCAACACATGATTCATGCTCATTTTTTTCCATCACAGTTGTTCCTGTTTGGAAAGAGAGGACATGTGAAGACAAGTTGAGAGAACAGAGAGGAGGGTGGTTTGGTCTAGGGTGGTAGATCCAGTGACAGAGGAGAGAAGAGAGATTCAGGACTTCTTACAGGGTGGGTAGAACCCATGCGAGCTGCTGAGGTCTTGGATGGGGAGCTAGTGGTAAGGAGGGGATCAAGTGTGACCTGTTGGTTAGGAATTTAAGCACTGGGGGGATGGGTACCACTTTCTGAGATTGGGGAGCATCTGTTGTTATTGCTACTTTTCATTTCCTTCTGCTCTTTAGGATGTATGCATCATCAGCAGAGTGATGAGGGCCAAAACCTTCTTGGATTGAGTTCAAAAGAAATTAGAGGCACTGAGGACAAACAGCATATTTGGAGTTGTGCTGTGAAGGGAAGGAGGGAGATGGAGCTGTTGCTGCAGGAGAGAGGGGTGGATAGAAGATGATTAACTCTGTTTACAACAGGAGAAGTAACAGCACACATGTACTGACTGGAAAGATCCAGTGGTGAGGGGAAATTTGATAATGCTGCAGGGAGAGGGGAGACATTCTATAGCAATGTCCTTGAGTAGGAGAGAGGAGGCAAGGCCTCATGCAAGAGAAAAGGGGTTGGGCTTTGTAATTGGAGGGAAGGCAAAGTACATGGACACACATTCAGACGGATGGACAGATGTGGTGGCAGGAAGCAGTAAAAATTCTATTCTGATTATTTCTACTTTCTTGGTGAAATAGGAAGCAAGGTCAGTGGAGGTACACATGGCAAAAGAGGTGTTGAATTTTCAGGGGGCAGGAGGAGTTTTGAAGGAGGCATATAGGATGATAGGAGGATTATATACCATGGAAAAAATATTGATGATGTCCGGGCAGCCTCAGGGTGCCCTTGAGAGCAGCGAGCTTGAGTTTGCAGAGCCAGCTAGCATGGATGTGTGTTTTCTACAGTGGCATTCAGTCACACAGGCAGTTGATATAAAGTAGGCAGAGAACTGAATTTAACCTGGATTGTAATTTAGCCAAATAGTACAGAAAACACAGAGAGGGACAAGAGAGAGCTGGGAGTATACACAGGAGTGACTATAAAAATTAACCAAGAAATTCACTTTGAGTAAGGAGGAAAGTGTGGACATGTGGGGTGAGAGATGTGAAGCCATGGTAAAATCAGTGGGCTGAAGATGGTGGTGGTGTGGAGGGTTGTTGGAATTGGGACAATGTAGGGATTGAGCTAAGGGCATTGGTCAGAGAGGTGCTTGAACTTGAGATTATGGAGAGATTGCGATGATCAGTCATGACAAGTTCTAGGAGGTGACTGTAAGAGTGGTGAAGGCAGACAGGGTGGAGGACAAGATCATTGGAGGAGAGGAGGTCCATGCAGAGAAGATATGGAAAATACAGAATCCAGATGGGAATACTAGAAAAGATATAACATCAGTCCATGCTGGCAGGATCATCACAGAACCCATGGGCCCCTGCAGTGTGGAAATGGGTGCCTATGCATTGAAACATGTGACTCAATATGGCTCTGGGGTTTGCTGTTTAAATAGCACATTCTTCCCCCCTTCCAGCCCCACTCTTTACATCTAATAGTCCTGGATAATTTTCCCCAACCTTGTCACATGCTTGCACATCCCTCTGCAACTTTCCTCTGTGCCTATGTGCAAACACAGCCAACTCAGTCCAGTCCTCTTCTTGTGAGTGAGGTCACTGCCATGCCATGACCTCCTGGGGAGTTTAGGACATCAGATTCTTGGGGTGTCTGAGGACATGCTCTCTGGTCATTGCCCTGATGCCAGCTCCTGTCCATCTGTAGCCAACTCTCCCAGCCCCTTGCTTCTGCTTGGCCAATAGGCCTCCCATGGCCTTTTTATCTCCCACACACAACTCAGCACATCAGAGCTCAGCTTATTTCCTAATCACAGCACATCCCAGTGTATCCTCAAATAACATTGTGCAACAGATGCCTATTATCCCTGGAATGCATGACGCTGTCCATAATTCCATAGTCCCTTTCACTCCCTAACACCCCATTTCAGAGGTGAGGAGACTGAAGCTTAGGAGGTTTTTGGTGGCTTAATTAGAATCACATGATGAGTTAGTGTCTGACCATAGGCTAGAAATTTATTCTCTCAAATTTGAATTGTAAACCTTGTATCCTTCCTGACAGGTGGAAAATTGAGCATCCAGTTACTTGAATGATGATGGTAAGTGTGAGTCCTGACACCCCAGCAGCATTTTCCTGTGGCTTTTCCATGATGACTCAGGATGTTGGTGAGCAGCATCATGACTTGGTATTTCACACTTAGAGTGAAAAAAAGACAAGGATAGAATTTTTGTTAATGGATTATTGTATTGTATTTACATATTTTTTCTAATTTTTTTATTCATTAAAAAAAACCTGCTCCAACTAAATGACACAAGATTCCTTTCTATGGAGGCTTAAGCAATTTGCTGAGCCATCTGGTCGATTGATTTAACTAGCACCACAACTCTAATGGTAATGGGACCAGGGTAGATGGGAGCTCTTTCACTGTACTCATCAAGTTACATCCATGATCCAGCTGTGTTTGCAGAATGAAGGTTTCTAGTAGGAGAGAAAGAGACTCCTTGGAGGTTGGTGTATCAGTTAAGCAACTTGGGTGTTCAATGCACTGTACTTGGGTGCACTGAGAAGTTATGAGAGGAGAACATGAGAAGGCTGTGGATGTACATGCCCTTCAAGATCCAGGATTATGATCTCAAGGAGCTGAGAGGCTGATATACCCTCAGGAGGCAGTAGTACCTAATGAGAAAGGCCCCAGTTTCTGAGTTGGACAGACTCGAGTTCAACACTTAGCAGATAGGAAGTGGAAGCAGAATCATAATGCTTGTGTAAGCTTAGCATCAGGAAGTACAGGGATCAGCTTCTGAAAGACATGTCCCTGATCTAATAGGGAAAGATGTTTCAGGACCACGGACAGCGACAACTCGTTCTCACTCTTCTTATGACCCCATTCCACTGTCCCTTAAAGCCTTAGCATGCTACTCTAAGGGGGCTTGGAACTCATAAAGATTTGTAGGATGGGTGAATGGATGAGTGAGTGAGTTAGATACATTGTGCTACATCCATATCCAACAAATCATAACCCGAGGACAAGCAGTGCCTAAAATCTGCCTTTTACAGTTAGAAGCATCCATAGGAACTGGGTTTATTTATTCATTCATACACTCATTGTCCCAGGAAATATGTGTTGAGTGTCTATTATGTTAAAACTTCATTCTATGTGCTGAAAACAAGACAATAAGAGACCAAGTTTCTGCTCTCATGTGGTTTACATGTTTAGTGAATGAGACAGACATAAATTGATAAAGTAATAAATATATGATAGGCACTACAACCTGTTTAAAGGGCAAATAAAGCAGGGGCAGGAAGATATAGAAGAAACCACTATTTTAAATAGGGTGCATGTCAGTCAGGGCCCCAGCAGGCAGAAAGGGCAGCCTTAGAGGGTTTAACTAAAGAGTGCTGGTGAAGGGATTGTTTACAGAGCTGTGTGAAGAGTTAAGGGAGCCCAGAAGCAATAATGGAGGTCTCAGGAGTGGAAACAGCATCAGGTCATTTACATCTTTAAGCCTGAGGAGGTAAGAGAAAAAAGCAGTGTTTCCAGAACCTAGTGAGAGCTGTGCTCGTAGAAGAAGGCCTAATGGGAGCCACAGTCACACACTCACTGCCAGAGCCAAAGAAAGGTAACAAGGGGCCAGGAGCATGCAGACCTGACCTTGCTCTCCTCACTCCTTCTCAGCTCATGCTGCTGCCTCCCATTGGCTGGACCCAACCAGATGCCAGCAGACAAGGGAGCCTGGGAGATGGGGTCTGTGCCTCCTAAGTCTGAGAAGGGTGGAGAAGTGATGTAGAGTAACCAGCACAGGTGGTCAAGGAAGTCTATTCTGATGAAGTCACATTTGAGTGGAGAGCTGAACGAGACAGAGGTTGTCCCACATTGATGTCTTGGGAAAAAGCATCCTGGGCAGGAATAAGCGTGTGTGCAAAGAACCTGAGGCAGGAATGTGCTTGGTGTGCATGAGGTAGAGAAAGGAGGTCAGTGTGGCTGGGGCAGCATGAACAAGGGAGCAGGAGAAGTGAGGGCAGGGAGTCAACAGAACCAGGTCATGCAAGGCATGTGGCAGTGTTCGGGACATCCTGCTTTATCCTGAGGGAGATAGGAAGTTACCAGAAGGCTTTAGACAGAAGAGGGACATAATATGATTTTTAACATGGTCACTCTGACAGTTCTAGGAAGAGTAGATTTGAGAAGGACAAGAGACCAGTTAGAAAATTATACATTTATTTGATAAATATTTGAGTCCCTACTAATTGCCAGACACCAATCTAGTATCTGGGGACACAACAGTCATAAAAAACAAAAAACAAAAACCAAAAAAAAACCAAACCAACAAACCAAACAATACAACACCCTCTCTTGTTGGAGCTTTGTACAACAGTTCAGGTCAGGAGTCCAGGGGGTTTCAACCAGGTTCCTCATGGGAAAGACATATGAAGTGGTTGGATTCTTGATACATTTTGAAACCAGAGCAGTTATGATTTCCTAGTGGATTGGAAAGGTGTTATAATGAGGAGGGAGAGGTCAAGCAGGACACCAAGGCTTTTGACCTAAGTGCTTGGAAGAACAGAGTTTCTGTTTATTGAGATGAGGAATATGGCAGGAGAGCCACGAGGGCGAATCAAATCTTTGTTTGGGCACATTCATTTCAAGCTATTGGACACACAGGTGGGAATATTGAGGGCCACTAGACCCATGGGTATGGAAGTTCAGAGAGGGCAGAGCTGGCATTCTACACTTGGGAGTTGTTAGCACAAAAATGGCATGCAAAGCCATGGCACTACAATATCTGAAATCATCTAAGGCATGAACATAGGTAGAGAAGTTGCTGGAACCTGCAGACAGACAGGAAGACAGACAGGAAGTTACGGTGTTTAAATGTGCCTAAAGGCAGGCACCCCAGCTAAATCATGTTATCTCATTTTACTAATAAATCCATAAACACCTGTGTCTTGACCCTCACTTGGGTATAGCCAGGTGGACAGGTGAGGGAGACAAGTGAGCGAGAGGTGCACTTCTAGCTGTGGGAGACCCCAGTCAGCCCTCCTGTAGATTTCCTCCAAATCTGACAGATGGTAGGATGAGCCATTTCCTTCCTGAAGTGCAATCCCTCCAAGGTCTTAAATTCAGGTGCTGGAATATATGGCAGCTTCTCTCTTCTGCCTAATGAATTTGAATTCATAAAGTTGCCTGGGTAAAAGCAAGCCGTCAGCCAGTTAGTGGGTGATGACTAACCAGAGCCAGAGGGATGTGTGTCACCACTTGGCAGGGTCAGGGGTCAGGGAGAGAGGGAGAGGAGAGATGGAGAGGTCGTGATCCAGGCTGCTCCCCAGGACAGCTCCTTCTCCAGAGCAGTGTCATCTCCAGAACTTAAGAGAGATGGACCTAGAATGCCCACCTGGACAGGAGCCGGGGATGGGAGGGGGGCCAGAATCTTTAGAAGCTGGAGGTCTGGTGAAATGGTGGACTGTCCTTAGCAGCTGCAGCCTGATGATGTATCCTGAAGACCCGGGAGGTCCCCACCTTAAAGCACCTGAAAGCCCCCCTGTGCTCCTCTTTTAAAGACCCTCGGAAGTGGCCATCTGTGGCGAAGGCTCAGCCACAGATGGGCTTCCCGCTCTGGGTCTGAGTAAACTGGAAAGAAATGAGGTTTTGTTGGGTATTCTCAGCTGCACAGAATTCTTCCAGAAGAACACAAATGTGTTAATTACTGAAGAAATGTGGTTCCTCCAATCATTTCCAGAAATGTTTCCAAAGTCACCATGCATAGGCACACTGAGAGGCAAATATGGCCTAGAATTTCTGGTTCTTCAAGTGTTGAATTAATCTTTCCAGCATGGCTGCTTAGCAAGGAAACAAGCGGAAAACAGTAAAATGCCTGGAGAAGTCTGGTGGCTTGTGGAGTTGAGCGGAAGGTGCTGACCTCGAGGCTAGAACACGCCTGAGGTGTGGATTCCCTGTGTGCCATCGAGAATGAGGGCGTTTTCCCCACACGTGGCGCCAACACCAGAGGCCCCAGGCAACCTGTGGCTGAAGAGAGTAATTGTGCGCGCGCGCGCGTGTGTGTGTGTGTGTGCTTGCACACAAAAGTACCAACCAACAATTTTTAATTTTTCTGGGGCGGAGATCACAGACCTCTTTGAAATCTGATTAAAACTGTGGCTGTCCTTCCAGAAAAAGTGCACGTACACACGGAGGCACATAGTTTTGCATTTGATTTCAAAGGGGGCACTATCTGGGGGTTGAGAACTTCTGATCCACCATGATGTTCTTAGAGCTCACGTTTATGGTCCTGAGAGCCAGGAAGAGGTAAGCAGGGTCTCGAGGAGGCCAGGAAACCCTCCGTGGAAACCAAGTGAGCAGTGTCCTTGCACTGCGGGGCGTGTGGGGTGTCTGCTTCAGCAAGGAGTGACTGCTTGTTCAAGGAGGGGCAGCCTTCAAAAGGAAGAGGTGATTTCACACGTGTGGTCTCCTGGGTGCTCACCCACTCACCCTGGGTCATCAGCTCACCTCGGGAAATTGGCCGGCACTGGTGGTTTGGGGCAGGTCCTGCACTAGCGCTGGCTCTGAATCTTGGCTCTTCAATCATCTCAGTCTGGATTCTGGACCTCAGTTTACCCCAGGGATGGAGCTTGGAGCAGAGCCAGGGAACAGGCTGCAAGAGGCACTCTCCTGGCCACAGTCTCAGGGACTGCCCAGGCCCTGGCCATCCCAATCTGACTTTTCAGGCTGCAGGCCGTCTGGTTTCCCTGTGGTGGACACAGGGGCACAAGGAGAGGGAACCTGCTCTCTTAGTCTGGCCAGCCCTTGTGTAAGGGATGCCACCAAACCTCATGGATTAGGCCCTGCCCCATGGACAGCAGCTCAGAGGTCTAGTGGGTCCCAGTGGCCAGGCCAGTCTCAACAGTGCAGACGAGAGGGCATCAGACACAGCCTGTACCCCAAGTCTGTGTCTCCTCATTGCTGACGGGCTGTCCTTAGCTGTCTGGTCACAGGGTGGCCACTTCAGCCACTCAGACTCCACCCCCTACAGGGCCTCAGAGTCTCACATGCACATTCGTGACGGTCCACATGGATGGACACCTCTAAGGACCGGCAGATTATCATGAGGATCATTGTGAACCCCAGGCCCGTGTCATTTTCAGTCAGGTCTCACCCCTCTGTGGCACCGTGGAGCCAAGAGGAGGAGAACCGCCGAGCCACAGGGTGCTCTGCCGGGCGTCTCAGCAGCTCTGAACCACTTGCTCGAACGGCTGCTGAGCAAAGCCGGGAGGAAAGCAGGTCACTGTTCTCAGTGGGCCCCTCCCAAGGCCACTTCCCTCTGCCCCTCCACCCCAGGCTTCCCGCCCCAGTGCTCAGCCTCCGCACCTTACAGAAGTCCACCGTGGTCACTCTTCCGTTCTTCAAACTTTCCCCACAGCTGCCTCATCCCGTCCCTGCCCCCAGCTCCTGCTTCCTCCCCAATGCCCAGCACACTCCAGGCACAGCCCAGCCCACCCCCGTTGCCACTGAGGACACAGCTCCGGCTTTCAGGGGGAAGTTAGGCTGTCCATTTTAAACCCTGTCCCTTGCAGAACTTCATAATACAAGGGAAGAATTCCCCAAACACATGGGTTTCTGAGGAGCTGAGAAAACTCGATCCTTTTACTTCCAGCTGCCAGACCTTCCCCTGTTAGACTGTCCCCACCAGAGGACAAAGCCCAAGGGCAGAGTGGCCCTGACACTAGTCAGAGAAGATGCTAGGGTCAGAAGAAAGTTAGAGAAAGCAAGATAAGTGGGAAAATGTTTGTGTCTGCCCATCTCAGAGACCGAATGAGCAAAGCAGATTGGACCCAAATCCCAAACTGCCCCAGATGAGTGAGATTTGGGAGATTTTAGAAACAGACTTGTTGAAACTGTGGCTGTGCGGGTGGCCGGGTCCACTCAGCCTTCCATATAACGGCCTGAATCTGAAATGTCCAGATCCGCGGGGGGAGCTGGCGTGGACAGGCAAACAGATAGTTCAGACAAATTACAACAGGGCAGAAGATTGTCAGGAAACTCTAAGGATACGACGAAAAATATATATCTTTTAAAACATGATGCCTTTTTGGGAAAATAGACCCTCTCATTGCCAATAAGGGACTAAGGAGGCATGCAATGATGTAGAGATTTAGACCTAGAAAACCGAGTGCCCTGAAAAGCTGAGAAAGGAACCCACGAGGATGCCTAGGGTCTTGGGGACAGCCCACGCAGGCAGCGGGTCACCTAGTGGATAACCCAGATATCAGTAGCTATCCTCAGAGGCTGTGCTTTTCTGACCCAGGGCAGAGTGGCTGGTGACCTGGGGAAAAGGTGGGTAGTGACCAGAGGAGGCTGGTGACCAGAGGTGGCTGATGTCTTTGGGCTTTGGAAGAGATCCCCCACTCCCCTCCCCTGCACCACCTGCCCCACACTGGGCTCCGCGCAGGACTGGGCTCTGTGCCCAGTGCGCCACCTTCCCTTTTTGATTTTTCTCTGGCAGCCATCCCTCCCCTTGGCAGAACCTGAGACAGAAGCTCCTCTGCCCCACTGTTATCTCTGCCACGATGACCAGCATGGTGCCAAGGCCGCCCGCCTTTCTGGCTGTGAACGTATCTTGCTCTGCAGAGAGCCAGCCGTGTGCTGCCTGTCCCGGGGTCTAAGGTGCTGGTTGGCCCTTGGGCTCTTGGTACCCAGTCCAGCCATGCCCCTCCTTCCTCCCCCTGCAGATGGAGGGTTTACTTCCTCCATCTTCCTGGCTTTCCTCCAACTCTGCTTTCCTGTCACCTCATGGCCACTCACACACTGGGAAAGCACATTCTCTCCTCACTCTTCCTGCAGAGAAGCCTGCAAAGCCAGGGCCCCCACAGGTGGGGGACTGAGACCAAACAGGATGTGAAAATCCAGAGCTTCCAGGATCCTTGAACAGCCTGGTACAGGCTCTCCACCTCCCGCCTCATCAAGTTTGAAATGAGAAAACTAGAATCCCTCATGCCTGGCCTTCGTTGGTCCTGAGACCCATGACAGAAACCTCCCAAGTCAACTTTTGAGTGCTCAGTGGGACACCAAGTTGTTTGTATTTCTTTCCTAGAATCCTATTTTTTTGTATGGGGTTTTCCCCCTGATATCTAGTCTAAAACGTGTGATCAAGGACCAAACGATGGCAAATCATAAAGAGATTAAGCCCTTGCCGGGCCAGGTATAGGAGGGCTGCCTGGGACCTGCCGTCCCTGATCCATATGTGACTTGACAGAATAATAAACCGGCATTTACTGTTGCCATGACGACTCCGGAGCAATGGATTCCAAACCCAATAAGCTAAAGCTCATGGTGGAACTCTTCTCATATTAAAAATGAAGTCTCTGTCGTCGTGCTCTGTGGCTCCCAAGGTGATGCGCTCGAACTCGATGCCTCCATCACTTTTCTTTTTCTTAAGAAGTTGTCAGTAATAATTATCTGGGAACTTAGACCAACAATCACCGACATGCTTAAAAGGCCCCCATCAGAGGACCCAGCAGCCTGCCTAGACGGGAACCCCCTGGCGGCAGAAGGCAGCATGGCAGAGATTTGATCTAGTGGGGAATAGGCTGGAAACGTCCCAAGAAGAGGGTCACCCTGCAAACCCCCTATAGATACTGCCAACAAAGGGGGGGTCTGTCTGGCAGTCAGCCTGGCCCTCTGTCCCTGCTCATCTTCTCCCAGCTCCTCTGCCCTGATGTAGCTGAGCTGGTGCCTGGTTGTGTCGGGAGGCTGGGTCTCGAAGACTCCACACCAGCTCATGATGCATCTGTTTTGATTGTGCCAGCAAATTCCTGCTTCTGCTAATGTCCTTTTCTCTTTCTTTCTTTTTTTTTTTTTTTTTTTTGCTGAGAAAGGTTTGGCCAGAGCTAACATCTGTGCCCATCTTCCTCTATTTTGCATGTGGGTCACCACCACAGCATGGCTGCCGACAAGTGATGTAGGTCCTCGCCCGAGATCTGAACCTGTGAACCTGGGCCGCCAAAGTGGAGCGCGCTGAACTTAACCACTACGTCACGGGGCCAGCCCCTCCTCTTCTCTTTCTTAACCTCCTCTTAACCTCCTGACTGTCCTTCCCTTCTGCACTCCCTAGTCACCAGCTGCCCGATGCTCCATGTGCTGCTCCCCTAAAACCCCCATCCTACCCAGATTGTCCCAAATGTCCCCTCCCTCCTTCTTGGAGTCCATTCCAAGACATCACTAGCCATATAGCTTAGGCAGAACACAGTAGTTGGAATAACCTGGGAAACCAGCCCAAGAGGCACTACCCTGCCAAAGAGAAGCAGGTGAGTCTACCCTGTCAGAAGTCTGTGATACCTGGAATGAGTAGGAGATGAGTGTGTCTTAATCTGCCAGTTTCTTTGCCTACTCTCGTGACCAACCCCTTTTCCTGCCCAGCTGGGTGATGACCTGCAGCATTTGCTGACATCCACGAAGTCTGCTGGGATTTGTCACCCAAAGGTTCATGTTGAAGACAATTTGTATATATGAAGTTATGGTAAATAATTCCATTACATCATTTCTGTCTGCAGCAACTGATTAATCACTGCTGTAGTGGCTTCATGTTTTAGAGCAGGGGTCAGCAAACTATGGTCCACAGGCTGAATTCACACTTGTCTTTGTGAATAAAGTTTTATTGGAACACAGTCCACTCACCATTTGCATGTTGTCTGTGTCGGCTTTCACACTGCAACATGGGAGCTGAGTGATTGCAACAGAGCTGAAATGGCTCTCAGAACCTAAAATAGTTCCTCTCCAGCCCTTTTTAGAACCAGGTTGCTGACCTCTGTCTTAGGGCAACGCTTCTCAGACTTTAGTGTGCTTCTACAGCACCTGGCAGTCTCATGGACATTTAGGTCTGGGGTGGGGCCCGGGATTCTGCATTTCTAACAGGCCACCTCTGAAGCAGTGGTTCTCAGGCCTGGTACATAACTGAATCACCTGGTCAAGATTTAAAAAAACCCAGTGGCCAGACCCAGCTCAAACCAACAAAGTCGGAATCTAGGGATGGAGCGTGAGCGTCTGTACTTGTCACTGTCTTCCAGGCCTCTCATCGTGCAGTGCAGGGGCTGCTTAGTAGGAAGAGCCAGTGCCTGTCGACCCTGCAAAAGGAAGTTCTAAAAGCTGAGCCCCTCCATGTCGCACTTCCACCTTTCCTGTGGGGACAGTGCCTAGACATTCCAGGGAGCCCTTTGGGAAGCTTTCCGATGAGCGAGAACACAGTCCCGACATGACCTAAGCCCTGTGGCCCACGGCGGGTATGTGAACAGCCACAGTGGCACATCCTGATGGGAAGCACATCGGGGCAGCAGGCAGGCTGCTCCCCGCGGTTCTCTGGCTCCCTCCGGGTCCACTGCTGCGATGTCCCGTGTCTGGCAGTGTGGCCCCGGGAAGTGGCACCTGCTGTTCTGAACGTGAGCACCTGTGGGTGAGTAATAGGCTTCCAGCAGGAAGCACCAGCCGCCCCTGTGATTCCAGACATGTTCCAGATGAGCTCCTGCAGCTCAGATGTGCCAACCTCAGCCACACAGGGGAGCCACACGGGCTGGCCTGGCCACAGAAGTGCCCGAAGCCAGAGTTACGAATACACTCAGGAGGAAGAGGTCCTGCGCTTTTTCTTCCATTTCCTTAAAATGAATTCTCATCAGCCATGCTGATGGTGTAATTTAAGGACAATTTCTGGGTGGGGTTCCTCTCCATTGCTGTGAGCCTGGCCCTGGACATGGCTCCCCAGGGAGTGTGGTAGGCATGCCCACCCCAGGTGCAGGCAGTGAAGGGGCATTGTCTGTAGAGGATTTAAAAGCAATGCCAGCGATAAAATCCTCCCAGACCCTGGCCCCACCTTGGGGCCTACCAGTTCTTTGTCAAATTGGGGTCTGTCTCTGGGCTGACCAGACACGGTTGTTAAGGTGGCTGCGATGACGGTGACCGTGTTGAACAGTCAAATCCTGGCTATTTTGTGTTCTGGGACGTGGCTTACTCTTCCCATAGGACTCAGAGGGGACTCACAGATGCCCCTGGATTACCACCTCAACCCCAGACACGGACCTGCAAATTCCCATCTTTGCCTCATAAGTGACTAGATGAACTGATTGTCCCCACCGATCAATCTGGACAAAATGCCCACTAATTTGACGTGACCAAACTTTAGGCAGGTGTGGGAAGCCACCGGGACCCCAGAATTGGCATGAAGATTATCTTAAACTGAAGACATTTGAGAGTCAACAGATGCAGAAAGAAGCCTCCTTGGACCTTCCCTTCTCCGACCAAAAACAGCAACTTCTGGGAAGTGAGACTGCCGTCGATTCCCTCTTCAGGGTGGGTCTGCTTCCAGGACAGACGGAAGGTACACCTTCTACAACCCCCTCTGGGGGAATTTCGTGGCAGTTAAGAAGATGAAAAGACTGCCCACACCAGAGTAAAAAAAATGGTATTATAAATTTTCTTGTTTCTCATTTGTTCTCCTAAAATGCAATTTGTTTTTCCCAAAGCAACCTATTTGTTCTTCCCATAAAAGCTTTTTCTCCCCCCATCCCTTTACCCTACTAAGTCAGGTATATTAGCCCCCAGTTCTAACCACCCTTATGCATCACTCATCACTGAGTATTCTCACACTGAATGTGTAAACAAACTTCTTTTCCTGTTAATCTGTCTTTTATCAGTTTAATTCACAGGCCCGAGGTATTGAACGTATGAGGGTATAGAGGGAAAGTTGTTTTCCTCCCCATCACAGGCTTCTCTCTTTCCTCCAGGCCCTGAACTTTGGTCAGCACTTGAACGTGGGACAACTGCTCCTTAGCAGCTGCTCCTGAGAACATTCCCTGATCAGCTGTCTCATCACACTCCCCACTCCCCCACACACAGTTCCTTTTAGTGTTGGCTACTCCTCCCTATAAAAGAAAATCCCTTTTTGCCCGACCTTGGAGACTCCTGCAGATCTCACGGTCAGAGGCTCTCCCTATTGCCATGATCCCTCTCTCTCTAGTGCAATAATCCTTTTGAACACAGTCTCTCCTTACCTGGGTCTGGATGTGACAACGATCAGATGCACAGTGCCACAGCCTGGCCCGGCAGCCACACCAGCACCCGGCCGAGTTGCCCGGGCAGTGAGCCCACCGACTCTAGGTCGTTTGGATGTTGCTGGAGCTCTGCAAGCTACCCAGCTGCAGCGGATGAGTTGAGTCGTGCGTGCAAGAACGGGAAAGCCTCCAAGACCGCGGAGTTCAGTAAAACAGGGTGAGTGTAGCGTTCAGGTACGTCCTGCCAGGTCATGTTGCAGAAGTCGGGTCCATCTTGACTCAGCTATACAAAACGTCCACGTTAGTGCTTCATGAATGTGCAACCTCAACCACCTTGAACCCAGGGAGGCAGGAAGGCACGGTGAGGCCTGTTGATCATCTAGAACAAACACGATGGAGTCTGGGTCTAAACTTCACGCACCTGACTCACTGGCGAGGTCCCGCTGCACCACTTTAATTTCCACTGACACATCCTCCCTGTCATCTTGATTTTGGCTTCTCCCGGGAAGAGCAATGTTGGCGTTCTGTTTCCTCCCAGTTCTCTTGCACTTCTCACTTTATGTTAGGGAACTCTCCTAGGGCTTGAACAGAAGACTACTTGAACACAAAAAGAGCGGGATTTTATGAACACATTTTCCCAATTTACATTTTCAAGTTGAAGAGGCCTCACAATCCCAGCCTTGCACACAAGTAAAAAAGATGGCGCTCAGCAGCAGGGGGTGATGATCTCCTTTTCCAGCCTCTGGGCTGCAGCCCCAGTGCTGGTCGCCTCCCCTGGTGTAGTTTGTGACACACAACCTTCTTCTCAGGTTTATCCAGCTGCCTGCATGCCACAGAGCTCAGAGGGAACATTGTTGATTTTCTGTGGGGTTGAAGAAAAAGAAAGCTATAAACAGGACTCCCGGCAGGCGGTAAATCTCTCAAGCACATGCAGTCACTTACTCACCCAGGACGACACCGAGGGCACCGCCAGCCGCATCACCTGCCTCAAGAAAGAAGGCAGAAGCAACGACTTGGAGTCCCGAAGGGTCTGCAGCCCAGACCCCTGCGAGGCGGCCTCGTGCCCCATCAATTGTCGGCAGCCTCTCGTGCCCTCTGCTGCCCTTCAAGTACTGACAGTGTGACTTTGCAGACAGACCCAATTAACCAAAGTGATAGAATCCGACAGTTGCAAGATTGTTGTTCTGGCCTTGGCCTGCTTGGGGGGATAGATGTTTTCTCCTCATTTAAACATTAAATAGCAGATAAACAACATCTGATGTATTTGTAGTTTCAAAATAAAAATGTTTTAACATATGGGCCTTGTCAACCTCGTAGCTGGAAAACAGCATTTGTGTATGTATTACACACACACATGCAAACACAAAATTCTTCGGCTCAGGAGTGAATCAGCTCTTTAATCATCTGCAGCGATCCTAGACGGGGAGTCTCTGGAGCTGTTTTAAATATTTACTAATAAAGCCAGTAGCCCAGGTAGACTATCTCCAAGGGATTCCTCGCTGCCCTGCTCCAAGGCAGGGTTAAGGGCAGAATCCCTCTAGCCGAGTAGTTCTCTGAACAGCCCCACATAGGCTCTTGATTTACAGCTAGAGGAAATCTCTACTATCCTTCCAGGAGGACTATCAAAAGGCTGCGTGCTGCCTGCAGAGTTCAGGTGTTTATTGTCTTTCAAACATATTGTTCTATGTCCAAACCATGAAAACGTTGGGCAGAACCTCCCGACTCAAGAAATCAGAGAGTCAGAGGCCGGGGCGCCCTCCCCACTGGAGCCAGGGCTGGGGGGGGGCACCCAGCCCAGTGTCTCAGCAGCAGCAGCTCCTCCCGCTGCTGGGAGCAATGCATTGTGGGCCTGGAGGAAGGGAAGGCCGGGCCAGGGTGTCAGGGCTGTCTGGCAGCAGGTCTGAAGTATGCTATGGCCTCATGATGGGACTCAATGGTGTTGGGGGTCAGGCGAAGCCCCCTCAGGTGGACAAACTTTGGCCTCAAAACAAACTTTAAACTCGTCTGTTTCATCAGGTTGACTTGCTGTGGTCCCACCTGTGCTGTGTCCCCACCTGTGCTGGGTCCCCTTGCCCTGCCCAGGCTCCATCCTTGCTGGCTGTGCTGGCCTCTCAGTGTCTCCCTGCAGGGCCATGGGCCCCTTATTGGATGAGCCTGTCTCTGGCGGGCTAGTGACCTTTCTCCCTAGTCCTTCTCCCTTCTCAAACCTTCCCAGGTGTCACTAGGAGCAGCTGACATTCTGCCTCTTTGCAGCAAAGTTGGAAGCCCTGGTCAGGGACAAGATGTTGTCTTCAGCTTGACCCCTTGCTCCTCCTACGTCTGCAGACTGTCTCCATGTCCTTCCAGTGAGTAAAAGCCCTTTCAGAATCATGTACTTGAACGCTGAGGGTGGCTTTGGGAAACATTTACTGCAGACTAAATCCATAGGTCACTCCTGAATTCTCTTCCTCTATTTTTCCTTGGGTTTCTCGGGCCCCAACAGATCTGCATAACACACTGAAGATCAGCTTCCTCTCAGTCTCCCGCATCGTTATGCTTAGATGACTTGCAAGTGCAGGTAGAATTCCATTTATCAAGATTGATGGGACATCCGCATCGCATCCCAAACCTTCATTACACAAAAGCCTACAGCATTAGTGAGGGAGTAAATGATAGTGTTTGCTCTTCCATTTGCTTACATAAAGCAAATGTCCTGGTACATTATATTTGCCAAACTACAAATTACAGGCCCCAGTGCACGAGGCAGCTGTTTTGCTGGTTCCAAAGCAGCGGTGGCTGGAAGGTGAGCACAGATCCCGCCAGGCCCGCACAGCGTGGCTTCAGCTTCAGCGGATTCGATGTTCCCGGGGTTGGTTAAGTTGGGGCGACCCTGTCGGGTCCCCCTAGGGAAACGCTCCTAGAGTTTGAACAGAAGACTATTTGAACACAAAAAGAGAAGGGTTTTGTGAATGCATTTTCCCAATTTACATTTTCAAATTGAAGGGGTCTTGTGATCCCAGCCATGCCGAGAATTAAGAGAAGGAAGGGGCTCAACAGCCATGGAGGATGATCTCCCTTTCCGGCCTCTGGGCTGCAGCCTGAACCTGGCAGCCTCCCCGGTGGAGCCTGTGTGGTGCTGAGGCAGCAATTTGAAGTGCATGTGCCAGTGGCCTGCTGGCATGAGTCAGGTGCGGAGCCACGGAGGGGCAGCCACTGCCCAGGCCCATGTCTCAGCAGCAGAAACTCCGAGAAATCCGCCACAGAAAAGCCGGCTGTTGTGCTGGCACCGAAGGTAACAAAGTGAAGGGTGTGTCAGGAAGGCCAAACAGGGAACTGGGCTTCTGACCCCTGCCAGGACTGATAGGACCCACCCCATGCAGGGTCAGTGGAGACCACGTGCAGAAGAGGGGAACCTGGGTATTGGATTATAACCCAGAGAATAAAATAGACATACATAAGTCCACACTCATTTATATCATACGGATATAAATAAATGATGGAATGGATAATAAGTGGGGGAAGCAGCCAATCTTCCTTACAGAAGCATTCCAAATACTATATATAGGTATTCCGCCTCCGGGAGGTGGAGCTAAATTCTCTCTCCCTTGAGTGTTGGCTGGACTTAGTGACTTAATTCCCAAAGAAAAGAGTGTGAAAAGGGGAAAACAGTAACTTCCTGGAGAAGACACCCAGCAGACACCTCCGTAACCAAGCGATCAAAGTTTATCTCCCTTGATAAATCGTGGGGATAAGCCTCTCCCCCCGATACGCTGTGATGGAGTGGGCCTTTCACCTCTACGGAGTTCTTTCCCCAAACCAATAGCCCCAGTTTAATCATCAGAGAAAGCATCAGACAAACCCAAATCGAGGGATATTGTACCAATGCCAGACGAGCACTCTTCAAGACTGTTGAAGTCACAAAAACAAGTAATGATGGAGACTGTGTCACAGACTGGAGATTAAGGACACATGATGACTAAATGCACTGTGGAGCCCTGGGTGGCTTCTGGGACAGAAAAAGGACGTTAGTGGAAAAACTGGTAAATCCAAATAGAGCCTTTAGTCTAGTTAGTTGTGTTGTACCCATGTTAACTTCTTAGTTAAAAAATGTTCCCCTAAATGTAAGACGTTAACATAAAGGGAAGCTGAGTGAGGCATATGGGAGCTCTCTGTACTGTCTTGGAAAATTTGAAATTATTCCATGAGAAAAACTTTTATTTTGCAAAACTTGATTAAATGAGAGAATGGATCCACAAGTGAACTTGGTGAGAATGCATAAATTAAGAGGCCCCATCACCGGGGGAGGAGACGGACCGTACCGAGTTCTGGCATACATGCGGAATTTGCTAAGTGCAACTTGTTAATATTCACTAATCACTCATCTCCAATATCTATTGATTATCAAGAAATTCTTTCTCTAAGTATAATAGCAATGATAACCTTGCTGACTGAATTTGGAAAACATTTGTGTTCTGTTTGACACAAATGGCAGATCAGGCTGCATAATCAGATTAGTGCTTAGATTAACAGTGACACACAGACTGAACTTAAAGGGTTCCTTCGAACCTGCTCAACAGCAATAGGCCTCCAGCTGCAGTATAGCTGGTCTAGGAACGCATTTTCCTCTGTTCTGAATGGAAATGGGGACTCACCTTTAGAAAAACGGAGTAGTCACACTTCTCGCCATTCCTTTCACCAAGTGCAGCTCAAATCCCTGGACACCAGAGAACAAATATAAGATTCTTAAAGGGAGGAGAAGAAGACAGGTCAGATAGGGACTCTGAAGACCCAAGGAGTAACATGATTGTGAGTTCCTTGGGTTTTCTTTCAGCCTCAAATAGCCCAGACTGGACACTGGAGAAGCCGGAAACCCCAAAATGCCAATGGTTGCAGACCAAAAAATAAAAACAACCCAAGAAAGCCTGCTCTCTCAAGCTGAATTGATACTAAGCAATGGGTTTGCTCTGCTCACCACAATCTGAGCCAATTAATCACGAGTTAGGGATCAAGAAAGGAAGTGTTAATTCAATTAGCCATCATAACCAGGAAGATGGCAAACTAATGTCTCAAAAAACCATCTTCAAAAATTACAGAATCTGGAGACAGTTATATAGGGAAAGTGGGCAGTGAGGAGGGGGTTTCCTTCAAGCATGATGGACTCCAGGGTCTTTGTTGTTCCATACTTCTGTCAGCTGTGATGGATACCTTGTAAGTGTATCTCCCGTCTGTGGTCAGCCTGTTCCTGGAAAGAAACTCTAGAACAAAGTTTTAATTTATCAAGCTATAGTGGAGTACATATGTAAGCAGAGGCCATAAATCAGGAGGGCATGAGAATTTTTTAGAGTATGTGCAGAGCAACGAGCAGTCACACAGAGGAGGGGCTGGGCCATTTAGTGTAACAAGGCGGCCTCACTTATGCTCACTTACAAAAGGACCAGGAAAGGGGCAGCCTAGTAAGACAGAAACCTATGAAGCAACAAATGCTCTATCCAGCCAAACACACAGAAAAACAATGACCCCACCCCTACCCACACCAGCAATGGCAAATGGGGAGCTTGGATCTCCACTCTCACCAGGTGTCAGCATGGTGACCCAATCCCTCTATAGGGGCAGAGAAGGCTAACCAGAGAGCTGGGCTTCTGACCCCTGCCAGGAAGGAATAAGACTCACCCCGGGGCAGTGGATAGCCGCATAGATCAATGAAGCATAGTAGAGAACTCAGAATTAGACACTCACAAATGCATCCAGCTGAGTTTTGACAAAGATGAAAAAGCAACTGGATAGAGGAAGGATAGTCTCTTCTACAAGAGGCGTTGGAGCGATTGGATATCGATTGGCCAAAAAATAAACTTTAACCTAAACCTTAAAAATTAACTCAACATAGAGCATAGATTTTAACGTAAACTATAAAACTTCTAGAAGACGACATAGAAGAAAATCTTTGGGACCTAGTGCTTGGTGAAGAGTTCTTAGTCATGACACCAAAAGCACAATGCACAAAAGAAACAACTGATAAATTAGACTTCATCAAAATTAAAACCTTTTGTCCTACAAAAGACCCTGCTGAGAGGTTGAAAAGACCCGCTGCAGATGGGGAAATATCGGCAGATAATGTATCCGACGACTCACGTCTAGAATATATAAATAACTCTCAAAACTCAACAGTAGAAACAAACAAAAAACCCCTAATTATCCAATAAGAAAATGGGCAAAAGACATGAAAAGATATTTCATTAAAGAGAATATGAACGATAGCTCGTAGCGGTTTTATTTGTGGTAGGCAGAGCGCTGGGACTAGCAAATGCCTCCCAGCAGGTGAAAGGTTAAACAACATGCTGGACAGCAATAAAAACGAATGAACTACAGATGGACACATCAGCTTGGATGGGTCTCAAGGGCACAGCCTGAGTAAAAACCAGGCAATACTAAAAGGTCACATACTGCACAATTCCATGTGTATAAGAGTCTCAAAATGACAAAAGCACAGGATGGAGGATGGGATAGTGGTTGCCAGGAATTAGGGATGGTGGTGGAGAGGACATGGTGTGAATATAGTGTGGGAACCTGAGGGGCCTCTTTGTGCTGATGGGGTATTTATGTCTCTTGACTGTGGTGGAGGTTACACGAGTCCACACATATGATGAAATGCTCAGAACTTCACACACATGGGACCCAAACTCCTGGGCTGGATATTGTCTGCAATCATGGAAGATGTAAACATGGGGCAAAACTGGGTGAGTGGTTCATGGGACCTGTTAGTAATCTTTGCAACCCCCTGCTTCAAAATAAAATGTTTTATTAAAAAAAGAATGGGTGGAGATTACATTTTAAATCACACAAACCACATTCACCTCAAACAAGGAAAGCATCCAGCACCCGATTCTTGGGTTGCACATCCCTGCTGCCTCTCAATGTTACAATCTTGGCTTGGCTTCCTTTCACGGGTTGCCATGCACGTGGCCATCGTGTAGGTAACTGGTACTTGACATTCGGGAACAGCCTGCATCGTGCTGCATGGAGGCAGCAACCACAGAGACTATTGTCCTGACTTTCTACAGGAAAGAAAGGGAGCAAGGAGGAAAAAGCAGCCCGTGATAATCCCTTTGTTGGCTTAAATTCTGGACAAACAGATATTACTCTGCCTAGAAATGTGGCCTCTTGGAAAGATTTACGGATGTGAAAGGTACATTCGTATCAAACAGCCATAGTTTAGAAAGAAGCTAGCAGTCTTAGCAAAGTTATGCATCCTTTCAAGCGTGGAGAATGCTTAATTAAAATCTGGGCAGAGACCACCCAGCCTCACGTGCGTTTGGAATTCAGAAAATGAGCCGGAGAGCTGGGTGCTGGCTCCTCCAGCGTGGATTGTGGAGCATGAGGAGCAGGGACCAGACGAGCTCTTGCTGTGCGAGTTCCCCATGGCTGCTCCAACAGGGGTGGCAGCTTCAAACAACACAGATTTATTACCTTACTGTTCTGGGGTCAGGAGTCTGCAGTGGGACCCACCGGGCCAACATCAAAGGGTCAGCATGGTTCCTCCCTGCCTGGGAGTACTTAGGAGAAATAGAATTCACCAAAGTGCTTGCAGGCCCACGCCTGTGGAATTCTTCCAGCACAGCTTCGCTGGAAGGCCACAGAGGTGAGAACAAGTCGCCCCATTCCTGCAGGCAAGGGGGGCTTTCCAGGCAGACTCTTCCTGCTGAATGGAGCAGCCTCAGAATCTTCCCACCTGGGACAGCAGGGCCAGCGGAGTCCACATATCTCCTCATCATAGGGGCGGTGCTGCCTTCCAGCCTGGCTCAGTCCCCTCACTTGCCAGTGGCCCCATGGCCTCGTCAGTTGGTGAAGATGAGTTGGATGTATGAAACTGATGGTTCATCAGTCCTGCTCGATGGGGAAGGCCTGCCTCACTGATTCTGGAGACTCTGCCCAGAAGCTCTCAGCACCCCACAGTTATGACTTCCACCAAGGCAGGCGGACAGTCTCAGGAGGATGTGCCGGGAGAGAAGTGCTCCATCCTCACAGATGTTGCTGAGACCCAGCAGACTGAATTAGAGCCATGTCATCCTCTGATGTAGAGCCGGGCCCTGTCTCCAATGCCATCAACACCCTCTTTACTCAGCTCAGCCCTGACCCCAGCTTCATATATCAGAGTCTGGAAGCTTCTCTCCTCTGCGCCTGACAACAGCACAGAGGGATGAGGATGCATGACTGAGCTTGGCTCCCAGCTGCCTCCCACTCAAGCTCCCGTCCAGGCCCGCATGGGGACATGGATGCTGCATCCTGGGGGCCTCCCAGGGACACAGCATCTGGGTGATCACAGGATTTCTTGTCCAAAGTGCTCAGGTGAAAGGCAGAGCCCTTAACGATTACACTTGACAACACGCGTGCCTGGTGTCGCGATCGTGCGTGTCCGACTAATCTGGTCCATAGGCATCTGGGGCCAATGGGGACGTGGGGTCATAGAATGTCACCACTGGGAGGGCACTCCCCTGCCACCCTGCTCTGCCTCTGCACTGCCCCCGCAGGACACAGAAACTCAGAAATGGGCCGTCCTTGTTGAAGGTCACATACGAGTTGGGGCAGAGCCTTGACCTCCCTGGAGATCTGGTCCAGATGGGTGAGCAAGTCTCCATGAGAAGGGAACTACAGCAGCTCTGCTGGGGTGAGCCAGTGGGGTGGCCGCAGACACCGGGCGAGTCACTCAGCCCTCCTGCACTTGTACCCAGGAAGCTTAGAAGCAGGCCGGTCCCCAGAGGGGAGGCGTGAGCCAGCAAGGGATGCCCGAATCCTGTGGGCCCGGCTGAGCTCTGGTGGCTTCCTCAGCTCCCAGGGCACAGGCATTTGCACTTCAGTGCACACCCCACCTTATCCCAGCACCCAGCTTGGGGTAGCTCCTCTGGAAGTGGTGATTAAAAACCTAAAAGGTGCATTTCCTCCATTCCCTGAGACACATACTCGAGAATCAGGATTGTTGACTTAGTGGGAAAAGCAAAAACCCCACAAAACAGTTCAGGGTCCTAAGCAAATGTATGAATGTGTGTATGCGTGTAGGAATGTGGGTATGCATGTATGTATGAATGCATGTATGCACACATATTCCTGCATGTCTGCTCCTTCTTTGTGGAAAATGGAAGAGGCCCTGGCATCCCACCTCATCCTGCTCTCATTAAGTCACCTGCTGCACCGGCCACCACGTGGCACTGTCAGTGGAGTTTCACCCGTTTTTTCTAAAAGGTTATTAAGAAACCATCACTATTGCTGTGGTTCCCCATTGGGCTTGGAATAAATTCTGCTCACAAAAGTCTCACAAACTGTGTATCATTCACGACCCTGGATGTGAATTTCACAGGAACCCTGAAGTCGGCCTTGATGGGTGAAAGTCCTAGACACCTCTCAGGTCTTTCTCTGGGGGGAGCCTGTATCTTTCTGTGTCCAGGCCTCGCTAGCTGGATCACCCCAGGCCCAGCCTGTCTCCAGTTCCTAAGGGAATGCTCCTTCCGGCAGGTGTGGAAAGTCAAAGAGCCATCAACACCCCCTATGCCACCTTCCCGGATGGAACCTCATTGAAAAATGATTCCATACTTAATAAATGAGACTTATGGGAAAAAATGGGGAAATAGATTTTCTTCATTAAAGCATAGTGCTGGTTCCATTTTAAAACCTCTATGCGGGGTTGTGGGAATAAAAGAATCAGGAAGAGCCTAGAATTCCCAACCCTGCTAAATTAATTGCACAGTCATAGCAAATCTAGTTCTAATTACACTAATCATTTTTTTTAAAGATGATATGTGGCTTTAGGTAAAATAAAATAATCCTGCATTTGGGAAGGTCTTGCCAATTCTCAACCTTCCCCAGGGGGAGTTGATGTGTAGTGCATTCTTCCCTTGGGGGTATTTATGAATATGAGAGTTTATGCAAATCACTCTGCTTAAATTTGCAGACGTAATTTGCCACAAAAGATGGCAGGTGGGATCTGAGCACGTGGCTGCCCTTCCGTGGTCCTTGCGTGGATTCGTGTCTAGTCTGAAAGTAGGTGGAATGTGGCAGGTGCACAGCATGTTATAAATAGACTTACTTTTCCCTATGTGAAGTTCATATATTCATTCATTCATTCAAAACTAAGTTTGGCATGTCCAGGTGCCTGGCTCCTTGGCAGGTGCTGTGTTCTCACTATGATGCTGATGAAGCTGCAGTTTGGGGACCCTCTCAGCATGTGTCCCTCCTGAGGCCCTGGAAAGGGCTCCAGCAATGATGTCCACATGGTCATATATTTGCAAACTTTGCAAAATCAGACACTTCATTTTGTAACCACCTCCCTGGCTTGCCGTCCCATCACAGGCAGGGAAGGGGGCCTTCTGGGGATTAGCTGCGCTGGGGGCAGGTTTCACGTGGATTCTGTGGGCTGTGCTGACGTGATCCACGGCCACTTCAGTGTGTGGTTCCATCACCACAGGTTTCATGGGGTCACATGCCAATGCTCAGAGCACGCTGCTGCCTGCCATGTGTTCGTGATCTCTCCATGGGCCTTCAACCCCTTAACCGAGAGCCATGCTGGCTCCACAGCCATGTGTCAGCAGTTCACACGTGTTCCCAACTCCCACCTGGCCCTGCACACCAGTCTGTGGCACTGTCTGCGTGGGTTTCCTGTGGCTGCTGTAACAATCAAGCACGAATGGGGCGGCTTACAGCAGCATACACATCTCACAGTCCCGGAAGACAGAAGTCCAAGATTAGTCTCAGTGGGCTGAAATCACGGTGTCAGCAGGGCTGAGCTCCCTCTGGAGGCTCCAAGGGAGGATCCTTCCTTGTCTCTCCCAGCTCCTGGTGGGACCTGGCATTCACTGGCTTGTGGCCACATCACTCCAATCTCCACCTCCGTGGGTACAAGGCCTTCTCCTATTCTCTGTAGTCAAATCGCCCTCTGCCTCCCTATTATAAGGAGACAATTGATTGGACTCAGGGTCCACCCAGACAATCCAGGATAATCTCCCCATCTCAAGATCCTGAATTTAATCACATCTTTTGCCATATAAGATAACATTTATAGCTTCCAAGGATTAGAACCTGATGTTTTTGAAGGCCATTATTCAGTCTGCTACACTGTCCTACCTGGATTCATGGGGCGCTGCCTCCTCTGTCCCATGACCCCAGCCTGGAATGGCCTTGCCCAATCACGTCTGCACAAATTCTTATTAATTTCTTCTTGAGTTGATAGAAAATATGGAGACTGGCAAATAACATAAAACCCATAAGCCACAACAACAAAGGCTTTGATATTGGCAATAGATTGATTAATGGGCAAATTAATTCAAGAAAGATTTTTTATTCATGATAAAACAAAGCTTAAAATGCCCTGAAATCTTAGGAAATAAATTTCATAGAGTTTTTTCTAAAACTGGTAGCAGCCTTAAAAATTTCCGTGGCATTGCTCATGAGGAACTGTGAAACTGAGTTTCCTAAATGTCAGTATTAAAAATAATTGTGAAACACACTAGAGGAAAATTTTAATTACCTTTCTATTCTGTTTATAGAAAAATAATATTATTAAGTTGTCATCTCTATTAGTCTGCTCGGGCTGCCATGATAAAATATCACAGACTGGGTGACGTAGACAACAGACGTCTATTCTCACAGTTCTGGCGGCTGGAGGTCCGTGGTGGAGATGCTGGCAAATGTGGCTTCAGGTGAGGGCTCTCTTCCTGGCTTGCCGATGGCTGCCTCCTCACTGTGTCCTCACGTGGCCTTTCCAGGGTTGAGGTTCTCTGCTGTCTTTCCTTATAAGGACACTAATCCGATTGGATCAAGGACCCCCCCTTATGACCTCATTTAACCTTAACTACTCCCTTAGGGGCCCCACCTCCAAATACAGCCACCCCAGGAGTTAGGATTCAACATATGAATTTTGAGATCACACAATCATTCAGTCCCTAACACCATCATATGAAGAGGTAATCGAAGATTATGAAACCAAAACATATGGAAATAAATATCATAGGCAGGTATCAGGGAGTTCATACAGATATTATATTTTTGAATTTTTGGTGTTTATGATGTTTGTCAGCTTTGTGATTTATAATTTGTTGTGATTTCTTTTCTCATTCTAAACAAACATTTGCTTAGGTCTCTAATTTTGAATTTGTAATTGCGTATTCTTTTCTGAAAGAAGGCCCCCCGTTATGAGCTTGGAGCCCCAGGGCCTCCACGCCCGCCCTGGGAGCGGAGAGCAGGTCGCTGAGAGGCAGGCGAGCCTCTGCGTCCCTGGTGCTCACGTCTGCTGGAGCAGACCATGGTGCTGCAGGAACTGCCCAGCCATGGCAGGATATCCCCCATGCCCTGTGTGTGAGAGCACAGCAGGGGCCCTGCCTCGTCGTTGGTTCCCAGGAGGTTCCCTAAAAGTGGTCCCCCGGTGCTCTGAAGCTTGGGTTGGAAGAAGCTGGTGGGTGCATTGATTCAGCAGTGAGAATGGCAAATGCACGGCTGGAAGTGGGGCCTGGGCCAAGCGAGGGGTGCTGGGAGGGCTGCAGGGGATCCGAGGGCTCTTGGGACAGAGCCTGCGGGACCTTCAGGCCGTGGTGAGGAGCTGGTGTCAGTGCGATGGGTTAGCGGAGGGCGACAAGCAAGGCCATGGCTGGGTCTGTGTTTATATTTTCAGGACTGGGCTGGGGGGGAATGGACTGCAGGGGAACACGAGAGGAGCAGAGAGAGCGCCCGGGGCTGCTGTGGCCGCCCCGGCTTGAGACAGATGCAGCCTGGGGCATGCGAAGGCCGATGCAAGCAGGAGCAGAGGCCAGGAGGCAGCAGGAGCTCCGAGTGGCAGGACTTGGCGGGTCCCTGATCTGGAGGGGCTAGGACAGAAGTCTGGGTCTCTGTCCTTAACCGGGAGGACGGGGCCCAGGACCTTGCCCAAATCACTCGGAGTGGCCGCGCCAGAAGTTGGAGTCAGGCCATCTGGCTCCAGAGCCTGCGCTCCCAGCCGTCCCTCCCTGGGCATCGGAGAGCTGTGTGGCCCAGTCTCTGGCCTTGGCCTCCCCTCTGGAGGCATCCCAGGGCTTGGGGCCATCTCTTGGGACTTTGTGTGACTTCCTGGAGCCCTGTGACACGAAGTGAGCCCTGCGGAAGGCTTTGCCCACGCCCGCGCAGGTGGTCTGCTCTGCTGAGGTTTCTCCTTCTCCACAACTGCACGCTGCATGGAAAGTAGCCAGGGGCTCTGGGGCCTGTGCTCCATGCTGCCATTAGTCCCGGGCTTTTAGGGAAATTATCCCCTGACCCTCTCTCCTGACCTATGGGCCTGGGTGGCTTGCAATCCCTGGCACACACAGCCCGTGGTCAGTGGAGGTCTCTGCTGCCTTCTTCCAGAGCTTGGCTGTGATGCTGGAGGCTGGGAGGCATCCCCAAGGCTGCCTGGCCCCGGTGTCCAGGGCTCCAAACCCTGACGCAGCTTAGGCGACCATGACCCAGGTAGGCTGGGCCCTGGGAGAGTCACACTGCTGCCCTAGAGGCCAGGTTAGACCCCCAAACCTGAGGGGCTGGTGGGAAGCTTCTTTTACTCCCAGTGGTCCCTGTGGACCACCCCCCACTGGCAGGACAAAGCTGAGCATGACCCCCATGCCTCTGTTCTCAGTGGACGGGAAACTGGGCGTGCGGAGCGAGTGTCACCTGGAAGACCCATAGCTCCCAGCATATCCCCTGTGTGGGCAGCTGACCAAACAGCCTCTGGAGAGAAATCCATCAACTTCTACTAAACCCTTGGAAAGGCTAAAAGCAGCTTTCAAAACTGGGGCTTATTCAACCAAAAGTAACAAGAAAATGGAAAGACTTTAAAACTCAAGCACATCACTTGCCCGCCTGCGGAATTTCCCCACCGTCAGGGAAGCGCGCCGTCCTGTCCTCTCCCCCAGCAGAAACCCTGCAGCAGGGGTGGGCGCCGAGTCCCGGGGTCGGGTCAGGGACGAAGTTCGGTGCCTTCTCCAGCCGTATCTTCAGTGCCCAGCCGCCTCTGGCCGCCTCAGTTAGCACGTGAGGTGCTGATCCCCTTTCTTTCTCAGCCGTGACTCTCCAGCTGTTGGCTGCACTTTGCAAACGCCTCCACGGGTGGGCAGATGTGCTGTGTATAGTGGGTGATGGTGACCCCTCTGAGCTGTCCCAGTGTTGTCCTGGTTCATCCACCCACCCTGCCTGAGGGATGGACCCTGGCAGCAGCGGGAAGGGACATCTGGGAGTTTGTCCGCTGCACTGCGGTGGGCAGAGGGCTTGAGGTCCCTTCCTGGCAGCTAGTGGGGGCCTGTCAGGGTGGGAGGGGGCCTGCGGGCCTGAGACCCTAGGTTCTCCCTGGAGACCAAGGGTCCAAAGGCTGAGGTGTGCTGCTCCCAGATGCTGAATGCTAGATTTGTGATGAGTTTTATTGTTTATAAAAGTTATTTGATAAGATTGTCCTAAAATTTCAAAATGGTAACTTTAAAAATTCAGACTTATTTAAATCATTTTTATTTAATAGTTTGATGTTCAGTAATTATAATTTGTATTTTGTGTTTTAATTTTAATGGATATTTTACTATTTAAAAAAATCATTACAATATATACCATAATTTAATTGTTTGAAAATTTATATTTACTTTAATTTTTGATAAAAATTCAATTCTTTACATTTTGAATGCCATTGAATTTATTGTTAATTCTATACATTATTGCTGTCAAAAGCACAAAGTTCTAAAAACCTCTTTAAGTAACGTCCTACTTAGAACTTTTGCAGAAATGAAAGCCAACGATATGGCGTATGGATTTCGTTTACGGGATTTGTATGTCCCTATTTTGTGACTCGCTCAGACCTGGCCAGGCGGGCTGCAGAGCTCTCAGGTGTGCCACAGTGATGGGCTCGTCATCTCTGCCAGCTTTCAGTCACACACAAATCAGAGATTTACATGTGGTTTTCAATGTTGTCTTATGAGGAATATTTGTCAAGGTAGGAAGATGGACATATTACAGCAGCAATTTGTGAGGTTGATTTTTAATGTCTACATACTGAGAATACGGTCTGTGGCCTCTCTCTTTCCCAGCCGACCTGCCCCCTGGCAGCCGTTGGGCTAATTATTGTCCTGTCCCTTTGCCTCCCCCAGTCAATGGGGAGCCCTGCAGGCAGTGTGTTTGGGTCCTCACCACACAGTCTGCCACAGCATCGGCACAGAGCAGGGCCCCGCACACCTGTGTGGGACGAACCCATGGCCTTTGGGATCCTTCTCTGCTTTGCTTGCTCCTCCGCAGGAAGCATCGGCTGCAGTCACGACAGGCAGACACGCTGAGTGGGTGTGCCGTGTGTGTGCACATGACCCCGCGTGTCCGAGGGACTTACCTGGCTTTGGAGCTGACAGAGAGTGTTAAGTCCAATTACAGACCTGCGCTCTGAGCCACAAAAGTCCCCCAGCTGCTAGTCTCCTCCTGGGGTGATTGATTGACACGGAGAAGCTGTGCACAGAGATGGTCAAATACGCGCCACGCAGCCGTGCCGAGCGGTGAGGAACGAACCGCCAATGGGAGGAGAGGCTGAGGTGGAGAAAAGGGGGGGTCCCAGGAGGTCAAAACAGGTCTTCAGAACATCAAGGCAGTTTTCAAAAATTCATGGTCCTTGTTAAAGATAGAAAAGCCAGCTGAGTTTGTGCTAACCCCCCTGTGGAGTTGTGAAGTCAGGCTGAGGACAGGTCAAGGCCGTGTCCTTGGTGATTGGGTAACACGGACTCCTGGAAAAGCTTTGTCATCACTCCCCCTTCCTTTCCACATGTGGCTGGACGCTGGTGGAGTCCTTCTGGAACCCAGCCTTCCTGGGTGGGGCACGGCACAGAGGGGCAGGAGCAGACTCAGCGAGGCCGTGGCACCCACTGGTCTGCGGGACGTGTGGGGACCCTCATCCCCCTGAATGCGTCGGCAGTCTCCAGTGGCTGGGGGCCAGGCTCCGTCCCAGTCAGAGAGTCTCTGAACAGAAAAGAAAGATCAGAGCAGCTTTGGCTGGTCCTGGGCCCGGGCAGAGGGCGGCAGAGCTCTCCATGCTCAGCCCACGCATGATGGCGTTCTGGGTGCCTGCTGGGCCACGTGAGCCCCATAGAAAAACGTCTGCCGGTTCTCAAACGGTGGCTTAGGCTGAAAACATGATGGGTTCATGGAGAACTTCATTGCTGCTTCCTTTGCGCTTCCAGATACGCTCTCCCTCCTTCTCCCCTCCTCTGTGCCTGGGACCTGGCTCCTGTGGACACTGCAGGGCTCCTTTGCCCCTCCCCCAGTGGGAGAGAGGGGAGGGAGGAAGCGGTGCACTGGGTAAATGCCATCTGTGATTATTTTTAGTACAGCTGCAGAGCAGTGGAAGGGACGAGGGGAGAGTCCCAGTGTGCGGGCCGCGGGGAGGCCAGGCAGAGAGGTGCAGCCCCTTTCACACCCACCCTCTGGAGGCACTGACCGGTGCCCTGGCCTTCACTCCGTTTGCTAAGGGTGACTCGGTGCCTGATCCCGGCTCCTCACTCCTGTCTCCGCCTCCTTTGCTTCTGTTGTGTTTGCCCCATTTCTTGGGTAACTGACCTTCCTCACGAATATAATCATGGGATTGGTGTTTGTGCATTGTAAATACTATAACTTTAGAACCAGTTGCACAAAATATGAGAAATGGATTTATAACAGAGTTTGTGTATTACCATAAGAGTTTCATCTAGGGAAATAGGTTTAAACATTATCATCATGAAAAAAAAATGGATTTCATTTCTCCTTATTTACAGTGCATAGTTCATTGGTTTTAAAAAAAAGAGAGAGAAATAAAAAGAATCCATGCTGAAATGTGGAATGAATTCAGGTCTGTTCACCTCTAGAGACACAACTTGGACAAAAAAAAACACCAAAGCTGTTGAATTGTCGGAAGACGTCGGTGACAAAGCGCACCATTATTTAAACTGGTGCTAAGTAAATAAGGAGCAGAAGATTTTCACCTTTATTTGCAGCACAAAGGATCAATTCACATATTTGAAAGATGTTCTTATGGATTTAGCTGAGCTGATTGATCAAGTGAGGGGAACGAAAACGGCTTTACCACACAGATCAGGTCGGTGCTCTGACCTCTGCAGGGCGGCAGGTCTGTGCGGGCTCCTGGAGCACACGCCCCGGGCTGTGCACCGCGCACAGAAACTGCCTCTGCTCAGCCATGGCCACTGGGCCTGATCCTAGCAAAGAAAGAGAGGTTCTGGCCCAAATTAGCAAACGCAGAGAGATGAAAAGGCAGAGTCAACTGTGACCGAGGCTTGCTGCAGCATTGTTCCTGTCTGACGTGCCTGCTCCTTTATTCGGTCACTTTCTCTGACACTGGGCCCTTCCATTGCCACACTCGGGGACACATTGTTTCCAAAGAGTTATTTACAAAGCACACACCTAGTGAGCCAATTTAGGCTCATCACCTCTGCCTGTTTCCCAAAAAGCCATCAGGAACACGGTCCTGCAAAGCTTGTGGATTGAGGGTTTATGGGGCGAAGTTATCTAGCAATTCTGCCCTTGCAGCAACCGCTTCCCCGTGAGCATTGGCTGTTTCCGGGTGATGCTGAGCGTCCTCCTCAAAGATACAGGCTGGGCAAGCAGACATCCATCGTCCCTTGAAAAATTCCAGGCTGCGGTCGAGTCTCTGTACTCAGCTTGCTTTTCTCTCCCTTCTAACCGTCCTTATGCCATTGCTGGGCCGGAAATGTTTAGCTAGAAGGTTATAGTCATAACATCACATTTTATGTCTCTCTGAATAATTCCTCCGGCAAGGAGAAACACGGCCCTTTCATTTTATTATACCTAAATGCATTTTCTTAACAGCTTATTTTCTTGAGCATCTTAATAATTCTTGCAATGGTGGTAACACATTCCTTGATGATGGTGGAAATTGCAGCCGAGGGAACACAGGCAATGCCATCCTTCTTTTTTCCCACTTTGGATGATATCACAGAGGCCTCAATCCTAAAAGGAAGAGAACAAACACTTTCCAGCTCGGAATCCATCACAGCGTTTCCAAACATCAGTGGATAATTGGCTCATTGAGGCTTTGTGAGCCCACACTGGGGAAGGAAAGGAAGCTGCAGACAGAATTGGGCCCCAGATCCCTTAATCGGCCCCTCTCTACAACTTGCTTTCTGCATGAGGCTCAGTGTGAGTTGGTGTGAATGAAAGTAAGGCCCACCAGCCTGTCGACAGGTACCACTGACACCCCTGAGTGAGCAGGACAGGTCTAGGCTGCACCATGCTTGCACATGGACGTGTCTTTGCTGGTCAACAACCCTGCACAGGACTCGGCCTGACGTCTGTCACTGCTCCAACCCTGTTCAAGAAGCCTGCAGGGACTCTCGCTGATGACCACTCCATCACGGTGAACACCCAGGCCAGCACCACCAGGTCAAATCCAGCGGCTCTGCCTGAGGACTGCCCAAGAGGCCTGGCACAGAGGCCGTGGGCACCCGCCTCGCTCTCCAGAGCTCTGTGGGGACCCCCATGGTGTCCCCCAGCATGCTGGCCCCTGGCACTGCAGATTGAGGAAAGGCCTGCTTCCACAGGACACAGCGAGAATTTAGGGCTCTGTGACAAATGATTTCAAGCCAGTGCCCCCGCCTCCAGGGCCTACAGAAGAATCACCACCCGGGCAGTCTTTCACCGGTCTGGGCCTCCTGCTCCTGCGTCCAGTGCCCAGAGTCTCAGAGGGCAGACTCACAGCGGCTGAGGAATCCTCAAAGCAGGGGCTCCAAAAAGACCAGTAAAATATCATGGAGTAATTGAGGTTTGATTTTTCAGGGAAAAAAAAGTATCCACGACTGTCCTGGGGCAGATTAGAGCTTCCATCTTAGAGTTCAGTGAGGTTTTTAAACTGCATTTGGGGCAGGATGCTGGGTATTCTGGGTTCTTCCAGGGCTGACGGCTTCCAAAAGTCGTCATCTGACCCCGCTCTTATCACAAGTGTGGATTCGCATATTTCAGGATGCGCTGGTCTTCCTAAGAGAAACCCCTGACATCACCCTGTCCTTGGTGCGGCCCACTGAGGCAGTCTCCACAGGGGGCGGGCTTTCCAGACACCACTGGAGATCCGGGCTTCTCAGTGAGTGCCAGGACGTGAGGCTGGGGACCTGCTCCTGACGTGCACCCTGGAACGTCAAAGCTGACGGAGGCCTCGGGGCCAGGCGGCAGACGGCTCCGGTGGGAGCACAGAGCCAGGGCCTGCGCCTTGTCCCTGGGGGCCCTGGTCACCACCATCCTCAGGCCCTGCCCTGAAGCATCATCCCAGGCTGTTCCCTCCTGGCTGTGACCTGGGGAGGTGATGTCACCCCTGAATCTCCCCAAATAAGAAGTAGCCTGCACCCCGACCACCGGGCAGTGTCCTCACGCTGGGGTCATTCCAGCCATTGGAATAGTCATTCCAGGTCTTCATCATTTTCCCCTCTTCAGCTCTGAACATCACGAGACCCCAAAATAACACACACTCGCTTCCCAGTGATCATGTCATTCCAGCCTTTCCATTCCCACATCTGAAAGATTATTATCTTAATAACTATTTACAGATCTTTAAAAAGCCAGCACAGTCAGGCGTGTTTCCACATGAAGCAGTAAAAGTATAGAAACTGTGGTAGAGGCAAAAGATGTTTCCATGAGCAGGACCCCGATCTATGTGAGCTGCTGACCACTCCGAGCCCTGGGTCGGCCGCCTGGTCTGCCAGCCTCAGAGGGGGACAAACCATTTCCGGCAGGGCATGCCAGCTGCCCAGGCTGCCTAACAAAATGCCACAGCGAGGCGGCTTAAAGCAATAGAAATGTATTCTCTCACATTCTGGGGGCCAGGATCCCCAAATCAAGGTGCCGCAGGGCTGTGCTCCCTTGGAAGGCTCTAGGGGAGACGTCCTCCTACCTCTTCCAGCTTCTGGGGTTTGTCAGAATCTTGGGTGTCCTTGGCCTGTGGCTGCATTACTCCAATTTCCACCTCCCTTGTCACATGACCCTTCCCTCTGTGTGTCCTCTTCTCTTCTTATAAGGACACCAGTTATTGGATTTAGGGCCCATCCTGGTCCAGTACAACCTCATCTTAACTAATTACACCTGCAAAGACCCTATTTCCAAATAATATCACATTCAGGGGGTCTGAGTGGACATGAAATTTGGGGGACACTACATCCCAGCACACTGGGTGACAAGAACAAGTCCTAGAGGGTTTACCTGTAACTGGCTTTGATCATTGCTCTCCCACAGCAGGCTGAACACACTATTTTATACCAACTTTTACCATATTTATGGCCATCTACCAAGTTATAATCAGCTTCTGGATTAATTTTGTGCATGGCTGAAAGCAGACATGGGATATTCTGCTCCAACAGTACAAGATTTCTAATTCCATGGGAATTGCACCCAGGTACAGACATGTTCTGCAACACGACTCACTGTGGAGGGATTGTGTATTCTGGCAATTTCCATTCAACTGAGAAGCCCCGCCCTCTCTCTTATAGGGGGAACCCCGAAGGCTCACTCCAGTGGTGTCTGCCTGACAACTGCTCTGCTCACCCGTCACATTAAGGTTATGTTTCGGCACCAGCTGGCCACGGTCAGGGAGCAGAATCTGTGCCCAGGATTTAGGGTGGAGTCAGGAGTGCGGCAGCTGGTGCAGAACTGAATTTGCACTGAACTGTATCTCCTTTTCTAACACTTTTCCTAAGTGATGCTGTTGAATCCCTGCATCGGTCAACACGATAGCAAATGGTTCTTGGATTGGGAAACTGTGGAGGCTGGTACGTGCAGAAGTGTTTGACCCTAAATCATGGTCTGTGCGGTCACTCTTTAAGATGTTGGCCCTCGGGGCAGACGGGAGAGGGCCTGCCGGGTCCCCAAGCCTTGCATGGTCATCGAAAAGGTGGCAGAGCAGCATTAACAAGCATCGCCTGTGCCAGGTTCTGTGCAAGCTGAGTTGGGCCCAGGCCTGTGTGGCTCAAAGACTGTACTTCCCCAGGACACCACACTGCGTTTGCTGTCTGGACAGAACAAAGTGAAGCTGGACCCAGACTCAGAGTCAACCATGGAAATGTCAAGTCAGAGCCCCAGGGGAAATTGGAGGTGACACGCAGGCCTGGCACAGTCGGTCAGGGGAGGAAGCAAGGGGCCCAGTGGGCGTGGGGAGAGGTGGGGATGGGCCATTAGTGGCCTGGACAGCCAGGTAGGCCTCCCTGTGTAGGCTTTGTGGGGCTCGTCCCAGAAACCCTGGATTCACCTCTGGGAGCAGCGCTCCGGGGAAGGCTGGGATTCAACAGGCGGTGCGTGTGTCTTCAGGAGGGGGTGCTCAGGTGGGAAAAGTCCACCTCACCTGCCCCAATGACTGAAACCTTCCTGGCCAGGGGCAGGAGGCTAACACACCCCAGGACCCTGGTGCAGGACAGGGCAGGACAGGGGAGCTGGTTCCCTCCCGGGAGAAATATTTCCAGAGAGGAGATGACAAGAGCACGTTGGGACGGCTCCTGACAATATCCAGGCCACAAAACCTGTGATGATGAGGCAGTCGGTGAGGCAGCTGAGTCTTCCTGTTACGTCATCACATCAGCTGGACTAAGGACAACTTTGTGAGTGACAGCTGATCCTCAGGAGGAAGTGAGGGCACAGCAGCCAAGGTGGGGCTGGCTGTCACCACTAGGGTGGGAGGGTCTGCGTCAGAGGGTCTGCGCCTGGAGCAGCCCTCAGTCAGGCCATCCAATAGGACTGTCAAGAAGGCCCCAACATCCTGGGCCCCCAGCCCAAAGGTCTGCAGGGAGCGTGGGCAAGGCGAGGCCAGGCTGGCCTCCTCCCTGAGCCTTCATTCCTGGGGCCGGTGCACCCAGCCAGGATGCGAGACACAGCTGTTCTCTAGGCGAGATGCACAGACCACAGCGACAGATGCACCCAGGGGTAAAACGCAGATTCCAGGGCCTGCCCAGCTGCTGGGCCCAGACCTCTCAGGGGGTGGTGGAGTCTGCCTTTTTAAGCAGCCCCTGGAGATTGTGGCACACCAAAGTCCAGAACCAGAGTTGGGCTGACAGTGCGGGCTTGCTTTTCCCTCAGGGATGAGGTCTCCTTTCCACAGGCTCTGGAAACATCAGAGGACATCCAGCATCAGAGAGAGAACTGGGGGGCAGGGGCAGGGCGAGGGGTGATGACATTGGAGATCAAGGAGCTGAGCTGCAACGCAGACCAGGTGGGGTCGGAAAGGCAATGGTTCCTCAAATGTACTTGGAAAGGTGGGAGTTAGTTTCCTAAAATATTTTGTATCATTATACCTGAATTTTAAAAAATGTAAACCTGTAGAACTCAGGGGCTGGGCAATCTTTTTCATATATATATGCATCAACCCAAGAGATTACTTAGCCATGCAAATGTGTAAGAAGGAAGCAGACCAGAGAGTTCAACCCTCTGTTCCCTGGCTGAAAATTCCACCTATTGGGCTGAGACATAGGAAATTGCCCAGATTCAACCACTTTTGACCTAAAAATGGCATTTTGCACAATGAAATCTATGGCACCCTGTGCAGCAGCTAGAGAGCCCTAGCTCTCTGAGGTTGTTGAACGGGGGTTTGGGTCCACATCACAATCTGGAGCTGAGGGTGCCGAGTGCCACCTCCTGCCCCGGGTTTCCCATTGGCAAGATGGCAGTGAACACAGAGGTCTCCCTGCCACTGGCCTCTGGTTGTAGCCAATCCTGGTAATGGTGATGCTTTGATCCCATTGGCATCAAGACCCTACTTGCCCTGCAGGATGCCCACTCCCTCATCTACACCCACCTCTTCCACCACCATTTCTGGATGCCCAAGGCAGGTCTAGCTGATCTCCTGTGGGATGGTCCTGGTGGTCCTGCAGCAGAGCCGTGGTTCCTTGAGATCCTCTGTGGCCATCCTCGCCACTCCCATGCGGAGGCTTGCAAACCGAGATTCCTCCACCATGAGTGGAGCTGGCATTTGGGGCAAGCATCACCATTGTCACCATCACTGAGATGTGGGGCTTTGCACGAACTGTGCTCCATCTGCCAGGCGGCCAGAATCTCCCACCACTGACCTTCCCAGTTTTCAGTGTTGGGAAGAGGTGTCAGCTTCCTGCAGGTCCGCACTGGCGGCATGGTTCAGTGAGCTGGCTGCCGCTCTCTCATCCACACATGCACAGGCACACACGTATGTATACACACATGCATACACGAGTACAGGAGCACATGCATGCACACTCACACTCATGCACAGACACACATGCACACATGCGTGCATGACACCTGGGTAGCCGGTTGGAAAGCATCCAGCACCAGCCTCAGGCCTCCTGCGGTTCTCTGGCTGAGGGTCTCCTCCTGAGTTCCTCCCAAGAGCTCAACACTCTTCCTGCATCCTGGCTTCCAAAGGCTCCATCCTTCAGCTGGGTTGACAGGGGTCAGAACAGCCATTGAAACCAGGTTCTGCTTCCTTCCTGTTCCCCTTCCAGGTGGTTCTTCATGTAGATCACTTGAAGCAAACACAGGCTTGGGGGCCTGGAGTCACTTCACCCCCACGATGGACACTTCCGGACCCAGTGAGCACCCCACCTCAGGGAACCGTCAGTGTCTGCCTTGAGCAGTAGGTGGGAGATCAGAGCCAGCGTGTGTGCCACAGGCCTGGCACGTCAGGAGTGCAAAGGGTCCCTGGGAGCCTCAGTTTTCACACCAAGAAAACAGGATAATGCGCGTCTCTACCTCAAAGTGCTGTGGGAATTGGAGACGTGATGTGTGCAGAGGCCACATTGGCCTCGGGGCTGGGGTGTCGCTTTGGTTGCCGCTGTGGTCACTCAGTCACCATCAGGGACGACCCTGCTCTATGGCACTGGAGTTCAGTGTCGTCTGCATCCAGACATGGGGGTGATGGGTACCGCCCCCTCACTGTCCCTCCCCCAGGCACCCCATAGACGGAGGGCCCCAGGGTTCTCCAGGACCATCGCTGGGCCAGGCCCCTGGGAGGGCAGAGGCTGGGGGGCGGCCTCTTTCCTCGTCTCAGATCAAGAAGTTCTACTATCTTCAAGCCACAGGCAAATGCAAAGAGCAGCTTGGTGAATTCTTTAGGATAGCAGACAAGATGTCTAATGCCCGGGAACACCACGACTTAGAACCTTCTGTCCTCTGCCAAAGACGGGACTTTTTGATTTATGCAAAAGAGGGCTTCTCCGTTCCCCGTGACACAGCTGATTTGTAGAAAAACATTACAAATACTTTTTCTTAATTTTACATTTGAATGCAATGGTATTTTCAGGCTTAAAAAAAATACCGTTCTCACCTCCCTTAAGATCCACACGCATTCCTTAGGTTAAGACGGAATAAAATTCTGCAGAGCACACTTCACATGTTGAGTATTTTTAGTGTTTACTTATGGGAAATTTGACTCTGACACTGAATCGAAATGATTACATTTCTATGACAAAGAAATGTTTGACCTAATGAAAGTCAGGACGTGAAATACACGGCCAATCGCTGCAATTTTCTCTCCTGGCGTGCAGGCTGTATAAAGCTCTACTCGCTCACTCCAAAACTATCTGATCAAGAATTAACTGAGGAAGCAAGACGCACAAACTCCTGTCTCCCCGGGCACGTCAAGAGCAAGATGGCTTTCGGCCGCGGGCCTGCAGAACCATCCAGAGCGCATTTTAAATCCGGGCCTGGGGCAACTTTGCTTAACTCAGCTCCACGCCATTGCCTCCTCCTGGCAGGTGTGGTCCAAAAGTTGCCTGAACCAGGAGCAACGGGACAGAGACAGGAACCATGGTGTCACTTGTGCTGCTAGAACTAGTGTGTGTGTAGTCTGTGTGTGGTTGTGTGTGGATGGTGTGTGCGTGTGGTTGTGTGTATGTATAGTGTACGTGTGGCTGTGTGCATGTGTCTGGTGTGTGGTTGTGCAGGGTGTGTGTGTGTGTACGGTGTGTGTGTGGTTGTGTGTGTAATGTATGTGTGGTTGTGTGCATGTGTGTGGTGTGTGGTTGTGCAGGGTGTGTGTGTCTATAGTGTATGTGTGGTTGTGTGCACGTGTGTGGTGTGTGCTTGTGCAGGGTGTGTGTATAGTGTATGTGTGGTTGTGTGCACGTGTGTGGTGTGTGCTTGTGCAGGGTGTGTGTATAGTGTATGTGTGGTTGTGTGCACGTGTGTGGTGTGTAGTTGGTTGTGCAGGGTGTGTGTGTGTGTGAGGTGTGTGTGTGTATAGTGCATGTGTGGTTGTGTGCACGTGTGTGGCTGTGAAGGGTGTGCGTGTGGTTGTATATCTTTGCCTGTGCATCCCTCCTCCTTCTCTCCAGCCCCCATCATGCTCAGATCATCTACTAAACAGCCTCTGAACCAGCCCCTGCTTCTGCTCCGGTCTCAGCCAGAGTGATCTCCTGAGGACACAAATCTGTGACTGCCCCAGGAACTAAAGTTCACCAGTGACTTCCCCTTGTAGGCGATAAAGGCAGAATCTTCAAGCACTTCCCTCTCTGCCTGTTCACTCCCAGTTGCCCCACATCAACTTACCCCACAGCCAACGACTCTCTCCTTCCTGCTTGCTCCTCAGCACATTTTCCTTCTGTCTGTCCCCTCTGCCCTCTGCCCTCTCTGTCTGGTGAACTCCTACAAGCCTGCTGTCCTCAGCTCAGACGTGCTTCCTCCAGGAAGCCCTCCCTGATCTTCCTGCCCAGGACCCATCACAGGTGCACACTGCTCCTCGTCCTTGTCCTCGGAGGGGCCTGCCGCAGGGCACACTCTGCCACGTGCCTGCTGGACGGTGCAGCATGGATGGTGAGCTGCCCCAGGGCTGAGATGAGGCTGGTTCTGCCCAGTGTGATCCAGCACCCAGCACACTGCTGGACACGTGAGTAGGAGTCGGTGAATATTTGCTGAATGAATGAATGAGTGTGCAGGCTTGTGTTGCATTTATCCTTTTCATTTTTGCATAGGGTTGATTCTCTTTGAAATCTTCGAGAAATAAGCAACAGTCCCGCATGCCGCCCACAGAAGGCAGCCGCTCCCCTGACTGCATGTTCCACGTGCTACACGCTTTCTCTTTAACCCGTCCCCTTGGCCAAGCCTGCAGCCTGCTGGCCCTCCCCGAACGCTCCTGCCATTGCCCTCCTGCCATGTGGCACCTTGGAACTCAGACCCCCATCTCTCTTCCACCACTTGACGTGTTTTTAGTTTCTAGACGTGACCCAGTGAGAGGAAAGAAGTGATTGTGGGTGGGGTGTGTGGGTGTCTAGAGCAGAGACAGAAGCCCACTCCCCTGTAGGGTTGACGCGACGCCAGCACGTTCTGGAGCACAGCCGTCAGTAGACGCTCCCCCAACAACTTAATATCTGCAAAGATCCACAACAAGATTGTGGTGTCACGCACACCTGAAAGAAAGGCCAGCAGCCCCGACTGAGAGGCCTGGTGGGCAGGGCCCTGCTGGAAGCAGATGCCTGATCCCCTGAGGGAAGCTCAAGGAGGGGAGTGAAGAGACAATGTGCAAAGGGAAACCGCAGGGAAGGGTGGAGTTCTGGTGCTGGTACTGTGTGGCTTTCCCCCCCACCCAAGCTGGGGCGGGAGATGGAGCCCTGGCCTGAAGCTGGAGGGAAGAGTGGAACCTCAGGGAGCAGAGCATTTGGCCGAGGATGTGGCAGCCTGAGGCGCCCGTGCGGGGAAGGAGCCAGTGGACGACACCCTGACCTGCCCCCTCCCTTTCTCAGATCCCGCTGCCCTCGTCCCTTTGGTGAACCCAGCTGAGGGTCAGGGGACAGCTGCAGGGGCTCAGGCAGGGGGGCCGAGGGGGTGAACAGGAGACAAGGACACAAGCCTCACAAACGTTTGGTCACACCTGTCTCGTTTTGTCCCATTTGTAGAAGATCAAAGTCTGTCCTATCATTCTTCAGGCACGTACAAAACGTGTCCGGATGATCTTTCTAGAAGAGACTCTAAAGCATCTATCACTCTGACTCACACTTGTTCCTTCTGAAATTTAGCAGCTCCATCCCAGGGGCGCCCATTACTTTAAAGCCACAGAATCAGGGCTTGGGGTCTCCTGACACCTCCTAGTGGCCCCTGGGGACGTCTTTCCAAACAGTAAGTTACACAAACACGTCTGCGATGAGACATCTTCAAGTGCGAGCTGACTCACTTTGGACGCCGCAGTGGTTTGGCCCGAGCTCCGTCCTCATTTTCTCTCGCAGCGCGAGACCATTGAGAGATGACTGCAGAGCGCTCCCGCTCTTAGTGCCAAATTCCAGCTATCAATAGAAAAAGACTTGCCCCTCAGCTTTCTCTCTGCCGGAGACAGAGAGAGCAGGCGAGAAAGAGAGCGAGGGGCGGGCGGTGCGGGGCTCCGCCACCAGGCCTCCGCCGAGTGCAGCTCTGGGTCCGACACAGATTAAAAACCTCTCTCCCCGGCGGCCACTCTGGTTTCAAGCGTTCGGGGTAGATTTTCCCAGCAGGAACAGAAGACATAAATAGCCTGGTGTGTTTATGCTCCACGGGTGACTCGGGGCTTAGTTTTACTTCAGAATTGGGCCATTCCAGGAACTCGCCTCCTTTAGTGTGAAAATCCTACCGCCCCCACTGCGGGCAGGCAGGCCGGTGGGAGTGTGCGTGGGGCCGTCTGTGTGTGAGCGTGCTGGAGAGGTCACGAGTCTTCTCGCGGTTACTGCAAGCATCCCAAACTTTACGTCAAAAATGCAGACCAGACTCAGGGCTTCTGAGGTCCGTGTGAACCCCCACATCCAGGAAGACTGATGTCACTTGTAAATCCATGTCAGGGTCTCTACACAACTGTTGTGATCTTTACAGAAAGAAGGCATTTCCAACTCCAAACTGGATCTCGCATCCTCTCCGTGCTCAACGGAAGGATGACAAGTATCTCTGAGATGTTATCACCTTTCTCAGTGTTTACCTCCCCCTTGTCTGCGATAAAGGACGGGGTATCAGTTCTTCAGGCTGCCGAACCAGGTGCCACGAACTGGGTGGCTTCAAACAACAGAAATTTATTCTCTCACAGAATTCAAAATCAGGGTGGTGGTGGTGACTTCCTTCCGAAGGCTCAGAGCAGGAATCTGTCCCATGCTTCTCTCCCAGCATCTGGAGGTCTCTGGTCATCCTTGGTGTCCCTTGGCTTGTAGACACATCACTCCAATCTCCGCCTCCGTCATCACGTGGACTCCTCCCTGTGTGTCTGTGTCCAGGCTTTCCTCTTCTTATAGGACATCAGTCATTCTATTGGGAGCCATCTAAAGCCACTATGACCTCAACTTAACTTGATCACTTCTGCAAAGACTCTGCTTCCAAATAAGGTCACACTCACAGGGACCGGGTCTTAGGACTCACACATATCTTTTGGGGGGACACAGTTCAATCCAGTACAATGGTTTAGGCTCAGATCCCGGTCCATGAGATGTGGGTCATGCTAGTAGCCTGTTAAATGTCCACAGTTGTTAACTGATCCTGGCCTTGGTGTGAGAACACTAGGCCAGGGATGCTTCTTGTTCAGCCTCAGATGGTCCTCAGATCCCTGGGAAGGTTGTAGGGACCCAGAGAGGCCGTGAGCGTCTGTTGTGGGATACAGTTATGAGACTCCATCGCCCTGTGCACCATCCATCCTAGAAATATACACGGGTAAAGGTCACATTAACGGAAGATTTAAAATCGATAGGACCCTCTTTGCAAGCGTTCACATCACTTTTCCTTTGGTTCTGTTTTTACGTTGAGTCTAGAAGCACAGACAGGAAGAATGGGATTCATCAGAGGAGGCTGGACTTGTCAGGGTTCTCCAGAGAAGCAGAACCCATAGTGTATCTGTGATTGCAGATTTTTTTTTAAGGAATTGGCTCATGGGATCGTAGGCAGGCAAGTCTGAAGTCTGCAGGGCAGGCTGGAAACTCAGGCAGAATTTGATGCTGCACTTTTGAGGCAGAATGTTATCTTCTTCAGCAAACCTCCGTTTTTGTTGTTAAGGCTTTCAACTGATGGGCTGAAGTCCACCCGCATCATCTAAGGCGATCACCTTTACTTAAAGTCAACTGCTTGTAGATGTTAGCCACCCACAAAACACCTTCACAGCAACACCCGGATTCGTGTGTGATTAAACAACTGGGTACCATAGCCTGGCCACGTTGACACATAAAACTGACCATCACAAGGGCTACCTGGAGTTACCTAGGTTGGCAGGCACAGCACTAGCCCAGCAGGAGATAAAGCCACAAAAAAGTGGCCGGAAGCTGCAGATCTGCTCCACTTGCTGCACCAGAGACCACCTGCCTGGGCTCGAGGTCTGTGCTCAGACCCCAAAACACAGAAGCACGCATGGCCCCCTCGGTGAAGACGGCCCATCAGGACAGTCCTGGTCACAGCCATGAGAATCTGTGCAAGGGTCAGTGGAGCCTGGGCCCCCGCTGGGGCCTGGGGGTCTCTCCAGGTGTCTGCATGGCATTGTGACCATGCAGTCCTAAGGAGGGGGTGGGTTGGTAGCCCTGGTATTGGAGTCAGAGCACTTCAGCCAAAAAAACTGGTCAAGTCCTAGCTCTTCCATCTGTGAAGTCTTATGACCTTGGGTGGGTCACTGTCTCCAGAAGGGTTTTCTCATCTGTGAACTGGGAATATCAGAACAATCCTAACTGGGCTCTTGCGTATAAAGATGAGTACAACAGGGTTCTCATTCGAAGGAACATTGCGAAGGAGATAGACATCAGCCGATATTGAGGTCCAGCCCGGCGAGTCCTCAGTGCCAGCGAGGACAGAGACGGAAACCCTGGTGAGTCAGGGCCACACCCATGGGGGTCGGGCCGGTGAGGATGTGGACCCCTTTGAGTGGGTCTGCAAGGAGATCAGCTCTTTGGCTGGACAAAGAGAAAGACAAGGGCGCTTGTGACAAGGGTGGGCACATGAGGACCTGATGATGGAAGGGAAGGGGCACAGACAGGATGAGCGGGCAAGGAGGAGGGAGTAGGAGGGGTCAGAGCACAGGGCCTCACACGCCCGGCCGCAGCTCAGATGTGATCCCTCAGCTGACGGGAAGCACACATAGTCTCTCGGTCAGCAGTCAGGGGCTGGCGGGATTAGAACTGTGTTTTCAAAGAACTGTGGATGAGTTTGGGAAATTAACTCAAGGAGAGAGAAAGGAATTAAAAGCAAGGAGGTTGAATGGGGGTTATTGTTGGAATCCCAGCACGGGGTGGAGAAGGTGGGGGAGCGATGGAGATGTGGGATGTGGGGCAGACCCTGCAGGCCTTGGCTGTGATAAGACCACAGAGTGGAGAACAGGGCAGCCTGGGGCTCTGGGCTCTGCTGAGACTGGGATCAGGCTTGAAATGGGAACCCTGGAAATAACAACGCTTCTCCCAAAGAAATGACCCTCTAAGGTACAACCTGGGAGTCATGGCTTATGAGGGACATTTGGGATCAGCAGGGCCCCACCTCCAGGCTGGTCAGACTCCACCTTCCCCGAGGGCCGCTTGTTGGAACCCCATTGATGTCAGCTGTTTCCAGGTGTGAGACACAGCTGTGCGTTTAGAAACTCTCCCCTGACAAAGAGCCGTACATCCTGCTACACAAGAAAGCGGGACGAACCCCAGCTCAGAAAGCTCAGCCACATGTGCGCAGTGGGCCACCCCTGGGCCCCAGCTCCTTTCCACCACCCCACTCTTTGGTCCTTTCTTGACCAAGGAAGGTCATGTCTCCATATTCCTAGCTCGGGCCCAGAATCGGCACAGAGCTTCCCAGGGTGCCTGGCGGCAGCACAAACAAAGCAACTCTGAGGAAAACAGCCTATGGCTGTGGTGAAACTAAAACAATTCCTTGCACATTTCTGCAGAGAAGTGAGCCATGTTACTCCCACCGACATCACGTGCAGAGGAGCTGGTGGAGAGGGCTCCCCGGCCCGTGCGCGGCTCTCACTCCACCCCAGCATGCGAGACTTTCCGGGGCTCCTTCTCCATCCCGGGGACCTGGCTGTCGTGCCTTCGCAGTTGACACGAAGGCTGCCGGAAAGAAAACAGGGGCTTGTCATTGCTCCTGCTGCTCCTGGCGGGAAGCCTAGTATTCCAAAAAGTGCAGCTTTAAATTTGCCTCTGAATCATTGTTCTACGTGTGGAAGGCACGGGCCAGGATGAGGAATGAAGGCCAGGACCTGTGGCCCATGTTCCTGGGGACAGCCAGTGCTGGAGGTTCTGGGAGTAGGAGCGAGTGGAGGCTGCCCCTCTCCACTTGACAGGCATAAACCACAGGACCACTGCCCTCTTCACTAGGCCGGCCCTGCGGAGGGGACAGCTCATGGCCTGCCTTGGCTGCGAAGGAAAGACCAGGGCTCTGGGCCCACGTGGACCTGAACCTCTGTGTGGTGTGGGGTGATGGGGATGAGGCTGCATTTTGTGGCTGCTTTTCACATGGAGTGGGTGAGATGGAGAAACAAGACCACACGTGACCCAAGAATACGACCTGTGACCAGTGCCCGGGAAGGTGGAGCAGGGCACCCTGAGTGTGTCCCGCCCACGTGAGACACCTTCCACAGAGACCCTTAGTTCCTCCCGAGCCTCGCCCACTTCCCTCCTGGTCTTCACTCCCCCAGCCCAAACCAAACCACCCTCTCTGGTCTGCACCTGCCCCCTCCTCCCTGGCCCCGCATCTACTGGTTGCTCCCTCCTACCCGCTCCCCACAATGTCCCTGGCTTCTCCCTTGAACTTGCTCATGGGACCACACTGCTACAGCCTATAATCTTGCAAGGCTTCCCATTGCCCTGAAGAGTGAGGAAAAGCCCTGCACTGCGCCCCTCTGCCCACCTCGCTCATCATGGGACAGCTTCTCTGACTTCGGCCACTTCCTGTCCCGGCGCCTCGCTCTGTCCCAGCTCAGCCCTTCCCACACAGTGTTCCTGCTGCCTGGAACTCAGTTCTGCCTTCCTTTTCCTCCAAGCAGTTCCCGCTCGTCCTTCTGAGCTGGCTTGATGTCACTTTCCTCTCCCGGCTTCCTTCTCTTGGGTGTCCCTGACCCGGTAGACTGGCTGAGGTCCAGGCACAGTCTGTCCTTCACTACCTTGGTTTTCTCCCCCCACCTCTTAGTGAATCTGCAGTTAAATGACCTCTCCTGTCACTAGCTGGCTAGTGCACGACTCCCTTCCTCCTCTTGTGGCTCTTATCCTCACTGTCCCCAGAGCCTAGGGCAGCATGGGCCTCTCTGCACCACAAGCCAGGGAGGAGACAGCAGGGACAGACACATCTACTGAAGAACTGTGATCCTGGCAGAGCAGTGACGAACGAGGAAAGATCACCAGTCACAGCTGAAGGATGAGGAGGCCTGGAAAATTGGTTAGAATTATGCATTAATTTATTGATGTTTCCAAATAAATGGATTGTTGGAAAATGTCAAGCACACACTGGTGAGCACAGAGGAAATGTCCTATTTGGGCGTTTGTACACAAATGTGTTGAAACATTCAACAACATCTTTTCCTCTGTGAGGTCGAGAGGGAAGTGGGTGGGACCGGGCAGCTGTGGTCACATTGGGTGACCCTGGGGACATCCTTTCTCCTGCTCAGCTGGGCTTCCCAACTGTACAACAGGGCTTGTCTGGACGCCCTCCCTGTTGGAGATGTGGAGATGACCGACTGCTCCTGGCCGCACTTCCCCCTTCTCTGCCCTGCTCCGTGCTTTGGAGCATGACCTTCAGGAGCTCCATCAACCAGGCTCCCTTCTGCCTCCCACGTCCAGCTGGGGGAACCTGCAGGAGCCTGAAGCTGTGCTCCTCCATGCCTCCCTCCCTCCCCGTGAGCCTGAGCTGGCTGTGGCTGCTTCCTTTTCCCACTGCCGCAGCCCCTGCCAACAGCCCCTCCTGCAGCTGCAGCTCACCTTGGGTCTGCTACCTGCTCCCTCTGGCCTCTTTCTGCAGCATCACCAGTCCCTGCAGATTCCCTCTACCCTGCCCACCACTTTGCCCATGGGCCCTTTTCTCCAGGTTCCCCAGGGACCCCTTGGAGTTCTGCGTCTGTTTCCAGCTGGGACCCTGACTCCTAAGCTACCAATGTCCTGTGAACTTCAGCAATCTGGGACCAGGAGGCACTGCCCCCCACCCCCCCACCACTAGACTGTGATATCCTGCCCTCACAGCTTGCGGGTATTTGCAGGACATAAAACGCCATTCCTTGACCCAAGAAGATGCCTCTCTGGCTGGGGAATTTGACCCCCGTCCCAAAGCTGGCCTCCAGGAGGGATGTGGGTAGAGAAGGGAACATATGGTCATTCAGCAAAGTGCCTTGGACAATGCTGGTGAGGCCACTGTCAGGGTGACTGCACACCTGGAGACTGTGGCTCCCTCAGGGAAAGGGGCCTGCCCACCTATTCCCTCCCTCAAAAGGCTCCTGGCCCCTGGGCTTTGTTCCATCCCCAAGAAATGCATGGGAAGTCAGTCTCATTCCCTAAAACCAATTTACAATTGTTGTAAGACTTTCCCCACCGAATTTGAAAGCCTTCTTCTGACAGCCTCAGAAGAAAGAATCATCTCTTATTAATTATTAGAGGACTGAAGGGAAGAATAGGTAGACCATAAGCCTGGAGTTCTTTAAAAAGCAAAAAGCTGAATTGAAAATGGAGGGACGCTTTCTAGCCAGCCTTCCTCTCAGTTTGCAGAATGAGAAAAAACGAAATCGATTTCATCTGGATCGGCTGGGGCACATGCCCTGCAGTTTCCCAATTCACTCTGGATTCAATGAAAGCAGGGTTCTGATTTGTTCTTGCTCTCTTGGATACGGATTTCACTCTGCCAGATGGGGCCGCGATCTTCCCAAGACTTCAACAAACCACTTAATTTCTCGACGTACATATCTTGTCCTGCTCCCTGCCACAATCTGAACACGACAATTACGCACAGAAACACAACCGCTGAGTTGATTTCTAGCCTCACCTTTTATTTCTCAAGCATCCAGCTAATTTTATTCTAGCACTGCGGGTGAACGCGCTTTGTTGGCTTACAGCTTCAGCAATTCTGTTCTCCCTCCCTTTACTCCTTTTCACATCTCGAGCTCCTGCCAGCGTTGGCAGGGAATAGAGGTTTGCAAAACAAGCCGTGCTTATTCAGATAAGGGTGTGGGACTAATTTCACTTGTACACATGCAAAAGGCAGGAGCTGCAATTCCGCTGGAAGTGCCCCTTTTGGTATCCCTCCAGGTAACTCAGGTCAAAGGGCATCAGGCGTCGGCGTGGGGCCCAAGGTACAAGGAACCCAGTCTCCTCCACAGACAGCCGGGACCACCTCCCCACCATGGTGACTCTCAGGTCTGAGGGCGCACCTGCTTGTGCCTGTGCTCTGTTTTCCCTCTAGGAAGCCCCAGGTCTGCTTCACTGATAGGAGTCCACAGTGCCATCTTGCTCACACACACCATTTATTTGTGCTATATTTCAAGATGAAAGGGAAAAGGGAATATTCTGATGATATTTCCAGGTCTTTTTTAGCGTCTCAAACTTTACAGCTTTCTATCTATGTCTTTGGGAAGGGAAAACCTCAGACTACCTCAGTTGACACTGAAGGTCACCTCTGATTGGCAGGATATTTCCTCAGTCACAGATTCTCCCATGCTTGGTTCATGGCTGGTGTGGGTTGAATTGTGTCCCCTAAAAAGGTATGTTCAAGGCCTAACTGCTGGTACCTGTGTATTTGACCTTATTGGGAAATAGGGTCTTTGCAGATGTAATCAAGTTAAGAGGAGTTAGAGAGGGCCCTGATGCAATGACTTATCCTTATAAGGAGAGAGAGATCAGAACAGAGACTCACAGGGAAAGAGCACATGTGATGAGGGAGGCAGGGACTGGAGGGAGGTGTGCACAAGCTGAGGAGCGCCCACGACTGCTGGGAGCCACCAGAAGCTGGGAAGAATCGAGACAGGATCCTCCTCCCGCACCTGCAAAGAGAGAATGGTCCTACGGACAGCCGGGGTTCAGACTCCAGCCTCCGGGACCACGAGAGGATGGTTTCTGTTGTTCTAAGCCTCCCAGCTTGGGCTGCTTTGTTGCGGCTGCCCCAGGCCGTGAGACCACAGCCCAGCTTTGTCTCCACCTGGCTGGGAGAGACTTGAGAGCAGCCCAGCTCCCCTGATCTACGCTCCCAGACTGCACTAGTTTCTTCCAAACGCCAGGTTCCTGGGCAGGGACCAGGAGGAAGCCGCCCCATCCCAGCAATGGGCCAGTTTAGGACTTGTCCACACTGCTCCTCCCAGACACGTGGATGAGCACAGAGCCACGGGCCTTCCAGGTGCCTCGGCGCACCAGCTCCGCCCAAAGCCTGGGGGGGCCCGGCCGTGAATCTATAGAGTCGTGTGTTTGGTAAAATTTGCTGAATCTACTTTAAACTGCAGTCTGTTTGTTCTGCTGTCTCAGGCCTCCCACGGCCCTGCGTCCCCCAGGGTGGGGGTTCCTGTGGTTCACAGCCAATTCTACATGGAGCAAGTCACTGCTTGAGGCTTCCAGGAGCTTGTGAGGGGCAGAGCCGGATTCACTCCCAGGCTGAGCTGACCGTCATGCTAAGTCTTAACACTGCCTGAGACGGCCTTTCTCTGCCCAGCCGGCCCTCACTAGGCCTGAGATCCCTTAGTCGAGAGGTCAGTAGTTTATCGTTGCTGCCTGGCCAGTGATAGACACTGTCCCCCTCCCCCTCGCCCATGCTGTCCTCGCTATTTGCTGCACTGATTCCCGGTGGACGCCTGCCTTAGTCCTGCTGTCCCTTCAGCCCACCTCCAGAGGTGCGTCATCATCTCCTGGTGATTTGTCCTAAAGTACTGACGTGGACAAGACAGCACGCGGCTCTCAGTACACAGCGATGACGACGACATCTACAAGGTAAAGGGCGTTGTCAGCTCAGAGTCTGGTCCCTGCACAAGAGAACTCAGGGCACTCAGAAATCTTAGGGCTCCCTCTGAAAGAAACTCCACGGATGTTTTCCCAGATTTGACAACAATTCTTAAAAGATGACATGACATTACCAACATTGAGATCTGAGTAAAGAAACCTTTCTAAACATCGATAATAACAATAAAAAAAAAAAAACCAAATTTCACTCAACTATCGTTTCCCTAGAAAACGATATTATAAGATTGTTGTCGTTCAAAGAGACCATCGGAGAACATGCCACCAAAAAAGCAGGTTATGGGGCTGTTAACTAATAAAAACGTTATGGTTTTTTTCTGGATTTTATGATATTGGTGACATTCTCAGCATTTGTAAATTTAAAATCTGTGGTGATTTCTTTTTCTTCATATTTACTTTAGTGCCCTATTTTGTATTTTTTTCTTAAAGAGACCGCTCAGCTCCAGCCCCAGCCCTCTGCGTTTCCTCGGACATTCGATCCCTGAGAGCCAGGCCCGTGGTGTGCGAGGCCTCCCCTCCAGATGCCATCTCTCCCCAGCTCAGGGCTCACCTTCTCTTGCGGAAGGGAGCCAGGATTTTGTGCCTCCTCAAGCCCGCTGGTTCCGGATTCTATCCTGCGGCCCCTCTCCTGCGGTCTCAGGCTCTGCGGGAGGTTTCTCTGAAGGAGGGTTGGTGGGCTCCAGGGGAGGGGCTCCTGCTCCCAGGGCCCTCCTCGGGACCCCTTGCTGCTCACCCATGTGTCTGTCCCTGCCCACCCTGTAGAGGGCCGTGCACTTCGCAGGATCAGGTCATCTGGCCACCTGCACTCGGCCCCTCCTTGCTGGTACCTGTGAGTGTCCTGGGCCTCGGCCAGGTGTGGAAGACGGGTGTGGCTCGAGGCCTCCTCTCCCCACAAGGCTGGGCACCCTGGTGTCCTCCATCCTGTGTCCCTGCCTCCTGCATCTGGCCTCTCATCTCTATGATGTGCTCCGGGGACCTTCCTCTCTTTCCTGATCAGCTCGGTAGTCCCTGGCCACCCCCTGCACTTGCGCAGAGCTGCCGGACCTCAGAAATCCGGCCTCCAGATGCTTCATGCTCAGACCAGGCCTCCAGACCCCAGAAACTCCTCTCGTCCTAGGAAGCTGCGGCCCAGCCACGCCTTCCGCACAGAGGGGCGGAGCAGGGCCCGGGGGCAGACAGACGCACGCTGCGATTTAAGTTACCACTCAGTGTGGGAAACGATCAGATGCCTCGACCTATGACATCTCTCTTCTCTCACCTTAAAGATAGAGATAAAAATACTGCCTCATAGAGCTGCTGGGAGGACACGTGAGATAAGAGAGAAAAACGCTTGGACCAGGGCCTGATACACGTGGCTGTGCTCAGAAAGGCTAGTGTGCGTGTGTGCACTCACCACGTATATGCACATAACACTCTGAACACATACACTCACACACACCACACACAAACACACCACACACCACACATACACTGCCCCACATATACACACATAACACACCACACACACGTGCACAAACACACCACACACATTATATATCACACATATATGTGCACACACATATACACATATGCTTACATGCACCACACACACATACACACAACACACCTCACACAGGCTCACACAAACCACACACACATACACAAACACACCACACATACACACCACAATATCACACATGCACACATGCACCTGCACAGACACACATACACACACCACACATATATGCACACATATATACATATACACACCCCACACATACACATAGACATCACGCGTGTCACACACCTATCAGCAACCCCCGATTTTCAGTCTCTTCTCTCGCCCACATCGATTCCCTCCACTGCGTGATCCCGGGACCCTGAGCTGCCTCGCCCTGCTTTCTGGCAGTTGTGCAGAGTGTCAGTGGAGGTTCAGACGGTCTCCACTTCCGTCCCCGCATCTGGGTGGCTGGATGAGGCCAGGGGTTGCAGAAGTCACAGACCTAATCAGGTCTGCTGCTGACCAGTGTCTCCTGCGTCCTCACCCCTCCCTCGCCGGCGCCGTCCACCAGCGTTCAAATGTGAATAACAGGTTCACATCTCAAAAGATACCTTCTACTTCGCGTCTGCATTTAGCTTCTGCGTCAACTCCTTCCAGGCAAACTCTTGGCCACTTTACACACCTCACAGAACCCACGTCCTCCCCTCACTCACCGCTGACCGCCCTCCGATCGGACTGGACTTCTGCCCCCGGAGGACCTCCGAGCATCCCCGGGATTCACGGGAGCCGAGCTCTCAGGAATTCTCCCAGCACTTTCCCCATGGTGCCACTTGCTTCCAGAAGTTCCACCTGCCCTGGCCATTCTCGTCTCTTACTCTGCCTCTGCCTTGCTTTCCTACGGTTTTTTCAGCATCCCCTCCTCATCCCATTCCTTAATTGTTCAGGTTTCCCGAGTAGAAGAGGACTTGTGAGCACTTCTGTCATTCTTAACACAGTTCCTTAAAAATCACCATTTTTCTACCCTGAGTTCCTGCATGTTTGAGGCTAAACACTGTAGAACTAGAGACAAGGCCTCTCGAGGGGTGGGCCTGGGCGGCCCTGCCCACCGCGGGGCCTGGTGCGGGACATCACGGGTCTGTCGTGGGCCGCCAGAGCCTGCGTGGTGCCACCGTGGAAGGCAGGAAGGATGAGGGCTTGGGTCTGGGGAGGGGCCGCGGGACCCCAAAGGTGGGCGCCCCTCCCCGGCCCTCCTGTGTGCGCGGGCGCAGCTGGGTGCAGAGAGTGCGGGGAAGGGGGGAATCTGTGAGACGCTGTGAGACGCACCCCAGAGTTGTCCTCATCTCCAGGGACACGGGGTCAGACAAACCCGCCATCTCGGCTCTTTATTTCTGTTTTCACAGCCCGGAGCCTGATGATTGATATTTTACAGTTAGAGTTCATCCCTTCTCGTTTCACTAATGGATTTCCTCATCTTTCAAGGCCTGTCTTTGTCATTTAGTGTCTATCTAAGCTATCCTGGGCGCAGGGGTGAGCACGGTCTCTTGAATTTATGTCCGCTGCATCCTTCTCCCACATACTCTGAGACAGATTTGATACTGGGATGAAATAATGAAGACCAGCTGGGAAACCACACACCCCATGTCTCCCCTCCACAGTCTGCAAGTGCCCATTTTACAAGGAGGTGATGTTAATCCTGTAGGTCACACAGTGACTGTGAAGACGGGCCTCACAGCAGGCTTGCTGGACCCTCAAGTCTGTGTCCTCCCCCGTGCATCACACTGACTCGTGTGTAGACAGTTGTATGTTTCCAAAGTCTTGTATTTTCTATGTTTCCCATAATAAACACATCTTACATTTATGAAAACAATAGCTTAAGTTTTAAAACAAAACAAAACCGAGGGTAATAATCAACACCGTTTGAAACATGAATTGCAATTCTGGGCAGTAAGTTCTGCTGAAAAATAGAGAAGGTCCCACAGTGGCCCAGAGATGGGCAGGCTTATCTCCCCCAAGGAAGGGGGGTCAGGGAGGGCTTCACAAGAGGAGGAGGAGTTCAAGGGCAGGGGAGCAGCAGGACCTTAGGCCCAGAGCCCCACTCTAAACCCACCTGGTCCAGACTTTACCACAGTAAAGACTGTGGCCCCATGTCCCCCTGCTCCGCTGAGTGCACTGCTGCGAGACCCCATCTCCCCGCAGAGTGCAGCCTGGGAGCTCACCTGCCTACAGTTTCAGGAAAGCCAACTCTGGGGATGGCTTTGCCCCCGCTCTTGGCACTGGGGGTTTGGAGATTTCGGACATCCCCTCAGAAGTACCAGTTTCACTTTTATTATCTGCCCTTTCCACAACCAGAGAGCTGGATCATCCACATTCACGAACAACACGTCGACAGAATATAATCCTCTAACCCCTCGGAGATAACCTGGGTGCCCTCCATGTGTTATGGACGTCACACAGGGGGATCCTGTGCAACAAGAAAAAGTGAGACCACTCTCTGTGTTCTCAAGTGGAACAGTCCCCGAGATACACTAGTGGAAAAGGCAAGAGTATTGCAATTTATGTAATGTACCCCCATTTATTTAAGACAGAATGATGTCATGCACACACACATGAACTTGTACATGCCTGGGCTCTCTCCGGGGAGCTACACACAGTCCGGTGACAATGGTTGCCTTTGGGAAAGGGATCCGGGCTCTGTGTCGAAAGGAAGACATACTTTTTATTACATATATCTTTGGAGTATTTGAATTCTTCACCATTGACATACGCTGTTTTAAAATAATAAGCTAATTTTTTAAGGTTCTTAATAAACCATAGGTTTGAAACAGGGAAAGTCACACTCCTTTATTGTTTCGTTCACTATCCTCTTAACTCTTGGGGAGCCCTCACCATCCTCCCAGACAACTCCCAGATGCCAGTGTGATTCAGTCCCCTCAGTCCCCTGAAAACATAAGTCACTCCGTCCTCAGCCATCTTTCCAGAAAAGGGCTCCTTGCTCTGCACTCCCAGAAAGCCCTAAATCACCTGAGCCCGTTCAGTGTCTAGAGCAGCACCTGCTCTCGGAGGAGCCTGGTGTTTTCACACCCCGCTCAGACTGACCGCTGGGTGACACGCCTGGAATGAGTGACTGGCAGGTTGGACATTTGTGAGATTAGATGACAGTGAGTTCAGGCAGAGAAACCACAGTCTGGGTTTCACGTCGTGGTCACCGGGTGCAGGAAAATAGAGGCACTTTAGGCACATGTAAATGGTTTATTTAAAACGAACCTGTGGGACATCTGCAGCTGCATCTTGCAACCCCTCTCTAAACATGTCAGGAGGAGACTCCAGGGATGCTGGGAGAGACGGGGGGGAAGGTGTCTGTGCTGAGGGCACCAGCATGCAGGGGTGGCACAGTGGCCCAGGGCTCAGGGATGCTGTCACATCCATGGGGCCACAGGCTGCCCCATTGTATGCCAGAGGATAGCAAGTGTAGGGCCTGCCCAGTGGGGTGCTTGAGCCAGCTGGCACAGCCTCCTGGGGAACCGAGTGTGCGTCTCCCCACAACTCTGTGCTCAGTGACATCATGTTGGAAGTCAACTGTGACGGGTGTTTACACCACAGAAATTGGCAAACCCCAGCGGTCAGCCTTCCTCCACGTCCGCCCCAGCTGGTTCTAAACATTAACCAGAACAACACTGGGCCTGCCCCAGCACCTTCTGGACACATCTGAACAGGCTTTTCCTAAGAGAAAACACGGGTGCTGACCCCTCACATACCACCTGTCTCCCACCTTATTATGTTCTGTGGTGGAAACTTGTGTTTTTAACCTAAGATCTCTCTTCCCCCAAGTAGGGTTCAGGGAGGCATTGACGACATCTCACCCTAGCTCTGTTCCTCAGTTCTCCTGCCCTCCTCGGACACCCCCCCTGGGAACTACAGAAAGCAGGTGACCCCCTTCCAATCCTGGCACTCCGCCTCCTCTCCCAAGCCGAGCCACCAGGCCGTGGTTCCAGCATGAATCCCATTCTGGCCTAAACAAGGGAGCAGGGAGCACAGCTGAGCATTTGGGGAGGGTGCGGTTGGTCAACACATGGCCACGCAGTTTCTTTCTGCCTTATCTGTGGTTCTCCATCTTCAAATCCCTTCGGAGCACTGGCTCCAGAAGGGGTGCTCGCCCCCTGCCATCCTCAGCCCGCATCCCCAGAGAGCGCACATCGCTGACCTGATCACACCACGAGGTCTTCCGCTTCCTCTGGGAGTATTTTAGGTTTAAACTTTGTGTTCAATTAGAAACGCTGATCCTCTTTGTGGGGATACCTACTTTGTGCTTTCTTTCAAGGCATTTCCAAACCTGAGAAAATGAAGTTGCTCAGTCCTGTACACACGTCTGCTCCACCAGCTTTCATTGGAATCACCACTCTTGTGAGAGTCGAAAGCTGGCCTGGGGCTCTCAGACGGTGTTTGGCTGGGGGCAGGGCCAGCTCAGCTCCTCCTTATCACTGGTTCTGCCCCTGATCACCTCTCATCCCTGGGGGATTCCTGAGGGAATTCTGCGACCTAGGGACAGTGAGAAACGGAAAAGAAGGCACTAAGTGTCGTTGGTCAAGGGCCAAAAGAGTCACTGGAGTCTGAGGAGGTCAAGCTGAGCGCATCACTCAGTCCTGCTCTCCTGGCACAAGCCTGAGCTGACGTGATTGCTTCTGGGCACCAGGGAGAAAACTGGGGTGGAAGGGTGAGAGCAGGAGAGAGCGAAGATGGCTTTGTCTGAGGGCCTGACTCAGGGCCAAGGGAGGCACACGTGGGCATATTTTAACATCCTGGTGGCTCTCTGGCAGGAAATATGAACCAGTGAGCACCCTGGGTTCCGGCCACTTGGACCAATCACACCTTTGATCGTGGAGGAATGGGAGGAGGGGGAGGGAGACTGAAAATCACCAGTGACCAGTCTCTCTCGGAAGTCCCCTGAAGCGATTTCCGGAGGTGCTTTGCAAAGCTGAGAGCTGACGAGGTTTCAGCATGGTGGTGAGTCCAGCTGTGCACCCCACGGCCTCTATCATGCGGTGCTTACACACGCACGTTCTGAGTTCAAATCCCAGCTCTTAAATCCTCAGCAAGGAAACCACCCTGTACCTCAGTTTCTTTATCTCTAAGAAGGGGAGAATAATAATTACTTAGTAGGACTCTTCTGAGTTTTAGATGAGTTGGTGCCAGTAAGAGTGGAGTGAGCATTCCCCAAGTGTTGGCTTTGCTGATCCAAGCACGCGATCAATGCTGGCTGCTCCTGCTGTCCTGAGTCAACTAGAGAAGCTTGAGAAGCGTGGCCAGAGACTGGGGGTGTTCACCCCACAGTGCCTCCCATCACAGAAGAGGCTGGATGGGACAGAGACACTTTCCAATTTATATAATTCCAATTTTATTCATATCAAGCAATTGGTGCAGTCAGTTTACAAGATCATCCAAAACTTTGGCTGCCCGCTGCCTTTTTGAAAGGAAAGTGGCCTTTAGGGAGGATTCATGCCCCAGGCTTTTCCTCCTCAGCCTCCTTCACACCCTTTAATATTTAATCTTAGAGTGTTTGCCTCAGAGGATTTGCAGAGGGCTCAGCGAGAGCTCAGCTGACGGCTTCCCAGAAGGGAGCTGTAGACCCGGTTTCTGAACATCCGCCATGTGCGAGCCAGCACACGGCCTCCTACACCCAAGCAACTCTGGATGATTGTTTACTCAATATTTTTCTATAACTCGGTTATCTCTGAAACTAAATGTATTATTGAAATAGTAAGACGTATATCAGTACCTTCCACAGAAAGTCATTTTCACTTGGCAAAAGTAAAAGATAACTATAAGGATGTGTACAATTCACTGATTCATTCAAGAATGTCCACACCGATGGGCCGGTGAATTATGTTTATATTCTTGAATATACGGTACCTCTCATGTGCTCAGTGCTGGGGACACGAGTGAGGGATGGCTCTCGATCTTGCCTGCACGGAGTTTACGTGCCTGTGTGGGAAGGTCCCAGTAAGCAGGTGACTACACTAGTAATGAAGGAAAAGGCCGATCTGAGACAGGAAGTGGCTCGAGGCCATGAACCGGGGGTGCTGCGGACGGGATCTCAGGAAAGTGGGATTTGGGTTGAGACCTAGGTGATGAGCGGCCAGGTGATTCCCAGCTCCAAAGGCACAGACTGAGCATCCTTTAAAATGCTGGACGATTGTCAAAACACCTGCAGAGCTTCCTGCTTCCTGGCCTTCATTTTCCTCCAATTAAATTTGCTGGATCTTGATGTTTTGTGCTGTTTGCCAACAGGCGCATTTATCTGGTGCAACCGGAGTGCAAGGGGTCCCGCATGAAGCAGGGAGATGGACGGTGACTCCTCCAAACGGCTCTGTGCTGGGCCGGGGGGAGGGCAGGGGGTCGGCTGTGTTGTTGTTCAGAAGCAATAGCCCTGTGAGCTGCTCTCCTCTGAGGTTTCTGGGCTTTGAAATAAGGCAACTACAGGGTAATGGGAAAATGGGCTGTTTTCCTAGAAATGGTGGTTAAGATCACTAGGAACAGTTGCCTCTCCTTCTTCACATGTTAATTGAATTTTCAGTTGATTCTTAATTGGAAAACCCCCCTCCATTGATCTCTCCTGAATAGGATTTCATACTATTTTGCCCTTCAGACTGCAGCCTCCTGCAGAGGATAAGTCAACAGACATCTTGAAACAGCTGAGACTCTGGCTTTAGAAAACTCCTCCAGGGGACAGGAGAGCCTGGGGGGATGGCCAGCTCTGGGCTCTCTGGGCTGATGGCTCCAAGGTGGCTTTGAGAGCGGCTCTGAGGTGTGTGACCTGCAAATAGACCAGACCTTCCCCTGATTGTTTTAATTAGGATTAAAGGCTTTCGTGTCCACTGGCACCTCACTCACTTCCATGTGGGACCAAGAGGAGAATTGCTGAGATAAGAACAGCTGGGCAAATGCACGCGCTCCCCCCACGTGCAGCCCAGCCTGTGGAAATAATCAGACAGTCCCCGCTCCACACGTGGTCACTGGGCTCAGGAATGGATGCACCAACCCTTTGCAGATGGACAAAATCAAAGCCCGATTTGATTAGGACTCCTGCTGAGCAGACATAATCGGACATACTTATTTGCAATGTTTTAGGGAAGGACCAGAATCTTAATGTTTGCAAGGATCATCGCACATTGTGGTGGAAACACCTGTACGTGCAGTGAAGCTATTTTCATGGTGCTCTGTCCCTGCACAGAGTCGTTCAATTGGTTTAGGGAACTCTTTCTCCATGTTTGAATGTTTTTCAATATTTATAGTTAAAATGTTGCAGTATTCAAAATGCACACATGTGGTAAAGCCCGAGTCCGATTTCTACATGAGGGTGTTGGCAACCTGAAGGCTGGGGCTGGAACTCCACCGTCAAGACCCCCCCCCCACTTTCTGCTTCCATGTTTCCTGTCACCTTAGGGGCCCCTATAAAGAATAGTGTTTAATAGTACAAGTTTTCCCAGCATTAACCATCAAAACAACCACACTTCATTAGTTAATTAATCAAACATGGACTGAACCCAGCACTGTGCTAGATCCACAACACGGCTCCTCATTCAAGAAGCAGCACCTGACAGCCACAGAGTCTTATAGATGTCTGTACTGGGGGCCATGGGGGCTGAGGGAGGCCATTGACTGGAGGGCGTGCAGAGAGGGTGACCTGGCTACCCGCTGCAGGAAGGGCAGATGGGGCCTTGCCACCTGGACGAATCCTGACATTCAACTAGACTGCATTGCCCTGCTGCCTGGAGCAGAGCGAATCCTCCTGAAAACCTGTTTCCATCAGGCAAGGTGGCAAACTGACCCATGAGCTACAGCTCCCACTTAATAACTTGAAAGAGGGGAGCATTGTTTTCAGGGAAAAAATGGCAGTCAATACATTAATTTTAAAAAAAGACAAGAAAAGATGAGTAAAAATTAAACATGAACTAAAACAAAAAGAAAAGAAAATCCTAAAAACTAAAAGAGAATGTTTTCCTCCAATTAAACAGAGTACAAAACCCTCAGTATGTATGAGTAGAGTGAATAAATGACTCAGTGAATGAATGAAGGAACAAATGAAGGAACCTTCACCAGGCAGTGTTTCTAGCAGAGTGGAGCCTCAGAGCTTCCTGCACAAATGGTGCTGTGTACCAGGCACAGCCGGGCACAGGCATGGCCAGTGTATGTATATGGGTGTAGACAGGTGTTGGGGACTGGAGATTGGGTGTCTGGGCCAAAAGTCACCACACACCCTAAGGAGCCTAGCTCACAACTGGGGGGCTCCTTCAAAGGCACAGATTTTCCCTTGCAGGATTTTCCTGGTAGCATCTCCCCACTGCTCCCCGGGTGATGGAGGGCAGGGGGGGGGGTGGGGGCCCAGGTAGGAAAGGCCATGGGGCCACTGCCCACCACAGGTGCAAGCAGGGTCCTCAGAAAGGGCATGAGAACTGCAGAGTCTTAAATATGAAAATTAATGACTCTTTTGCTGTTGAAAAAGCAGGATTCTAATTACCTCCTTGTCAGTTCAAGTAGCAGTTGAGGAAGAGAAAAGAGAAGGAGAAGCAGATGGAGCACCAGCCATGGGTGCATTTGTTGAAAGCTCAATTTTCTGGTTCTTCCTGGTGGTCATATTTCTTTCTTCTCCAGAGCATTTTCGCTTACTTCATTTATAATAAATAACCCCTAAGTGCCTCCTGTATTTGTTCACAAGACAGAGTCAGAAATCATAAGAAAATACCACAAAGAAAAATTTTGTCTCAGGAAGGAAAAGTAAATATATTTTTTTCCAGAAGCACAGCTTGGTGCTTTCATTACCAGTTCTGGACGTCATCTAGACTTCCTGGAGGTGTTTGCCTAGATAGCCCCACTTCTGCCTGCGGCCCCTCCACACACAGATGCTCGCACATCACCACAGGGAGAGTTATTTTATACCAAGAAAGTTCCTTTTGCTTGTAAGATTATTTTAGCACACTCCCTTAAGAAATTTCCTAACAACTACATCATTGCTTCATCACTGTCAAGATCTTCTGTGGACATAGTGGGTGCTGGACACCAAGACTCACCCCAAGCACTTCTATCTGCCCCTTGGATGTTAACTAGGTGATCGGATGACCTCCATGCAGGAGACCACGAATCCAGAATCAGGTATATGTCCTTCAGGGGGCTTGGTGTTTTAGTACCCTCCCCAGGATTTCTTTCAAATATTCCTGGGTTCAGAAATATAAAATGGGGAAAAAGAAAAAGAAAGAGAAGACACAGATCACAATTGATTTCAACTCAACTCATATATCAATTTGGATGAATCAGTGATGGTAAGGGCTGGAGGCTGGAGTCGTGTGTTGGGAAGGATTCTGAAGGTGTGAGGCTGGGCAGTGAAGCATGCTGGGTCAGTCAGGGGTGTGTGCCACTGGGAGTGTGGGGGAGTGGGCACATGGCCGCATTTTTCCCTCCTGATGTGCCATGTTGGGTGAAAAGTAGGAGAGAAAATTGAGTCTTCAGAAAACACGAAGGCTGAAGGAATTTTCCCTTCTTTTAGAAAGGAGTTTCCATTTGGGTATCGACGCTAGCCCTTGTCTTTGGATGAGGGAGAGCCCCAAGTTGGAGCCATTGGCTGCTACGTCACCCCATAACAGACAAAACAGCCGAATTCTGTTATGAGTCAAGCTGAACCCACTAGCAGTGAAAGTGAAAAAGTTAAATCAGGAATCCCAAGCAGAGGGCCCACGCGTGTGAGGGATGTGGAATCACAGAAATAGCCGACACGAACGGAAACGCACCGGATGACAGTCCCTGGTCTAAGTGCTGTTTTAATTCATTTAACTCTCACAAAACTTCCACAAATTATGGGCTGTTATTATCACTATTTTATAGGTGAGGAAACTGAGGCACATGGAGACAAGTTATGTACCTGAGGCCGCGGCTTTGTGGTGGCAGAGGGACAGCTTGAACCCAGGCGGCCACGCAGGAGCCTGCCCCCTGCGGCCCTCTGCTATGATGCTCTTTGCAGCCTGCGAGGGAAGCATCACATGTTCTCGTTCTCCTTCAGCTAACAGGACCTGGGAAGTCAACGAGAAGTTCTCCACCAGATCGTTATTAAGAATTCAGGAACAGGTGGATGCATCTAGAAACATCCCTGACAACCAGGACACGCAGTTAATCCTCAGCCCCTGGTCACCTCTCACTCACCAACACTTGAACCAGGTGGGAACCATGGGGTACAATGATGATCATAACCGGGAGGTCCGAGAGTCTGCCCGGAACACCGCGTTGCTGTGAAGTCAGAAAGAAAAAAACAAACAGGAATCAAATTAAACAAGGTGGGCTTGAAACTCAGTCGCCAAAGCTACGATGTTTATACTTGCAGGCAAGGTAATAAATTTCTCGGAGCCCCAGTGTCTTTGCCGTCGGTGAAATAAGCACCAGACCACACGCCTTTGGCTTCCCTGTGGGGGTTCAGTGAGATGGAAAAGTGAAGGCATCCGTCATGGTGTCTGGAGCCCAGAAGATGCTCAGCCACCTGGATGCCCCATTATATGATGGTCCCAGAGGCCTGGAGCCTTGCAAGGTCCCCGGCCACAGAGGGCACCTGACAAGTAATTACCTGGTTCCTTGGTATCCACCTCCAGATGGGCAGCACATTTACTCCTGGGCACTGCTCTCTCCTGGGCCCTCTCCTGTGACCCGTCTGCTCCTGCAGCTTCTGGGTCATGACAGTGCTTTCCTTATCTGTCATCGGGACCCTCGAACCAGCATCCTCAGCTTCCGCCAAGCTTCTTCTTTCCTCAGTGGCTGCAGGGCCACCTGGCGATTGTCCTATAGTCTTTCCCCAGCCTCAGGCCCAAAGGCCCTGTGTCTCCACCTCAATTCTACCCTGTAGCCCCTCAAACCTGGAAGAATGAGGGTCTGCCACTTCAAAGGGGCCCTAATCCACAGTCACTGTGTTTCCCTTTCTTACTACTGAACATCAGATGGCGTGAAGTGACACAGGACTGACCTGGCACTCCTGGGCTGGGCACCTCACTACCGACTGGGCCTTGTCTGGTAGACAGGCTTCGTCTTTCCTCTCCATAGAAGTCTTCTTAGTTACTCAGATGTTGATAGGATTTCTTCCAGTCAACTATCCTATGACGTCGATTTCACTGCTATTTAGGCTAAATAATGGATCTCTGAGGTGCTTCTCAAATTTCCATGAAGATAAATTTCTGAGTGGTTTCTTCAATGTAAAGATACCCAGGCCCCACCGAGGCCAATGGTCAGAGGTCTGGTAAGCTGTATGTGTCCAAGGACTGCAGGGACACTAGCTGGAGTCAACCCAGCGAGCGGCGAGGGTGCACACCCTCCCCACCCCTCCATGTGCCCTGCTGTGGAGATAAGGCCACATGCATAGAACTTATTGAAATATGACTTTTGCTGTTATGCTGTGATGAAGAGTGTCCCCTCCCAAATTCACATCTGCCCAGAACCTCAGATTTGACCTTAATTGGAAATAGGATCTTTGCAGATGTATGCAGTTATGATTACATCCTACTGGAGTAGGGTGGGCCTTTAATCCAACACGACTGGTGTCCCTACAAGAAGAGAAGAGACACAGAGACACACACAGTGGGGAGAAGGACATGTGAGGGTGGAGGCAGAGATGGAGGTGATGTGTCTACAAGCCAAAGAACACTGAGCATTGCTGGCCACCACCAGAAGCTGGGAGAGAACCGGGGGACCAATTCTCCCTCAGAGCGTCCGGGAGAAACCGACCCTGCTGAAGCCTGGATTTCAGATGTGTGGCCTCCAGAACCATGGGGGAGTGAGTTCTTAGTGCTTTAAGCCACTCAATTTGTGCTGATTTGCTACGGCAGCCCTAGGAAAATAGCATAGCTATTCACTGAAATTCTGAGTTCAGGAAGAAATCAGTATCCACCAGCAGAAGCTGGAAGACTCCTCGACCTCAAGTCTTAACGAATCAATTTCCTTGAGAACAATCCAGGGCCAACAGCCCTGCCTTCCCCCCACCTTCTGGAAATTGTTTTGGGGTCCGTAAGGGAGAGAGATCCTTGTACTCGGGAGGGAATACCCACGGTGTTCAGCTGAAAAGCTATTCATACATACATTTTGAAAACAGGGACATCACAGTCATTAAAGTAAATACATATTTGAAAAGAGATTCAAATGTACATTTTGAAAACAAGGGACTCACAGTAAGCAAAGAAAGCATCCATCAGAGAAGAGGATTTACATCCATTTGAAAACAGAGGGTGTCCATATTCACTCAGAGTTTGTGCCTTTTAGATGGTGGGGCATGAAGTCCTTCTGATGGAGGCTGATTTCTCTCCTCATCCCCATCCCCCCTCCGCTCACCTCGGCAGGGAGCACAGACCACAGGGATCCATCTTCCCCAAATATTTGCAACTTCCCCCATCACTTGGAAGTAAAATAAAACATGCCCCAAACAGTCTGATACTTCTTTTTTGATCACTTTTGAGAGCAGGAGAACTGGTCGGAGAAACCTGGAGAAGCCGGGACTTGCAGGGTACATCCGAGGCCCAGGTCCTTCAAGGTGACCCAGGCCAGGGCTCGGCCGGAGGGACACTTGCACTTTGCACTGAAGTGCCTGCTATTCATCAAGTGCTTGTATTCCTATCCCAAATGCAGCATGGTGATCTTCCCCTTCTGTGTCTTGGTATCACGGATATTTCTAAACTGTTTATATTAAATATTAATAACAGCCACATGAGGGTTTTCACTTGTGCTTTGACTGCAATTTCGCTGCTATTTGGGCTAATTAGTGTACTAAGTTTCAGTTCTTAAACCTAAAACTGTTCTTACCCGATTCTCCAGAGCCTGATATCAGTGTCTTTATAGATGGAAACGCTTCTCCCGTGGAAGTAGAGAATAGAAGTCAATGGCAAATTGGTTTTGCACATGATAATTCATCTGTTATGCCCCAAAGCCTATGGTCTGTGGACAGACCTATGGACACAGCAGCAAAGAAGGCTGGAACCCCAGGAGGTTGTCTGACCTTCTGAAATAATCCAGGGTGCCTGATTTCCTCGGGGAAGTTTTTTTCTGTTACCCCTATTTTTGGCAATGACTCTGATGTTTATCCCACAGTAGTTGGCTTCAAATCCCTGCTGCCCACAGAATTATTCAGACAAGCCCATCCCATCCTCCCTCGAGCTCCAAGGGGCACCCCACCCTCTTGTTACTATACAGCCTCCTCCTGCAGCCCCTGCTGGTTCACTTTGGTTGTGAATGCAACTCCCGTGTGACTCTGTGTGTGGCATGTGGTGTCCTCCCTGGGGCTGCCAGTCTATGCAACAAATAAATTGCTGTCCATCTCCTTAGGTGTCATGTTTGCAGCTGTCCCCATGACCCTTGGGCAGGGGGAAGTTGATGGGGTCAGAACAAGCTACTGCTTCTGGCATGAGGAAGTCAGACCCCAAGCTCAGAGGCCCAGTTGATAAAAATACACTTCAGAGGGAATCCTTCACTCCTGCCCAGTTCGGGTCATCTAGATGAAATCCTTTTCCAATCCTTGTTCAAACCAAGTAAAATTCCTTTAGCTTTTACCTGTAAAAAAGCAATTCAAGGTTAACTTGTGGTCCTTCTCCCTTGATAAGGACCCATGTCAGTGGGGAGCACTATGCTGCTTGTCTCCCTCTGACTCTCTTTGCATTTCATCACGGTCCGCAGAACAGATTCTGCTCAGCATGAATTGTATGCATAAATTCCCTTTGATGCATTGCTCGTAAAATCGTTCTGTTGTGTACCTTCTTAGTCCTTTTCTTACATGGTGACTGGCTTTCAGATTCAGATCATGGCAGGCCAACGTCGCAGTCTGAGCAAGTACTGAGAGTCTGCACACATGTGGAGGTCACAGTCCTAGGTATTCCTCACTCTCTCAGCATTGTCCATTTTGTGTCCCACCACTGTGGGACTGACTGTATTGTCTGTGTGACTCTCAGGAGCAGGTGTGAGCTCTGTGGCCCTGCAGCTGCCTCCCGAGGTGTCTAGAATGTTCTCTCCAGGTGGGGTTGAGTTGTGGAGGTGCCATTGCCCCGTGGGCTGTGATGGACCCGAGGTGGGTGGGAGAACTCACTAAGGAGGGTAGGCTGGGCTCCTCCGGCAGGATCTGTCTCCCCCGAGGCCGAGCGAATGCTCTTCATGTTCCTTGACCAGCTCTCCACTCTTCCACGTCTCTGTGCTGCCAGGCCTCTGTGTCTGCTTTTCAGCGACCTGAGCTTCTGTTTGTGCTTCTCCAGGAAGAATTTATTTTTAGAATTCCTGAGACAGCCGATGTTATTTTTCTAAATTTGACTGCATAACGTCTCCCATCAAATATGCTCTTGTGTGCTATGGCTTTGCCATGCCCCCAAAGAGAAGTGGAGTCTGGTGTCCCCTAGTCTCCCCCTTGAGTCTGGATGGGCTGGTGACTCGCTTTGCACCACTAGAACAAGGAGTCAGTTACCGTGTAAGACAAGCACGCTGTGAAAAGTCCAAGCCACATGAGAGGCTGTGGTCTAAGGATGAGACTCCACGTGGGGAGGGAGAGAGAGACAGAGAGACAGAGAGAAAGACACACACACAGATCACAGAGCACGGCTTGCCACCCCAGCTGACACCTCTTGAAGCAGAGAAAAAACAGCCAGCCAAGCCCATCCCATATTCCTGACTAACAAAACTGCTAGAAAATGCAATGATTGCTTTAAATCATTAAGTTTTAAGTGGTTTCTTAAGCAGCAATAAATAATTAAAATACATATACCCACAATAACCACAGATATTTGAAGTTTGAAAATAATTATTAGCATTTCCCCTGCCTTATCCATTTATCCAGGGGAATATTTTTCACATTTTAAATAATAACCATTTCAGAAAAGGAACACTTCAGACACAAATGTTCAACTCATTAGAGAGAAATAAGGACATGACAAAGGACATGGAACACTGCACGTCAGAACCACCATTTCTCAGAGTTGAGAAATCAGAGCTTAACTGGCAGTTCTCAGACTGGCTCCCGAATCCTCAAAGATGCATCAGAGGCCACCGTCACCCCTGCCAGCCACACCCCACCTTGCACTGACCTGACCTTCATTCATTTTATCTACTAGGGTCCATGAGAGATTTTTATTTATAAGTGATTCTTCTATGTAAAATTTTGAAAACCATTGATCTTGTTGCCCATGTTTCATGGTTTTTGTTGGTAGTGCCATCTAGTCAGTTCCGACTCCTAGTTACCCTGTGGACAGCAGAGCGGAGCCCTGCCGGGTCTTTCTGCGTCATCCTCTCACCTTCCAGCGCTGTACCAGACAATGCCCCACTGCTATTCATAGGGTTTTCTTGACCAATTTTTTCGGAATTGGGTGGCCAGAGCCTTCTCCCTAGTCTGTCTTAGTCTAGAAGCTCTGCTGAAACCTGTCCACCATGGGTGACCTGCTGGTATTCAAAATCCTGGTGGCATAGCTTTCAGCATCACGGCAACACAGAGCTGCCACAGTGTGACAACTGACAATTGGGTGGTGTGGTTCCCTGACCGAGAAATGAACCCAAGGCACAGGAGTGAGAGCACTGAATCTTAACCACTAGACCGCTGTTCCACGGTTAAGCCCGATGTATTTCACATGGGAAAAAAGACTCACAGCATGAAAACTTGTCCAACATGACAGCATCAGTTCAGAGCCCAACAATCCTGGTCACAATCCCTCATCCTTTCTTCATGTCACATGGCTCTTTCTTGTGACCACTGATAGGTGTGTACATGTCTGGGAACCCAAGGCCAAGCTCTAGCACAGCCAAGCCCTCCTATTCAGCATCATGGAAGATTTCCATCATCTTGCATCATAGAAGACTCTTTTAATACAGTGTATACCCAGAAGTTAGAGCCGGCCTTGATTAAATATCCAGAATCGTCATTACTTAACTCGTTTGAACTGAAATGCTTCCCTCCAATGGAGTCCTGCTAAGACTGAACTGGATCAATTTTCCTTTTAAGTAGACACTTACTAGCAACATAGCTATATATTCAGGAAATTGAGATTTGTAAATATTCTATATACTGTATGTAGAAATATTGTGTACAGGAAAGGCTGTATGGATATAAGATTTTTATTGATAAGTCCTTTAAAAGTCCTCTCTGTGCTTCAACGATGCTAAGAAAGGTGCTACTGAATGGAGTAATAAACCATCTGAGCCAGTAACTGACAACACAGAAAACGTTTGTTCTCCAATGCCTCTGCCACCACACCCCCAACCAAAGTCACTCAGCTCTTCCTTCTTTGGCGGCCTGGGGAAGCTTAACACACGGTGCCTTTCAGATCCCACAACCCAGCCCTTGTCATGGTGTTGGCAGCTAAGACGTCCTAATATTGGGACTCGTAACCGAATTCCACCTTGCATCTAGTAGGCTAAAGGGAAGGTCTTGGAATGGCAGATGGGTCTCGTCAAAAGAACAGTTTCCTGAAAACACAAGCTGACCATGAAGACAAACTGGAAAGTGGAGAGAAATTTGCATATTAAATGAAAACAGGTGAGAATACTCAATAATTTCAGCTTCTGGAGATTGAGTTCTGCATTAACCTAATAGATTACACACTAACTGAAGTGAAATATTCAAACACTTAAATTGGTGCCCTAACTGATCTGCAGATAAAGTAAAAATATAGAGTTGTGATTTCCTTCTTCACCATTTCCGTGGACCACCGATAGACTAATGGCTGCATGGAGATAGGCTCTCACTTAAGAACTTCTGTAGGTGTTTTCTGGATTACGGAGTTCCATGCTGACATCAGAATGCTGCACTATCCATAACAAATAAATAAGTGTTTTGCAGAAATTGCTTATGTTATGAAATTTAGTCCAAGTCCCCAGGAAAATAAATTGGGCTACATCCAACAAATTAAAAATGGTCAATAGTTAATTTCAAGGTTGTATTTAATCAATTTCAACTGGGCTCCGATTAAACATGCAATGTGATTCAATGTTGCCCAACTTTCGCATGAACTCAACTTATTTTAATGTTTAGCTCTTCAACGACCACGTTTGTTTTAATTACCTCCACTTATACGTTAATTATATTTTAATATTTATCTGTAAATTAAAAAAATTCTCATCTCAATGTGGCTACTAGGTAGAAAACAACTTCCTTTTCCTTTTCCTTTTGTTTTCCAAGAAATCAAATGAAATAACTTGACTCATCAGTCTTGACTTATTTTAAAAAACTTTCAACAGCAAGAAATGAAAAGTCATAGATATTGTTTTCACATTAATTTGCATGTAAATGATATGATCAGTTATCGCTTACTGTTTAGGGAAAGAAAATCTTGTAAAAATCAACAGGAGTTTGAATCAAAGCCAGCCAACACAAAGCTATAACAATGTTTTTGAAAATCTTTTATCATTTATATTCAAAACCATTATCTATTTCTCACTGAAGCCTTGATAAGAGCTTCGGGTCTTGGCAGGTTTGGAGGAGAAGTCTCCCTTCTGTGGCCAATCCTGCCTGCTGTTCTCTTGTGCCTGGACCACCTCTGTCCTCCGCTCCGGGGAATATCGCTCCTCAGTCACTTGTGTGACTTCGTGCTCACGGTGACAATTCGAGCGTTGTCACTGTGTGTGACTCTTGGGGCCACAAACTCCATCCTGGAACCAGCTCCAGGGCCTGGAATCTCCTGTTGGAGCCCATGCAATGAGCAGCCCTGTTGAGGCAGGGCCCTGGCATGGAGAGGGCCAGAAGCCCAGCACGAGACTGCCCTCTCTGCTTCCAATCAAACATGCTCCTGTCTAAAAACTCTACTAACATGTCACAATGGCGATGGCTGGACTTACTGAGCACTCACTCTGCTGGCCTCTGTGTGATCACTTAGCTTATAGCCATCATCCCGGTAACCCTGAGAGCAGCTCTGTGGGGAAACAATACAACCCCTTTGTAGGAAAGATGGAAAGGTGAGGAGGACACAAGGCTAGCCCACGTCCTAGCAAGGCTTCGGCCCCAGCCTGCCATTTCCAGAAGCAGCCTCTTAAGAGAAGCCCTACTTTGCAAGTGAGATGCCAAGGTGGGAGCGGCTGGGGGCTCCGAGGCTCACTGCTCACAGGGAGAGGCTGTGACCCTGTCTCCTGTGAATGATGCTCAGACCAGCGACAGAATGGAAACATGCTGCCCTTAGCTGTTGGGACTTTTCCCACAGAAACCCGTAGTCCCTGTGGCCAACCTCTGAGTGCACATAGTTCCTGGGCACCTGCTGGGGGCCAGGCCCCATCCAGGCACTGGGGAGACCCACTGACCGAAACGCCCCTCCAGCTCTCATCACACTCGATCAGCACCAGACACGACTGACCTCGGGCATTTTCACAGCAGCGACTCCCTGGGCGGTGCTCTCACATCCCAGCACTGGGAGCAAGAAAGGTAGCTCATCTTGGAAGCCACAGGAACACACCACCTGCTTGGTCTGGTCTGATGTCCTTCACTGCCACACTTCCCAGCCCTCGACTACCCTCCGGGCGCCTCTGCAGCCTCTGGAGTTCACTGTAGTTCTCGCAAGGTGTGTCGCTGTGCCCACCATTTCCTTGGAGGATAGATTTGTGACAGGAGCACCATTCTTCATTGAGATAGTTTGTTTTTTTAAATGAAACATTATGACAGTAGAACCTAAAATTCATTATGCCACTAGCTGCACCAAGTCAGGCCTCAACATTTCAGAACAACCGATATGTGAGCTCCAGGACGGGTTCTAGGAAAGACAGATGGGCTGGCAGCGAGCACACAAACACATAAACCACTCTCTGTAGATCACACGGTGTCGCTTACAGGGCGGCTGACATAGGAAGATGCCCACAGTGGCTCTGGGACGGGGCTGGCTGCCTTTGCTTAGCTCCGCTTGGAGAGAGCCACAGCCAAGGAGAAAACCACAATTCCTGTTTTTGTTCTGGCCAAACATGGTTGGTTAGGGATGTCAGAACTGTTCTAGGAAATGCTCAGACTCCATTTGTGTTGGTTGCATCCAGGAAAACACATCCCTGTTAATGCAGGGAACTTGCTGGCAATGGCACTTGGGCCAGAGCCCCCACCGAGCTACGCGGGAGATGAGGGAAGGTGGGAGGATGCACAGATGCTAAGGGACGCTAGTAGAAGTTTCACCTTGTGGTGAAATTACTTGATGTTTTTGTTTCAAACCCCCATTGTATTTGCTATTCGTGTGTTGTTTAAGAGCATCTCAGCCCGTTTCTCAGAGGACAAAATGCTCGTGCAAGCAGAGTGTGGACTTCATTTTGGGCTCTCCATGGGCTCTGTGAGCCATCCCTTCTACAGACAAGAAAGCTGGGGGCGCAGAGGGTCAGCGCACGTGCTGGGCACCCAGCGAGGAGCTGGCAGAGGGGAGCTCATACCTGTGGTTCGGGGAGTCCACGCTCAGGCCTCTTGGCCACACAGCGGGCTGCAGAAGGGGCTCTCCAGATGTTGGAGTGGGACTGACCTGAATATGGACCTCGGCAAAGAGGCCTCAAAAGCGTCATTCCAATAGTCGTGTGGCACCTGAGGCTGCCAAGCTCACCGTTCTGTGACTCAACAGGCCCTCCACAGCCGCCCCACATCACTCAGTGTCTTTTTATACCAGAGTTAATTGTGTGTGTGTCTGGTTGTGTGTGTGTGGCTGAATGTAGGTGGATCTCAGAGGGAGTGAATATGAGAGCGCACATGTGTATGCATATATATTTGTATGTAGGTTGTGTGTGTATTTCCCCCACCAGGGGGAAATTTCTAGAAGATGAGGACCACGCCTTACTCTGCAATAGGGCATCCCGTCATGTTTGGCTGACTCTGCACATCAAAGGCAGTCAGTAGGCATTTGTGATTTAAAATATCATGCCATTTGCAGAAAGAGTCCAGATTACTTTCATCAAGTCCAGATTTATGTTCAAAAAACATGAAAATTGTTGGTTGCTAAGGAAACAACTTTTTAAAAATATCGATTAAAGCTAATGGCCAAAGATAACATTCTTTGTTTGGAAGGAAAATTACTCCCCACAAACCAGTGGAAATACACACACACACAAACCGAAGACAAGGTGTTGTATTCATGTACATTGTACTTATGAGATCTCTTACTGTTTGTTTAAACAATATTAAAAATATAATAGGGGCTGGCCCAGTGGTGTAGTGGTTAAACTTGCTCACTCTGCTTTGGCGGCCCGTGGTTTGCAGGTTCGAATTCCGGGTGGGGGGATGCACCTGGATGCACCACTCCTCAAACCATGCTGTGGCGGCATCCCACATACGAAAAAAAATAGAGGAAGATGGGCACAGATGTTAGCCCAGGGCCAATCTTCCTCACACACACATACACACACACACACAAAATATATAGTTAGATAGCTAGCTAGGTAGGTAGGTAGATAATATAAGCGAGGAGCAGATTTTAAAAGAGGGAACAAAACAGGAGAGACTGCCATCTCTAATAATGTCTCTCTGCCATTCCAGCCCCCAGACTTCCCATAGCTGGAAAAATATGGCACAACCAAGACTATGAAATGCAATCTCATGTAAAACACCAGTGGGATTTATTTTGTGTGAATTAACTGTTTGATTCTAAAACTTACATGGAAGTGTGAAGAGTTAAGAATAGCCGATGACGAAAATAGGGAAAATTTTTAAAATTGAAGGCATTTACGTGACCAAATATTAAGACGTATTATAAAGCAATAGTTGTTGAGACAGTGCGGTGTAGGACAAGGAGAGAAACACCGAGAACGCGTCTAGAAGCAGACCCAAACGTATCCTGTCTCCTGATTTATGACAAAGGGTAAACTGCAGTGAGGATGGAAAAGTCTGGTCATTTCAGAAGATACTGAGGGTCCATGGGGATGTCTCTAAGGGGAAAATGAATCTTGACCCCCTCCTCATACTGTCGACAAAAAATACTAAACCTCAAATAGGTCGGAAATTTATTTAAATGTGAAAGATAAGACAATAAAGCTTTTACAAGATAATATAGGAAGTCTTCAAGACCTTGGAATACGCAAAGATTTCTTAAACATGAAACAATAGGTATTCACCATAAAGGAGAAACTTGATAAATCAGATCTCATTGAAATAAAAACTTTTCATCATCACAAGACTCCATGGAAAAAGTGGGAAGGCAAGCTGCAGGATAGGTGGAGATATCTGCAATACATTTAATGTAAAAAACCACTCAGAATATACCAACAACTCCCACCAATCAATAAGAAAACAATAGGCAGACCAATTTTTAAAAATGGACCAGAAACCTGAATGGATACTTTTCAAAAGTGGTTATCCAAATTGACATTGCATGTGAAAAAGTGTTCAATGTCAGTAGTCATCAGGAGATGCAAACTGGAACCACAGTGGGGTACCAAGACACACCAGTAAGAAAGCGCTGGGTAAGGAGGCAGACAATAGCAAACATCAGCGACCATCTGAATGAAGCACTGGGGTGTTGGTTGGAGGATAAGCTGGTACAACCACTTGGCACAACAGTTTGCTGTTGTCTATGAAGGCTGGTCAGGGGCGCTCTGTATCATCAGCAGTTCACTTCTTAGGGCTTCAGCCACCAGCAGTGTGTGCTCGTGCTCACCCCACGACATGGCGGTACTGGTCACAGAGGCCCTCTTCAACATACTTCCAAACTGGAAACCACTCAAATGCCCATTGGCAGTAGAAAGGTTGCATAAACTGTGGCATATGCAAACAATGGGAGATCATACAGCAAGGACTAGAAGAATTGCAACTACCCACTTCCAGTTGGACGGATCTCACAAACATCACGTCGAGGGAAAAAAGTCAGCAAAACGTACACTCTGTGGGTGGTGGTCACACATTCTCTGACACTCATCCATCAATAAGCAGGGGGAGTCTATGCCCCACCCCTCGAATCCCCATGGGCTAGTGAAAGCTTCCACCAAAGCGTACAGCAGAGTTGGTGCTCATGACGTCCAAGGCTGGGCCATAAAATGACATGCAGCTTTGCCTTGTTCACTGAGCACTGGAACTCAGTTGTCTGTCTCTGCAGGACAACCCCCCCAAACTTGGTGGCCAAAACCACAGCCATCGTATATGTTCATGATCAGAGGGTCAGGGTCTGGGCCAAGCAGAGTGAGGATGCTTGTCTCCCCTGGGAAGACTCAAAGCTGTTGGGACTTGACTGACCGAGGCTGGAGCAGCTGAGGCTGGGGGGCCAGTTACGACCTGGCTTCTTTGCTCACATATCTGGGTTGAGGTGGCTGGAAAGCTGGGCTCAGCAGGGTCTGTCATGCAGGGTGTCTGCACATGGCCCTCTAGCATGGCCATCTCAGGTGGCCAGGCTTCTTACAAGCAGCAACAGAGTGCTGGAATGATCTATAATCCCATTTGTATAAAGCCTGACAGCATGCAAAACTAATTATGATGACCTGGACAGTGGGTACCCCTGAGGGGGTTACAGTGATCAGAATAGGGGACGACAAGAACTTCTGGTTCTGGCAGTGTTTTATTCTGTGATCTGGATGCTACAGATATAATCTACTTTTGAAAATTCTTCACGATGTACACTTATGCTTTTTGCATTCTTCTACATTCACGTTCTACTTTTATAAATGTTACATAAAATAAACAAATATCATTCACTTAATGCTTAGTGAGCACTAGAGCCTGTGCTGATGCTTTTTTCTACGTTGTCCCATTTGATCCTTACAATGATTCTGTCGGTTAGAAATGGTTACCACGGAGAGAGGGGACTAGCCCAAGCTTCCACAGCTCTTAGTGGAGCTGAGTTCTTGTCAGGGCTTCGGCTGGTCTCAAGTCCTGGCTCTGACTGTGATTTATATTGTTACTAAAATGAGGGCTCTGCGCCGTTGAATAGGCAATCAATAAAAATCTAATAAACAAAATGGGGAATGCTCGTCATCAAAAGTTCAATCTCACCAGAAATCAAAGAAATATAAATTCAAACAATGAGGACTTATTTTTCTTCCTTATCACATTGGCAATAATCACGAGCATGAGATTGGCTGTATTTGGAAACTTGATCGGGAAGTTCTTAAGCCTTGCTAGTGGGGATGCAAATTGTTGCAAATGTCTTGCAAATATTCGACAAATGCGTACTAAATATTTAAATGTACATAGCCTTTAACCTAGCAATTCCGAGTCTAGTGATCTCGCCTAAGAAAAATGGGGCAATTACCCAAGATATAGGCTGCAAGATGATTCATCATAGAGTATTACCAGCAGGCAAACAAAAGAAGGAGGGAAGAAAGAGAGGGAGGGAGGGAGGGAGAGAGGAAGGGAGGATAGAGATAGAAAAAGTTAAAATGTTCCACAACAGGGATTCACCAAATAAATTATGGAACATTCATTATGTACATAGAATATAGTATTACATCACCATACAATATTTTTTCACACAGCGAACTCTCTCAAATGTGTGTGTGCGTAGCCAACTTTGCAAAGTTCTGAGCAATATAATCCACTCTGTAAATATTTACATACAGAACAGTGAAAGGATCTGTTCCAAACGTGACTAGACAGTTTGGGGAGGATTAGTAGCATTATGCATTTTCATATTGTCAATGTTTTTGTATTGAACATATGTTTATACATGTGTATATTCTCTTTTCAGTAACTTATGAAAAAGAAGAAGCAATATCAAAAAAGTACACAAAACCATGTTAAATGCTAAAGTAAGTTTCACGATTTTGCACTCACTGTGATTACGACTTTTGGGGGGGCACGTATAGCCGGAGATACAAAAGAATAGCAATGCAGTGAAATGATAGGATTTTTTAAACTATTTTCATATTTTGTGTATTCACATTATTTTTGAATACAGAAATATAAAAGTAAAAAATTGAAATCCCTACTAACTCAAAACTTAAGCCTATGTATAAAGCTCAAGTACAACCCTTGGCTGTTTTCCTAACGAGAATCCACACCGTGCATGGATGTGGCTCCACATGGAGGGGAAAGAAGGGCACTCCCCATGCGCTGGGAGGGGCAGCGATCCGTGTTCTGAAGTGGGTGTGTGCTGTCCACAGCAGGACCTCAGTTTTCTCTCCACACAGGATGGGCTCGTGGGCCATTCAGACACTGGCCCCCCACCCCAGCCTCAGTTGAGTCCCTGCCTGCAGCTGCAGTGACCTCTAGAACTGCCTGACCCTGTCATCCCTGTCCAAGACCTCTCAGGGCTTCCATTCTTCCTGGGGTCCAGTCCAATGCCTGACTGGCCCTCAGTCCCTGGGTAGGTGGCCTCCATCCTGCTCCCCCAGCACCTCCAGCCACTCTGCCCTCTGCAGCCCTACCCTCTTCCCCACAGACCTGGGCCTGTCACCTCTCGCCGGCTGCTCTTGCTCATCTGTGCACGGTAGGCTTGTGGTATTCCCGAAGGGAAGTCTGGCCTCTCTTGCGCTTCTCCTACCCCACTGCAACAAACACACCTTGCATGAGCGCACACACAATTACACACCTGTGTACATGCTCACACCTACATGCACACCTACCATGTGTGCACACACTCACGCGTGCACACACAACCACACACCGGCATGCACACAGTCACCTTCAGGCACACTCCCCATACACGTCTGCACTTGCTTGCATGCCCATGCACAACACTCACATGCAATCATATGTACACGCCTGCATGCACAGATATCCCTGCATGCACACACGGAATCACTGACTCACGCCCTGCACAAGCACACACACACACTCACATAGAGCCTGGCATCTCTCCAGACTGAGGCTTGCCATTATTCCCTCGCATGACACTCTGCATCACTTGATTGAACTTATCGCCTTTGTAATTTATTTATTTATTCTCCCCAAAGCCCCAGTGCATGGTTGTATATCCTCGTTGTAAGTCCTTCTAGTTCTTCTATGTGAGCTGCCACCACAGCATGGCTACTGACAGACGGTTGGTGTGGTTCCATGCCTGGGAAACGAACCCAGGCCGCCAGAGCGGTGAGTGTTGAACTTTAACCACTCGGCCGTCAGGGCTGGCTCTGTAATTTAATTTTTAAGTGATTAATTACTGAATGTCTGTCTTTCTGACTGGACTGTGGATTCGGGCCTATGTCTGTTTTACGAGTAGCTGTTCTTCTGAACTCAGCTAGTGCCAGGCACCCACAGGGTGCTTGGAAACACTTGCCAGAGGAGCAGATGACTTGCTGGCCCCCCTCATTTATTCGCCTCCCCTCCTGCCTCACCTCTTCACGGCCACAGCAGAATATCTCCAAGGGGCTTCTAGCAAGCACCATGACTGAAACACCCCGATTGCCCTCCATTTTCAGGCCATGCCCTGGAGCCTCCTGTTCAAGGCCCTTTTACTGGGACAAATGGTCCAGGACAAAGCCCGGGAGCCCCTCTCCCTCTCCGAGCTTGGGCCATGCCTGGGTCTGAGAGGATGGTTGGACATGGACAGACAAATCCTGAGGCAGGATGAGAGGGGCTTGGGAGAATGCAGCCCTTGGTGATTTAAACCATGGGCCCTGCATGGCCACAGAAAGGGCACCAAGGCTGGAAGGAGCTGGCCAAGCATGGCCCCTGCATCCCCCTAGATCGAGGTTAAGCTGGGTACTGATATGAGGGCCAAGCAGGGCAACAGGGATGGAAGCCCCTCCCCCCAGCATCACTCTCCCAGCAAAAGGCAAGTGGCAAAGGTAGCAGTGAGAAATGCTGCATTTTCATCAGTTTGGTCTGCTGAAAAGCGTTCCCCAACAAGTCAGAGGCCCGGCTTTAGGTGCTGTGACGCAAACAAAGTAAAAAAACTTCTATTGCACTATCCTGGAATGCAATGAAGACAACAGGATCTGTCGCCTTCTCTGATCACATAAGGCAATTAGAAATCCAGTCATTTAAAATGATAAGTAAGTCGATTGTGCAAATTAGGCATTAATTTGGGTTTTCTAACATGCTCCTGCCACACAGGTATTAAAACAGAGTCTTTGGGCGTGACCATAAATTTGGACTGGATTCTAATTGTTTCCCTGTGTACTCGGGGTTTCTTTTTGTTTCAGTAATTGCTTCCTAATTATCTTCCAGTTGCTAAATAACACTTTACTTAGTTTATCAGGCAGAATTTTCTAAAGTGCATCCTGAAGGCACTGTCAGCACTCTATTCTGATTACTATCACTCCGCAGAAACGAGTCATCAACCTGTCACTTCCATAAAACGTGCCAGATCTGGCGGAGGCTTCTGGCAGCGACTCCAAGCAGGCGGAAGCCTGGCCCAACGGTGGAGGGGCTGATGCCGCCGTGGCCCCTCGCAGCGATGCCGTTCCGTGAGAACGACTCAGAGCAGCCGACCGGCACTCCGGTTTAAGTTCTGACGTACGGAGAGCGTGGAAGTCATCATTCTGCTCTTACAACAAGAAAAAGCTGAACAAGTGTAAAATTGATGACTGTTCTTGGACCCGTCAGGAATTGAGGTTGAAGGGCAAACTTCCACCCGACACCTGGAGAGACGGGTGAAACCAGAGAATCACAGCCGGGACCAACACACCGGGGACAGAAGCCGGTGGAGCCCCAGCTGGTAGGAAGATTTCATGGTAATTTTGATGAGTTGCTGGAGGCTGAGTGTGGACTAGTGTGAGAGGGAGAAACCCCTGGGGGCTACAGTTTTAGGGGGCTCCACACTTTCGTGGGTGTTACCTCCAGGAACCCCACCAGGTTCTCACAAGGAGGAGCCAAGGAAAAAAGTCCTCTCGTGGCTTTGGCAGGGTAGGGCAGAAAGCAACCATTCAGAAATAAGCCCGTGTGTTCTCCGTGAAGAGGGGCTCTGCTCCAGGGAAAGGCTTGACTCAAGCCTCACTCCACGGGGGAGTAGGCCCCCTCTAGCCTCCTGTCTGAGCTGGGTCTGGGGACACACATGAAAACACTTGTGACGTTTAAGTCCAGGATCACAGGCCCACTAAAGATTTAAATTTAATCATTAGATTATAGAATGCTTCTCTTTCCCCTTTCCTTCCCACCATATCAACAGGGCTCCAGCATAATCACAGTAGATTATTATAATAAAGAGTGAAAGGCACAGCCTCTATTTAAGGAGGAGTTCCTAGGGAGACCCAAACACAGTGGGGCAGATGGAAACAAAGACATTTGGAAGCAGTTACACACAGTAGATGTCAATTTGACTACATCACTAATCCCCCAATTACGAAGGATAAAATGAATATCCACAATTCCACACAGATAAATAAATAAATGCTTGAATACATTAAGAAACGGGAAGAAGAAACAGATATTCCATGCAGAATAATTCCAAATAACTTATGAAGCATAACTCTCCACCTGTTAAGTGTGAGCTGTGCATGGGGACTTCCTTATAAAGTGTACAGTGTGGAAAGGATGGAACAGACGTGGTGTCACAAGCCTGACAAGCCCACCTCAGCCAGGTGACCCAGGTCAACACCCACAGTGACAAGTCGTGTGGACAGTAAGGATCCTTGATGTGCTGTGATGGCAATGGCACTTAATTCTCTGATCTTTCTCCCTAAAACTCATGAGCCCAGGCTAACCATAAAAAATAATCAGACAAATCACAGTAGTGGGGCATCCTACAAAATGTCTGACCAAACTCTTCACAACTGTCAAGGTTGTCAGAAACAAGGAAAGTCAGAGAAACTGTCACAGCCACCGGGAGCAAAGGAGACCCGAGACTGACTGTAATGTGGTGTCCTGGGTGGGGTCTTGGAGAAGAAAAAGACGTTAGATGAATAAATTAGGGAAAGCTGAATAAACTGTGCACTTACATTGTGTCATTAATTGTAACAAATGTCCCACACTAAATTAAGTTGTTTGTAGTAGGGGAAACCAGGTGTGGAGTCTATGGGAACTCTCGGTACCATCTGTTCAGTTTTTCTGTCAATTTAAAACTGTTCCAAAGTTATGCCTATTCAAAAGTAAATAGTAGAGAGCAGGTACCAATAATATTTTCAGAACATCTATAATATGTCAGACATTGAGCTGCATTATGTATTTACACTCTCAACTTGGACAGAGGAGTCATTGTCCTCCCATCTCAAGAGGAGAAGACTGAGGTTTAAAGAGATGGCGCATCTAAGGTCACAAAGTCAGCTAATGGCAGACAAGATGGAAATCCTGCTCTCTCTGATCCCAAGCTCTGAGCTCGTGCTGGTGATGCTGCACTACGGATGCTGTTGTTTAAACTTACGATCCGCTCTTAGGAAACCGACAGCAGTGTCGTCTCTGATGATCATTCTTCCCTTACAGTTCCTCCTATTCAGTTCTGAGCCCTGGTCCTAGGTGGAATGTTTAACACACCTGCCCCTGACACACACACACACAGAGGTACACACCAATCCTGAATGCTTTATCTTGTACATGCCTCTGAGCCTGCATGGTATATTGCCGGCCATGGCATCCCTCTCCTCCCATTGGACACGGCCTGTGTTCACACAGTTTACTCACTGTCTAGACTAAGCACACCCTCGCTCTCAGCCTCTGGGAATAACATTCCCGTGGGGCGCAGCTGTCACCATTTTGAAATAAGGTGGTTCCTAAGTTTAGACATCTGAGCTCTAAAATAATGCTCATGTGAATCAGATCAGGTTCTAGCTGTTCCTGGTAAAGGGCTATCTAATACATCCCTGAAGACTGATAGCCACTCTGCCTACACACACACACACACCCCCACACCCACACCCACACCCACACCTTTATACATCTTTTTCACTCAACTGCCATGGGCCCCAAAATAGTCTGGAGGCAGGACAAAGAATATGACTTCTTTTTTAAAATTTGAAATAATGAACCCAGGGTGTCCTTAATTAACATTACATGAATACGGAGCCCTTTTACTCTACTTGGAAGTTGATACTTTCAACATTTATCTCATCATGGGAAACAAGAAACGAGGCACATGAATAATACGTGGCGTTTCTAACGATGAGCGGCAAGAGGATCCAAGAGGCTCCTAATGCTGGAGATGGAGGCTCCGATCGAGCAGTTGACCTCGGGGCCCGTTACAGGCCGTTCCCCGACAGCTTCAGGGTCTCTGAGAAGGGCTCTGCTGGGCTGGCCAGGCTCTGCTCTAAATGGCATCTCTTCTTCACTCCATTGGGCAGGTGGGGCCGACCTGAAGCTACAGAGAAACGCACCTGGCTGCAGAACGAGCCAAGGGAGAGGTCTAGTAACAGAAGGTCAGCAATTCCACGTGAAATGAGGAATGATAATTAGCCGATAAACAAGCAAGAAACATTGATCTTCAACGTGGAAAAACTCCAAACCTACATTTTCACCCAGAAGCACAGTTTTCAAACGATTTGAAAGAAAAGCAAACACTCCTTTGAAAAGAATACAGCAAGGGCTGTCTCCTTTCCGTTCCCCTCCCAGCAGCCTGCGCTGGTTAGGATCACACCGGCAGCCCTGCCTTCCGGGCTGCGTGTCGGGGGCGGCGATCCCACAGGGGGTCAGTGTCTCACCAACCAGGTCGGCGTCCTGCTGGGGCTGAGAAGCACCCTTGGGACAGCTGGTCCACAGTTATGAACTCTCAGTGACACGAGGAGCACTGAGTGCGTTAACTCAGCTCCGTGAGAATATAGTTATTCTCAGTACAGTCAAGGTGTATCATTCTACAACGTTTTATTTTCCATCAAAATGTTGGTTTTATAACTCAAAGTAAATTCACATCATGACTTTGTCATGACTCATCATGACTCCCTCGAGTGTGCGAGCACGCGCTCTGTGTCCATCCTGAACTGCATCTGGGCCCATGGCAGTCCCCCACTGGGGCCTGTGCACAGTCGCTGCAGCTCAGGCTTAAATTCAGGACTTGGGGAGCCCCGACTGTCTCGTCACGACTTCGCTTTTGAGCAGAGCTGCCCCCATCCTGCAGGCCAAGCCCCCTTGGTGGGGAGGCCTCCTGCAGAAACAGCACCCCCGTCGCGGGCTCAGAAACCAGCATTGCTGCCCCTCCCACGTTGTTTCCAGCACCTGAACAAAAGTTCTTTTCTGCAGATGGAAAATTAAAATTTCACCGAAGGAAAGGCTACATCTACAAAGGCTGCAGCTGCCCTACCCGAGGCTGGAATTTGCACAGCAAGAAAATTGATAATTTCGTGAAGCTCAAGCTCCCCATTTCAAGGCTGCTTTGTCAATTTTCTATGGACCAGGCACACAGGCTGTCCTTCATTGTTGGAGAATGGCCCTTCAGGGCTCCTGGAGTCTTGAAATGACTCATGCACAGCCCGCCAGCGGGGGACGGCCCCGGGCCCGGATGCGGATCAGGACGGCCGCAGAGCGCGTGAGAGCACCCATGGGGCAGACGTCCACCTGCGACAGCTCTGTGGCCATTCCTGATGACCCAGGCCCTGGAAAGAGGGGACGAACAAGGATCTCCTTGCTCAGGGTACTTTGAAGCAAATTGAACCACACCTGGCGAGGGAGAGAGCGAATCACACCCTGAGCTTGGCTGAGAAAACCCTCTGCATCCCTGTCTTTTTCCTTCAAAAGAATAGAACAGTGTGTTTGTGAGCACTTACCTGCAATGTCCCACTCAGAGAAACAATAGCGGGTGGGGTGGGCAGGGCCTGCCTGCCATGACTGTGGGCACAGGGGGAAGGCAGGAGCAGCACACACCCCTGCCACACCCCAAACACGCATGCATCACCTGTCTCTCACGGAGCCTTGTCCCCAGACCACATCTGGCCCATGAGTGCTGGGCTCTGTCCCCTGCACACAGTCTTCCCTGTCACTCTCTCCACTCCAGCCAGCCTCAAGGGACAGCCCTGCCCCCTCAGGGCTCTGTGTTTGCTTTCCCTCTACCTGGATGACCATTCCAGATGTGTCCCCACATCGCCACCTGTCATCTGTGAGGTCCCGCAACATCTTAACCTCTCAGGGGTCCTCCCTCAGGTCCCTCTGGAGGCAGACCCTGAGGCAGAGGTGGGTGCATGTGGTTAGTTTGGGAGGGGATCCCAGGGCCACCAGGGAGAGTGGGGAAATGAGACAAGAGGTCAGCACCGAGCGGGCTGCTGAGCTGGTTACCACAGCAGACGGGTGGAGTCAGGCCTGCTGGGCCCCAGAGGCTGTAGAACATGGGTCAGGGACTGGGAAACATTTTCGTAAACAGCCAGGTAGTTCATCCTTTAGTCTTGCAGGCTCCAGGATCTTGATGGCAAACACTCAATTCTCTCGCAGCCTAAAGCAATAGGCGTGACTGGGTGTCAATAAAACTTTATTTAAAAAAACAGTTGGAGGGGCCATATTTACTCCACAGGCTGCAGTTTGCTGCCCCCTGGTATGAACTATGCCTCAGTTTTCCTGCTGAGGGGAAGCGGGCTGGAGGGTTCATCCGCCAGCTCCCTGGCAGGACTGAGGGCCTTGCCTCCATGCACCTCCTTGCACCCCTCTGCAGGCCTGGCCTTGCCAGAGGAGGCCGTTGGGGCCCCCCATGGACCTGCTGCATGCCCTTCACGTCTGTGCCCCAGTTCCTCTGCATCACCTATCTATGGATGTGACTAGCTTGAGTTCCTCCCTCCAAGGTGCCCGGGAGAGTCCCCAGCGTGAAGGGCCAATGCCACTCTTTGAATGGCAGCGACCCCAGGAGTGTGGTGGCCAAAATCTTTAAGTATAAGATGGTAGGGCAGTTACATGGTCTCGAGGGTTGAACAGTGTCCTCCAAAAGATATGGACATGTCCTAACCCCTGGATCCTGTCAATGTGACCTTATCTGGAAAAAGGGTCTTTGCAGATGGAATTAGTTAAGGGTCTCTGCGTGACATCATCCTGGACCAGGACGGTCCCGAATCAATGACAAGCATCCTTATAGGAGACAGAAGAGAAGACACAGACAAGGAGAACAAGGCCATGTGAGGAGAGGGGCAGGGATTAGAATGATGTGGCCCCAAGCCAAGGAGACTCCTGGAACCACCAGGAGCTGGAAGGGGCAGGAAGGATCCCCCTAGAGACTCTGGGGAGCGCAGCCCTGCCCACATCTTGATTTCAGACTTCTGGCCTTCAGATCTGTCAGAGAGTGCATTTCTGCTGCTTTAAGCCCCCCAGTTTGAGGTGATTTGTTACAGCAGCCCCGGGACGTGAGTACACAGGTTTCAGGCAGCAGCTACGTCTGGTGGCCTTCCCAGGACCTGCCCTCCAGGTTCTGTCAGAGGATTCACCTCAACCGAGAACAGAGACCAAGCCCAAGGCGCCCCAGCCGTGAGGACACCGGCCGTGTGTGTGGATCCATCCCCGCATCTGCGGTGACAGCAGCAGCGGCTGTCACTACCCAAAAACCACACCCTGTCAGGTGAGAATAATCCCCAGCTAGAGAGATTTATCCCCTCAGCCTGGAGATGATAAGCGTTTTTCTCACTTTCATTTTTGTGTGTGCTCACCAATAACCGATGCAGATACATTGGCAACTCTTCGTTACTTTATTTTTCTTTAAAAAGTGTATTTAAATTCCAGTGAAATCATATGGTGTTTGTCTTTCTCTGTCTGACTTACTTCACTTAGCAAAAGAACAAACAGAACAATGATGGAAATAAACTCATAGATTCAGAGAACAGACTGGTGGTTACCAGATGGGAAGGAGGTTGGGAGCTGGTGATTTGGGTGAAATGGGGTCGACTGCAGGGTGATGGACGGTAACTAGACAGTTGACGGTGACCACTTTGCCGTGTATACAGACGTTGACTTATAATGTTGTTTACCTGGAACTTAAAACGTTATATACCAACTCTACCTCAATTTAAAAAAAGTGTATTTTGAGCCTATCTGAGCTCAGGAGGTGGGAAAGGAAGTACCTAGAAGAACTCTAGTTATACACTCGAAAATAACCTCTGATCCTGAAATGTGGTGAGGGAACAAGAGAAGAGCGACTCTACTTGACGAAGAGTCTTGGAGGGAAAATGAAGCTTCGATGTCAGTCTCTACCGGTTGGTAAATGGCAGGAAGCTATTTCCGAGATGAAGGATGGTAGGGAATCAGACAGCTGACATCTGTAAATGCTGCTGAAATTACTCTTCCGAATTGTGTGTTTCCAAATAGGCATGAGGAAGCCCCATTTCTCTGCGGGTCAGCACCGACCAGACAGGAGCCTGGCCCTCCGTCTCCCGGGCCCCTGCTGGGCGCCGCTCCGCCGCTCCTGAGGCCCAGAGACGCTTTCTGGAGCCCTGATGGCTAACGACTTTCATTTCCTAGCTCCTTGCGGGAGGCACAATCCATTTTTGGATTCCTTGGCAGAAAGACTGACGATCTTTTCTTCATTTATTCACAATAATTGCCATTTGCTTTGGGAAATTTCGGGACTCTGGGAAGTCCATTCACTCAGATATCTGCTCAGTGTGTCTATGTGTGACCCTGGGACGCAGACTTGCCATCTCTGGGCTTGCTTTCCTACTCTTCCTGAGTCCCTTCCACACCTGTGTTGTTGCTTCCCCAAGGCTCCGAGGCCTCCAGGCAGGGACTGGCCATTCTTTTAATAATCTGTGTCCACAAGGCAGTGCATACTCATTTCATTCAACACGTGTTTACTGAGTGTCCAAGACTTCATTCATTTGTTCAGCACATGTTTATTATCACCTACGATGTGTCAGGCACTGTTCAGGGCTCTGGGGTTGTAGCTGTGTATAGAAGAGCACACCTGACTCTTTCTGGAACATTCCAAGAACACTCCTAACCTGGGGCCTTTGCACTTTCTTCTCTGGAGGCTGCAGGACTCTCTCTCTCACTTCCTTCTCATCTGCTCCAGAGTCACTTTCAGTGAGGCCTCGTGCACCTGCACCCCGTCTCTGGGATTCCTGGTGCCCCCGCCTGGCTCTGTTTCCTCACTGACGCTCATCCTCGAGGAAGTGCCAACAGGTAGATGTAGACTTAAAAAGGAAGGTGCCCCGAGCAAGCAGGACTGTGAGTGCAGGCCCAGCTGGCTCGTGGAGGATGGAAAGGCCCTCTTGGTGATCAGGCATTGATCACATAACTCACGGAAGCTGGCACGCTTCTCAGCAGGTCTGGAATAGGCTGTATAGCTGCTGGGGGCTCAGAGTCACACATGGGTGGACTCGTGTCTGTCGGAGGACAGAAGGGACAGTGGAGTCCTCCGACCCTGTCAGTATGAGCTTCCGAGGGCTGCTGTAGCACATTTCCATGTACTGGGTGGCTTAAAACAACACAATTTATTATCTGATAGTTCTGGGGATCAGAAGTCTGAAACAGGTCTCTCTGGGCTAAAATCAAGGTGTCATCAGGGCTGTGCTCCCTCCGGAGGCTCCAGGGAGAAGCCATTTCCTTGTCTTACCAGCTTTTGGAAGCTACCCGCATTCCTTGGCCCATGGCCCCTTCCTCCACCTTCAAAGCCAGCAACACTGGACACAGTCCCTCCCACACAGCCATCTGTCTTGTTCTTTGAGCTGGGGCAGATCTGGATAATCCAGGAAAATCTCCCTATTTTAAGATTCTTAATCTTAATCCCATTTGCAAAGTCCCATTTGCCATATGACATCACATTCACAGGTTTTGGGGATCAAGGCATCCCCATCTTTGGGGGACATCTTTGTGGGGCCGTTATTCTGCCCACCGCACCACCCTCCTCCTCCCCATCCTTAAATCTAGGAAAGGCTTCTGTTGCCTGTGTGCCAGGGTATGGGCCCTTATATTGTGTCCTTCCCACTCCAGGATTCTCTGTGAAGGCTCCACGATGCCCTCTTCCTTGCCTGATTCTTTATACTTCAGGGCATCCTTGTACTCGGTGGCTTAGCCCCAGGAATTTCTTGAAACTTTTCCCTCTCAATAAAGCTTGGTTTCTGAAAATCCACCATGCCATCGCACATTTGTCCAAACCCATAGAGTGTACAGGCCGAGAGTGAACCCTCGTGTAAACTACGGACCCTGTGTGACAGTGGCGTGTCCGTGTGGGTTCCTTGATTGTAACAGATGCACCATCTGGTGGGGGATGTTGACAATGGGGGACGTGGTGCATGAGTTGGGGCAAGGGGCAGGGGGCAGGGAACTCTCTGAACCTTCCACTCAGTTTTGCTGTGAACCTAAAAGTTCCCTAAAAAATAAGTGTATTAATTTTTTTAAAAATTTTGTTTTCTGAGTTTTGTTATTCTTGATTAAAAAAAATGTTCTTATCTCTTAGACATAACTATTTCCTTCTAGATGGTGACCATCCTCCCTTGAATCAATGAATGCATTTGCCACGGGCAATCCAGGAATTTTAGGAAGTTACTGACAATAAAAATACCTTAATTTCACATTTAAACAATGTTATCTCCGCAGCCACCCCCACACGAGCCTCCTTAAAGATGAGGAGCACCTGCGGGCATGGCCCGTCTTTGCCATCCTGAGTCTCCGACAGCAGCAGCAAGGAATTCACCAGTCGTGTTACTGGGAACTTCTCTGTCACCCAGTAAATATGTCCGGTCACTCATGACTTGTCTTTAATTCACATTGTTTGTTCCCTAGTAAGGGTTCTAGTTCAGAACCTAATTTTTCACTACTGTCCTTGCAAATGAAGTAAAACCATTACAGGGGCCCACGAGGGAGCAGTGCGCAGTAAACAGGTCCGTGCTGAGTTGCCTCTAAGGAAGATCAGTAGAAATCCTACAGCGGAGATGTAATCAAGTCCAGACTTGGTTTCCAGATGACTTTCAACTTACTGGAGGAGAGTGAACATCACACGTGGTGTCTGAACAGAGAGCCATGCTCTTGCCCTTCATCCTTGTACAGAAGCATGAATGAACAAGAGCACGCCTGGTCCAGAAGGAAGAAGCCTGCAGAAAGTGGGTGAGTGCAGTGTCCACACCGCCTGCCCTTGGACATGGTCGCAGGTGAGGTGCGGGGCACAGCAGGACATGAGAGGGAGCAGAGACACAGGACGTCCACACTCCTCAGGCCAGCAAGGAAGGCTGCCTCTTCAGCGGGCAGCAGAACTCCCTGATGAGGTGCTCGCCACATAGGAACACGTGCTGGGTGCCTCCCACACCTCGCTCCCTTACCCCTCACCATCTCCAGAGAGGGGGCGTTGGTGGCTATTTGTCAGTGTCATGGAGTTGCTCCCTGGAGGAGTCAGATCTGGCATTCAATCGTTTTCTCAGACTCTCTTTTTCTTGTGCTCCCTCCATCCTGAGGTTCAGGATCCACTTCCCCCGGAAAATCCTGCATGACTCAGGAGTTTGTACCACAGGACATACTAGGACTGGAATTCCCAGGCCGGAGAAGGAGGTTCTAACCCTAATGCTGGCTTCAAGGGCACCAACCAAGGGTAGCAGGAGGGCCCGAGGCAGGCTTTGCACAGGATGGTCCACAGGACACCTGCCACGATCTGATCTTCTGATAATTGTAAAACTAGCTTTAAAACAGCCGTTCCCAGTGTATCAGACAAATTAGCAAGCCCTGGATTCATTCTCAGACAGGGAAACAATTTCAGTATTTCCTTTGACACAAACTAACATGTATTTTATCACATTCTCAATTCCCAACATTTAAATTGGAAAAGAAGTCATTTTAAAAATCCCTTTATACACGGCATAATTTCCATAATAAATGTATATGTTGCATTAACTTCCAAAATAGCTCAAAGGCTAGTAAGTTCTTATATCCATGTCATAATTTTTACAAGAAAATTAGGAGGTTCTTTGACAATCAGTGCTCCATTGTTCGCTTTTTAAACTAAAATGGCAGTCTTTTCACAGAAATATGTTCAGGAAGGGAACCTGATAGAACAGCCAAGGCCATAGGTTTTGGGACCTGCCAGGTTAACCTGAAGGTTCTTGAGGTCGAGCGGCTGCGTGGCCGGGATTAACAGTCTTCCTCCAGAGTCCAGGGCAGGCATGGGAGATGCTAAAGCTCTGGGGGTGATTTACGGGTGCTCTCTCGCTTGGGTGTTTGTCTGCTTCCACTCCTCAAGCCGGCAGCACCTCTTTTCGTAAATTAGATCAAAGCATCTTTCGGAACCAACCGAAGGCTGGTGCAGAGTTGACAGGCCCCTTTGGAATTACTTGACTTATTTTCCTAAAATCCAAAGCTGTGAATCAATCCAAGAGCTGTGTAGGGAAACGACCCCTGGAAGAGCCTCTTGTGGATCAGTCTCCTCATTACGACTTGCAACTTGTAGATTTGAAGTAGATGCTTGTTTTAAAGATTATCACTCGCAGAGAGAAGAGACTTACGGCCTTGTAGGTCTTCAAGCAGCTAGCCTCAGACCCGATTTAGTCGGCTGTTCGGGATACATATAGAATTTTCCTCAAACTATCTCTATATTTTAACTTTTTAAAAGAAAGTTGACAAGTTACAAAGAACACGCAATATTCCAATAATGGGAAACATTGGCAATAAAATTATCCCCGTGTCCCTCCGTTCCAAGGATGATGATAACTGCATCTCTCTGATGGACTTCTGGGGCTCTGGTACCCAAGGCACTTATGTGTATATTTCTAATCTTCACGACAACCTTGACGTTTATACACCCACTTTATACACAAGGCTAGGGTGCAGTGGAGAAGGGACAGACAAAGGACTTGTGCCCAGGGCTCACTTACTGATCACAGTGCATTGATAATTTAGGGGCACACCTAGAGCATTTAAAACTGGGTCACTTGTGTGTATCTTCTTTGGGAAAATGTCTATTCAGATCCTTTGCCCATTTTTAAATGGCTTATGTGCTTTTTTGCTATTGAGTTGTATGAGTTGCTTGTATATTTTGGATATTACTCTCTTATCAGGTATGAGATGTGTACATATTCTCTCCCATTCCGTAGGTTGCCTTTTCATTTTGTTGATGGTTTTCTTTGCTGTGCAGAAGCTTTTTAGTTTGATGTAGTCCTACCTGGTTATTTTTGCTTTTGTTGACTTTGCTTTTGGTGTCAAATCCAAAAAAATCATCGTCAAGACAAATGTCAAGGAGCTTCTTCCTTATATTTTCTTTTAGGAGTTGGAGAATTTCAGGTCTTACATTTAAGTCTTTAATCTATTATAAAAATAAGGAGATCCTGTCATCTGAGATAATGTGGATGAACTTGGAGGACATTACTCTAAGTGAAATAAGCCAGGCACAGAAAGACAAATACTGCGTGATCTCACCTAGGCGTGGAATCTAAAAAAGTTGAACTTAGAGAAACAGAGGAGAATGATGGTTGCCAGGGGCTGGGGGTGGGGGAAATTGGGAGCTGTTGGTCAAAGGGTACAAACTTCAGTTATAAATTGAGTAAGTTCTAGAGATCTAATGTACAGCATGGTGACTATCATTACTAATAGTGTGTTGTATACTTAAAATTTGCTAAGGGAGTAGATCTCACCACACACACACAAAGGTAACTATTTGAAGTGATGGCTGTATTAATTAACTCGATTGCAGGAATCATTTCACAATGTATATGCACATCAAAATACCATGCTGTATACCACAAATAGATACAATTTTTAATTTATAAATCATACCTCAGTAAAGCTAGAAAAAAAAAACCAAAATAGGGTCTCAGAGAAACAGCACATCAGTGATCAGCAGGTGAATTAGCCTGGCAGAGCTGCCGCAACAAAATACCACAGACTGGGTGGCTTAAGCAACAGAAATTGATTTTCTCACAGTTCTGGACGCTGGAAGTCCAAGGTCAAGGCGTCGGCCGGCAGGGTTGGTTTCTGCTGAGGCCTCTTTCTTTGGCTTGTAGATCGTGGCTTTCTCTCTGTGTCCTCACATGGTCTTGCCTCTGCATGTGTCTGTGTCCTAATCTCTTCTCATAAGGACACCAGTGAGACTGGATGAGGGCCCAACTAATGAACCCATCTTACCTTAACTAGCTCGTTAGAGGCCCTTCCTCCAAATACATTCACATCCTGTGATACTGGGGGTTAGGACTTCAACACATGAAGTTTAGGGGAACACAATGCAGCCCATAACAGCAGGTGCACAAGTTAACATCTTTTAAAACGAAGGAAAACATTCTTGTAATTAAATAGTCGACGATCTCATAGCATGCTCAGATGGACCTGGGTGGCATTTTAACTGGTCCACTTTAGCATCCTGGAAGGTTAAAGCCAGAGGGAGCCTTGAGATCCGAGTCCAGCACCTTACTCCAGAGAGGAGCCATGGAGCCCCAGGGAGGCCAGCTGACCAGTCCCGGGTCACAGAGCGAGGCAACAGCGGAGGTGGTTGAGTTCTCATCTCCAATGTCCCGTTTCCATGGAAAAGCCTCCAGATTCACAGGGTTGGCATCATTTGGTCACAAGCATGTCATTCTGCTGGGTCCTGTCTGCACCACAATTCATTGCCAGGCAGTAGCTGCTTCCTGCATTGTCCCTCCAAGGTGACAATATGGACGCGCTCCCTGTCTCACCCCCAGGAGAGACAGGACTGGCTCTGCCCTCCTACTCCTAGGGGAGGGTCCCCCGTTTTCTGAGGGGCGTCAGGGGCCTGGAGCAGGGAGCACCTGTCATCAGCCCTTATCTTCAGCCTGGCGTGATGGAAAAGCAGAGCAGCCCCTTCAGACACACTGCTTCATTCCAGAGAGACGTGCAGTGCAGGGAAGGTGTGTGCTCTTAAAGTCCCCTTCAGTGCCAGCCTCAGGGCCGCCCGCAGGAGAGCTGGGCCCCCTGGAAGCATCCGTCTCCGAATCAGAGCCGACAAGGGTCTAGTGCCTCTGTGCACCAGACACTGTTCTAGCAGCTTCTACTCTGTTAGCCCATTTAGTCTCACAGCAACCCCAGGAGGAAGGTGCTGCTACTCCAGATGTGTACGTCGAGGCTTGAACGAGGCTGCCAGCTTCGAACCCAAGCCATCGGACTCAGACACGGCGCTCTGCCACTTCTTATCTCTTACCAAGTTTCACAGGGTCGTGCCCGACTCCTCTGGACTCTCCGGAATGGTAGTCATCCTGAGCGGATTTTGGCTTGTGAATTTATACGCCTTTAGTGTAAATAGAAACCACTTATTACTCATGCAAGCAAATAATCTTAATTCTAATAATTTGGGATAACATTTCAGATTTCAATCAAATGTACCACATGTGTTTCAGATAATTGGATGAGCTGGAGAATGTTTTTAATTTATTCATCCATTCCTTATTTTTTAATAATGAATTTATGACACTGGATCTTGCTTTAATGAAGCTAATAAAATATTTTAAACAGATTTTCTTTTTTAAATGTGAACATAAATAGCTCTACAAGACTCTAGTATTGTTATCTGGCTTTACTGAGCAAATAATTTCACTAGTTGTAGTTTTATTTAAAGTGCTATCTTTACTCGGATTTACTGATTGTTTCAAAATTTCTGGGGTTATTTTGAATGTCACATATTATCTTTCTGGTCCCTCATTTATATCAACTTCAGAAAAGATCCAGTACTTCAGTTTTGGCAGTGCAGATATACTATAATAAACCTCCTGCTGGAAACAGTTACAAAAGAGAGTGTGTGTGTGTGTGTGTGTGTGTGTGTGTGTGTGTGCATGTGCACACTTAATTGGTATGGAGAGACGGGGAGCAATTAATGCAGGCAGGACTTGAGGAGTTATGACCTTGGGAGAAGGGAAGCAGAAGAGGTAAACTTTACAATTACCCTGGTATTTTCCCTGGGGAGGCATTCCATTTCAAAGTTTTGGACTGGGGGGAGGGCTTGGGGGGTAGGGAGAGCCCAAGCATTCTGCAGATTTCCCAGGCTGAGGAGACATAATCAGAGTTTAAGGAGAAAAAAGTGGCTGAAAATTAAGAGTCTAAATCCCGAAGAGAAGGGACCTCGAAGTGAGCTTGAACATCTATAAGCAACTTTCTTGCAAGTTGTTTGCTAACTCCTAAGCTTCATATGTGCAGGGCGAGAACTCTAGAAATGAGAGAAAATAGTAACTGAGAGGTCAAAACACTGAAAAGAGATTTTAAGCAGCCACAGGATGCAGAAGAGGCAGGAATTCAAATCCTGCCAAGGTGAAGGGCTTTGGTAAACACCACAGACTCAAATGAGAGCTCAAAAAAGAGCCACATCCAAGTAGTAAGGACCACATCCTAACGGTAATGGAAAGATTGATACAGGTCAGCCAGAAAAATCCTAAAACTAATCTTTGACAGGGCCAGTGTGCTCTGATGATACGCTAACTTGCATGCCAGAACAAAACTTAACCTTTTTGGAGGAAAAAAACATCATCCAGAGCCTCTAAAATTTCCTTTTATCTGCAAGGCTGCAAAGTCTGGTATCAAATAAAAAATTACAAGGCCTGCTAAAAATCAGTACTGAATTACTAGGAGCAAAGAAAAATAATAGATATTAGAAAGAGACCCACAGATGATTCAGATTTTGGAGTTTCCAGACATGAACTTTAAAATAGCTATGATTAATATAATTAAGAATATAGAGAAAAGGATGGAAACTTTCATCAGACACCTAGAATCCATAAAAAAACTAAGTAGAAATTCTAGAGCTAAAATATCCATAAATTAAATGAATAATTTAACAAATGAGTTTAATAGAAGATTAGACACATCAGAATAAAGAATTAGTGAGCCAGGTGATGATTCATTTGGAAATATTCCACATGATACACAAAGAGTAAAAAGAATTAAAAATGCAGACAAAAAGTGTAAGAGACATGTGGGGCATAGCAAAAAGGTCTAATCTCTATATATCAGAATCCTAGAAGGAAAGCAGAGAGAGAATAAGTCTGAAGTAATGTTTGCAAAAACTCTGGCTGTAGATTTCCCAGAACTGCTGCTGTATCAGTCAGTGCAGGCTGCTGTAACAAATATGACAGACTGGGTGGCCTAAACAACAGACATTGGTTTTCTAACAGTTCTGGAGGCTGGAAGTCCAAGGTCAAGGTGTCAGCAAGGCCAGTCTCTGGTGAGGCTCTCTTCTCGCCGTGTAGATGGCACCTTCTCTCTGTGTCCTCACATGGTCTTTTCTCTGTGCACGTGTGGAGAAAGAGCTCTCTGGTGTCTCTTCCGCTTCTTATAAGGACACCAGTCTTACTGGATTACAGCCCCACCCTTATGACCTCGTTTGACCTCCATGACCTCCTTAAAGGCCACATCCCAAATACAGTCACATTGCTGGTTAGGGCTTCAACATGTGAATTTTGGTAGAATACAATTCAGTCCATAACAGATGCCCAAATCAACTTAAAGATATCACATCACAGATTTAAGACACTCCCCAAACCCAAAGCAGGATAAATATAAAGAAAACCCCACCTAGGCAAATTATTCTCAAGTTGCTGGAAAGCGAAGATGAGAAAATCTTAAAAGCAGCCAGAGGGGAAAAAAGAACTACTGCATTCAGGGAGCAACAATAAGACTGAAGGCTGACTTTTCAATGGAAATGGGATCCAGAAGACTATGAAATAATATCATCTGGGGAGACTTTTTATTTTGATGTAATTTCAAAATTAGAAAAAGTGTAAGAATAATAGGCTATCCCTGTCTACATCTTACCCCAAGTCACCAAGTATTGCCATGTCTCCATCCATTTATCATTTGTTCATCTTCTCTCTCTCAATGATTATATGTAACTTGCTATATATAATATATATATTTCTCATTTTATATATATATATATATATATTTCTCATTAGAAGTAAGTTGCAGACACAGTGCCCCTTCATCCCTAAACACTTCATTGTGTATGTCCTTAGAATAAGGGCATTCTGTTACATAACTACAGTAAAATTTTCAAAATTAGAAAATTTTGCATTGGTACAATATTATTACCTGATCCAAAATCCTTATTCAAAGTTCTTCAGTTGTCCCAATAATGTCATTTATATTTATCTTATTTTATAATATTTGCAGCATAAGATCCAAGCCAGATATATTTAGGTGCCCCTTAATCTAGGGCAGCTCCTCAGTTTTCTGTTTCATTGCTTTCATGTCTTGCAAGAGCACAGAAACGCTATTTTATGAAGCATCCCTCAGTGTGGGTTTGTCTGATGTTTCTGGTGATTAGATTCAGGTTTTGCATTTCTTGACAGGAAGAGCAGGGAAATGATTTTGTGTTCTCGTAAGTGGATCATAACAGACAGTTGTGGATATGCACACCTCCACTTATAACTCAAAGGCAGCGAGGATGACCTAGTTTCTCTTCCCGTTTGTAACCCCCCTCCACATGAGGAACCTACCCCGTCACGCTCAGTGCATTCACTTGGTCACCCAGTCTTGGCGTGCAGGGAAGCGTTTTCAGAAGTGGAACCCACACCACTGAGGAAACAAGCTTACTAGCAAGAGTTCAATATTTGTTTACAGTCTTTTTTTCTCTCTTGGTCTTTATAACCGGGCTACACTGTCAAATTATCTTGTTCAAAGTTTCTTGGTTTAGTTTATCCCCTCTTCAGTGTGTTTGTGTTATTCAGCAGAAGGCAGGGAGTTTGAGCATGCAAAAGCTTAACATGTTTCCAAAATTCCAAATACAGAAAGTAATACTCAAAGCAGTGCCTGCCCCCAACCCCCTGCCCTCTGCCACACACGCCCTGCAGGAAACCAACTCAGGAGTTTCTGGTTGATTTTTCCTGTGTTTATTTTTGCAAAAATAAACCGGTAAACATTCTTATTTCTTGTTTTTTTACACATTATATACTCTGCTGCCCTTTGCAGTTTCACTTAACAATGAATCCAGTTAATATTAGCTAGTAGGACTATTCCTTAATGTTTTTCTATCAGCACAATACTCCTTTGTGTGGCTGCCCAGTTACCTAACCAAGCCATCTCCCTGTCTTGTCATTTGTGACAGAGGGAGGCTGACTTTTACTTAAAGGGCCACGGATGGTCAGTATTTGAGGTTTGCAGGTTACAGGGCCTCTGCTGCTTTTATTCAACTCCTCTGTAGTTCAAAGCAGCCATAGATAATATATAAATTAATAGGCAAGACTGTGTTCCAGTAAAACTGTGTACAGAAGCTGGCAGCTGGCAGGTGGGACTGGGGTTGACTACCCTTGGTTTAGAATGTTATCATTATTTTGCAATCACAAACAAAGCTGCAGTGAATAACTTTGTTAATCTACATTTTTGTATTGTTGAAGGGGCAACTTCAGGGTAAATTCATGGAAGTAGGATTGCTGGGTGAAAGATAAGTGCATACACAGTTTTATACGGTCATGGGTCACTTAAAGGTGGGGATACATTCTGAGCGATGCATTGTTTGGCAACTCGACACTGTGTGAAAGTCATAGTGGGTTTACACAGACCTAGAGGGTACAGCCTACTACACACGTAGGCTATATGGTACCAATCTTATGGGACCACCCTTGTATATGTGGTCTATTGTGGACAGAAAAGTCCTTATGAGGGGCATAACTGCATTGCCAATTTCCGCTCCTTATCCTTCCTACCAGCAATGTAACCAACTGCCCATTTCCCCCCAGCCTTACCATCATAAAACAATGGCAAACTTCCATTTTCGAAAATCTGATGAGTGAGAATTTTTCTTTCTTTCAGTGTGGTTTTAGTTAGCATTCCTCTAATACTGAGTAAATTATTGTGTATTGTCTTTTATCAGGTGTAAGTGTAAATACTTTATTTGCTTCATAAAAAGAATTTTTTTTCATTTTTTTATGCACAGAGAAATATATGTAGCCTTGGGAATATCTAATCTTTGAAGTTGTAATATAATCTCCTTGCAAAATTGTCAGGACCTCATATTTTTTGTGGGGAATTCTTCAATATCTTTCTAATTTCTAAAAAATTATTCTGTTTAAACTTTCTACTTCTAATAGGGTTGATTTTGGAGCACTCTCTTTTCACAGGAAATTATCCTTTCATCTAGATTTTCAAGTTTATTTGCATAGAGTTCTGCAAATAATCTCCTATGAGAGTTCTTAATTTTTATTTTGAGGCTATTGATTATAACACACTTGTCATTTTTAAAATATATATATATTTGTGCTTTCTTCTCCCTTTTTCTAATCAAGATAGCTAGTTGTTTATCTATTTTGAAAAAAACTCAGGCTTTGATTATTAATTAGAACTACTATTTTTCTATTCTCTACTACATTAATTTCTGCTTTTATTTTCTGTTTGCCTTTTAGTGCTTTATTTTGGTTTACCTTTTGTTCTTTTTCTAGCTTTTTTGTTTGTTTTTGTTTGTATTGACATAGGCTCTTAAGGCTACAGGGTTTCCTCTGATTAGTGCTTTCAATGAATTCCATAACCATTATAATTTTCATAGAAATTCTGTAATTTCAACTTGCATTTCCTTTATCATCTATGAGTTGTTTAATTGAAGATTTTGTTTTTTTTTTAATTTTCAGGTTGAATTAAATTTTTTATTTTTAGTTTAGTTATTAGTTTCTGGTTTTACTGAATTGTGATGAGAAAAGACTACTTGTCTGCTTTGTGGGAGGTATTGATATATTCTTTGTGACACAGTAAATGATGAGTTCTAAGGTCCATGTGTGCTAAGCAGTGACTTTCCAATAGTTCAGTATGATCTATCCTGTTGGTTATACTGCTCATATCTTCCCTCTCATTACTTGTTTGTGTCTACCTCTATATTTTCTGCTTTATGGAGGTGTTTACTACGTTATTGTTGGCATAGATATTCATAAGTGTTAAGGCTTTATTGTAAACCGTGTTTCTAGCATTAAAACATGTCGTTCTTTGAAATGTTTCTCGCTCACCATCAGCACCTCTGCTCTTATTGTTTTCCCTGCCTGTCGAGCTGTCTGTCTCTGTAGGTGAGGCTTCCTGAATCACTTTGCTTTCAGATGTGTCTTGTGAATGCAGCCAGAGTTAAAGCTTACTTTCTGAAACAAATTGGAAATAATTTTCTTTTAATAGGTCAGTTAAACTCATTCACATTCATTTATACGGTTGTGTGTGGGTCTGACTGCAATTGTATTGTTTTATGTTATGGTTGTTAGAGTTCTTCGTGCACATCTGCTATTTCCTTTCCTTCTGTGATGCCTTTTCTCCACAATTTTACTTATTTCTCTCTCTCTCTGGCATTTACCTTGGTTGTGTTTTGTTGTTGTGGTATCTTTGTATGTATACATTTTTAAATCCCTCAGCTTTTCGTGTTCTTATTTAGTATTTTCCTGCCTGATTTTTTTTAAATCAGTTTTGGTGGTGTCCTTGACAGTCACCTGTACTCCTTACCACAATCAATAAGCTTCTTTTCTTTTCTCTTTTTGTTTTCTCTCCCTTTTCAGTTTTATTTCCATTTTGTCAAAATATGTAATACTTGTATACTATTCTTCTACTCCCATCCCCGCCTCTATTATTATAGTCTGAACTATTCAATTAAATATATTAAATGATCATCATCCATCCTTTTGCCCAGGTTTCTTCAGTCATTTCTTGGTGGGTTGCAGTTCATCTTCCAGTAGATTCCTGAAGACGGGCTCATGAGAACAGTGGTCCTTGTGTTCTTACATGATCAAAATTGCTGTCCTAAAGCTGGGCCACTAGACTGCTTCTGGCTGGATATAAAATTCTTGCTTCACACAGTCTTTCCTCAAATTTACTGAAATTTTTGCCCCAGTATTGCCTTGAGGTGTCTGGCAACAGACTAATTTTCTTGCCCTTGTCGGTAATTTTTATACTTTTTCCTTGAGAGTTTTTTTGTTTGTTTGCTTTTAGCTTGTAAGGCTTAATATTTTTGCCAGGCTAAGATCTTAGAGTTGATCATTCTGGGTCAATTTTCTCTAGTCCCTGTAGGCCCTTGAAAAATGTAGACTTATGTCTCGTTTCATTTTGGGAAAGTGTCCTTGGACTATAGGTTTAAATACTAGCTGTGATCCATTGTTTTGTTTTTCTCATTTTGGGAACTCCAATTATACATATTTTGTTTTCTTGCCTGTCCTCCATTTCAACCACTTTTTCTGGCCGATTTTACTTCTTTCCTTCTTATATTTTTATTCTTCTAGTTATTCTGACTGTTTTCTATGACTTTTAATAAATTTCTGTTTAAATATATTCTCTCTCAGGCAGTTTGTAGGTTTGCCTTCATTTCTGATATGACAGTATCTTTCTCTTCTATTTTTCTCTGAGTTCAATAAATTCTCATTTGATTTCTACCCTTTTTGTTTATTTGTTTAAATTTCTGATATCCTCAAATGCTTGTGTGAGGATATTTAATTTATTTTGGAGTGTTGCGTTAGTTTTATTCTGCATTTATTTTTTTGGTGGGTGGGTTCATCAGCTTAAGCACTTTGATTTAAATTTTCTGTTTATTCTTGCATTTGCTCTATATAGATCAAGCCTGCTTCTGTCTACTCATATTGTGATGGTTTGGAGGACAGGTTTTATATTTCAAGAGCAACTTTGCCATTGTAGCAAAGTGTAGCTTCTATAACAGAGTTTTAGGGGTGATTGGTGGAAGGACTGTGTGGCCTTTGATGTTTGGTATCACTTTTATCCTGCAGGACTCTACATTTTCTCTCTTGCTTTTTTCCTTTTTCCTTCCACCACCCAATTTCCAATAGATGACTTTCTCTTAATTTTTAACCTCTTCTTCCCCAGAAACAACACCTTTCTGAGTCCCACTTAATTTAAGAACCTTCTCTGGAGTCAGTGTGTTCATCTGATAGGATGTTTTTTAGAATACTTACATTTAGGATCGACTTTCTACTTTCAGGGGTGTTTTTAGGTACATTTTAGTCCTCTGTTTTCCTCTTTCCTTTTCTGTGCATTTTCCCCAAATCCCACTAGATTTCCACAAAGACTTGCCATGGATGCTCGAGAGGCACCTCCACTGCTCTCTGGCTGTTAATTTTCTGCCAGTTGGTACCATGATGTTTGTAGTGCTGTTTGCCTTTTGTTATGAGGAAGATGTTTTATTCTTCTTATTTTTCTGCACCCTGTTTTTGAGGCTGTGTGGAGTGATTCAGATCTAGGTGTCCACTGTTACCTCGGCCACCTGGAAATGCTAGAATGACGTCTATAAGGTGCTGAAAGGAAAATGCTTCCAACCCAGATATGTGTGCCCAGTGAAAGTACTGTTCAAGGGTGAAGGTGCAGGAACTGGGAGCGACGCAGACGCGTGTGGAGGGCTGAACGATGAGCACATTCTGTCCTGTTTGCACGATCCATCACTGCATCGTGGTTCAACCATGATCGACCTCAACCACAGCATGCTGAGTGCCCGCAGCTGGATACGAAGGTGCACGCTGTGTGATCCTGTTGATGTGAAATTCTGGAACAGATAGAACATAGTAACGGAAAGCAGGTGAGGGGTCGCCTGGGGCTGAGTGTATGGTGGCTCCAGGAACGAAGTGCAAAGGAGCATGAGAGAGTTTTGGGGTAGTGGAAATGCTACACGTGTTGATCGTGGGGGCAGGTACACGGATGTGTACTTTTGTCAAAACTCCTTCAACTGTTCGCTTCATATAGGTATATTTTATTACATGCAAATTATACATCAAAGTTGATTTTTTTAAAAGGAAAAGATGTTTTCAGAAAAACAAAAGCTAGGATAATTTATTTCCATGAGAATGCATCACAAGATACACTACAAGTAAAGGGAGTTCTTGGGATTCAGGGAAATCATCGCAGAAAGGAGTCTGGATGTGTGGGAAGGAATAAAGGGCTTCACTCTAGGGCCTTGGCCCCTCCGCCCACCGCAGAGCTGAGCCTCCCAGGACACACTCCTCCAACAGAGCAGGTCCCGGGAAGAGGTGCCTCGTGACGGGGCCTCCCCTTAGAGCAGCGTAGATGGAGCAGGGGCATAGATGGGCACTATCCATCTCTCTGGCCACCCCGAGCAAGGTTTTCGTTGTAGTAGAGTGAGGCTGCTGGTCATATGGCACCTTGCAAGTCTACCCATTTTTAACTCATTCTAGAATATTTTAGTTGTCAGTTTAAGAAAATAATGAGAAGTGAAGGAAGTACTCCTAAATATATACACAGTCAAGAACAGTGTGGGTGTGTACTGTTAGATCACCAGCAGCCCAAGCCTTAAGCAGGAAAGAGCTCAAGGAATATTGCAACTATACATCCTCCTGAAATGTCTATTTGACAATCGAATTTTGAAAACCAAGAGATGAATGAAAATAGAGCTCCGAGGAGTGGAAAATCCGTGGTACGAAGGCTTGTGGCAAGCACAGGTCCATTTATATACTGCCCTGATAATAAACACCTGTGAGAATTACAGCCCTAGAACAGAATGTTTTATAAACCTCGACAATACCAATCAAACTGTAATATCAGCTGTAACAAAAATGGAAGGAGGTGAGAAGTGAGTGGGTAAAATTCTATGCCTTTTCTTCCAGAAAAATGAGTCAATCATTACTGAGTAAAATTGAAACTTTGTCTAAACAAAGGGTGGAAATCTCAATATTTTTCACAATGTTTTAAATTTTTAAATCTCAGAGGGATCTTGTATGAAATAAAATATAAAGAGAGATATTTGTCTAAAAATCAGCAATTTCCTCAGTTTTACTTTTGTTTTTTGTTTAATTCTAGTAAAATCAAGCTTAAAACACTCATTAAATAGTAACGTATATTATGACTCTATTATAGTAAAATTTTATTCTCCCATACTCATTGTTTCTATTCTAGCTGTGCATGGGTAGAAAAAATGCATTGATGTTAACATAATATTAATAGTGGTTATTATTGGAGGTAAGATGTTGGGAATTTTTTTTTACCTTTTGAAGAGTACACTCCCGCATTTTTATAACAATAGTAATAATAATAATAATAATGGCAGCTAATGTTTGCGTCCTGCTGTCTGCGTTCCGGGGGATGTTCTTGGTACTAGGTGTCTTTCAACCACCTTAATCCTCAGAACAACCTGTGAAGTAGATCCCACCTTTACGGATTAGAACACCAGGGAACAGAAAGTCTACGTCACCCCTCCGAGGTGCCAGTCCTCCCAGAGCCCGTGGGGAAGCCAGCACTCCTACCCACCGGGCTCCACCCCTCTTAGCAGGTGCAATTTTTATAAAGGCTGCATGCCAGGTGACGGCTGGTTAGGAAGCGCCAGCTAATAAGCAGAGGAAATGTAATATAAAGCTGTTAACTGGGTGCCTGATAAATGGAAGACACTGGAGCATCAGAGGGCGTAACCGTGGAAGCAACCGCCACAGCGGGACAATGGAAGGGGCAGGATCGTTAAAACTTGGAATGAGAAGGTGGGTGCCTGCAGAGCCGGGGGTGGGGGGTGCTGGCCGGCTGGAGCTAGAGTGTCTGAGCTGGAGGAGGGCCCCGGCAGCTGTGACCCAGAACTGTCAGGAGGAGGGAGCGCATGCTGGTTGTGAGGGGCTGATCCTGCTGGGCTGGGGAGAGCTGCAAACTGGGCTCACTGACAGGAAGGCGCTCCCCTGCCTGCGAGGTGAAGACACGTTGTTAGGGTGGGTTCACTGGAGCCACAGGAGACTAGCAACTAGGAAGCCGAGAAGAAGAAAACAGGAAGGAGCTGTCCCTGTCCTCATCCGCCAGCACAGCAGCCTCCTGCTGGCATCTCTTCCTGGCAGAGCCTAACATGGAGCTTCAGAAACCCGGTCTGCAGAGTTCGGGCTGCAGCATCACCAGAGGATGGGAGAGTGGGTTTGCAGCTGGGAGAGAGGGGTGCGATTGCCGGCACAGCGCAGCCCCGTGGCTGCTGTGCGTCCGTGCACAGCTCTCACATGGGCGCTTCCGTAGTGTGCAAACCTAGTTTATGTTTCCCCTAACAAAATCCAACCGTCCTTCACACAGAGCACCCTCACCCTCCCCACGTGGAGCAGACCCACACCCCATCAGGCTTTGTGCTCACCTCCGGGGGAAAGGCATGCAGTCCATCTCTGGCTGATGTTAAACATCCCTCAGGCTCTGGTTACCTAAAGACTCAAGTATAAAGAAAATTGCTAAGAAGTGTGCACAAGATAAAATAATAAGGGGCAGGAGGAGGGAAGAACAGAGATTACACCCACAGACACTGCCACAGGCCTGGGGACTGAAGCCGACACTTCCAACCGCATCCTCAGGAATCAGAATGAAGCGTGGCCCGGAAGCCTCGGGGTGCGGGAGGTTAACCCAGTTATTTTTCCTTCAGGAAAAAAGGGGAGAAGAAATCTATAGGCAAAGATAATCCTTCCGCCTCCCCAACCAGGTGAGTTTCCTATAAGAAAATGATCCTCCGATCATGGGCTGTACCTGTTAGGACACCGAGGGCCCCTTGAGGAAGAGGGGGCAGCTCTGGGAGGCAGGGTGGCAGCACTGGAGCGTCTCTCTGGATGTTGGGGAGACAGGGGGGCGATGGGAGTGAGCCTGCAACAGTGCGGCCTCCAATGACACAGCTGCAGAGGGACAGGGTCAAATCCACAGGGAGCTGGAGCGAGCCCTTCCTGAATAAGAGCGGGTGGTGTTCGGGGCCAGGCTCTGAACCTCGGGGAGACGGTTGCTGCTCCTGCTGCTCAGAGGTCAGAGCCCAGCTGGAAGGAGCTGTGACTCCAGGCAAAGGAGGGAACTTGGACCCTGTGGCCAGCACCAGGGCCAGGATTCTCCCAGAATTTTTCTTCTTCTACCCTCCCGATCACGCAGTGGAGAAAGGAAGGAAGGGAGGGAGGGAGGGTGAGGACATCGCAGAGTCTGGGCGTTGAATAGACTTGCTTTCAGATCCCAACTCAGGAGCCTGCTGTGTGATTTGGGACCAGTTGTTTCAACTCTCTGGGCCCTGGTTTCTCTAATACTGAGTTCAGGCTCCTATAACAAAAATACCACAACTGGGTGGCTTGTAAACAACAGAAATTCACTTCTCACAGTCTGGGGGCTGGTCTGAGACCAGGGTGCCAGCAGGGTAGGGTTCTGGTGAGACCACCCTTCCAGGTTGCAGACAACCATCTTCTCACTGTGTCCTCACGTTGGGGAGAGAAGGTGAGGGAGCTCTCTGGGGTCTCTTTTATAAGGACACGAATCCTTTCCAGGAGGGCTCCACCGTCATGACCGAGTCACCCCCCAAAGGCCCGGCCTCCTAACCCCAACAGCTGGGGGTTAGGATTTCAACATAGGCATTCTGAGGGGACACAAACACTCAGTCCACGACAAACACCCTCTGTTCCTGGGGTTCTTCTGATGATCAGCAGTGCTGTGTGCACGGACCCCGGTGCCGGGCTCAAGTAGGAGGGCGGGCCGTTGGTGGTCACTGGTAGAGTCACGAGTGGTCGTGTGTCGGTGGTTCCCTGGTACCTGCGTTCTGTAACCTGGAGTCTGTCGCACTGTTTTCAGGAAGGGGTTCCGAGGGCCCGGGACACCCAGCGCTGTCTTGGTCTGTGGAGGAACGGGCTGACACACGCTGCCCTGGGGACCCGCTGAACAGGGAGGTCGTCGGCTGACTCTCCCCGTGTCCCGGGCTGGTGATCTGGACTCCCAACAATACTGTTCTCCGTGTCAGGACACCGCAACACGAACACGCACAGGAAAATGGAGTCGTCTCCAGGAGAGCTCGGAGGAGGAAGAGGGCTAGGGAGCAGCGGGCCAAGGAGCCATCCAACCGTCTGCACCCTGCCATACACCATTCGGCCACCTCCTACACCTCCAACCTTCCCTCCTCCCGCACTCCCCTCCTTCGTGGGACTGGACCCTGTTTCCAGGCTCAGCCAAGCCAACTCCCCAAACCCTGACCTCAGTTTGGTTCATGCTCTTCAATGCTTGCTCTGCCCCTCCCATCTCCAACAACTGAAAGCACGTTATTCCATCAAACTGTCTAACATGCCTCCTCCAAGAAGTCTCCCTGGATTTACTTGCTTCCCTTTCCTTGTCTCTGTCACTTCTTTCCCCTCAGAACACGGCCACGGGCCACCGTATTCACATATGGTTCTTTCTGTGACGCTTTGCAGGTCATCTGACTTTTATTCATTTTCGTCCTTTAGGTTTATCTGACTGGACTGGTGGCTCTATGAGTTTGGGGGACCCTCGCTTGACATTTATTTTCCCCAAACGACATGGATGCAAACAATGGGGGTGCTGCTTGGGGTGCCCCCGTATTCAAGTCAAATGAATTGATGTTTCCTCACCACAAACACAATCAACAGGGGCGCTAGGGTACTCACAGAGGAGCGTGTCGGGGATGAATCACCAGGCGCCTCTGGGAGGCCTTCGCTTCTATTCGTAACACACAGGTGGATGCCGCTCAAATTGTCGCTGCTGCAGCTCTGGAGAACATCCCGCCCAAGGAACAGAACAAACCAGCACTTCTCCTTCCACTGTGAACCCCTGGGTTTTTCTGGTTTTTGGTTTTGTTTTTGAGGAAGCTTGGCCCTGTGCTAACATCTGTTGCCAATCTTCCTCTTTTTTCTCCCCAAAGTCCAGGACATAGTTGCGTATCGTAGTTGTAGAGTTGTAGCTCTTCGATGTGGGACGTTGCCTCAGCATGGCTTGATGAGCGGTGAGTAGGTCCGTGCCCAGGATCTGAACCGGTGAACCCCGGATGGCAGAAGCAGAATGCGCGAACTTAACCGCTACACCACCGGGCCGGCCCCAGAACCACTGGGTTTTGACTACATCCCACCAGCTGGCAGGACCGTGTTTGTTTTACAAAGCCAGAAGGAAGAATTGTTTGACATGCCTGGTCGTCTCCAAGAATGCTTGTCACCTGATCTTTCAATAGTGGAGACACCCTGGTAGTGCCACCTGCGGTGCGTGCTCAGCCTGCCATCGCCCTTGGCAGAGCTTTCTCATGGACCGCTAACCAGTCTTCCCCAGTTCATGGGGTGTTGATGGCTTGCTCAGTACGATTCCTCCCTTCCTCCTCACATGGGGCATGACCCCACGAGCAAACAGCCAGAAGTTCCCAGCCACAGAGATGGGAGCTGCATGTCCTCCAGACTCGGGTGGGCATGTCAGCGCCGGGTCTGCGGGTCGGAATGGCCTAGGTTGCTCTGGGATGACTGGTGCGGCGGTTTACACTCTGTGGCAATACGGCTGTAAGTGCAATGCATGGTTTCATTTTTTGGACCTCGTCACTCTTACACAGAACTCATTATAAATTAAATCCTCAACCAGAATGAAATTTGAGTTTCCTGATCACATTTTTAGTTGCCATTATTTTTAGAGCCAAAAACCTCAGGCTTTGTGGACCTGAGGAAAAAGAAACTGGAGCAAACAGTCTCTACACACAAATCCTCCTTCTGGCCCTGCAGGCCACAACAGGGCACCCATCGGTAGATCCTGCCCAGCCAGTGGCACCATGATGCAGCAGCGTGCACGGGGTCAACACCCTTTACCCCAGTGTTCAAGCAGCTGGGTTGTGAAGGTCGACATTGACCTCGTCATGTATAACCGAGCAGCTAGACGGTGAGAGATGGGTCATAGTCATACGTGTGCACGTGCGTGGGTGAAGGTCCAGCTGAATTCAACCCAACAGCCGCTCTGGTGCTTTGTGATAATGGCCCCCAGAGGGTCAGTTGGTTATGCCTCCAACAATGACACTCAGGTCCCCAGGATTATGAAAATCAACAGTGATCAGACCAAGGCAGGCCAACAGTCCTTGCCTTTTTTCGCCTTTCTCTTCTCTGAGCCAGATAACCCTATCCCTGAGGTTGCCCGCTTCCCCCCGCCCCCCTGGCCCTGGCTCCTGCTCCCGTGGGACGCTGGCCCTTCCTTGTAGGGCTCCTTGTAGGGCTCCTTGTGGGCACCATGAGTTTTCAGGAGGTAAGAGGGATTAGATGCATACATAATATTATTGAAATGAAAGTCCCACCTACTGAAATGTCTGGAGGTCTTACAGGAACTGATGGCCAGACAAGGGAACCCTAAGATTGAGGGTTTGTGTGGGGATGATGGCCTTAGAAAGCAACATGTTGAACAGCCCAGTGAGTGGCCGGGAAAGCCACCTTACCAACCACCTGAACCAACGGGGTGAATGGAGTTATATGGGGACACAGCGGCTGCCTGGGAGAGAAGTGGGTGTTCCAGTACTGGCTGTGCTATTGGCTGTTCCTGGACAAGTCAGGTCACCTCCCTGCACCTCTGTTTTTGCCAAAGCTGAGTTGGGTTTGTCATCTGCAGTAGACTGGGTAGGTTTACACACATTCAGAGCCTCGCCTGCGAGAGGAGTCTACCTTCCCACCAGTTGGCCTGAGGTTGCTGACTAGCTCTGGCCAACAGAACCATGAGCCAGAGCGATGTGTGTCCCTGGGGGGGAGAGCTTGAAGCTTCCATAGGTTTCCTGTGGTGGTCTCTTATCCCTCTGCCACAGCCACTGGCAAGAGTACAGGGGCCCCATTGCCTGGGGCCCTAAGTGAGGACAATGAGGGCACGGAGCACAGCCCCCGCTGACCCTCAGTGCACAAGTTGCATGAGTGAAACATAAATTTTGTTGTTTCAAGCCACTGATTTATTGGGCTGCTTGTTACTGCAGCATAACCAGGACTGTACTGACTGATACACCCTCTCCCTCCTGAGCAGGGTGTGAGTTCTGAGCTTAGGAACCTCCTGTGATGGATGATCTGAAACTGGCAGTCGGGATCCAAGCTGTAATTACAGAGACTTGCACTTTCTCATCTGTTAAGAAAAATAAATGAAAGTAATTATGTAATTCGCAGAGGTAATAAAATTCAGAAGAACCTAAAGTGATACCCATTTTTTAAAGGTTTGGGTGAAATGACATGTGCTTATATCGTTTTTTTTCACTATGAATGGAAATTAGATAGCAAAAAGAAAAGGTTTACATGGAGGAATAAACAGATTCCCACTGAGAGACAAGGAGTGATCATCACCGCCGTAACGACTCAAAGGAAAAACAAGCCTTCTACCAAGGAGGATGGGAAAGTGCTGTTTCCACAAGAAAAAAGAGACCAGAGGGGCCCGGGAGTGGGGGCATTGCTATTAATCTTCACAATGAAATAGACAAGGTGAGGAGGTGACCTTAGTACCTGAGCCCAAGTGCATGACCTGGGGATGGCCGAGGCCTGGGGAGTGGGGATGATGGGCAGGGGTTGGCATGGGGCCAGTGAGAACAGAGAGGGCAAGACACAGAGTGAGGGACCCAGGGAGGTGGGAACTTGGAAATGTGAAGCTCCCTAAATGGGAGATGGGAGTCCTCCTGGGCATATTGTTTGCTCCAGGCTGTCACGTCCTAGAAAAGTGACAGGTGAGGAGGTGTCCCACCCTGGGAGAAACCTCATGGCCAGAGAAGCACTGAGACCCGGGGATTCAGGACAGAGATGCAGTCTCTGGAGCCGGGCTTCTTGTGGGTGGCTACTCTGTGGAGGAAAAAGGCAGGCCAGTGGCTGGGACTGGTCACTGAGGGGACCCCGGCTTGGGGAGAGGCCATCAGCTGGGCTCTCCTAACGCATCTGCCCCAACACCTGGGGCAGACAAAGTGGACCTCACATGCGGCCCAGAGCGGGTGGTAAGATGGCTGGCCAGCAAGAGCCGTGGGCAGTTCCCGCGGTGGGCGGTTCCCACGCGGTGGGCAGGCCTTTCTCAGCCTTGTTTCCTCATCCACAAGAGGACAGGAATCGTAGGGGTGTTGCAGCTGTTGAATGCCACAGTGCAGAAGTCTGACAGAAACTGCTAATAACATTTAGTATAGTTACTCAGTAATTCTCATGCTCAGATTCTGGCCCTTGACCCCAAAACTGAGGCAAAGAGTAACAGCAGAAGGCACGGCATGCAAAACTTGTCAAAACAGGCATTGGTGTTTATCAAACATTTTAAGAAGAGGCTTTCTGGGCTCTGTGCAAGTACATCTCGAAGGTGCAGTAATGTTCGTCTAACCCCTGTGTTCTGCCCTCCATGCCCCAGCGCATAGCACCCCATCAAAACCTAAGAGCAGTGTAGCTTGGAGACCAGGAGTCCCGGGTTCAAATCCAAGTTCAGCTGCTCACTAGCTGTGCGATTTGGGCATGTCATTTAACAACCCTACGCCTCACTGTCCTCGTTCCCAGAAGAGGACTAAATCCCTGTGCCCACCCACGGCTTAGTTAAGAATGGAGCAAGAGAATGGACTCAGGGCAGCGGCAGCATAGGTTAATTTTCACTCTTTCATCCCCTTCTTTCCAAAGGAAAAGCCTTTTGTGCAACGTGAAGAGCTGCTCCAGTTTTTTGTTGTTTTGATTTTAAAAGGGATAGTGAAGATAGCAGCAAAATAACTGGGGCCACCATTTATGAAACCCTTTAATCACACAAGATTCAAACTCTTTTCTTTTCCTCCTGAGTGGGAGACTGGGGCCGCCACGGCACTCCCACCCCGTGTTCTCACCTATGAAAAATGTAGATCGTGAGAGTGCCCACTGCTGGAGCGGTTACATGTTGAACTGAATAATTCATGCTAAAACCTAATACATAGCAAGTGTCCAATAAATTATTATTATTGTTCCCATCATCACTCTGACCCCCAAATACCACTTTACAGGAAGACGTGTCAACATTTCCAAACCGGAGACAAGATTGCCGAGTCTTCAACCCCTGGCGTTGATAGGGATCGTTCTAAACGATCGTGCTCTCTGATTGATGGCTTTCCGGTGCTGCTCCAGACGGGTCTTCACATTACTCAGTTTGGTTTCAGGAATCCAAACGTGGTAATAAGTACGTGTCAATTCCACCAGCCCTGCAGGGTTTGACACTCCAGAAAGACGAGTGATCAAAATGCTGTTTTAAAATTAGGCGGCTGATGACCTTTCTCTTCCATGCTGTGCTGGAAATGTCAGCATTAACAAAATCATGGGGAACAACTGGGAGGCTCAGTGTTGGGAATGTAAATCCAGGAGGAGCAGAAACTTGAGAGGAGCCGCGAGAATCCTTCACCGCCAGCGCCTGTGTGCACGGCCGTCAGCGGCAGCCCCCGTGAGGCTTTGATGGAAAACGGCGCCGTGAACCAGCGCTCTGAATCAGATCCAGGAGAGATGTGGGCTCAGAGGTGGTAATCTCCACTCAGGCCGCCCAGCGCTCCCAGCCCCTTCCACACCGTGGCTCATCACCCATCAGGATGTGGGGAGAAGAAATGCAGGAGAGACGCACGGAGCACAAAGGAGAGATTTACAGGAGTCGCTTGGACGGAGGGTGTGACGCCCCCTCTGATTGTGATCATAAATCTGTGTTTGATGAGACTGATCGTAAGCAGCATTATTCCGTGTCATTCCAAATTCTGTATTTAGCTAATGTGAGCTACTGTAATAAACATGTAACCAAACCTACAGCCGGAAAATAAATGCTGTATCATGTGATATCTTTCCCCCAGTTCAGATCCTGTGTCCGTACCCATATTTTCATGGCCCAGAGTCAGGATTTAGGAAAGAGCTTTTGAACGTGTCATTTTTCTTGTGCTATAGGGCAGGGAGATGTGACTTTTCGGGACGTCTGGAAGTGAGAACCAGGAATGCCAGCTCCCACGGCCCCATTCTTGTTCCCCTCACGGCATAGCCACGGCACAGACAGGGTGGAGCGCCACGCCCGGACTTGGTGGCCTGACAATGAGCCGTTTCCATTTCCACATCCAGGAGTTAATAAGCCCAGAGGTTTGGCGACAGACACCTTCTGAAGTATATTTCTTTTCATGCATTGAACATATTTTAAAGGAACACAAATACAGTTTTACACAGTTTAATGGAAGACATCCATAGAGTCTATTTTTTTGGGGGGGCTGGGAAAGATTCACCCTGAGCTAACATCTGTTGCAAATCTTTCTCTATTTGTTTTCCCTCTGCAAAGCCCCAGTGCATGGTTGTATATCCTAGTTGTAAGTACTTCTAGTTCTATGTGAGCTGCTGCCACAGCGCGGCAACTGACAGATGAGTGGTGTGGTTCTGTGCCCAGGAACCAAACCCGGGCTGCCAAGCAGTGACAGCACCAAACTTTAACCACTCGGCCATCAGAGTTGGCTCCATAGATTCTTTTTCAGGGGGTTGTGTAGGAGATCACTTTGCTCTATCGGGTCTCCCTCAGATATGCTGTTTAGTCTGTCCTCACCTCTCCACCCTCTGCCCATCCCTATCCAGCCCCACGTTCCCACGGTGGTCTAGCAGGCTTCCACTGCTTCCCCTCTCCTGGGGGGGAGAGGCTTCTGCTGGCTCTTTAAGATGAATTTCCCCAGTAGGGGCCAGACAGTCCTTGTAATCGGGAGCTCCAGCCTTACCAGCACTCTCTCCAAGTCAGCGCCTTTCTGCTGGGCTACCCTCTTTGCCTGGGGTGACCACCCCTCACCAACTTGGTCTGTCTAGAAAACATTCACCTGCCCTCCCATGACCCAGCTCAATGGCTCTGGGGCCCCCTCAGCCCCTCCCCAGGGCACAGCTCCGTGGGTGGCTGTGCAGGCAGCTGGGCATGCAGCATGCGCATGCTGGTTAGGTGATTTGCTCATGCTGACATCTTTGACCTAGAGTCCCAGTGCCTGTGCCTCATCCCAGTCCCATCCTGCACCCTTGGGAAGTGGTGCGGGGCAGCTTAGCAACTCACCCGCCTGTCAAGTACGAATCCTTATTCTCGCAGATTCACCTCTGCTCATGGCGTGGATTCCGCATGGCGCAGGGTGAGGGGCACACTGGGAGAAAAATACAGGTTTTTCTCTGGAACTTTTCCTGCTTACGAAGGACTGTATGTTTGCTGAGTACTCTGTGACAATGGGCCACGAGGTGAAGGGTGGTGCACACTAGCCCCGTCCTGGAGAGAGATTGCTCAAACCCTGAAGGGATCGGGGTCCAGAGCGAAAATGTTATCTTTATCTTTAATGAATTTGGCTTTATTTGTAATCAGGAAAATCAGAAGCAACAGAAATATCCAGCAGGTGACAGTTCAGACCACGATGGTCCAGCCCTGGGATGGGGCAGGATCTACCCGAACAAGAAGGAGCCCAGGGAGGCAGGAGGTAACGGGAGTGTTCTTGTGATGAGGCGTTAAGTGAGCAATGAGCACAGTGCACACTGTGGTTACATAAATGCAAATATGTGCATAATGAAATGCTTACAAAAGTAAACTACAGCTAACAGTTAATAATTATGATGTAGAGAAGAATGAGAGGATTCTGCCAGAAGGTTAACCGTTTTGATGAAGTGTGGGGTAGTTTGTTCTCTACTTTTTACGGTATGGTTAGATGATTCTCTAAAGAACAAATTATCAATTTCAAAAAAATATAAAAACAAAAACAAAGAAACAAACAACCCAATTTAAAAATGGGCAGAGAATCTGAATAGACATTTTCTAAAGAAGATATACAGTTGGCCAACAGGTGCAGGAAAAGATGCTCAACGTCACTAATCATCAGGGAAATGCAAATCAAAACCACAATGAGATGCCACCTCACACCTAAAATGGCTATTATCAAAAAGACAAGAGATAACAAGTGTTGGCGAGGGTGTGGAGAAAAAGGAACACTTGTGCACCGTTGGTGGGAATGTAAATTGGTGCAGGCAGTATAGAAAACAGTACAGAAGTTCCTCAAAAAATTAAAAATTGAACTACAACACAATCCAGCAATTCCACTTCTGGATATTTATCTGAAGAAACTGAAAACATTAACTGGAAAAGATATATGCACCCATATGTTCATTGCAGCATTATTTACAATAGCCAAGGCATAGAAACAACCTAGTGGGTCAATGGATTAAGATGTGGTACAGATATACAATGGAATATTGTTCAGCCATAAAAACGGGTGAAATCTTGCCACTTGTGACACCATGGATGGTCCTCAAGGGCATTATGCTAAGTGAATCAGTCAGACAGAGAAAGACAAATACCATATGATCTCACTTATATGTGGAATCTAAAAACAAAACAAAACAGAAAAATAAGCTCATAGACACAGAGAACAGATTGGTGGTTGCCAGAGGAGGGGTGAGCAAGGGTGGGCAATAGGTATAAACTTCCAATTATAAAACAAACAAGTCCCGGGCGTGCAATGTACAGAATGGTGATTATAGTTAATGACACTGTACTGAATATTTGAAAGTTAAGAGGGTAATCGTAAAAGTTGTCATCACAAGAAAAGAAAATTCTGTAACTGTGTGTGATGGAAGTAAACTAGACTACTGTGGCAATCACTTCACAATACAAATAGCAAATTATTACGTTGTACGCCTGAAACTAATATAATGTTGTGTGTCAATTATACCTCAATCAAAAAAAGAAAATACGAATGTTCCGTATGCCAGATGGTGACATAAAGTGCAACATGACAAGGGGGCACCTATCGTAGCAGGAGAAATCCCTCGTAACAAATCGCAAATCACACCAAATGTTCCTCTTGATTTCCTTTTATTTTTAAACAGAGAACACTTTAGTAAAATAGTCCAACGTAAAGCTTAATTCATATTACTAATAAACATACTTAAAATTATTTATGAATATAGTAGACTTTCTAAGAAGATCAACACCTGAGTATAATCTAGAAGGTTGCTGTCATCCAGAATATTCTCTTCATTGTCTAATCTCACCTGGTTTCCCCTGAGGGTGTTAAAATACTTAGACACATTCTGGATTGTTTTCTTTAAGTACTATATATATATATATATATATATATATATATATATATATATATATTCTTTCCCGACTTAAAGCTCTTGTCTGTCTTTTATTTCAGTGAATAATCAGCGCCAAAGGAAAAAGCTAAGAGTTCTCTCTGGTCCTTTGCTGTTTTAAAGTGTCTCCTAATGGGTGTCCTGTGTTCGGACAAGCAGTGGTGGGTTGGGGCTGTCTGCCCACCACCCGGGTGTCCCCCACTTCATCTTTACTCTCATTTCTGTTTCTGTTCCCTTTGCTGGCTCCTTTTAAATTACTTTTCTAAATTAATGGCCACACCCTCTTGTGGCTACAGATGAGAAACCCTAGAACCCTTTCATCTTTTGTGCTGTCTTAGCCTTCACATCTGAGCAACAACCTCTTCTGGCTAACTTCACCTCCTGAATTGACCTAAACCCTGTCCTCCCCCAGGCTCTCTGCTCCATGCCTGCTGACATCACTCCCACGCTGACTCTCTTGTTTATTGCAGTGGCCTCTCTGGGCTCCTATCCCTTTTCTATGCTTTATGCACTATGTCTTAAAGAAATATCGTTTCACTCTCCAATTTGCAGGCTGGTGGTTCCTCTTCTGCCACGGGACAAAGACCAGTCTTCTCCCGATGACACACAGGACCTTTTTGCACCCGACTCCAGCTTGCCTTTCTGGTTACATCTCTTGCTACCAGGACACACGTGGGGCTCCAGGTCTGCAGTCACAGTGGGGCGTATCCCTCTGTTCTTACACACGCACACACTGACACACTTGTCAGTGGTTCTCTCTGCCTGGAACCTCGTGCTCCTGCCTCGGGCCTGGAAAGTGTTGATTCATACCTCAGGACCCAGCTCACTCAGCTCGTCTTTCATGGAGCCTTCCTGAAATCCCAGGAGGAATTTGGTGGCCTCTGCCTTGACTGTACAGTGCTCATCTTTCCCACCAGGCTCTGAGCTCCCGGGGACATGCCTCCCCTTTTGCATCTCCCCTCCCCACGTCTGTGACGGAGCGTGGCGCACAGTAGCCATTCTGTACTGTGTTCCTAAATGAAATAGGGGCAAACATTCTGCATTTGGAGAGAACAGGATTCAATCCCAGGAATACCTGTGTTTCAACTGATTATGCATCTTTCTCACACATCTAAAGAGACCGGGGAAAACTAACATTAAAGAAGGAGTTACTCAGACAGTCCTCACCCAGAAGACGTGGCTTCTAAGTTTGACCTGAAATACAATTAAATTAAAATAAGTATTCACTCAGGACCTAAGTATTTGTCCAGGAATATAAACCATGACATAGATAAAATGTACTCATATTTCTTAGAAGAAGAAGCTCTTATCACTTAAGAGGGGTGGCGTGCACAGCAGGTAAGCTGTGCAAACAGCGAGCATTGCAGAGTTTATAATTAGTGCTGACACATCACAGGTGAAGGATAACACACTGCTGGAGCTAACCACTTCATGCTGTCTGAGATTTCTGAGAATAGTATCTTATTGGGAGAAGCAAACTGATCAAGAAAGAAACATAGACGATCATAGATCAGCAAACAGCAACACCTTTCAGCATGTACTGTTAATGAGGCATTGTTCTCGGGGCTGGAGGTGAGGAGAAAGACAAAGATCGAAAGCACACGTCTCTAATTTTAAGGAGATTCTGTGGAACCTAGAACAGATTTTTAGTGCAGTGGAACGTCTGTTTCCAGATATGTGGGTATTGCATAGTCTAGTCAAGAAGATACTAACCAGAAGCTACCTTTAATTTAAATTCTGGTTTTCACTTTTCCCAAAAAGCAAAATTCGGGGACATGATTTAATATTTTCCGCTGGTTCCGGTTCTTTGATCCAGAGCCACCCAGAGTGAGCTGTCGTGGTGGTGTTCCCTCAGTAGACATTTACCCAGAACTCTCTGTGAACTGAGCCCCATGCTGTGGCTTGGAATCCACATACAGAGGAAATGGGCAGAATATGACAGGAGACGTCAAAGGGGAGGATGCCCAGGGTCCTGGTGAGATCGTTCTGAGGATGTGAGGACACTGGGACACCAGCTGGGACTTTCTCACTTTTCACACCCAGGAACTCCCCTTGACTTTTCTCACCCGCTCTGGCGCCTCTCCCCTGGGTTCCAGGGAACTGCCCAAGGAGACCCTTTAACCCTGCCGGGACCCATGCTCTGGCCTCCACCCTTAAACCTCTAGATGAAAAGTGAAATAGTCCTCTTCAGTCCAGGCTCCAGCAGGTTCCTGATGGGGCTCAACTGGCTACGCCGTCCCTAGAGTTATCTTCTTAGCATGGAAATCTAGTCCTTTGTTCTTCAGCTCTGAGAAGCCCTGCAGATTCCCCTCTGTCTGTAAGATAAATCTAAACTCCTGAACGTGAACACCACCCAGGATTACCTTCTGCCACGTGTCCCAACCTCCTCCCTTGCCTGTGCTCTGCCATATTGAACTGCTGGCTCACCTGAGCGAGCCATGCTCTCTTGAAGTCCCTTATCTTCGCTCCCGCTAGTCCCTCTCTCTTCCCTTGATGGCCAGAGGAATATACATCAGAGCTCCAATCACCAGTCGGGCAGTTCCCCGGCTCCTGCTCAGAGGGCTGGATCTCAGGTCTGGAGGGACTGACTCCCAAACATCTCAGTTCTAGGACTTCTAACCTCTTTCTTTTGTTCCTTCTCCATCCTCAGGGTGGAAATTGCTTCGTGGAGGAAATTGCTTCTCCACTCTCTGGGTAGAAAATCTTTGTGTTCAATTCTCTCTGGGGTGATATCTGTTTCCTGACTGGACCTTGGCTGAATTAAAAGCTATCCCTGGAAGTGGCCTCAGGAAACGGACACTCACATGGTAAATGGGGATTCCTGTGGTCATGTCCTTAGATGTGAATGCAGGCTGAGTTCTCAGTAAATGGAAAATGAGACTCTCACTCCAAAGCTTGTACTGATACCATTATTAATCAAATTCCCACCTGAAGTTGATGGATATGAAGTGGTTACTAAGACATCAAGTGACTTGGTGGACTCCTGTGGCATGAATGATGACCATAGAGACTGTGGGATTAGATGACTGCTCCGAGGTGCTTGAAGGGCTTGTGGAAAGAATTTGACAAACTCACATCTTTAAACTCTCAGATCAAGTCGTGGTCAGAATAAAGCAGAACTTCTATGGTGACCATAAAAGAGGCCTGATCCCTCCGACAATCAGGCACAGTGTGAGTTGTGTGGGCTGCAGAATTACAATGTCAGTTGAATTCACAGCCTCCCCAAGTTGGTCTGTGCAAGTTGGGGCATTGATGGGGGGGAAGTGGGACCGTGAGACTGGAGATGAGGATGCACAAGTGGACACAGATGGAGCTGAGAGTGTTGAATCCTCAAATAACCCTGAGACTCCTTTGCCAGAAAAGGCAGCCCACCCACCCTCCCCCCATGTCTGAGGATGCTACCATCCTCTGATTTAACAACCTGAAATAACCTGACCTGGGACAGTGACTTCACAAGGGTTTCCCTGTTTCATTAAGACCCACACCAACAAGCCAGTATTGTCCCTAGATGTGTAACTGGGGTCCAGCCTCAGCATGTGCCTGGGGGGAAGTGCCAAGTCTGACTTAGGATGAAGTAGCTTATCTCTAAAAGAAGTTAAAGATTTGTTAGTTTATTTTGCAGAAACCTAAGAAATATGTGTGGAAATTGACTCTAAGATAGTAGAAGGATGGAATATAACCCTGGAGGGGACAAATCAATTTATATGAGCATGCTGACCAGAGGTCCTGGATATGATGAGTTAGCTTGTGTGGTTGGAGGTGGTTCTAATAGTTTATACAGCTTATTGACAGAAACTTGAATCAACAGTGGCCTACATTCAGTAGAATTGGGATGTTAGAACTCTCCCAGCATAACATATATATAAAGGGATCTGAAGTTTCTCAGGGTGCAAGTGTGGGCAGCAATTTATGGTGTGTGTCCTGCACAGCCGTACATCCAGACTAAGCCCCCTAAGAGAGCCCTTTACTGAAACATTAAGAAATACCTTAGTGAGGGGAGCAGCATGGTCCTTGAGATGTCCTTGCTGCCTGCCCTTGTAGGTCAGGAATGACAGGCTAGGAATGACAGTGGGAGGTGCTGCCACTGAGCCAGTTTCCCTGTCTCATTGCGGGGGGTGCTGAGCAGCAGAGGCGAAGTGGGGTGCTCAGCTGCAGAAACAAGGTGGCTGCATCTACTGGAATGGCCTCAGAGACAATGTGGTAACCAGAATATTCTAGCCCACAGGGAGTTTTGGCAGTGTCTAGTTGATTCTGTGTCCCGAGGAATGAAATAGATAAGCAGGCCACTAAAATGCTACCTGATCTATAAGGGGAGAACACCAGGGCTGATGGCCAGAAAAAAAGTTGAGTTCATACATGGAGAAGTACACGCTTTCACCCAGTTTCCAGAACTAGATCAGTTCAGACAAGACAGCTGTGACTAAAGCAGGGGCTGGGTCTACCTGAGGAAGGATCCTGAGATGCTGCCACGCCATTGCTCTTTAAGTCTTCCTTGAAGCTTTTCCCAAATGGACTTATCATTTACTAAGGTGACTGTATTCCAGGGAAAAGAGGATGCCCAGTTATTTCAGGAATTCATAGACAATGTCTAAGAATTTATACCCTTCCTAGAGCTGCCCCCTACCCCTGCAAAAAACCCCTGTGATCTACCAGCCACAATGTGGTTAATGGTGGTCAAGTGATAGGTGGCATTTTGGCCCAATTTTGAATCATTATTGATGGATTTGTATATCCACCCTGAGGCTTTTTTCCTAGGTTCTCGAATTTATAATTAGAATGGACATAATTGAAAACAACAGAATCCATATAGCCCCAGACCCAGGAACTGAAGGCTATTATGGTAGAAAGGGTCATGTGGAAGATTCCAAAAAATCTGCTCCCTACCAGAAAATTAAACAAAAGCAATACAACATCCTTGAAGAAATTATAAATTAGATCCATCACCAAAGACTTGGGAGATTCAGAGTGGTGATAGCATATCCATGTGTATTTAACATCTGTTTTCACCTGCGCAGAAGGCAGATGGATTTGGAGAACAACCCTGGATTATTATAAATGTGGTCAATCGGTGACTAATTGCAGCTGCTGTTCCAGATATGTTCCTTTTACTGAAGTAAATGGACATAGCCCCTGGAATGTGGTTGTTAGCTATTGACCTGGCAAATTATTTTTTTTGCATGTGAGTTTGCAATTCTACCCACCCACCCTGCCCCCGAAGGTTTGCTTTAACCTGCAGGGACAACCACACACCTGCACGGTCTGTATCAGGTCTTCTCTCTGTGCTGCCATGAAGTTGTTCTCAACAACCTGATTATCTGACATTCCGAGGAAGGTCACACCGGTTCACTACACTGATCAAGTTATGCTCGTTGGGCCTGGTGACCCAGAAGAGACAGGTGATTTAAACGCCTCAGGGAGATGAATGTAAGCCAGAGGGCGAGAGACGATCCCATGATCATGTAGAGGTCCGTCACATCACGAAGTTTCTGGAGGTCTGGAGTGGGTGGAGACAGCCCTTCCAAGGTGAGAGACACTAAAAAGAAAGTGTGATGCTACGGGGGCTGTTTTGGATTTTAGAGTCAATATGCACCACACAGAGAGGTGAAGTATACCATACACACCACACACGCAAGTTCGTTTACTGAACAGCCTGTAATATTGCCTCGTTTGAGTGGGGATCAGAGCAAGAGAATGCTCTAGAAGGAGCCCAGGCAATGGTGCGGGCAGATCTACTGGAAACAGTAATACAGGGAGTGTTTGCAGCACATGGGCTGCTGTCAAGAGCCTCTGACCCACACAGATTGGAACGTCAGAGCCCGGGCCTCGGAGGCAGAGTTCTTCAATTCTATCCTCATCAACGTCGCCCGGAGGAGCCCTCAAACACAGATTCCCGGGCCTTCCCCCGCACTTCTGATTCAGTGGTCTGAAGTGGGCCCAAGAATTTGCATTCCTAACAAGGTCCCAAGTGCTGCTGCTGCTGCTGGTGCAGAGGCCCCTGCTGAGAACAGTGAGCAGGTGTTTCAGGGTGAAGACATTCTCTCTTTTGAAGATAACTATTCTCCTTCAGACAAATGCTTCTGATCTCGTAGGGCTGCCTTCCAGGGTACCACAAGCTGGAGGGCTTAAAACAACACATATTTACTGTCTCAGTTCTGGAGGCCGGGAGTCAGATTAAGGCGGTGGCAGGGCCATCCTCCCTCTGAAACCCGTCAGGGCATCCTGCCTTGCCTCCTCCTGGCTTCTGGGGGCTTGCCGGCAAAGCTGGGCGTTCCTCGGCTTGCCTCTGCACAGCTCCGGTCTCTGTCTTCATAGTCATGTGGCCTCCTCCCTGTGTCTCTGTCTTCTCATAAGAACAGCAGTCACTCTGGACTAGAGACCCAGCCCACTCTCTCCAGTATGACCTCATCTTAACTAATTACATCCACAATAACCCCATTTCCAAGTAAATTAACATTTTGACATAGTGCTGGGGTATAGGGCTTCCATGTATCCTTTTGGAGGGGATGTGGGGACAGACAATTGGATCCATAACATGCCTAACCATGGGGCATCAAGGGTCATGTGATTTTAGCTGCACATCACGTGCTGTGTGATTCACCCCTCCATCCGGGAACATACAGCTGCAATGCACCAACTGGAAATGGGAGACGGCCTGCAAGAGACCGTGCTGGAGCAGGTCCAGGAGTCAGGACTAAATTGCATGAGAAGATGACTCGGCCTCTTTTGACATCTACTTCTAACTGTATTTAGTTAGAAGTGACCTCAGTTCACACAAATAGCTCATTGAGAGATTCTTATGGTTAGTTGACTGAGGAGGGAGGACTCTTATCTGGTTTATAAATGATTCTACTTGAAATGCTGACACTAAACAGAAGTGGACTGCTAAAGTGTTAGACACTCGATGCAGAGTCTGAAAGACAGTGGAACAGGAAGTCCTCCCAGTCCAAAGAAATCCGAGCTCACTGGATATTGACTCAGAGATGTCCACCGTATGGACCAGCACTCACTCATGGGCGCTGGCTGAGGGTTTCCCCTGATGGCCCTGGACTTGGAAAGGATAGAATTGGAATACTGGTGACAAGGAGTTCAGGGGAAGAGGCATGGGGTGTTATCCTTGGAATGGACACAGAGTATAAAGATATTTGTGTTCCAGTGCATGCTCACAAAGATGTGTCCACTGCAGAATTGGCTGTCAGAAGTTAAGTAGGTGATATGGCTCATTCTGGAGATCTCAGCCACCACTGGGCCTTCTCAAGGGGCCAGAATATTAATATGAAGTGATCATGGTGACACCGATGGAGGCTAAGAATGGGCCCCACAGCATGGACTTCCCTGATCGGGACAACCTGGCATATGCTACTAGTAAATGTAGCGTGCCACAGCCCCATGCACCACCACTTCTTGGGGTGGTTGCACATCGATTATATTAAACAACTACTGTCATGGAAATGTAGACATTTTCATTACTTATACAAATGCATATTCTGGATTCGGGTTTGCATTCCCTGACCATAATGCATCACCAGCACCACCATCTGTGGACTTCATGAGATCCTATATTCACCACCATGGTTTCTGCACCACTTCACTTCTGACCTGAAAACTCACTTCACAACAAAGGAGTGTGACAATAGACTCATGCCATTGGCATTCAGAGGGGTTCCCACATACCATCACCCAGAAGGGTTGGGTTTATTAGAAAGATTTAATGAGCCACAGAAGACTCAGTTAAAGCACCACTTTCTAGACAATATCCTGAATGGGTGGAGTTTTACACCGAGGGTGTTATAGACACACTTTCAATAAGTAACCAGTGTGGGGAGCCATTTTTCCTTTAGCCAGAATATGCTGGTGCAGGAATCAAGGGCTAGAAGTAGAAATTACTCCTGTTGCTACAATACTGACTAAGCCACCTGCAGAGTATTTTTTTCTTTTTGTTCTTGCGAATTTGATCTCTGCTGGTTTGGAAGTCTTGAATCCCCTTAAGGGGAACACTGTCACCAGGGGCTGTAACAATGGTTCCAGTGAGTTGGAAATTGAGAATGCCACCTGACCGTTTGGGACTTCTTATAACATCAACATAACAACAAAAACGGGAGAATACTCCACAAGTTGGGCTGATTGATATCCATGACAGAGGGAAAACTGGATCAGCTTGTACACCATGAATGCAGGGAAAATATGCCTGGAACCCAGAGAATTTTCGGGGATGCTTCTTGGTACTTCCATGCCCAATGGGAAAAGTTAACAGAAAACTACAACAACCGAAGAAGAAGATGAAGAAGAAATGAGTATGGCTGTTGAAAGTTCACACTCTTGAGGAATGAAGGTTTGTGTCCCCCCACGGAGTAAAAAGCCCTGACTGACCAACCAAGGAACCAGATGAGAGAGAAGAAGCGTGGAATGGGCAGTGGAAGAAGGAAGAAGTAACGATGAACTATGGCCTCGGTTACAGGAAAAAGGACTGTGACAACCAGGCATCATGTCATGTCACTTCTGTTTCCTCTGTAATCGTCTCCCTCTGCCTCTCTTTTGTAAGCACCCTTGCGATGACATTAGGCCCACCTGGGTAATCCAGGATCGTCTCCCCATCTCAAGATTCTTAATCACATCTGCAAAGTCCCATTTTCCATGTAAGGTCACATTCACAGATTCCAGGAACTGGGACGTGGACCTCTTGGGGGCCATTGCCTAGATGACCACACCTACTATTAGCTGCAGTTGGAGTGATAATGAGGAAGGAATGGAGGTGTCTTCTAAAATTTAGAAAAGGTAAGAAAATGGATTCTTTCCCGAGTCTTCCAGAGGAATGCAGCCTTGATTTTAGACTCTTGACCTCCAGAACTGTAAGAGAAAATTTGTGTTGTTTGAAGCCACTAGGTTTGTGATAATTTGTTACAGCAGCCACAGGACACTTATACAGATGGATAGTGTGGATGTCTTCCAGATGACGCTTGGGACTCTGTCCCCTCATTTTGGGATCAGAACAAGAGCAGCTTCGTCGTGTGAAGGTTGGTTGTATTTAGTGAGGAGATGCTTCGAGGTGTTTATATTGTCCAGTGGGGGCTTGAATATGCGGAGAAGAATAGCATGTGCAATAGTCAAACAGGGGGGTTGTGCTGGGCTCTCAGCTTCAAGTGCCCTTCTGTACTGTGCTTTGTGAAGCTGGGGCTGGGCCTCTGCAAATCACATTTCTGCTTTGCCAGCTGCTCTGTGGTGGGCCCTGCAAAGGGGGCTGGAAGGGAAGCGGCAAGGCCAGAGGAGGGAGACAAGATGTGGTCCTTGCAGTTTTGCTTCCTATCGCTGTCAGCCACAGTGAGTTTTAACGGCCACGGTTGGCTCTGGTTTGCTTTTATTTCTGCCTCTCTCCCAGAACCATCTCCTTGTGCAGAGACCCCAGCCGACCAGCACCTCCTCCTTAGTTGTCTGAGTTTCAGAAACTTGGGGGCCCTTCCCTGAGCTGCTGGGGTATCAGCACATCCTGAATGGCACCCCTTCCTGAGTACCAGCTCTGTGGATCCCTCTTCCAGGCTCCTATATTTGAATGATCCCAGCATCTCTCCTGTGCTCTCCGGGAAGCTCTAGCTGCTTCTTTAACTCACTGTCTCTATGATTCCTCAGTTTCCTTTTGCTTCTCGAGTTTCCCAATATCTAGTTTTAGAGTGTTTAATTTATCTCTGCTTAATAATGTTGTGGTTCCCATTCTGTGACTGGACCCTGACCGATATACTCTGCTTTCTGCAGCATCCCCGTAATGACTCTGGAGGACACTGGCAGAGAGGCCATGGGGTGCTGAGCTGAAGCACAGTTTTCTGTGGAGCATGTCGTATGGGTATGACAGCTGATTACTGCTGATAGCTTACACTAATACCAGTTCTTCAAGTCAGCATCAACCGTTGCTCTCCCTGCTACCAAAGGCTGTGACTCTTGCATTCGCTGGGTGCTGCTGGAGGATGCCAGGCCAACGGCTCCTATTGACAGCCAAGCCATAAATCTTGGCTATTGTGACGGTCATTCGGGACACTCATACACTCAGCTGACACTGCTATTAAACGGCTCAGGAGACACACTGTTGCACTGAGAGAAGTCGTGAAAGCTGTCTTTTGTTCAGCCATGACCGCAGAGAGAGTCAGCCCGGGACGACCACTGGTTTTTGCTTCTGAGCTCAGACCATGCGCCGTCATTTCCTCCCGTAGCAGGCATGTTCCTCAGGGTTCAACAACCACAAGAACAATCAGACATTTGGTGCTATTTTCAAAAGCAAAGGAAAATAAGTTATTACCTGAAATTTATTCAGGATTCAACTCTCACCATTTAATAAAGTGAAGCAATTTCTATTAGGTCATAAATGTTGGTACTTTAGAAATGCCCTTACATTCACAAGATGGACCAATGGCTGATCATTTTCTGGAAAGTCTTGTGTCTTTGAGGGGATGTCCTTTGAAACAATCTGGTGACACAATCATCCTCTGGGTACAAAGTCTTCACAGGTACTTAAGAAAATCTTGCAAATTGCAGGAGAGTGAAAAGTTAGATGAGTTAGCAAGAGATGAACATTAGAAATTCCCCTATCGTATCAAAGAAAACTGTCCCTTCTGCCTCCTACAATTGGAGGGGAGAGAGAATTCTTCTTCAAGCGCGTGTTTAGTCTCAAGTCATGACTGGATTATTTATACCAACTTAAACCCAGACTAAGATTTAACATTCGTCAGATGCATCTCTTTAGAAATCATTATTTCTACTTCCGTGAGTGTGACATGAGACCCATCATACATTAAAAGTGCATTCCATTCTCTTCTTCATTTGATGTGGCGCTGGAATAAACCTTGCTCTGCCCTGGAGAGAGATAGTCCAACATCTGTAGAGGATGGGCTTCCTGATACATCACTGGGCTCATCAACGGTAGTTTTATGGCCTTTGAAAACAGGGCAGTGAGGTTCAGTGTGCCGCCAACTTCCCTGGATAAACACATAGCTACCGTGGATAAGCTTCTCGGCCCTGATGGACGATGTTTTGCCTTTCTCTAAACAATCTCTATTTATAAATCTCTTTTATTCATTCCAATAAGCCGTCCAGTATGACTCCCACGCAGGAACATCAGAGTAAAGCCTGAAATGGAAGGAAGATATCGATGTCCACCAGGCCCCGATGTGTTCATCACAGTTTGTTGAGAACCTCTGAGGGAGACCGAACATTTTATATAATTACCAGCACCATTAATAGCATATACATGAGAAAGTTAAAGAATGTATGCTTTTAGGTTAAGAAAAAAACAGAGTGGTCCCAGACTGAATTCTGACTTGTGCTTCTGGATTTCTCAAGTTCCAGGAGCAAGCGCTCCTGCTGGCCGTACATTAAACACGTTCACTTTCAGGACTGTCAGATAGCTTCATTCTTCACATGCATAGAGGACTCCCCCTCCCCCACCTCCTCACGACACGAAAGTGCATCTCCTGTGCTGGGGGTAAGGGTAGAGAGGTTGGTAGCTGATGATGGTTATTTACGTATTCATTTTTATAGTTTTTTTTAATGAGCACATTTTCCGGGTAGTGCTGTCTTTATGTTTTCCTCTACTGTGTTGGAAGCTGTTGTCTTGGATACAGAAAACACCGAAGCTGATAAATTGCATTTCACATCTAAAACAATCTAAATTTCTGGCAGAGTGGACATTTATATAATGTTCTTTGCCACAGGCAAAAGCATTTGATGATTCTTTTTCTTCTCCCTGTAAAAAAGGAAATCTTGGTACATCTCGCTTTATCCTCAATTGAGATGTTTGATTTCACAATTATCCAAGAAACCTTAATGTTGCATTACTCCAGGAGACTTAGTACCTCACCACTTGTCTTCCACTTTGTCTTGTTCTCTTGGGATCTGGGTGAGAAAATTCTCCAGTTTGACACAGAACCATGGCTCTGACTGAGGAGAGCTGGACAGATGATACCATAGTACAGAAAAGGCTCCTGGCTTTGCATCGTATCTAATTCTGCCTTTTCTTTCGACTTGGGCCTTTGCTCAAACAATTCCACCTACTTCAGCATTCCATAGAGAACATATATATATTTGTTTGGTGAGGAAGATTGGCCCTGAGCTAATATCTGTTGCCAATCTTCCTCTTTTTGCTTGGGGAAGATTGGCCCTGAGCTAACATCTGTGCCAGTCTTCCTCTGTGTTGTATGTGGGACGCCGCCACAGCATGACTTGATGAGTAGTGTGTAGGTCTGTGCCCAGGATCCGAACCCACAAACCCCAGGCCACCGAAGCAGAGTGTACAAACTTAACCAGTACGACACCGGGTTGGCCCCAAGAGAACATATTTTTAACTGTCATTGACATGAAGAGTTCTTAAATGCATAGTCGTATCCTTTCCACATGACTGTGCTCTCTCTCACAAACAACCCCAACAACAATATTTTCTGAGCAGTCTACATGCTCCCAGCCACCATGCAAGAAAGGTACTGTCTCTCTGGAACTTCACAAAAGGCACCGAGCCTCAATATGCTTGACTGCTCTACAGTATCCAAGGCTCTAGTTATGCGCACAGTCATATTGTTCTGACTTCATCGTGACAACACAGGGACTTCCCACAGATCTTCCAGTGGTCTACGTGAAGTGAATGAGGACCTCTACTGAGCATTCTTGGGGGCAAGTGGCTGGACTGGGCCGCACTTGCAGCTGAGACTCAGGGCTCTAGAGCAGGGAGGCCAGGCAGGCCGCCCAGTAAAACACAGGTCTGAGCACCCCCTCCTCCAGCTGGACATGCTGCCTGTTTCACACTCCTGAGCACATCCTTACCACCCCAGAATTCTTTTTTTCACCATGCCCTCTGTGCGTCACACACAGTAATCCTGCTCCTTATCTCAGTGAAGGTACAGCAACCTCTTTTGTATTTTATAGATTTCTTTGTTTTAACAATTATACTTAATCACGATTCAGCTTTCCACCGATGCCACTACATGGTCCAGATAAATGTGGTTTTTTTCCTCCTAGAATGCCACTGTGATATTGACGCAAGAATCTATTTGTTCCTTGGAGCTTCTATTTCTCCCTCAGAGCATAGCACAAATGATCTAATTTTTATTGCAAAATTTAGTGGGAGGGATAAACAAGCTTCAGATTTCCCTTACCCAACTTAGAGATGATCATTTGTGACAAACTTCTCTATTCACAAATTGGTAGTTTTCTGTGTTTTTCTATAATCAAAGAGTAAGCAATTTCACAACCCCAAACAGGTTATAAGCAGCAATATTTTGGCACAATGAGGGAAGCCATTCAAAGATTTACAGAGCCCAACAGCACAGGCAGCAATCCACACTGACTGCACCAAGCACATCTGCAGACACATTTGCAAGGGCGTCAGCTCACAATGTGAGGGCTTCTTCAGGTCACGGCGACTGTAATGATCCACGGGTGCACGCTGTGTGCGATAAATGCTCCCCCATCTACTGTCCTATGAAGCCGTTTCCCTCTTGTCAGTTCAAAAAAATGGCTTTACACCATGTAATTTTGTCTGAACAAACCACATATTGAAGCACTGAGAAGAAGGTAAGAGCAGTCAGGTGCCCCGGCCGAGACGTGTGTGCTCAAAGAGGCAGGAGGTGAGGGCTGCAAGGGGCCTTGGGTCTTTCCCGGATGGAACTGACCTCACAGGAGGGAACTGGAGACGGGAGCAGGAGAAGCAGGCTGCCAAGGTCCCGGCTCATCAGGAGAGGCGCAGGGACCAGGGCCTACGACTCAAGGCCCAATTTCTCACATTGGACGTCCCTTCCCGGTGTGGACTCAAGTGTCCCCCAGAGGTGGCTGTCAGTGGATGCTGCTGGGTTTCTGGGAGACAATTAAAATGGGCTGCACAGTGGAGTTTGGGGACGTGGGCTCAGCAGACGTGAGACGGGGCCTGGCCTGCACTTCTGAGCAGAATCATTTGGGAAGCCGTTTCCCCTCCCAGAGCTTCTCTGCTCATTTGTCAAGTGCTCTGTGCTGGGTTTGGCTAATTAGCTCTCATTTCAAACAATGTTAATTAGCATGATTGTGCTTATATTGGAGGTTTTCTGGTGTATTTAGGGTCTTTGGGGTTTTTGGGTTTTAAGAAATGACAGTTTAGAAGGAGGGAGAGGAGAGAAGGGGGGCCCCAGGAGTGGGAGTTTGGGCTGGTGGTCAATTTGGTGCCTCTTCTAAGCGGCATGTGCTCCTCAGGTGGGAGGGCACGCTCAGCCTCTGGGCTGGGGTGTCCTCTCCGTGAGGTCTGCCCCAAGGCCTCCTCTCCCCTCCTTCCCCTCCCTCTTACGGGAGCAGCTCAGCCAGGCTGCTCCACAGCCCTCAGGCTCCCCGGCTCTGGGAAGTGGTCCCGGAGAGGAAGCCCGGGTGTGTTGAACCTGGTTTTGTGCCCACCCTAGTGACCTGCTCACTTGTCTGTCCCCTAGGGTGCCTTGGGCAGGGTGCTCCCTGAACTCCAGGTTCCTAGGACACTGTCTGTTAACAGTAGGTGTCCGTTCAATGCACTGAATGAATGAAGGAAAGAGTGAATGAATTAATTAATTCTAATTCTATTTAATTCTAATTTTTGGACAAGGCAGGGTCACTTGGGATTGGGAGACTCCTGCTCTGTCTTCTATTTGACTATATGAGTGTGAGCTGAGGAATGGGGAGGATTTCAAAACAAACAAGCAAACAAAACAAAAAAGCTCAACCAATCCAAAAATCAACACAGCCAGGCCAGCTCCAGAGTGGCTAGAAGATATTTGACTCAATTGGCCCTTAAGGTTTGGTTTTAATTAATACTCACACTCACTAAAATACCCAGTTCCAAGAAAAGGAAAGAAAGGTTAATATTTGATTCTTCGGCTGGCCCTAAGCTGGGGAATCTGACTGTGTGGCCTCACAAGCAGCATCCAATGAAGTAGTGATAACAGCAAAATGTACAGGATGGTGGGGCTGGCCCAGTGGTGTAGTGGTTCAGTTCATGTACTCTTCTTTGGTGGCCCAGGGTTTGTGGGTTTGGATCCCAGGCACGGACCTACACATTTCTCATCAGGCCACTCTGTGGTGGTGTCCCACATACAAAATAGAGGGAGATGGGCACAGATGTTAGCTCAGGGTCAATCTTCCTCCCCCCCCCCCAAAAAAAAGGACAGGACGGTGATACCAGCTTATAGATGCAGAGCTTGGGGCCAGGGTTTATCCAGCTTGTGAGCAGGGATTCAGGGGTGCATCCAGATGTCTGACTCCAAGACCCCACTTGCTCCCTCCACCAGGCCACACTGCCCTCATTGTGTGTCTGTGTCAAGCTATTTAAACACACGACTAGGATTTGAGTCCAGATGTCTTGAACAACAGAATCAGAAAAGCTGGCCAAACTCTTAGAGACTCATTTTTCACATCTGCGAAGTGGGTAAAATATCACCCCCACCTTGGAGCTGCTGACCGCGTGAGAGCAGATAGTGCATGTCAAGTGCCTCCACTGGACCTAATATCCAGGAGCGGCTGGGAGTGCTCTTTCACTCCATTGAAAAGCCCTCTCTCTGTCACTGCTGGGTTTTCCAAGCTGGGGGTGATGCGTCCCTTCTGGACTCTGAAAATGAAACACAGCATTATCGTCACATTCTCACTGATCTTCTCCCTGGTTGGGAACCTGCGTTTCTCTTTCTCCTGCTTGTGCGCCCACACTTGACTCGTCACTGGGGTGGCAATCATGCTTTGTGCTTGCATCTCCTCCCTGCATACAGGTTGTCACCCAAGGCATGCAGGCCTGCGTGGGTGGCCGGGATTTGGCCTCAATTTCTGGATGTTCAACCCTAGCTCCAGCGTGAGTGGCAGACAGTCCAAACCCGCTAACTGAGACAGCCAGGGAGGGAACAGGGGACCCGCATGTGTAACACACATGGCCTATGGAAATGCGCCCTCTAACTGGGCTCTTGCTGTCTCAAGTCAACCAAATTCCAGCTGGTCTGAAAAATCGTAGCCACGAAAACAGGCCCAAGACCCAACCCCAGTGCGATGGTGTGGGCTTCTCCGCTTTGATTCGTCAGCATTCATTCCTCTGGTTACTTTCTGCCTCCATTGATCAACATTATTGGTTTCCTGTGCTTGAAAATAATTTAATAAGCACCAAGAGCAGTCAGTTCAGTCAGGACAGAGACCACAGCTATTATTTTAGCCGATAAAATTTAATGAAAAGATATGTAACTGGGCGTTGGAGAAGTGAAAATACAGAAAGAGAACCCTCAAGTGCAGAGGAGCTGCAGGAAGCAGCCACCACCCTCCGGGCGGTTGGGATGATTGAAGCTTGCAGGGGAGGCCTGCAGAGCTGAGACTCAGACCTCCCAGGAGGAGACGCTGCTCAGGGGTGTTGGGGTCTTGGAGCTCAGAGGAGGGGCCCCGTGGGGCTGGGACCTGGAGCTCCGAGAGGGGGAGCCAGCTAGCCTGTGGGGGCACCTGAAGCAGTCCAGTGAGGCTGGCTCTCCAAGGGCTGGATAAATGGCCAGGTGAGCTCTGGAACACACTGCACTGCTGGGTGAGAAGCATTCCTGGGTGGAGCAAGCAGGTCTCCTTCTGGTGCCCGTGGAGGAGCCGTTGACTGTGGGGAAGTGGGGTTTGCACGGGCCCCGCCCCACAGCGCGAGGACAGAGGAGGGGGATTGAAGCTGAGGAGCAGCTTATAACCGGCACGGCTCCCCTGTGAACTCACCACCCGAATGAGAACTGGGTTCTTGACAACAATGGGCAAATGACCCCATGTCCCATGCCTCACACCTGGCATCCTACCTTCCTCCACCCCAAATAAAGTCATCTGCCATCCGTGTTCATCATTCCTGAGCTTTCCCTTTCACATGGATTTCTTGCATCTGCATGCACACCTCAAGTATATTTTTAAATTTTAGTCTGTTTTTATCTTTATGTAAAAAGGTAGAAACTTTGAAAGCAATCTTGAGGGTTTCCTCTTTCAATTTAAAATCCTATCCCAAGGATCTGTCAGTATTTCTTCCTGCTGTGGCTGTTGATCTTCTGGCCACTGTATGACATTCACTCTTTGTCTGTGTTCGTCCCCCACTCTGTTTCTCTCCTCCCCTGCTGAGGGTCCTTTGGGTCATGTCCATCATCCATGAGGCTCTGAGGACCAGTCTTGACCAAGTCTCCCCAGATGTTCAAGAATTCCTCAACGCTACATACCAGGCAATAGCACCGTGGGGTGGCAGGTGTGCATCTTCGATTTTAGGAGATAATTCCAAACTGTTTCCAGAGTGGCTGCACTGAGTTACTGGCCCACCAGCAACATGTAGAAGAGCAGTGGAGCCACACTTGTCCGATGCTTGGTGTGGTCAGACGCCTCGTTCCTGCAATGGGCTGGGTGGAAAGTGGTGTTCCCCATGGTTGTGGTCAGCCATCCCCTGACCCCAGTGACCTGGAGCACAGCCTCGAGAACTTGTCCCCATGTGCATTTCTTCTTCTGCTAAACATCTGATGATCCCACTGTCCTTTTGGGCATTTGTATTTTCCTTATTGATTGGTGGGATTTCCTTATTCATTCTTGACACCAACCCTTGGTCAGCATTATGAGTAATTTCTCCCAGGTCTTAACTTGCCTTTGTATTTTCTTATTTCAGAAATTTAAAAATCAACTACAGTACACACTATAGGTAATCCGGGGCTCTTTTTACCTGATCTGGTTCCTAGTCAGGGAGGCATAGCAGGGGTGGGGGACCATTTCTTTCCTTTCCTTTGAACGGCCCTGAGAGGCCCAAAGACCCCGTGTGGTCCTGAAGGAGCCTCATTGGTGGAGGGTAGAGTCCAGATTTGGAAGCAGGGGGACCCGACCAGAATCCTGGCCCTCCTGATTTTGTCATTTCCTCCGTGTCTCTTGGCTGTGTGTCCCTCCATGGAAAATGGTGGGGAGTAGTGTGGATTGATGGGGGCTTGTTGTTGATAACGATAAAATAATGCTGGTATTATTGGGCTCTTACTCTGTGCCAGATGCTTAGACTTCAACGCTTTTCACAAATCTTCTTCCTTCTTTCACCTGGTGAGCCAGGGCTGTCAGCACCCTGCGTGACAGATAAGGCACGCCTTTTTCTGAGGCTATGTAGGTATTAACAGCTGGGGACCATTTATTCATTGCGACATATAAAATATTACAGATTTCCAAGTCAATGGAATCAAGGCAGCATCTCAATGTATCATCCTTAAGTTGAATTAAAAAGAAACATTCCAAAGATCAAGACACTGGAAACTTCCTGGCATCCCAGTTACCTTCAGTTTGACAGGAAGAATCGGGCCTTTAAAATTGCTTCTGATGTACAAATGGCCCTGTTGAACCTCAGGAGCTGGAGAACCAGAACTTAGGGCACATAATCCTCTCCGGTTTCAACAGCCCCCATCCATCAGCCCTAAAGGAGCAGAGCAAGAAGCTCCAGTGAGCCTGGAAGAAACAACTCCTCCTTTTTGGTAGTCTGGGAGAGCCTGGCTGCAGCATTGCCTCGTCCATCATCTGGAAAGGTAGGCCACGGCCCCAGCCTTCCTTTCAGCATCAGATGGGGCCTCTTAATAGGCTGTGAGCCTCTCTGGGAAGTCTCTGCTTCCGTGTGTCTGTGCGCGCGCGCGTGTGTGTTTAAGTGAATGGGATGGATGGATGGATGGATGGATTAGTGGGTGGGTGAGGGAGAGGCAGAGATTTTCCCAGGTGAGTCATGGGCTCCCTTGCCTCAAACAGGCCTGTTGAGACTATCTTCCTCCACCCCATGCCTGGGGGATGATCCTTCAGGAATTTTAGCACCTGTGGCCATGCTCTACTTTCTCCTTCTTCAAACAGCTCATTGGAATGTCAGGGAGAATGAAGGCAGCTGACCTCCACCCAGAGAGAAATCTGCCTGATGGAGAATTCAAGCTGTGGTATGGGACTGGGGGCTCTGTGAAACACACCATTGCATTTTAATTCATTTCCATGTCAGCCCTACTGCTGCTTCCCCCAGGGAAAAGGTAACTTGAATTAAATCTCAGTCCTCAAATGGAGTGGACACAGGCAGCCCCGTGAGGTTAGCTTCATGAGAGAGCGGTCAGGGATCATGGCAGCTGCACAGGGAAGGTGAGATCCAGGACACAAACTTCGCAGTTCGAGGGGGCACCAAGCCCACCATGGTGGGTGTGGGGGTCAGCTCTTGCCTCTTGTCCTTCCAGAGGTGAGTCAATCTGCTCTACTTGGGGATAGATTAAGGTCACAGTCACCCAGGGGTAGTGAAACGAGACTGGTGTCTAGGGTCAGGAGCCTGGACCTTAGACTACCCTCTCCTCTTCCTTAAGCCCACAGCCTGGTTGGTGGCCCACGGTGGTCACCAAGGGCCCAGTGACAACTGGAAGTGTCACAGATGAGGAGGCTCCTGAAGGCCGTCATCATCCAGTTGCTGAGCACAAGGAGAAGCAGGACATGGGCGTCACCAAGAACGTGTACAGCAGGGAGAAGCACCCTGAGGTCAGTGACACCTTGGTCCTGGTGACCGCCACACTACATGTGTCACCACCCGCTCTTGTTTGTCTTGTGTGAGACAAAAAACTCTTCTCTTGGTGCAGGGCGAGGCTGTGCTGTCAGAGTGCTGAATCCGGGGGGAGGCTGGACTTGGGTGAGGCCTGGCCTCCACTCGCCCAAAGCACCTGCCTCGGGAGCACACACCTGTGGGGCCCGATGATGGGAGGAAAACGCACCTGGATGCACCTGATGTGGGGGGACTAGACTATGTCCTGCCCTGTCCTTCTGCGGAGAGCAGGCCTGGGCACTGGTTTCCTGAAGCCAGCATCCCACGGGCAGCTCTGTACCCCTCTGCCCAGTGAAGGGATGTGGGGGAAGGGACTCGGGCAATGGAGGCACATGCCTGGTGCTTGGATGGATTCTGAGATTTCATAATGAAAATATAAGCCAGCTTTTCACTTAAACATCTGTCTAAATAATAGACTAAAATCAAGCTAAGGAAGATGTATGTAAGTGATTCCTAAGCCATTATAACTCGAGTGATAACTGTTCATTATGTGCTGATGGGAAATACAATCCCACACCCTGTGGCGAGTGCAGCTTTTCATCTTTCAATACTATTTGCTTCTTGCACCAATGATTCACCGCGTACCATGGTGAGCACCACCTCAGCTGCTGCCTCTGTGCCTGGTCCCCTCTGGGAAGCCCAGAAGACGAGAGTGCCTGGGCTGGGGGACAGCTCGGGGTACCTCGGCCTGACACAATTACCACTGATTGCCCTCAGTCTAGAATCTCTTTATGAGGACTGCAATTCTCATGTCGAAACAAAAATAATAAAGCCTCCAATCTACATAGTTACTTTTTCATATCATTCCTCTTGCCCTTGGCAGGTGAAAGAAAGGAGGAAGTGTCAGAGCACACCATGTCATGGTGTAGCTGAGGCCAGGCGAGAGGACAGCACACAAGCAGAGCCGGTGGAGAGAAGAGAGGGAGAGGGCACGCGAGGCAGGGTGGAGGGACTGCGATTTGTGCTAGCCTGAACACGAGGGAAACCCTGCTTTCCACGGCCCAGCCTGCAGGCTCCTGTGCTGACAGTCTGTCAGCTCTTGGCCAGCTCACTCTCTAAGGTGGAAAACGTCCTTAGAATGTGGGTCCCACTCAGCCTAATTCTGAGTGGAGTGTCTTGACCGCAGTCCCAGGTCCTCACCTGCCTGGCACACACCCGGATGGGGCACAAGTCACGGTTTGTGCACTCACCCAGCTGGGCTCATCCTCTCCCTGCCTCCCCCACCGCCTCGGCCCCTGCCCTGCTTGGAGCTCCCACAGCCCTGCCAGGCCCTTCTGTCCACTCTCCGCTGCACCAGCCCTCAATCGATCGTCTGTCTCCTCACTATAAAGTATAATGTCCATCGCATGAGCTCCAGTTGTCTGGGTTCCTAGAATTCTGCTTGGCACATAGTAGGCAGTCCAAAAAAACATTACTGAGTAAGCAGATGAATAACTGAACACATGTTCTTGCCCACACTGGACGAGGGAGGTGAAGGGATGTACAGTGGTCCAGCTGGTGAATTAGAGATGGTGGTCAAGCTGGTTCGTGGGAGTGGGGGCAGCTCACAGGCCTCTCGCCTCCTCTGGACCCTGCAGGACTCTTAGCTCCCCTGAGCTGTGCTTGGGGAGATGCCACCTAAGTCACTGTAAGATAAAGTGGGAATCTGAGACCCTCCAGGAATGACGGCTTGGACTGAGCTCTACTTTGCAGCTGAAGTCGGGAGCTCTCGGGCCCAACACTGCTTTCTAATTCAGTGTTGCAATCGTGTCCTCAGGCCTGGGTGTTGAACCATGTCTCTGGGCAGGCCTGACCAGTCCCTGGATGCCCGGCATGGGCGAGGGTTAGCCGTTAGCATTGTATCCAGGCCTAGAGATGCCACAGTGGGACGGGGCTCTGGAAGTCCTGCTCCTCCCTCCCCACGCACCTGCCCCTGCTGGCTCTCCCCTCCTAGGGCTGATGCAGAGGTACAAGTGGGCGTGGATGCCTTCCATCTCGGCTCCCTGAAGGACTGGTGCCATGAGAGAAATCTGGGTAATGAGTCAGGAGACGCCTACTTCCTGAGCAGGTGCTGTGGGCCTGGCGCAGTGACAGATGTCAGGGGTGACCAAAGTCTAGAGGTCCAAGTTCTGGTGCCAGTTCTGCACCAGAAGTAAGGGCATGGGGGCAAGGCAGCTGTTGACCTCTCTGTCCACCAGCTTCTATATCAGAAGGGGCAAATAGAGGCTCTAAGAGGCAGGACTGGCTCGATGGCCACTAGAGGATCACACGTGGGTCTTCAGTCTTCCGTGTCCAAGTGAATGGCCTGGGAGACCCATACTGCAACATATTCATTGAGCGAATAATAGAAATAATCCTAATGCAACGTGGAACCCTGTACAGGATCCTGGAAGAGAGAAAAGACACTAGTAGAAAAACAGGTGAAATCTAAATCAAATCTGGACTTCAGTAAATAGTAACACACAAGGTTAATTTCTTACTTTTGACAACTGTACCATGGTTATGTAAGCTGGTGTCATTAGGAGAAGGTGGGTGAAGGGTGTACCAGGATTCTGTATTATCTTTATAACTTTTTTACAAATCTAAGATTACTCCAAAATAAAAAGTCTACTAAAAATGAAAGAATGAGTGAATGAGAGCGTGAGGCATAATGGTGGACGGTGAGGGTGCCCTGCACGTGCTGCTTTTTCTAGACGGGAGCACAGGCACTTTTTCACACCAGGCACCTTGAGTCTGGTGACAGCTGCATCTTAAGCCCCCACCATCACTGGGCCAGCACGCTCGTCCTTGTAACCTAAAGTGTGTGCAGGCGCGCACACACACACACACACACCTTTCTGTCTTGGTCCTCCCAGTTACTGGCTAGTGGGAGTGGCCTAGAGACAGCATCGGAGGCAGGAAGAAGCTATGTCTGCTGGTCCATAACAAATGAACTCAAGTTCCCCAGGGCCCCATACATCTTGCTAAAGTTGTATAAGTTCAGGGGCCTCCTGGAAAGTGGCCTGTAATTAACACTCTCACCTGAGGAATTGAGGGAAATGTTACCTCCATGTCTGCCATAGGCTGTGGAAGTCAGAAGCACAGATTATATCAACTTAAAATATCCCCACACCAATTTTAGCTAAAGCATCTTAACTTTTGCAGGAACCAAAGGAGCAATTCTATGCAATAAAAAGTACCATTGCTCTGTTTAAACTTAGTTTCCACTTATGAGCATTTTAGCCTGGGAATATTACTTCTCATATCTGACACTGATTAAATAAATTTTGTTTGTTTTTTTTTTAGCATTTCAGAGTTTTCTTTTAAAGCTGTTCTCTAGCTGAAGAATGGCTGTGTTTACATAAAGTGACATTTTTGTAGGTCAGCTCTTAAACTGGACCGATGTCTGGCAGTATTGAGAACCAAGTCAATATTTGCATGTTCCGGTTTCTGCAGAAATAGCATGGACTAAATGAAAAACTGTATCTCACAAATCCCAAAAAGAGACTGAAACCGATCAAGCTCTGAGCCCTCTCTTCATCTGCCTTTCCCGCTGCCTTCAGTCAACCTGGGCCCTTTTTGGAAAAAATGAGAAGCAGAATGGGGGCAAGACTATTTTTCTTGGCCAAGAGGAGCTGACAGCCACTCTTTTCTTCCTCCCTGATCCTGAGGGCCATGAGTCCAGGTTTTAGATCCCAGACTCCTTGCAGATGCTGGAAAGGAATGTTTTCAACTTTGGGTGTCAATGCAAGGGCAGGCAACCCCTCAGGGGTAGGTGGCATTATTGTCACAGCAAAGAAATGTGCTAGTTTTCTGCTCACAAGCTGAGATCATGACGACAGAAACAAGTCATCTCCATCAAATCAGGGTAGACAGAGGAAAGGAAAGTAGGCAATCAGTAACAAAGAACCCACGGAGCATCGCCAAGGGGCCAGGAAAGTCACCTTTGGTGGGAATCTTTGGCGTTTTCAGTCTAGATCTGGTCTGTGGAGATCTTACCAGTTTCAAAGGGGAACGATAAGATGGAATTACAAATCAAAAAACTGCTGGGACCCTTGTCGCTGGACCTGCCGTGCCTTCTGCTTCTGGGTCCTGGCCTCCCCTCCCTCAGCTCAAAGGGAGGCCTCTGCTGGTCCTTACCTGTTGTTCCTGGGGCTCCTGATGGGGCCACTGTCCTCAGGCATGTGTTTCTCTCTGCAGCTACTGCGGCTGCTGGCCCAGAGCTCAGGACTCTTGGGGCTGCTGATCAGTAATCCTGGGACCCTCAGGGCTGCCGGTCACCCATGGGCTCACTGTCCTCCAGGCTGTTGACCCACAGGCCTGGGACCCTTGTGGCTGTGTCCTAGATGCCATGTTGGAGTCATGAGTGAGACTGGTGGGCATGCTTGGCGTGGTCTCCATCTGGCAACACTGGTGATAACTGGGCTCATCTTCCACGGGTCGGGGGGTGACTAGCACCTACAAGGACAGAATGGAGGGAGAGAGGCCCACAGCCCCTATCTGCAATTCCAAAATCCAAAAAGCTAGTATTTTTTTGGTTTTCATTATGGCCAAAAACTCATTTGGCAGCAAAACCTGATCTGAGCTGATGCGGAGCCATTTATAATCTTTATTCATTCCTCTTAATGTGAATATGCATGCATTTCTCTGCAGAAACATTAATGCATCTGACCATGAGACGCTGCTCAGATTCCATCTGGGGTCTTACCTATCATACAGGCCATGCAGCTTTCTACTGTGCCTGGAATTAAATGCGCATCCACTCAAGAGGTGAACGCTCCACAGAGACTGACGGATGATTAATTTTCTTTCTTATGTAAGATGTGCATAAGCAATGCGAAAAGTTGCCCTATATTTTCTGGTAAGAGATTATTTTTTAAAAGTAAACCAAAGGTAAAGATTATATGATATAAAGTGCGGTGAGATTGAAAATATGACCACACTTTAGAGGAAAAAAAGAGATCTTTGCAAGATTGAATTGCTCCTGGATGGATTTTGAAAACCACTGCAAACCTCTGTTTTGGCTCATGGACGCCAATCATTTGCATATCTCACCCTTTGTGGCAAACATGCTGGGTCCTTGGTGACAATGAGTAAACTGTAGATAATTAGTGGAGACCTGTTGGAAAAGCAAAAGGATCAGGAAGGGGGGAAGCAGTGTAGCAGGAAGGAGATTGAGGTTGTGTTTTCAGTAGCTTAACATCAAGAACCAATTTGCTAGAAAAAAATTATTGGATTATGTAGAAAGAGCCAACCCACACTCAGTGCTTGGTTAGGAGGCTTTCCTCTTGGTAAACACAAGCCAAAGTTCCATAGAGTCTCAGAATGACTTGTTTGACTTACAGATTTCAATTTGACACGAGTTTTTCATCACCTATTTATGAAAAAAAGAAAAAAATCCAAGCCCTGAGCATACCGAGGAAAGGCGAGAGGATTCACGAGGAGCCTCATTATTCGGACGGAGTTTGAGGAGCTGTGCGGTGCTGCACCTGGAGGTCTGAAGGCGAAGGGCAGAGCACACTGAATTAGAAATGCCTGGTGGTGAAACTCAGAACCCATGTTTGATGAAAAGACGCATCTTTTCAGAAAACTGAGCTCACCACCAGGAGAGGTCCAGCACCGAGGACGGGCCGTACACACCCTGGCTCTGCTGGAAACTCTGAGTCTGATCCCGCCAGCTGCGAGGAGAGGAGGGTGTGTTCCGAGAGCACGATGAGGGCACGGGGGCGGGGCTCCATGCCCGGAGGATGTCCCTTCTTGAGTCTTATGTTCTTACTCCCATTCCATCTCCAGCTGGTACAAGTGCACTTGCCCGGCATAAGACCACAAGTCACTCGACAAACGGATTCAGCATATTTGCTAAGCCCGTTGGAGAGTAAGTATCTATTTCTATCTCCATGACAATGACACTTTAGGGGAAAATTTTTTGAAATACTTTTGAAAATGAATTGAGCTAGCAAGCCCCCCTAACCACCCCCTTTGCAATGGCTCTGTCCACAGAGACTTCCCTGCTCCAGTGCCCTGCTCTGTCCACTCGGCTGCCTCCCGGAGGACCTCTGAGCACCCGACACTGCAGCCTTCTCCGAGAGGACAGTGGGCACGAGATCTGGACCACGGGCAGCAGAGGAAACCTTTCAGGCACAGACAGCAGCCAGAGAACTTCCGCAGGCATGTGAGAATGTGGGATCCACTGGGCACACAGTGAGGAGTGTCCTTGCTGGAGCCCAGGTATGTGATGAGGAGGGGTGGGAGGAGCGTTTGGAGAAAGTGACAGAGCCGTTGTATGGAGAGACGCACAACTGTAATTCGTTCACATGGCAATTGGGAGCCATGGGAAGCTTTAGAGCAGAGCAGCTTGTGCTCTGTGTGTCCAGCTGTGCATTAGCACACTCAATCTGCTCTCTTAGTGTGGCGGCCTGTACCTGCCACCTGCTCTGGGAGGGGCTCAGCACTTGCCCTCCTAGTGCCCAGGCCACTAGTCAGAGCAAAGTGCCCCTCTTAGGCATTTCTGCTATGTCAAGGCGACCATTGCCCCTTGCTGGTGCCTGCACAGGGAGGTCTGCACCGCTGAATAGTTGCAACCCTGAAGCTTCTGGAGAATATGTAGGAGCAGCCCAGGCCGGGACCAAGTCAAAACGTTGTGTCTGTGGGTTCAGAGACCTCCGGGGAGACCTGGGGAATGGCGAGAGACAGAGGGAATGGTTGAGACGTCCCCAGCCTCACCAAAGATTCCTGCCTCCCAGGCCAGAGCCCCTGAAGGACTTGTGCGGGTCGGGGCAGGGGTGTCCCCATGGCATTATGATGCATTGCTGACTGGTGGCTGGAGGAGCCTCTCCACTGCCTTGGAGCCAATATCCTTTGGCATTCTACCCCACAGGATGCCCGAGAACGGCTGAGGTCGAATTCCTTATTAACTCAGTTGGATGGAAATTTAGAGAGAAACGAAGTAATTCCAAGAAAAAAAAAATGATGATGTTTCTTCAGGGTCTCCATACGGCACAGCCCCCCAGGTACCTCTGAAGTGGCTTTGGCGTGGTGCAGTGCCCACTCTGCACGGCTGTCCTGGGCAGCCCTCACCCACATACAAGACTATGGGAATCTGCACGATTCTGAGTCTTCAGGCATCACCGAGTCACCTCGTATCAGAGGTGGACACAAGAAACGGGAAACCACGAAACCGCTTCAGGAGAACAACACCCACGTCAGGGCTACGGCACCTCCCACACTTGGCGTCGCCAAATCTTTTGTTTAAAAAAAGTCTCATTTCAGGATATTTGGGGTCGTTTAGCTCCTCCAAGATAGATACTATCTGATCACCAGGCGAAGTCCCACCAAGATGTCTTACAGCCTCATGCACGCGCTTGCCGCTGGGACCCGGAAGGACTCAGTGTGGGGGGCTCTTATCGCTCCTGCCCGCGTCAACCCAAGACTTAGGGATCTGAAATACACACAGGCTCTGGTTCTGTGTCATGTTTCAAAAGAAACAGCTGCAGCTATCATCTGCTGTGGATTCATGTAATGCATCCATTATCTAAAAACCAAACCAAACCAGACTGCAGCCCGCTAACCCCGAACCAGTGGTCTGTGCATCGCGCATGACACAGTTTAACAGATCTTGGAGTCAGAAGCGACTTTATTCTCAGTCTGAGCACACGAGCCGGTGATCAAAGGCCTTCGGCCCTCTGCCCCAGCAGCTCAAATGTGATCATGTTTGTTCGTTTATACACATGAGGACAGTTGCCAACGTATCACTTGAGTTATGAAAATGAAGGTGTATTCCATTAATTGCAATTGCTTATAAGGGAAATTCAAATCGTATTACTGTTTGAAATGGTGCTATGGTTGGCAAACAGAATGAGGGCTGTGGGTTAAGACACATTTTTTCTTTTTCCTTTTTCTGTCGTGCTCAGGAGCATGGTGAGATTGTCTGATCGGTATTAAGTGCCCCCGCCCCGGGCTCTGGGGAGTGGTAGTCCTCCCCAGCCTGGCGAGTGAACGTGGACCTGCTCAGAGAGGACACAGTCTGGAGGTCCACCAGGGTCAGATCTGGGGACAGGAGAGCCTCGAGCTGGTCTCTGACCCACAGATGAGGACAGAAGGCCAGACTGAAGTCTAAAGGATGGGGGCAGGTGGCCATGAGCCGGGATGCAGAGGTCAGCATGGAGGCCTTGTGGCAGCGGAGCTGGGGTTCATTGGTCAGAAAGGTCAGACCGCCCACCCTTCAGGCTAAGAAACACCCAGAGAAGCCTCAAGACTCAGCTGGACTCCTTTGGGGCCACCACCTTGTTGTGTGATGGCTGTGTCCCAAAGCCGCCGGCACCTACCTGCCTGGAGCCATAGATGGGGCACCTTTCTCACATGCCCTCCTCGAGATGCCTGAGCCCTGTGGGCAGATGTGTCAGAGCCCAGCGTGGATGCTCCTGGAGGCAGCCTCTGCCCTAACAGGTGTCTGAATCAACAGGGAGGAGGCACTGGAAAGAAGCCCACACGCTCTCTGTTGTCTCATGGGGTGCTGACTGGGCGGCATGGCCAGCAAGAAGTGAGGATCTTGTCCAGTGAGGGGTTCAGGGAGGGGTACCAACCAGTTGGAGGAGTCCCAGTCTGTAGTGGGGCGGGGATCCCACTCAGCAGGGGGTCCTGATTGGCAGTGGAGCCCCATCAGCCAGTGGCTGGTGGGGAGAGGGAGTCCCTGTCAGTCGGGGGTCCCGTTTGGCAAGGAGTCCTGGCCAGCGAGAGGTGGACGACTATGTACCATCAACTCGGAGGGGTCTTCCTCGCTCCAGCCCAGCAGAGCCTCTCGGCCCCCCAACATACAAGCCTTCATCAACTTTCCTCGCTGCACGGATTCTATCCGCAGTGATCCTCTTGCTCACGCCGTAGTGTCCGCGCCTTCCCTCAGCCTGACCAGCACCCGGTCTGTCCACTGCTGCCTCCTGGGCCAGATGGTGCCTGTGGGGGCTGTGCCTGGGGCCTCGCAGAGAGAACAGGGCAGGTGCTCCCCACACTGCCCCCCACATCCATGGGGATCTCCAGGGCACCCCCACCCCCAACGGGGATGCAGGTGGTCCTGCCTCTAATCTACTCCTTCCTGAGACCCTCCTTAAACCAGGAAATGTTCTCTCCCTTTAAATAAGGAATCCTGGGGCTCCACCCACGGGGCCAACAGAGTTTCTGTGTTTAGAGTAAAAGGTAAACACGTCAGAGATATTTCTTTGATCAACTGTTAGGTTTTAAACAATTTTTAGAGTGATAGTGGTCACGGGTGAGGCTCCTCGAAGGATTTCCAAATTCCAAACAGCTTCAGTTCCCATCAAAAGGCGAGCCGGTCTGGGAGCCCCAGGTATAGAGGTCGACTCCAAAGCAGAGAAGGACCTCAGAGAAGGACGTAGCCAGGGTTCTCACATCACCACCGCCCTCCTGGCTTTAAAGAACATTCGTGCCTGCACGCTACTCCGGGCCAATTAAATCGACTTCCAGGGTGAGGCCAGGGCACTGTGGTTTAAAAAGCTCTTCAGGTAATCAGCGAATTCTAATGTGCAGCCGGAATGACCTCCTTCTTCCCCACAGGCAGTGGAGCCTGGAGGAGCGGGGGAAGGTGAGGTCGGGGGCCAGGTCCTGAGGTCTTGGCTCTTACTCAGACTTCAGACTCTTGGAGGCTGAGGCGGAGGAGCAGCGGGAGGCGGCGCAGCTGGTGGGTTTGGAGGCTGGCCCCACCCTTCTCGGGCTAGGCTGGGAGGCTGCAAGCCCTTCAGCGAGTCTCCCTGGGGCAACAAGGCACAGTGGGGGCTGGTTTGGAAATGGCTGAGGAATGTTTCCAGGCCAAAGGACCAAGTTAGTGACCCTTGCATTTCATATTTCCTGTGCCTCTGGGGGAAGGGCCTCAGTGACTCCTGCTCCTCACCACTCATAGAGCAGGTGAGAAACAGCTGAGCTGGCTGCCAGGGACTGCAGGAGGAGAAGCTGCCTGCAACCGTGATGGAGACATGGGTGCCGGCTGCACGGGGGAGAGCAGATGGGTCGAGTCTGGGAGAAGAGGCACCACTGAGACCTGTCCACTGTGCCAGGACAGCTGACCCAGGATAGACGGGAACACGGTCTGGACTGGTGGGGAGCATGACCAGACACCAACTAGCCCTGCCCTGACACTCAGGAGAAACACAGAAGCCCCCTCCATGACCCTGCGCCTGGGAGAGACCCCCACCATGACCCTGTGCCAGGGAGTGACTCCCACCATGACCCTGTGCTAGGGAGTGACCCCCCCACCATAAACTATGCCTGAGAGCAACCCTGGAACACTGAGGAATTAGCTCTAAAGAAGTAGAATCGTCCTCAGACACATTCCTCGACATTGGGAGAATCGCTAACGCCTTTCATTGGGAAGATTATTTTGTTTTTGTTCCCTCCCACCATTGGCTACAAGGGAGACTCATGAGTGAGCTGAGGACAGTTAAAAGAGACAAAGACTGGTCCAACAATTTTTGCACACCTCCGCTCCCAGGACAGATGGTGTTTCTCAAACTGTGTTCTCAGGACCACCGACCACCTGCATCAGCGTTAGTGAGCAGACGGAGTTAAAAACGCTGATCTCAGCCCCAGCCTTGGCCAGGACCAGAATCTCTAGGGACAGGGTCTGTAAATTCACATTTCATCGGGCGTCCAGGTGGGCATTCAGATGTACGTTACGCAGTGACCCTCCCCCTTGCAGCTCAGCAGAATCACCTGGAGTTTCCAACAACCCCACAGCAGCAGGCTGCGCCTGTGCCTGTAGTTTGTCAGGGAGGAACCAGGCATCAGTGCTTTGGAAACTCCCCAGGCAATTCCGACATGCAGCCAAGGTTGAGAATCAGTGCTCTGCTTCAGTGCTTCTCAGATTTACGCGTGCGGATCGCCTGCAGGTCCTGAGATGATGCAGGTTCCTGCTCAGTAAGTCTGGGGCCCGAGAGCCATTCCTCCTATCAGGCTCCCAGGGCTGCTGCTTCCGGGGGTTCACAGACCACACTTGGAGCAGAGGGCCCTTGCCGGCTGACCCACTGCTTCAGACAGCAAGCTGTTCAGAGACAGCTCCACGCTAGGAGCTGATTGTGATACCACAGGTGGGGACAGCCTCTGTAAGTGCGCCAGGATTGCGGAGATGCTAAACCATGCTAAGTTAATCATGGCTGGGTTTCCAGTCTCTGGGATGGAGCCCACAAAAGGTTATTAGGATCAATGTCCTAGAAGAACACTCCAGCCCCCACTCTCCTCTGTGCAGGTGAACGAACACTGTGGGCTCGCTGGGGATGAAGCAGAAACCCCATAGCAGCCGACCTGTGTTTATTCACTCTTCCTCAATATTCCATTCTTAGCTTGTCGGGCTCTGGAACTCTGATTCTACTGGGAAAAGCTGTTCTGATTTTAGGAAATTAGCCGGCAGCCAGTTGTCAGAATGCATGGATTGAGAAATCTTGAATTTTCTTCTGTGCTCAGAGACCCTGAAAATGGGCTGGTGTTCGTATACCCGGCGTTCATTACTGTAGGTAAACGGCAGTCAGCCGTACGGGAAGTGGATGCACCGGTGGGGACTGAGGACTATCGCTGTGCTGGAGAACATTGACGAGACCACAGTATCACTGGAAATAGGTGACGCTTCAAGGAAACGACTTTGTTGACTCCAGGCCACACAGACATCTCCAGTCTCAGCCTGTGTTGCATTTTCCACCAGGAGTTTTGTCGATGACTCACAAGCATTCGTGTTTACCCATTAGATATCTGGGTGCTGGGTGCTAGTTGCTAGGGGTACAGGCCAGAATGACCTGGTCTACAGGGAGAAACTGCCATGGAAACAGTGACGCTGCTGCTGAGTTCAACGGGAATAGAGTGAGGACCCAAAGGGTGGGCACAGAGCAGCGTGACACAAAGTCACTGCTGAGTCTTTGCAAGAATTGCTCAGCTGTTGGTGCCGGGCGCAGAAGGCTGAGCTCCTTCAATGTGAGCGGACGGAAGCAGAGGTCATCAGCAGGACAGGGATGAAGGGGCACCAGGGCAGAAACAGGGAACTCTGGCCACAGGGAGGAGAGCTGGCTGGGTCAGGAGCTGAGGCGATGCAGAAGCTGGGACTTTGAAAGAAGTGACTGGGAGGTATTTTCTGTGGGACATCAGTGGGGACGTTAGGGACCACAGCTCTCAGGCCTTTACTTTGCAGCAAAACTCCATCACAACTTCAAGGATTGTTTGATTGGAAAAAGTTTACAATGTTTGTTTAATGGTCAAGGTCCCCAGACAAGACTGGTGCTTCTTTTTTGACATACAACCAACTGCACGAATGTCACGTGTGCCGTAGTGTGCATTGTGACCATACTGTCTCCCCAGCGCCACTCCCTCTGTGCCCATTTTTCTCATGGAAGTTCAGCTGTAACCCTTTGGTCTGCAGTGGACATTCTGCTGTATGGGGACATAGAGCAATGAGATGGGTGGATTTCCCTGCTGTCTCTGTGACATCCACTTCCATTGTGGCCCACCCTGTGGGTTGACTTGTCCCTCATCTCCCAAGGGTTCCAGGTTGAATGGTGCTCATCCTCCCTCTCTGTATCCCACAAACCCCCTGCAGGGCTCAACCAAGAGTTGAAGAGTTAAAGATAAACATTATTGCAGCATGTGGGGAAGTCAAGAACAATAATTTTGTGTCTGCAAACAGAAGCACAGAAAGAATCCGCCCCCCAAGCGAAATTCTCTTCCTGGAGGGTCCTTTACATTCCCATGAACTTCAGAACAAAGAGTAGCTGGAGAGAATAATTCATTCCAACTTTTCTGGAAATATGCTTCATTTTAATGTGATCTCCAAACACCTGTCTGTATGCCAAATAGAATTAATGTAGTTACTGATAAATAGATGGCAAGCAATAGGATATATTGGAGTATATGAGGAAGCCATTTGGTATTAAACTAATTCAGCCTGACCCTGTTTTTGCAAAAGGGCCTGACTGGCCTTTGAACGTGCATTGTATACCTGCTTTGAGCATTTACCATGTCCCGGAGACAAGAACAAATGCCCTTATGATAAGGATGCAACTTCCCCCACATTGGCATTTCCTTAAGGATAAGCATTTCTCCCTAGGCTAGGATTTGATCACTGTGCTCATCCTGTGACCACCCAGCTCGAGACAACAGAGCTGCTACCTGCTGTGCCCATCAATGGCTGTGCCAACAGGGCCATCTCATGACTATTGTAAAAAGGACATTACAATCACATGTGATATATGCTCTTTGATGGTATATAACCACTCTGTACACCCCACTTCTTTGGTGCCCTTCCTTCCTTGGGGAAGGAAGGCCCTGGGCTATATGGTCCTCAAATTTGGCACATAATAAACTCACCCCAATTTTGATTCATAGATTGATTATGGATTATTTGTGTCGACATTATGATTTCTCCTACAGTGTCGTGTGATACTATCAATAAAAACTAAACTATTTTGCAGGTCGTGTTGATGACTGAGTGCCTTGGTCCCTCCTCATTGTTCATAAGCTGGAATCAGCCCTTCTCCACAACTGGCCGTGGTTAATGGCTTCCGTCCAGATTTATTGGTCCGCAGCTACCTCTGTCTGCCAGGTTCCTGCTCTCTGAGGGATAGCAGAGCCATTCGGAGGGGACTCCTGCAGCATGGTGGCACGCCAGATGGTCTCATCATCTATTTTACAACAACTTCATGAGCATCTTCAAGGGTGAGCCTAAGCTTCCTGTCCTTGGGAGCCATAAAAGAGAGCCTCTTCCCCAACTCGCACTGGTGTTATGATCTCATGCTACTGCCCGGGGAGCACAGGCTGCTTTCCAAATCGTGGAACTTACAGGAAAGCCAGCAGAGCCATGGGCTGGCCTTGTTTGAAGATGCCTCTGCTGGGAGAGTTACTTGTTTTCCTCTTTCCTTCTCCTTTCTCAGGCTCCCTTTGTGTTTTCTTTCAGTGAGAAGATACAGAAGTAGCCTGAAGGACTTCCTCACTGTAAAGTGAGTAATTGCAGGTCAAGTGAGAGGCCATATAGCCGCCTTTGGAATTACTCTTTCTTGACACCGGGAGATCAGAGAGAACTCGGGAAGTTATGTATTATTTACAACTGTGGGGCCCCTGCAAGCCTGGGGGATTTTCCAGAAGAGCTAAGACAGTCTCCTTGATGCTTCCTAGGGAAAATCTTGAAGGGACTGTTGCTGTCCTCTGAGTGGGTGTGGAGATAGCTTTGCAAGGAGACCCAAGGGGCAGCAGCTGATGTAAGAGCTGGTCAGCTCTGTCCGCAGGCTCTGGGAACAATGATGCCCGATGAACACTGGCTAGTGAGCAGCTGAACCTTCATATAAATTCTGTAGCTTCTCTCAGACTAGACAGCTGTTTGGGTTCCATTCTTCCCTAAGGCAATGTAAGGTTTGCATAACAGGGGGAGACATAAATGATTTTAAAAATGAGTACTTTCCATATTTTGCAATTTCTCTAGACTGCAAAAATTATGAAAACTTGGTATAAAATGACGATATATAGAGGACAATGGCTTTATGATTACAAGAGGCAGGATGGGGTGGATTAAATCACTTTCTGCTGTAAAATCACAAACGTGACATCTGTGACACTTATTGGTGTTACCACACAAAACTGGGATTCTCCTGTCCAATGTGCATAAAAAAGCCAATTATTACAGCATCAGCTTTTGGGAAAAGAAATCAGCTTTATTGCTAGGTCGATCTGCAAGGAGATGGGGCATATGATCTGAGATCTGTCTCCCGGATCCAGGGCGTGGGGCACAGTTTATGGGAAGAAGGGCAGGGTGATCTGAAGTGTGGAGATAGATGATTGGTGGTGAGGAGAAGTGAGGTAACTGATGATCTGTGCATGCGTAGTCAAGCTTCGTGCCTTTCATAGGATGCATGTTCACAAAATGGTGGCATTACCGTGATCTGAGGGTGAAGTTTTTAGCTCTTTGATGTCAAAAAGGTCACTTATTGAGCAATTGCACAAGCCTAGTTGATGGGTTTGTGGTCTCAACTGGCCTGAACTGGATAAGGGGTCTCAGTTCCTGAAAAACCACCCTGAGTTACTCTGTTGATAAGATGGGGTCAGCTGAACTGGTCCTGGAGGGCTGGTGGTCACATTGGCATTTCACTTATTGAAAATTACCTTGATCAAAGTCCCCAACCCAGAGAGAAGCATACCTCAGCAGCTCTCAATATAGTCTCTCAACCCCATCATGTCATTTCCATAATCTAACTCTCGAGGTTATGTCTTGGGGATCTGTTCTCTGCTAGGATTTCTAGCACTTTTTCTGACCTTATGTGAATCAGAAAGTAGATACCACTTTTGGCAACTGTTTAATAATGGGATTTTTAAGTCCTGAACATACCATGAGCCCAAGCAAGCTGTTCTGTAACAGGATTTGGGGGCTTTGTCACTCTCGGCGTCAGCTGTTTACCCACACACGCCTGAGGTTCAACTCGCCAGCAAGCAATCATTTTACTGCCCAAATGGCTGTTTTTCTGCCACAGCATCAATGACATTCTGTTATAAATCAGCTTCTTTCACAGGTGGCTGAGACAAACCCTTCTCCAATCTTTTAAGCAACTCAGTGTGGAGGACATTTCTGTATTGAAGAAGCTTTTAAAACAACATTTCACAAAGCACAATGACTTGATAAAACCGTTCATTGTCTTAAGTCAGAAACAGCCATTACCATTTTATTATCCTCCACCAGCTGATTCTGTGGGCCTGGGGAGGCCAAGCCCCCCTGGAGGGCAGGGCTGAGAGGGTCTTGGATGGGTGCCTGCCGCATGGGATGCAGGTTGATGGGGCAGGAAGAACCTCTGGACTCCAGACGCCAGTGGACGCATCTGTACTCTGTTGGGAGGGACCCAGGGGACCTCAGAGAAGTGCTGAGATGTCACAAGGAGCCTGGTGAGGACAGCTGAGCCCCCAAAGCCCCAGCTTCCAGGATAAGGGGTCTTGCTTAGCTGGGAGCAGGCTACAGAGCCTGGGAAGCAGAGCAGTGGGCCTCTGTGCCGGCAGACAGCGAGCTCTTAGGTCAACGGCTCTGCCCCAGGCTGTTCACATCCTTCTAAGCCAGGCTTAGGCTTGTATTTCTTGTCCTGATGTTGCTAAATCCTCCTGGACTACTTCAAGTATTTTAGCCTGAAGCCAGCGGAATCTTATTAGCCTTTTTCTGAGTCTCAAAGTAAAATGCTAAAATTGGGAATAGAAGAATATCCTGGGGCAGGACTGGCGCTCCCTCTGTCCTGGTTCCAAACCGAGAGCTGAAGTCCAGCTGCTGGACCACGGGCTCCCTGACCAGCAGTGGCCGCTTCCAGGCCATTCCTCCCCATTCTGACCATGCTGGGCAGCACCCCTGGACTCACAGTCTGGGGGGCCCCTTTGCTCCATGGAATGTAACCCCAGGGCCCATTCTGTCCCAGAAATAGCCTCTCCCATACACTCGCTCACCTGCAGAGGACAAGCAAGGCAGAGGCTGTCTGCCTGTAGGCGTCCCATGAGGACAGAGCTGCAGGCGGTGAGGGAAGGACGGGAGAGGGGGGAGTGAGTGGTCAGCAAATGAGCGTCCCCTCTTAGTCTTCTGATTCCAGCAGTGTCCTCTTTTTAGCTGGAGATGCTTCTGCAGCCTGGCTTCTCGCTGCACCCCCACTTTCCTTCCCACACTCCCTACCACTGCCGCAGCTCCCCTCGCCCCGGCTGCAGACTCGCCCCAGGATTCCTCTTGTGCTGTCCACTGCAGCTCATCCGTCTGGCTCGGGACTCTCCTGACCGCCACACCCAGAGCGACCCTGAGGTTCCTTCTGCCCAGGAAACTGAAGCTCAGGGTAGCAGACACGTGTGGGATAGCTAACCCATGGGCCCGAATGCGCCTGTGCCCTGCGGGTCCAAAGGGAGCCTGAACCCACTTCATGTGACTTCTGGACAAGGACAAACCAGCGTGGGGTGCCTTGTCACTGCCCGTGACGTTTACATCTGTGCTGAGAGTTCGACTGGGCAAGGGCTGCGTCCGGGTGTGTGGAGACAAGAATTCCAGGCAGGCCTCAGGTGGCCTAGGTGTCCAGGGCCTGATGGGGAAAGTCGTCCCTGTGTAGATTCCACTCCGTCTCCTTGTCCGGGGCTGATCCCCCTCCACTGGACAAAAGGGCATGTGTGGGTCTCTTCCTGTCTGAGCCTTTCCCTGAGGACCCCTGCTCCACCGTCTCAGAACCACCCATCACCCCTGCTCCTAGACAGCTCCCACACCCCAAACCCAGAGCCGCCAGAGGGCTGATGATTTTATTTGGTCAAAAGGAGATATGTTTGCCAAGAGACTTTGGAAGTCCATTCTCTACTCCTGGTGTGACGTGTTGGCTTTGCTTTCCTGTTTGCCAAATCTTTCTCCTCAGTTGCTGACCCCGTCTTTCCAGACCAGAGCCCATGGAACAGGGGCCATGGTCCCCTGCACTGTAGGGCAGATGTTAATTTGTGAGCATGGGCCTGAAGGTGGACACAAGCCACCTCTCTAGGATTCCTTAATGACACCACACCTGGAGATCTCTGTACAACGGAGCTGGCAGCAATTTGGGACAGTTTCCATTACAGTCACTCTCAGCAGGGTCAGTGGGTCTCATTTCATGTCACTGTCTTGCCATATGCCCCCAAAACATGCCTACCCTGAGCAGGGGTGGCTGCTCTTGACTGTCCCCGACTCCTCAGGCCAGGGCCACACAGGTCACTAGGGTGGAGCGGTCCTTCTCAGAGGCCTTGTCCTCCTGGTCACTATGAGGCTTTCTCAGGCCCCCTCAGCCATAGAGGAGACCCAACTCATGCTCTAGGCTGCCAAGATAAAATCTAAATGTGTGTGTGTGTCTGTGTGGAGGAGAGGCATGGTTTTAAGTATGAGTGGACTCTGGAGTCATGGAAAGTCAGAGCTGGAAGAGATCTGAGTGATAGAATATTTCATGGAAAGATACCCAGAGAGATGTGGAGAGGGGAAGGGAGACCCCACGGACACACAGCTGGCTCCTTCCTGTAATCCAGAAGAGTGAAGTGAAGACCACAGCTTGAGTTGGTTTCTATGCTTATATCCATCACAGGCTCTGGGCTTTCAGGATGGATTCCACACTCGTTAGCCTGACAGTCACCTCCTGTCCCCGCACCCCAGCAATCTGGCCCCACCTCCTGCCCCAGGCTCAGTTCTCAGCTGTCACTCCCTCCCTGGCCGCACCAGACTGGCCTTTGCACATGCTGCCGGGATGCCTCTGCTGGCTGGCTAACTTCCCTGGATCCAGGGGTCACAGAGCAGAGCCCCTGGGTGGTCTATGATGGACACAGAGTGAGGATGATGTCAACCGTCACTGTTAGAAGCCCCCAGGATTTGAGAACTGTTTGTTCCTGCAGCAGAAGCTGGCCTGTCCTGCCTGAGACCCTCTCCAGACTTACCCACCCAGGGATTTAGGCTCAGGAACAACTGTCTTCTCTCTGGAGAGCCCACTGAGTGCCGTCTGAGAGAGAGCCCTTCTCTCAATCCACAGAAGGACACAGAGATGGCAGAGGCAGGGCCCTGACTTCAGGGAACTCGGTCTGATTGGGAGGAAAGACTTGAGATAAGTGAGGCCATGCTCCAAGAGGTGGACATCAACTCACTTGGAAATGGAAGACCTGTCACAAAGTCGTACGTGATTAATGGCTGTGAAAAGGCTGCAGACATGCAGAGGTTTAGGAATCCATGTGGGGAGCAGCAAAATATTGATCATACAGTGTTATGAAAGTGTCTCTCAACACCCACTTTTCCAGACAAATAACTCCCATGACACGGGGAGGCAGCAGAGAATGCTAAAGCCTCCAGTGTGTGGTTTTTAAGACCCAAGTCCAAGTTGTGGCTGAACCGTTTACTGGCAGAGAATCTGGCCGGTTGTTGAACCTTCCTCTGACGGGTGCTTTCTTTAATCCACATGATGGAGGAGAAAAAGCTTGTCCTTACGGTTGTAATGGCCGTTACGTAGGGTGACAGGAAATCATGGGGCTCGGGCCTCAAGAGATTTCCCTTCTCTTCACCTCCTCTTTCTGCACGAGGAGACTGGGTGGTGAGGTGGAAAGAGCAGGGATATCCGGACAGACTGAGCCAGCCTCCGTCCCATCCCCTTCTCTATCCAGCATACTACTTGGGGCAAGTTGTTTTATGTCTCTCAGTGTCATTTTCCCACTGGTAAAAGGACAGTAGCAATGTGACAATCCACCGTTTCTTGGCCGAGATAACATGCACAAAGCTGCTAGCACAGCGCACGGCGTAGGCTCTGAACAGAGGTCGCTTCCACCCCTCCCTATGAATAAAGCTGTATGCAGAGCACCGAGCTCTGCAGACACAGCCCTGCAGGCGCTCCCGAGGCCCGGTAGCCAGCCCCCGGTGCGGCCTAGGAAAGTGTGCAGCTGTGCATGTTAAAGAAGGCCTGACTTTTGCAGGTTTCCTTTTCAGAACAAAGGTGCCCTGGGGTCTGTTTGTGAAGTCCAGGGGTTGGCCTTTCCAATCACACCCTCTGGGTCTGACTCTAAAGTCTGTCCACAGCAGGCTCAGTCCTCCATGAAGTTGAGGGGGTTCCCCATTGCTCAGCACCCCCTGGGCAGGTCACTACAGATTATTTCAGTAAATGTGCTTTCCAGAAAGTCTGACCCTGAGAAGTGCAGCCAGCTTCCTGGTATTTCCACTTAAACTGTGCTGTCTTAAAATTTCTGCCAATCAGATGGATGAAAAGATTGATATTTTAGGGGGCTTATGTTGCATTTCTTTTCTTCTCTCTTTTTTCATTAGGTTTATTGAAGTATACTTTACATGTGGTAAAATTCACTCTTTAGTGTACAGTTCTAGGAGAGTTTCCTGGTCCACCTCCACAGTCAGAACAGATCCATTTGCCCCAAATCCCTCCTGCTTCTCATTTTTAGTCAGCCCTTCCTCTCACCCATGACCCTGGATTCAGTAGTTTCCATCTGCTGAAGACCATCTGAGTTGTTTCCATGTTTGGCCAATTATGAATAAAGCCACTATAAATATTCATGTACAAATTTTCTTTTCTCTTACTTAAATATCTACAAATGGGATTTCTGGGTCACATGGTAAGGGTATGGCTAACCTTATAAGAAACTGCCATCAATTCTTTTTTATTCTAATATTTATGCAAACTTTAAATTAAACACTAATTTCCATATAGTCAATAAGCTAATTTACCCCTAAAGAATCAAATGTGGGGAGACTAATGGAGACATGACTGTCATTCAGGTTCTACCCTGAGGCTACGTTTTGGCTCATCTCTCTCCCGTCAACCCTAAGACCCACCCTCTCTCCCATCCATACTTCCGTTTCTTTTCCCATCAGTGACACCCAAGCTCAGTCCTCTCCCCCTTGCACCTGGCATGTCATGACGCTTCCAGTAAGTTGTAAGCAGATGAGGTTACAGCTAGTTGTATTTTCCACTGATTAGCCAGGATCTAGCTCGGAGTAGACTATCAAATATAATATTGAAGAAATATCTCTCTTGGTTATTTCTTAATTACAGCTATCTCCTCGTCTCAGAATCTCCTCCATCATATATGACCAATATACTATTTACAAACTCATTAGTTTTTAATAGCTTTATTGAGATATAGTTTCATAGCATACAGTTTGCCCATTTATAGTATACAATTAGAGGTTTTCTTCATGCATTCACAGTGTTGTGCAACTTTCAGAGTAATCTAATTTTAGAACATTCCATCACCCCATGAAGAGGCCATTGGGATTTTGATAGAGATTGCACTGAATCTGTAGATGGTTTTGGGGAATATTGCCATCATAATAAAATCGTCTTCCAATCCATGAACACGGGATGTCTTTCCACTTACTTAGATTCTCTTTAATTTCTTTCATAAATGTTTTATAGTTCTCAGTTCACAGGTTTTGCACTTCTGGCTAGATTTATTCTTAAGGGTTTTATTTATTTGATGCTATTGTAAATGGAATTGTTTTCTTGATTTCAATTTTGGATTGTTCATTACTAGTGAATATAAATACAATTGACATATTTTGGATATTGATCTTGTGTCCTATCACCTTGCCGATCTCCTTTAATAGTTCTAGAAGTGTTTTAGTGGCTTTCTTAGGATTTTCTCTATATAACATCATGTCATCTACAACTAGAAACAGTTTTACTTATTCCCTTCCAATCTGAATGGCTTTTGTTTCATATTTTAATTCATATTCATGTTCAATTTTTCATGATTTACCTGATAGAACTTCCAGTACAATGTTAAATAGAACTGGTGAGAGCTGATGTCCTTGTCTTGTTCCTGATCTTGGAGAAAAGCATCCATTCTTTAACTATTAAGTAAGACGTTAGCTGTGGGTTTTCCATGGATTTTCTTTATAAGGTTGTAGAAGTTCCTTTCTGTTCCTAGTTTTTTGAGTTTTATTATGAAAGGTTATTTGATTTTGTCAGATGCTTTTCACTGCATTTATTGATGTGATGATGTGTTTTGACTTCTTTGTTCCATTGATTTAGTGTATTATAAAATGATTTTTCAAATGTTAAATCAACCTTGCTTTCATGGAATAAACCACACTTGGTCATCGTGTATAATTGTTTTATGTGTTCCTGGATTCAGTCTGCTATTATTTTGTTGATGAGTTTTGAGTCATTATTCATAAGAGATGTTGTTTGGTAGTTTTCTTACATTTTGAAATCTTAGATTTTGAAATAGAATAATACTGGCTTCGTAGAATGAGTTAGATGGTCTTTTTTCTTCTAATTTTGGAAGAGTTTGTGAAGAATTGGTATTAATTCTTCAAATATTTGGTACAATTCACCAGTAAAGCCATATGGGCCTGGGCTTCACGTCATGGGAAATTTTCTCTTTATTTATTACATGTCTATTCAGATTCCTATTTATCTTTTATTCAGTTTTGGTATATTATGTCTTTCTAGGAATTTTTCCATTTCATCTGCTATCTAATGTATTGATATACAGTTGTTCATAGTAGTCTCTTATAATCCTTTTTATTTCTGTAAGATCTGTAGTGAAGTCCCCTCTTTCATTCTTGAATTTATTAATTTGAGTCTCTCATTTTTTCTTAGTCTAATAAAAATTTTCCCAATACTGTTGATCTTTTCAAAGAACCAATTTTGGTTTTGTTGATTTTTCTCTATTTTTCTATTCTCTATTCATTTATTTCTATTCTAATCTTTATTATGTTTGCCCATCTGCTTGCTTCAGGTTTCCTTAGCCACCTCCTATTTCTTAACATGGAAGATTAGGTGATTAATTTGAGATCTTTTGCTTTACTAAAATAGGCGATTATAGCTATAAATTTCCCTCTAAACCCTGCTTTAGCTGCACCCCATTGGTTCTGGATTACTGTATTTTCATTCTTCTTCACCTGAAAATATTTTCTAATTTTTCTTTTGGTTTATTCTTTGACCCACTGGTTATTTAGAAGTGTGTGGCTTAATTTCCACACATTTGTAAATTTACCAAGTTTTCTTCTGTTATTGATTTATAATTTTATTTTGTTGTAGTTGGAAAATATACTTTGTTTGATTTCATCCCTTATCAATTTATTGTGACTTGTTTCATATCCTGGTATATGTTCCATCCTGGAGAATTTTTCATGTGGGCTTGGAATTTAATAAAGTTCCTTGAATAAATGTTTCTTTATTTGCTGTATGCCCTTAGAGCAATTCCCAGAAACTTTAATGGTTATTATAAAAATAATTCCCCCAATTATGATTGTTTTACTGGGGAAAGGTTCCCTGTTGATCCTCCAAACTCTATTTTTATTTGTCACTCTGCCATAAAACCTCCCATGGCTCCGCATTAACTATAGACATTTTAGCATGGCGTTGGGCTCTTTGCTGCTTCTATTAGGCTTTCTTGTTTCTGAATTCCTGATGCTCTCTAAGCCTGAACTTACACTCATTACACCATTCCCGTAGGTTTAATATTGTTACGTGCTTTGGGGTCAGTCCTATCTTCCGGCAGTTGACAAAGAAAGCCCAAATTTGCCTGAAGTTCTGCCATGAGTGTTCTGTGCATGGCCTGCTGCTACCACATTTACTATTTTCTATGTCATTTATTCTCCAAATTGTTGTCCAGGCAGCTTGGAAGAGTTGAAAGAACACAGAGCTGGATAATATCTGAGTAACTTGGTCCTAGTTCCAGCTTTTCCCCCTAAAAATATATGTATATAATATGCATACATATATACTGTGTATGTGTATATATACAGTGCATATACATATATATTCCACCTCTTCTCTCCACTAGAATGTAAGCCCCATAAGAGAAGGGATTTTATCTGCTTTGTTTACTGCTATATCCTAACACTTAGAACTGGTCTCCCTTGAATAGCGACCGTGAACTCATGAGTACAGACATCATGCCTCATTATCATAATATTTGAGCCTTGCAGGGCAACTATCACTCTGCCCTTTAGTTCTTTTGTTGCCCAGAAACCTGAGACTCTACTGACCTCACTCTCTGGGAATTAGCAGCAGCAGAACTCACACTTGGTCCCCTGCCTCTGAGCCCAGTACTCTTCCCTGCTGTGTTAGTGACCTTCCACAGGGGGACTATGAAGTGTGATCATCTTTTTCTATGGATTCTGGTGACCTCACGATGAAGTCTCACACATGGGTGTGCACAGAGTGAGGTCTAAGAAAAACTGATGGAGGTGTAGACTGTCCCTGTGCTTGGTGTTTCCTCGTGATTCCAAAACACTCCTCTTCCAGCCACTTCCCTCCATTCCTGCTGTAAATCAGCACATCCCAGAGGGGCTTCTCAGCATTCCGTGGGACAAAATAGTTAGACAGTAAGGCCAAACTCCATGGATGTTTCCAGACACTTCGACAGGGCTGATGTGGGCTGTGGGTGATGAGCAGTTCCCCTGCATTCTTGCCTCTCTGTTTCTCTCCGTTGAGGGCACCATGAGAATCTCCGAATTGCCTCATTTTATTCCAGATCCCCAGAGAGCCTGGAATAAAACAGAGTTGGGCGAATTGTGCTGAAGTTCTCCTTTGTGTTTTAACCAGAAACCTGCCAAAGAGTTCACTTTTTTCTTGGTGCTGGATAGCCTACTTCAGGTCCCTTTCTTTCTGTGAAATGCCCCTCCTGTTCTTGAGTCACACCTCCCAACCCATGCACGGTTTTCTTTCATGGTCCCCTCTTCCTGATCACACTGCTCATAGATTTGCTCAAAATTTAATGTGTGCACCCAGTTTTGTTTATGGGATGCATGTATTTATTTTGTTTTATATATTTATAAAAGCAGCGCACCTCTCCCACCAGAAGGGGAGGTTAGAGGAGGCACAAGACTTGTCTGATTTACTCTCAATCCTCTAGTTCCCAGGATGGCACCTGGCACAAACCATTGTGGTGCTCAAACCATTGTTGTCAAAGGAGTGACATTAATAAGCAATGGTTCACCACTGAAACTTCCTGAGTGTTCCCTCCCTTCCTGAGACGGGCTGGAGGCCTGGGAATCCACGGGATTAAGGAGGGCAAACTTTCCTAAATTACCAAAGAATGAATTTGACTTTAGCTCCTTATCCTGGGCTTCCAGGATGCTTGACCCAGAGAGAAGTCTGGCATGGTAAGACCATGGGGCCACCTTTTGGTCTGTCCAATGGAAGGCTCTAGTGGAAGAACCATCCACCCAACAGTCAGTGTTGATGCTGGACTGGAATCCATGTGGATGACAGTGGAGAGCCCCCAACCCAGGGAGGTTCCCACACATCCCTACCTTGAATACGTGACCAGGCTCCTCAGGAGCTGGCCTCAACCTCCCTGGATGTGATGTGTGAATTACACCCCAGGCACTATCTCCATCCCCATGGCTACTTTTAGAGACATGAGAAAACTAAGCAAATCTATCAAAAACTTTAGCAATACTCTTCCCCCGTCAGGCATGTGAACTGAGAGACACAATTGACATGATTCATGGTCCAGATCAAATATGGACCTGAATGCTGTCTATGTAGAAAGGGCTTTTTGATCAATTTCAATGTACCTGCAGCACCATAAAAATACTATATCTCTCAGCAATCGAGATGTTTCATCAAACTTCATGATTTATTTCATTTTTCTCACCTGTGGAAGTTATATCTCTGCCTTCCTGACTTTTTTGCCATACTTGACATCATTTTTTCCTGTTTCATTTTTGAGATGGCAGCTCCTTTGACTCAGGCTCAGGGAAATGCTTGTTGAATCAAACCTTTGTCTTTGATCTCCCAGTGGAATTAAACCACCCCAGACATGTTGCATTTGTCAGGATGTCACACTAACTTCACTCAACCTAAAACTACGGTGGGTGGTGTACATGTCTGTGTCCCTCACCTGCCCTTTGCCCCATCTGCTCACTCCAGCTCCTCCCATTAGCTCAGGACCTGGCAGTTTCGAGGCTCTCAATAAATAACTCATGAGTGGATGAAAAATTAGTGATCCAATGTGTAATAAATAATGTGTCCTTGACCAGTGACAGTGGAGTCCCTTACATAAAGATGATCTGAATAGAGCAGGGAGTTTCCTGAAGGATGAGAGAGAGAGAGGAGGTGGGTCCTTGCAGGTGTAGAGCAGAGGAAGGCACCTGGCAGAAAGCCCTTGGTGGGAGGTGGTTGCAAAACCATCAGGAGGAACAAGAGAGACCCCTCCTCATGCTGCTGAATTGAGGGGAAGAGTCTGAACCCAGGTGATCATGATGGAGAAGAAGCTAAAAATAAAGTCATGTTCCAGCAGAAGAAAGAATGTTTAAAACTCTGGGCACAAAATGATACAGAAGATTCTTCCACCTGCCTACCACCCCCAAACACACATCAAAAGTCATCGTTACCCTTAAAGAGTTCCTCGATCATCTCTCTGAACAGTATGAAGAAAACAGTAAGCCAACCAGAGTTTTACCACCTCCCTGCCTGCCCCACAGGCCAGTGCACAGCTTGGGCACCATGGGGACAAGGTGCTGGGACTGATGCATCTTTGTCCACAAAAGTCATGCCAACAGTTGGCTCATGGTAAATACTGAAGAAAACACACTGCTTACACTGAATTCTCTCAGGGCCAGCTTCATATATCAAACTATATCCAAGCTTCGTGTTCTTTTTAATACAAGGAAAATAAACCTATTTAAGATGTATTGAATACTTACTGTATGCCCACATCTGTGCTAAGTTCTTTACTTGTGTTAATTCTCACACCAACTCTATGAGGTTGCATTTTATAGAGAGGTAACTGAGGCTTAAAGAAATTTGGTGTTTCACAGTTAGCAGGAAGCCAAACCCAGGTGGTGTGCTTGGGGACCACCCTTGAAGTTTGCACTGCGAGCAGACAGACTCCCTCCCTTGCTCTCAGCTCTGGGACTCCATGGGCAGAGGGGGGTGTCCTTGCATAGAGATGCTGCAAGAGTTCTAGGAGAAGGAAGGAGGGAGTCACAGAGTGAGAGTGGATGGAGAGCTCACCTGGCTGATTTAGAGGTATGCTCAGGAACCATCACCGAAGGTGGACCCTGCCACATTGGAGTGTGCTGCTCAGTTCTTGACATCCTCCCGGTGATCCAGGCCTGTGGACCAGGCATGAGGGGATGGTTAATCCTGCCTCTGAACCTGATGGGGAAAGAAAAGCTTCACAGGATAAATGTTCCTGAACATTTCCCCTCACGCTGAGGGCAACCCTGGATGTGTTCAAGTCAAGGAGTTCGCCAATTTTCCAGTGGTTTAACAAAGACTTCTCTTCTAGCAACATGTACCTCATGTACAACATGTATTTCAAAAAGCAATTCCAAAACCCACATCAAAATCTGGAGCTGAGCTGTTTCAGAACAAATTTAAGAAGAAGCAAGCCGGGAGGATGTGCCTCTAAAGAATGTCCGTGCAACAGCCATCCACTCGTTTGTTTTCCATCCTGAGAACAAATAAGAACACAGACACATGTTCCCCTGGGGCAGGCAATACATATTAGAAGTGGACTCCTTCCTCATTTCTAGTTAACTTTTTAAATAAATAGACTTTATTTTATAGAACAGTTTCAGATTTACAGAAAAATGAGAAGATATCCCCTAGAGTCCCACACACCATGTAGAGTTTCCCCTATCATTGGTGTGTTGCATTAGTATAATACACTTGTTACAAGTAATTAAATAATAATGTCAAAAAATATTATTAGCTAAAATCCATAGTTTATTCAGATTTCCTGAGTCTTTGCCTAATGTCTTTTTTCTGTACCACGATGCCATCCAGGACTCCTTATTCTGTTTGGTTATCATGTACGACCTTGACAATTTTGAGGAGTATTGATCAGGTCTTTTTAGAATGCCCCTCTGTTGGAATTTGTCTGGTATTTTTTGCACAATCAGACTGGGGTTATGAATTTTGGGGGGAAGATCACAGAGATAAAGTGCCATTTTCATCACAACACATTACGGGTACATACTATCCACATGATTTCTGACTGTTGATGTTGACCTTGTTCACCTGGCTGAGGTAGGGTTTGTCATGTTTCTCCACTATACAGTCACTTTTCCCTCCTTTCCAGGCTATTTTCTTTGGAAGGAAGTCAGAATGGGCAGCCCCCACTTAAGGAGTAGAGGGTTATGCACAGGAGAAAGTGATGTGATGACACCAGAGATTTGCAGATGCTGGCCTTGTAGTGAAGTGACCACAAGCCAAGGAATACTGGCAGCCACCAAAAGCTAGAGAAGGCTGTCTCCTAGAGCCTCTGGACAGAGAGTGGCCCTACAATGCCTTGATTTCAGCCCAGTGATATTGATTTTGGACTTCCAGCCTCCAGAACTGTAGGAGAATAAATTTTTATTGCTCTAAGTCACCACGTTTGTGGTAATTTGTTACCACAGCCACTGGAAACTATTAACCATTTATTTACATTGGTATGAACACATGAATATTTTATTTTATTTTATGGGTTATAATCCAATGCTACTTATTTGTTTTGTTACCTAAATCATTTGAGCTTTGGACATTGGGATCTCTTTCATTTGGCTCCTGGGCCTCTTTGGCATACCCCATTGTCTTAGTCCGTTCAAGAAGCTATAACAAAACTAATGTAGGCTGGGCATCTTAAACAACAAACATTTATTCCTCACAGTTCTGGAGGCTGGAAGTCCAAGATCAAGGTGTCCGCAGATTTGGTGTCTGATGAGGATCTACTTCAGGTTCATGAACGGCCATCTTCTCACTGCATCTTCACATGGGGGAAAGAGAGCAAGAGAACTCTCTGGGCTCTTTTTTATAGGGCACTAATCCATTTGTGACAGCTCCATCCTTATGACCTAATCAGTTCTCCAAAACCCTACCTCCTAAAACTATCACACTGAGGGGTAATATTTCAACATGTGAATTTTGGGGGGACACAAACATCCATCACTGTGGTTTATAACATCCATCACTGTGGATTTTTTTGAGCAATTCCTTACTTTTTGGGACTGCAAGATGCTTCAGGCTGATCTTGTGTGTGTCCTGTTCCATAGAATCATCCATTTCTCCAAAGATCCCTGGTTCCTTTTAATGGATTATGTTATTGGAACAAAGACTCAGGTGCTAGGTGTGCTTATTGCTCCTAGAGTGTCATTTCTCTTAGACCCTTCGGCTGACAGAGCAAGGGAAATATGTGTGTGCATACTAACCTATGTGATTCACATTTCTACTAAGATTCCTGTATGTAAACATCTGTATCTATATAGACAACATGTGTTCTTACTGATGTCTGAAACTCTGGTCCATTACTTCGCAAATCATTCTAGCCTCCTCCCCTGGCTTATCTGAACCTTCCCTCTCTAACTGAGAGAAACCAACCTCCCACCATTATCTTTCATTTACTTAATTGTTCAGTTCCTCCATACAGGTGTCTCATTATCTGAATTGTTCATGAGCATCCTTGTGGGACACAACCTCATCAAGTAGAGCACAGTGCTTATGTGCATGTCTTTGCCTATAGTCTTACAGAATCCACTCGTTCCCAAAGTTACTTACCTCAGCACCTCCCCACCCACTTTCAGTGAGGTTGTTTACTATATTTGTTATACAGGTAGATTCTCTTGTCATGATCTGCATTCCTTCCTGGGATCCCTAAATCATGTTTTTAATTTGCATACATTAAGGACCACTCTTTGGGCTATAAAGTTCTATGCTGCAAATGTATCTATTATAGTATCATATAGAATACTTTCCCACCATAAAAATCCTCTGTGTTTCATTTATTCAGTCTTCTCCTCTTCCCAATACCCTAGCAACCACTGACATTTTTTCTAACTCTATAGTTTTTTCTTTTCCGAATGTCATATAATTGGAATCATACTGTATGGAGCCTTTTCTTACTGACTTCTTTCACTTAGCAATATGCATTTAGGGTTTCTCTTCATCTTTTTGTAGTTTGACAGCTCATTTATTTTTATCTCTGAATAACATTCCATTGTTTGGATGTATCACAGTCTATTTATCCATTCGCCTACAAGGACATCTTGATTGCTTCCAGTTTTTGACAATTATGAATTAAGGTGCCATGAACATTTACATTCGGGTATTTTTTAAAAATAAGCTTTCAGATCAATTGGGAAGATACCTAGGAGTATGATTGCCGAATGGTACAGTAAGACTATGTTTAGCATTGTAAAAAACTGCTAAACTAGATTCCAAAGTGACTGCATCCTCATGCATCCCACCAGCAGTGACTGCCTTCCCGTTGTTCCGCATCCTTGTTGGCATTTGATGTTGTCAGTTGTGGATTTTAGTCATTCTAATATGTTTGGTGGTAACTCGTTGTTTTAATTTGTAATCCTCTAATTGCAAATGATGCTGAGCATCTTTTCCTATGCTTATTTGCCACCTGTGCATCTGCTTTGGGAAGGCGTCTGTTTAGATCTTTTGCCCATAATTAAGTTGTTTGTTTTCTTATTGCCAAGGTTTTAGAATTCTTTGTATATTTTGGATACCAGTCCTTTATCAGATATGTGTTGCAAATATTTTCTCCCAGTCTGTCGCTTGTCTCTTCCTTACCTTAATAGTGTCTTTCAAGGGCCAGAATTTTTCAATTTTAATAAAGTCTAACGTCAATTTTTTACTTTCGTGGAACATGCTTCTGGTGCTCTCTAAAACCTCATAGTTAAACCCAAGGTCACACAGATTTTCTTAGATGTTTTATGCTATATTTTATAGTATTGCCCTTTGTATTTAGGTCTGTCATACATTTTGAGACAATTTGTGTGAAAGTCACGAGATCTGTGTCTAGATTCGGTTTTGATGTCTGGTTATTCCAGAACCATTTGTTGAAAAGATTATCCTTTCTCTATTGAATCACCTTTGCTCCTCTGTGAAAGATCAATTGACTACATTTATGTGGGTTTATTCCAGGCCTTCTATTGTTTCATTGATCTATGTCTCTATTCTTTCGCCAACACCATGCTGTCTTGCTTACTCTCTCGTTGGATAGTGCCGTACTTTGTTCTTCCTCGCTATTGTGTTGACTAGTCTTGGTCTTTTACCTTATCATATAAACTTTAGAACCAGTTTTCCAATATCCACAAAATAACAGGCTGGTATTTTGAATGAAATTGTGCTTTATCCATAGACAGATTTGGGAAGAACTGACATCTTAACAATATTGAGTCTTCTAGTCCATAAACAAGGAATATATATCCATTTATTTAGATCTTCTTTGATTTCATCAGAGTTTTCTAGTTGTCTGCATATAGATCCTGTACATATTTTGTTATTCTGATGAATTTTAGTGGGGGATTTGCATCAGCATGCCTCTCTAGGAGGATTCTCAAAGAGTGACAGCTCGCTCTTCTCCCTGCCCCATCCTGGCTTAGACATCTTCACCCTTTGGAGACCTGCCCTCACCTGTAGGACTTTCCCTTGTTCCCTCAGCATCTAATTCAAACCTCTTGTGTGTACACATCACATGACCATGCACTAACTTTCGTTTATTTGTCCATCTAAATGATAGCCTTGAGCTTTTTGAGAAGAGTGACTTTCTCAAGTTCGTTTCCATGTCCCCAGGGACTCATAGGACCTCACATAGAGTTTGGATTCACCCTGCTGTCAACAAAGCTCAAGAACATCTAGAAACTCCTGAGATAGGGATCTCAGGCTTCAGGATCCCACAGGGTGTGTGCACGAAACTCAACTCCTAGAGCTACTGAAAACCTCACATGGGCCCATGTCCTGTCTGCAACTGCCTCTGGAGAAAAGCACCTTTCCTTTTACCCCCATTTGCAAATCTCTTGCAAATGCTTCTCTTTGGATGATTCTAATCCAGGACTGTGCAGAGAAGGGACTCTTGGGAAATTCATGTCATTCCTGGCTTCCTTTTGCAAGGCAGTGGCAGTCTGTAGAATGGATGGCAGTGATGTCACACTGACAAGAGAATGCTGCACAACGGTCCGCATTGGTGCCATTCCTGTAAAGCTATGGCTTTGTCTCCAGGTGGTCTCTGCTCAAAGGCACATATATCACCTGCAAAGAGAGATGCCAGAGTCTGGAACCTCCACTAGAACTGTTCAGGCTGGAAAGTGAAGCTTATGGGCGGAAACCAGCCGCTGTGTCTGCCGTCCTCTGTGCATCTTCTTCCCACTACCTACCCCACAAAGGAAAATGCTGGATTGTGACATTTCACAGTACACGATAAGTGCTGTATTTAACGGCAAGGTTTTCCTCTGAAAATTATTACTGAAAGCTATGTATGTAGCAGGCAGGTTCTATGTAAAATTTACTAAACTATTAGACCATTGAATTTTCAGCAAAAACAATGATTTTTTTCTCCTACTCCTTTCAGAGAGCACTATCATTTTCATAAAGAAGGAAAAAATGCTACTTTGCTTATGGATCTCTCCCCTTTTATTGCCTTTAGGTTTTAGACTGACGAGTTTCTTGGCTGACTGTAAAGTGCTGGAAATTGGATGAACACTAGCAGCTTAACGCCCAGAAATCAGCAAAAAGTTGACCAGTTCTTGGGGCCGCCAGGTGGCACAGAGGTTTAGTTCGCGCTTGGAACCCGGCTGCCCGCTGTCGCACCACTTGTCAGCCATGCTGTGGCGGCATCCCATATAAAGTAGAGGAAGATGGGCACAGATGTTAGCCCAGGGCCGGTCTTCCTCAGCAAAAAGAGGAGGATTGGCAACAGATGTTAGCTCAGGGCCAGTCTTCCTCACAGAAAAAAAAAAAAAGAAAAAAGTTGACCAGTTCTTGGAAAAAAATTATTCCTCTGCAACACCGTTGTCAACAGTGAACTTGGACTTTGGAAAAATTTAATATTACCAAACCTCTATACTGTTTTCCAGGTAAATGTTCTCTGAGGAAGTCAACATTCAAGACAGAACTCTGGTGAAACCCTGGAAAAATCTACCTAATTGACATAGTCCACATGTAGGGGCCATCAGGGGCACATCCCACTCTTCCCCATCCAGGTGCAGAAGGGGTAGAGCATCAGGTCAGTGCAAACCTCCAGGGAGCTCTCTGCTTGGACAGAGTTATTTTTTCCGTTTAGAGCTAGGGAGGTTGACAACATCATCTCATCTCAGTGGTAAAGCGAAGGCATTTTTATCAATGGGTTTAGTGGGATACTTCCACTCATGTGAGCCTCTGGACTTCCCCCACTGCACACACCTGTGAACCAAACAAAACATCAGAAGCAAAGTCAGTAAAGTAATTTTATAAATGTTTGCTGAGTTTTGGAAGGCTGAAATACCAAGAACTTTGTCCAATTGTGATAAGAACTCCGAAACAAGAAAAATGGCCAGTCTAATGGGGGTTGGCAAGAGGTCAGTGTGGGATGTGGACACACCGTGTAGGCATGGTTCACAGAGAAACAGCAGGATGCTGTAGACATTGCACAGGGAACAGGAAAAGGGGCAAGCTAAGAACAGGGCAGACATTTCCCAGCATCTTCCCTCAGCAAGGCCCTGTGTCAGAGGAGCTGCTTCTTAAATTCTCAACACTAGAGAAAAACTGATTGTCCCATGATAACCGCTGTTGTCTGGTAAGCAATACTTGCTAAGACCACAGTATTGGCGCAACCATCCAGGAGTAAAAGTCTAGACTGAGAGGAGCCCAGGTACAAGCACCCCAATACCTGATGATCTGATGAACCAAATCTGTTCTTTCCAGGGATTCTGGATTCAGTATTGTTCTGAAATTGCCAGTGCAGACAGGATGCAACCATCTGTAGAACATAAGTTGATGTGAAAATATTTTTGAATAAATTCTAGGATAAACAGAACTCAGTCCACTCATTGACATACACATCGGCCTCCCCTTATATTAATGTGTCTTGTTCTACTGGAAACTTCTCCCACAGTCTGTCCTGACAGAGACAAACCTCCACCCTCAGTCACGGGTGGAGGATGTCTTGGTTTAGTGTTTGCATCTTCAGCAGTTCCCATCTCGTTTACCGTGTGGTAGAGCCAGGTGCAGCGTGAGTGGAGTTAGAGATTTGTGAAAGCAAATTGCTGCCCTGATTTTCCACGGACCCTTTACATCCCCACAGCCCACACATCCACTCTTAGGTAGGTGGCTTCCCTGAGTGAGGGATGTAGCCATGGTGGGAGGCTCGGGCACCAGAATCTGCAGGGAGCGAGCGTGCTGGTGAAACCCACTCAGTTTTTGCTTCTCGGGCGTGCCGGCAGGCCCCGCGGGGCTGTCAGAAGGCTGGTGGGCCCTTCCAGTTGCTCATTTTCTGGGAAGATGTTCTGCAGTTTCAGCCTCACTGTGAGCTGCTTTTCCTTGCCTCCTCTTGTTCTTTCAGACAGAAGCGATGTCAGGATTTGTCTTCTGTGGTTTCCAGCCTCTCCCTCCTTCACTTTTGCCTAGTCAGCCTGGGCACGCAAATAAGCAACTCATAGACTGACGTGAGGTGGAGATAAGCCACACAGGCAGATACGTATTGTTAGTTTATCTTAAATGCAAGATGGGAGTGCAAGGGCCCGCGGCAAGGTTCCTTTTGACAACGAGATCCTGGAAGCCTTCTGGAGTAGGTGAGGCTTGAGCTGGGCTTATTATAATGAGAGCAAGAGCATGAGGTTCGTTCACAAAGAACCTCTATTTAAAGAGAGAGCTTTTCAGAGGGACGTGAGGCTTCTTCCCACCTATGCTATCAATGTGCAAATCCCAAGAGTTCCCAGGCCACACAGATGCCTGGCAAACTGGAATCATGAGCTTAGCATAATGCTGTGAATTTGACGACACACAGGTTTCACATTTTCGGCCACATTTTGTACTTTACAGTGGATACGTGGTTGACTACACCTACTGATGCTTGGGATATCTCTGGTACTTTTCTTCGGCCATTGTCTCTAAACTCCATTGGAATAACCAAAAACATTTAATGAAATTATCTCAAAGGCCCATCCTGCCCCTCTCTTCCCCATCCTAATCAATTCCAATGTACTATCCCTTTGTTTTATCATCCCCTTAGCCTATGATTTATTAGTCAGTTCAGGCGAGGTTTTGGTGCAATAATAAGTTCCCCCCAGAATTTCAGTGGCTTAACTCAACAAGATGTATTTATTGCTCATGCTTCATGCCTCATATGTTACAGGGAGGGTCTTTCTCTACATAGTCCCTCAGAGCCTGAGGCCCCATCATCTAGATGGTGGTGATCACTCCAACAGCAGAAGAGGCCCATGGAGGACCCACATCCCCTTTTGTAGGCTTCATTCTGAAAGTGATCATTGGCCAGAACACACCTTGTCCCCACCTAACTGCAGGGTGGCTGAGAAATGCAGAGGCACCTGTGTAATTGTGGGTGAGCGTGAATGTCTCTCCTACCCATGGTTTGGGTGGTTCACGCAAGGAAAGGTAGTTATTCATCTACTCTTGGTGACAAAAGTTCCTCCTTTACCCGAGAATGACTCTTTTCATCTGATGCGCAGGTTTGGCGGGTGGTTCACGGAGAGAAGAGAGATGGCTGGATTGCATTTCCAGCCATCCGGATTGGTTTATTTATCCCTTAAAATTCTTGGGATTTGTAGTCAGTGATGTGGCCGCTTCTTCAATTGTATCATAATGGCATATAGTTGTTTCCAAAAATGAAATTCACCCCAAAGAGGCAGGGTCCCAGGAGGAAGCACAAGACGCACTGACCTGGAATTTTGAATGTAATGAATAAATTATTTAGAGAGGTGGGGATGGGGTTAAGGGAACAAGTAAGAGATTTTGAGGCCCCAAGGGCTGGACATATAGGACCTGTTGCTCCTTCCAGACAGGAAGGGGAGTGGAAGAGAATGTTGTTGCTAGCTAGAGACGCCTGACAATGGAAGCCGCAGGAGAGAGAGCCTGGTCAGAGAGGAACACAAGAGCAGTCCTAACCATGGCAGCGGGGTGGGGCGTGGATTTTCCTCCCCCGCCCTCCCGTGTCACGAGTGTTGGCCAAGCCTCCCGATAACCAGAAAGAAGGGGGCCCCGGGATGCCGCCCAGGTGACGCTGTTCCCCCGCCTCCCCCTGGCACAGAGCAAGACAAGAACTGCAGGGGGATGGGGGAGGTGCGCAAACAGGAGGAGCAGCAGCGTTTTCCCCCTGAGGACCTTCCAAAGCATCCAGATTCTGAAGACAACACCCACAGAGAAAGCCGATCCTAGACTGAGCATCCACGTGGGGAGGTGATCAAGCCATCCTATGGGACGTTTGCGCAGGCTTTGGAGCAGTGCATTTTGGGTACCTGGGTTTCTAGAAGCTTCCTTCCAGGCACACCACAGCACCCTTCATCTCTCCTCAGGGGCTGGAAGAAGAAACTGGGGCTGGGGGACTGCTCTACATCGGACCCAACATGCCTGAGGGCTGCAGAGCCCAGGCTGGGAGCGCCAGGGAGGCCACTGGCAGGATGTGCCCACTAGGCTCAGACAGGGAGCTGGGCATTCAGATGGGGAGACACACAAATGCAGGAAAACTCCCTCCCTCCCTCGGTGAACTGTCAGGCCCTGAAATGGAAATGCAGGTGGGATGAGAGGGAGAGGGAGGGAGAGAGGAAGGAAGGAGTAAAAAGAGGGGGAGGGAGGGAGACAGAGAGGAGGGGAGGGAGGGAAAGGAGAGAGGTGGCTGGAGGAAGAGATGTGGGGAAGGAGGAAGGGATGGAGGACATCCTCTGAATGGCTGAATGGGGAGGGTCTGTAGATTTTGTCCCCTCAAACCTCCATGAAGTATGTGAGTGTCCTATTCTCTTTTATAAAACGGGCTTCAAATTATCACTTTTCTCATGAATCCCTGACCCAGGTGTGTTTTCTTACTGCTGCTGCATTCTCACTGTTGCTGTGGGCTCCATGGACATGGCCTGGCAGGGCCACCTGGGGCATGTGAGGCTGCCCTCCTTGCCATGCAAATCCAGTACCAGGCAGCTCATCTGTGGGAGAGACGAGAGTCCTTCGAAGCATCCTCCTGCCCACCCAGGTGGACCACACGCTTCTGAGCACACAGTTCACTGCTGGTTCAGGAATGAGATCCGGGAACAGGGAACGCATCTTAAATTATTCCTCAACGTTGCATTATTTAATAGAGAAACATCCCTCAGCCGTATGGGCAGCCGTGGACTGGAAGACTTTGCAGCTTACTCAGGCAGAGCTGTTGGCCTGGCACTGGTAGTGAAGCAGCTCTGTTCCCCTCACCCTGGAGACTGTTCTAGAAAGGAGATCTAAGGAACAGGACTGAACCTTCCTGTGAAACAAGCCGGGGGTGTTTGCTCACCTCACTCCCTCAGAGAAGCAATGCTCAGCAGTTTACCAGGAGGAAACTGCATGATTCGTTAATAAAAACATTGATGTGCTTTGTGCTGCTTCTGTATTGAAAAGGGATATTTGTCATCAAGTGTCCTAGATGGGCCAGCGGCATCAACGTGGGAGACTGGACCCTCCCTGGATATTGGCTTCCTCCGTAAATGGACACGCTGGACTCTCCAGCCCCCAGGGGTCTCTCCCAAGGCCAAGGAGCTGGCAGCCTCTGCAGCTGTTCCCCGGTTGTCCCTGCCCCGACCTCTCACCGGGACCCGATGTGGCCGTCCCCTGAGATGCGCAGGCAGCTCGGCCTGTTGCAGGAGGAAAAACTGCCTCCATGCTGTCTTTGCTCTGGGTTAAACCCCAGCCTGACTTTCACTTTCCACAGATGGACAGATGTGTGGGTATAGCCAGGCTCACCTGGGGAGGGGTGTCACAGCGACTTACTCTCCTGTCCCGGAAACAGGATGTCCACAAACTGTTTCACCTGCTCACACTTGCCGAGCAGCACATGACACTCTGCATCTCCTTCCCTTCATCACGTGGTGTGAGGAGTCCCTGGGTGCTGCACACGGTGAGAGCCAGGTACCCCATCCTTGCAAGGGCTCATAGTATCAGCTCCTCCTCTTGCTGTCATATTTACGTTGTCAGAAGTAGCCTGTTTTAGGCTCTGGGCCCGTGCTCGGTGCTGTGTGTATTCAGGTGAGGAAGCCGTGCTCCTGTGGCATAATAAGAAATATGCATGTGGTTTTTGTCGCCAGTTCCTGGCACAGAGCTCCTAAAACCCTTGGAATCTCTGGAGTGTAAGAGTGTCTGTTGTATGCCAGGGAGATGACTGGTGTCTGAGGCCCCTAAATAGCTTCAGGGTGGGGACTGGTGTCCATAAGAACCAACCATGTGGTTAGAGGGTTGGAACTTTCAGCCCCACCCCCTGATCTCTGGGGAGAGCAGGGAGCCTGGAGATTGAGCTAATTCCTGGAGATTGAGCTAATTGCCAACTGCCAAAGAGTTCATCAATCATGGCTATGTAATGGAACCTCCACAAAAACAGCAGGGTTCCGGGGCTGGCCCAGTGGCATAGTGGTTAAGTTCATGCGCTCCGCTTCAGTGGCCCAGGTTTTGTGGGTTCAGATCCCAGGTGTGGACCTACCCACTGCTTATCAGACCATGCTGTGGCAGCATCCCACATATAAAAAATAGAGGAAGATTGGCACAGGTGTTCGCTCAGGGCCAATCTTCTTCACCAAAATAAAAACAAAACCAAAACTGAAACCAAAAAATAACCAAGAGAGCTTCTGGGCTGGTGAACACATTGAGATGCCGCCAGGGTAGTGTGCCCCAAGGCAAGATCCATCCCGTCCTCATACCTTGCCCTGTGCATTCTTCCATTTTACTGTTCCTGAATTGTATCGTTTCTAACAAACCATGATAGGAAGTAAAATGCTTCCTGAGTTCTGTGAGCTGTTCTAGCAAACTATCAAAACTGAGGAGGGGGTAATGGGAACACTTGACTTGTAGCCAAGTTGGACAGAAGTGTGGGCACCCTGGGTGCCAAATACTTGCAATTGATGTCTGAAGCGGGGGCAGTCTTGTGGGACTGAGCCCTTAAATCTGTGGGGTCTGACACTAATTTGGGGGACTTAGTGTCAGAATTGAATTGAATTGTGTGACAACCAGTTGGTGTTCAGAGAGTTGGAGAATTGGTTGTTGGTGTGAAAAAAAAAAAACCCTCCCATTTGGTGTGAGAAGTGCAAGTAAAAGCAGTTCTTAGCTCCCCATCTAAGCATGCTTCCAGTACAGTTCTGGGAGGGCTGAAATGGAGATGCACAGGGAGGGCCAGGCTGTGGGCTTTACACGGGACAGTGTCTGCAAGACACTCCAGCCTTGCAGAGTGTCGGAAACACGGCCTCAGCTCTGGAGGAAGGTCTGGGAGAGAAACTCTAGACCTCAGCTTAGAGACTGCAGGAAGACATGTGACTCCACACACAGAGGTAACCCTGGCACACTGCTGTGCTGGGGTGGGAGTGACTCTAATTCAGTCATCACATTTTCCAAAATATGAGGCACCGTGAATCATTTCTGAAATTTAATAAATGACGTGGGGATTCTGCATAACGTTTTGGTAGCTAATGACAACAGCGTCCACTGCTCTGGCACCCAGTGATGGATTGGATTTGGTGGCAGTAAGTCCAAGGTGCCTCTGAGTGAATAGGCTGGGTGATTCCTGCATGCAGGGGGGGTGTAGCGTGGGTTCCTGGACCTTGGGCTGGGTGCTAGTTGACATCAACTCTAAGGACTCTTACAGTTTTGAGAGCTGGTGGCCATAGGGATGAGTGACAGGGAGGTTACAGAGAAGGCAGGCAGATGCCACCACCAGAAGAAGCATCAAAGTCACCATGTGTGAATCACTTAGAGTCTGCAAATCATGTTCACAACTGGGATTTTCCTAACAGCCTATGAGAGATGGAAAGGATTCAGGGTACCCATTGCGTATGTTAGATGTGAACCCTGAGGCTCTGAGAGGTCACCTGACTTGCCTGTTGTCACACAGCTAGTAGATACTGGATCTCTAACTTCTATACCCAGTTTGTCTCCCATGGCTCTAAAGGGGAGACCATGGAAAGGAAAGGACCCTGATTGTCCCTTAAGGATGGAACGGGAAGGCATGATCCCGCAGGGCTGTGGGCAATGGAGGGGAGGGTGGGCACTCGGCCCCAGAAACCTCAGACCACCTGAAGCCACAAGAACATAACTGGTTCATTTCTTCCTCGAGGCCGGACAAGGACACATGCGTAGCTGATGATTGTTGTAAAATACAGACTTTAAATATATAAGAATAATATTTCCTATAGTTAATCTGTAACTAAGATTTTCTAGGCATAAAAATAATGCTTCTACTATCACCACAATTTAAGTTTATTTATGGCACATTCATAATTCCTGGGTGTCTTTATAGTGTTACTTTTATAAGTTTGCGTTCATTTTTACAGCTCCATGTGTGAAACTGCTTTGAAGATGAAAAGCACCGTATAAGATCTAAGGATTATTCTTTTTTTCCTGAGAAAAGAAGCACTAAGATGCTCACTTGATTTCTGGAAGCCAGGGAAGTCCTGCAGTGAAGGAGGGTGCTGCACGGGGTCAGCCGCTCCATCTGACCTGAAAGAGGAGGGAGAGCAGGCAGCGTGTTAACCTGCTCGGACTGCTCTCCATCTGAGGTCTAGGTGTCTGCCAGGATGTCTCTGGGCTCCTCACACCTTGTCCCTGACCTTTCGACTTCAACACTTATAGACCATCAGCAGTCAACATTCTTGCTCTAAAATGCATATTTCTCTAAATAGGAATGTATTGGCAAGGTGCTTCCACTGGGCTTGGAGACCTAGTGAGGGAACATGTAGCCCTAAATCACAACATGGAATCATCTGGAACAAAGTTCTGGGGAGCATAACCTGATAACCAAAACCTTGACAATATGAACATCTGTCTAAATTCATTGGTTCTCACTGAATTAACCTAGAGTAAATTAACAAGAAGAGACAATGCAGTAGGCTCTATGAGGTATGGAATCAGCTTTTATATACATAGATGTTGCGGTAACTATTGTCTTGCTCCCCAAATGTGGCCTTGCAATGTCAATTATTTAGGGTGATAGGTACATTCCCAGCACAAGCATCAGCACATAGTAGGTCTGATAAAGCAGAACCCTGCCTGTGTGGAAGTTATTCTAATTTAGCCACAATGTTTTGTAAAAGCAAAAGCACACTGATTCATTTCTGAAATCTAATTTAAGATATGGCGGTTTTGAATAACTTTTTGGTAACTAATAAGAGTGTTAACTGTTTATAGGAAATCAGTGATGGATTGGATTTGGTGACAGATATGGAGGAGGGGGCATTAGACAAGCCCCAGGTGGCTCTGAGGTTAATAGGCTTGGAGTTGATGAGGCCAGAAACGGACAGGGCAGGGGGAGAAGAAACCACTCAAGGGAAAGTTCGTGGACTCAATGTCAATATTGACAGGCACTTCGCGTTATTAGGAAGTCAGGGGGAACATATTGGGGTTAAGGGGCTGCAACTCCCACTGGGGCCAAGAGGTTTAAATGGAATTTGGATATCCTGAGGTGGGAAGCAAAGGATATTCCCAGCTGTTCTTGGGACTGTATGCAGGATGCCAGTGCAGGGGGAGAGGCCAGAGGAAGGGCTGTTTGGGGAAGGAGTGGACGACACAAGAGCCACGGGAGAGAGCATGGGATCTAGAAAGGCACCATCTGAATCAAGGGATTGGGGAGGGGCTCCATGAAAACCACACATGCTCACCAAGGTGGACCCTGCGTGACTCAGGACAGGAGTAGACAGCGTTTCCAGGGACTGGTGGCCTCTCTGAACTGACCTAGCTTACCATCTAAGCACTGATTGCCACATGAGCCCTTACCCCTGGGGGCTGACCCACCACATCTCTCTAATCTTAAGCATCTCCTTTGTGCTGTGGCTGCGTGGTCAGAGACTGCGGAGCTCTCACCAGTGGTGCCTCCTTCTCCCCCCAAGAACAGTGCCAGGCAGTTCCTGGCCCCCAGCCACCACATGACTGGTTCTCAATGTTGGAGTGTGAGGCGGAGGCAGGTCATCTCGTCTGCGCTGAGAAGGTTCAGTGTAGGTACTCTTTGCACACCCTCACCCAGTCCTCACCTGCTGGTGGGCACAGGGGCTGCAGTGGAGGACCTGGCTCTCAAAGGGGTGGCAAGGCCACTGGAAGGCCCCTGAGTGGCCACCTGGCTGAGGGCCATGCTGTCACACTTTAGACTGTGATTTCAGCAGGAAATAAAGCCTTGTGGTGTTAGGTCACTAGGGCTTGGGGATGCTTGCTACTGCACTCGGCCTAGCTGACCAATGCATGAATATGTGAATGCACATTGGAATGGAGCGGCCAAATAAAACTGCAGTTCCAGAAGAAACGTGCTCCCAGCTTTGGAGAACCCTGCTCTTCTTCAGTTCTCCCAGAGTCTGGTGTGCGTGGAGACAGATGCTGAAGGTTCACATCATGTGCAACATCCAGGGGGAGGGGCAGCATCTCTGGTGTGTCAGAGGGGGCAGTCACAGGCGGGGATGCATGTTAGAGACAATTGAGCCAGATAACAGTTAAAGGCAGCAAAGACAGATTTCATTCAGTACTATTGCATTAGGGGAGAGAGGGTTCCCTGAAACTGAGCTTGACTCGGAATCCTGCAGACAGCTGGGGATTGACAGCGAGGACCAGAGTGTGGGGTCTGCAGATAGAAAATTACTAAGAGGAGCCACCAAGGGTGGGGGCATTCTTGCTAAGCCAACTGAACAGGATTCTTGCTAAAAGTAGGCCAAGGGTTTAGACGAGAGTGGGGGATAAGGAACTTGATCAGATCCCCAAGGTGATCAGATATCAAGGGTGAGGGTTCTCGCTAAACTGACTTGGCAGGATTCTCACTAAGACTGGGCTATGTGGGCCTTGGACAGGGCCCAAGGAGGAGGCCTAGTTGAGAAGAGGGCTCAGAGGAGCCTGTCCAAAGTTTGGTCAAGGAGTGAGTCTTTGTCATAAAAAAGCCATGGAGGGACTCTCCGCGGGACAGAACTCCGTCGACCAGGGAACTGCTGCTGAGGGTTTGCGTCAACAACCAAAACTTCTGACAGGGAGGTCTTCCAACATGCTGACAAATGCTTACAAGCACAGTGGATAACGGTTTGCTGTGCAGAGTTTGGTGCCTCCAGGGAGTACAGCTTCTTGATGCAGTACCTCATTGGTGCTGGGATTGAAATACGAAAATAATTTTCCCTGCCTATGTAGCTTCAACATGTTGATATTAACTATGAAAACAAATTGCTTCCATGGGCCAAACAAGCAGATGGGTGGTGAGCATTTAGGAACATAAAAAGGTCACTTAGCACGTGATAACTCAGAGAAGCACTGAGCGCAGTCAGGCCTTGGGAGGTGCCCACGGATGGCCGTCTGCTTCCCTCTCTGTCTCTGGAGGTGCAGCACCTGGAGCCCTGCTCCTCCTTCCCTCTGTCTTTCCCTGGGGCAGAGGCTCTCAGACGTGAGCATGCGTCAGCATTACTGGAAGGCTTGCAACTCTGTGCCTAGCTGCCCCCTCACTGCCCAGAGTTGAATTTCTGATTCAGTCAGCATGGGGGGCGGTCCTAGAACTTGCATTTCTAACAAGTTCCCAGGGGATGCTGCGGAGTGGGGATTACACTTTGAGAACCGCTCGCTTAGAGTATGGAGCTCCCTTCACCTAACTTGGCTGAAGGATGCAGAACAAACTGAATATCATAGGTCTATTTAGCTTGCAGTGGAGTAGTAAGACCAACATACAAGATCCCTTGTGGTTACTGATCCATTTAAGCTTTCTTCTCTACTTACATCCAAGGGAACCGGAAGGGGTTCAGAAGAACAGTGCAAAATAATACCATTAGGATATTTTTAATAGACCATCTAAAGCAGTATTTCTATGCTCTTGAAAATCTGACGAAAGCTATGAGGCTCCCCACCCAGAAATACTGCACACACACACACACACACACACACACACACACACACACACACAGAATGACTTTTACATTTACTTTCAGGAGTTCATGAATTTCCTGAACCCCAGGGTAAAAACCCTTATTATTCTAAATATAAGCAGAAATGGGAGATGCAAACAGGTTTCTGGGATAAGAATGTGATAATAGTCCAGAAAGGAATTCATCTTGAACTTTTTGGTGTGTAAGACAAATAAAAAGATACAAGTATTGGGTCAGATAAAGAAGAGAAGCAGTTTGCTGCGGATGATATCTCCCTGGGGCGTGGATTACGAGGGCTCTGGCTGGGGGCCCGAGGATGGAGCAGAGCAGGTCAGTGTGGCCGGACAGTCCAGAGGCATGTCTGAGCTGTTAGTCCACAGGCACCGTCCGACTGTGAACCCGAGACAGCTTTCCGCAGAGGCTGCAGCACTTCCTCCTGCTTCTTCCCCACCAGTGTCTGCTGATGTCCTGTGGGCTCGGCGCTGCCATCTCCTGCTCTGGGACCCCCTTGGGGTTGAAAGTGGAGGCGGTTGACGCTCATTCAATGCTGTCTGTGTGCACAGTGTACATCCAGTGACCTCCGTGGTCCTCAGAGAAACCCAGTGGGGAGTGTCCCACACTGCAGGTGAAGAGGCTGAAGCTTGGTGGCCACGTGGCTTGTCTAAGGTCTGCAGTGAGGTGAAGAGCCAGCACTCAAACACTGTGACTCCCGTCCAAAGCCCCCACTGCCCACCTACCTGTGATGGGCTGGGCTGTCCCGTCCTTATGCCTCCCCTCCTTTCCCAAGGCCCTGCCTCGGACGGGACACGCCTTCTTCCTGGAGAAGAGTGAGGAGACCGTCCTTCTGCTTTCCCCGCTGGAGTCCAGGAGAGGCCTGCTGGAGACCCCTTCTAGGTTCTTTCCTCCTCTAGCCACTGCAATGGGCTGCCCCAGGGGAAAAGAAATGCAGAGACGCCATCACTGACTGTGCTGCAACTTTCTTACCTCATCCGCCTGCCAAGAGCAGCCTTGTTATTTCGGTGCAAAAATAAAATAAATAATGGCCTTATCACTCTGCAAATCTAAAATTCACCTCTACAAATCATGAACTGTGTAAATCTGGACAAGTTAGTCATCCTGTCTGAGACTGTTTTCCCATGTGTAAATGGGGACAATGTCCTCTCTTAGAGCCCTTGTGAATGTTTACTGAAATGAAAATCAAATCCCGCAACTCAGTGCCTGGCATACAGTAGATGCCTAATGCATGCTCTCTTCCTTTCCCCACTGCTTTGCTTTCCCTGTTTGGAGTGAAGGTAAACAGCTTCGTCATCACCCACAGCATATGGAAGCTATGAGACCCGTCATAAAGCTGTCAGACGCGATGCGTACTGTAGCTCAAATTAAAATATTTCTGTTTACTTGCATCCTTCGTGCTGGAGGCACACTCAGCTGACATATGTCTGTGCTACAACATTTGCAAGTAGAATGACACTTTAAAAAACTTTGCAATAAATATTTTGTTTTTCAGTTACTGCACAGAATATATTATCCTGGCTCTCCCGTGTCTGTGCTCCACCAGTTACCATTAGGATAGGACACGCTAAGTGTTTTATTACACTCCCAAAGCCCTCCGGGTTTGATGGACAGTTCTCCACTCATTTCAAAGCAGATGAAGAAGATCCCTTGGGCCTAACAGTAGCTTTGGGGCAAGGAGGGGGAAGTTGAGGAGGAAAGGCTAATAGCCAACACATGTTAATTGAGCAGCTGCTATATGTTAGGCACTGTTTGGAAACTGGGGGTGGAACGGAGACTAAGGAGATACAGGACCTGCCTTCAAGATGTTGAACAGAAGCACCCAAGGTCATGAATGAAAAGCAGTGAGATCATTTGGATTGGAGCCCTGCACATCATTCTCTTTCCCAGGACCACGGTTACCTGCTGACTCTGCAGCCCCGTGACTGCACTTCACGTGGACCAGTGATATTCCAGCCCCTTCGGAGACCTGCCTTTGATATGTGCAGGTGGGAAGTCAGGGTTGATCGTAGAAGCAGAACTACTAGGACCGCTGGAGAATAGATTCGTTATCAGGACTGGACCTGATATGGTGATGCAAGGCTGTTGCTTCTGATTCCAGTTTGGACCCTAAGTCACTTGAGATCCTTCAGGCCAGCAGTTGGGAAGGAAAGCCGGACTGAAATGGAAGCAAGCAAGGATGAACTAGAACCAATTATGACACACTGAAACCTGTGTTGTTTTCATGCCACCCCCAACCTCCATGGCATAATGACTTGTAGCAGGACCCTGGGCCCTGTGTCAAGGAGCTTCAGGAGAAGGTCTGGTGGGACCTAAATGGTCCTTCTTGTACTCGAGTGGCTGTCATGTCCCCACATCAGCCTTCAGAGCATTGGATCAACTGCTGCTTCACTTGCCTTCCAAACTCTCATGCAGCTGTCTTTTGTGGCCAACCTGACCCTGACCAGTGAAGGACATTCTAGAATGCAGGTAGCAAAGCTGACACAGTGCAGGACCAGCACAGTAGACAAACACCGGGCAAATGCCACAGACAGTTTTCAATATAGATGGTGAGAGTTTAAATTGATATGAGAGTTCAAAAAATCATTTGAAAACTGTACAAAGAAACAAAACATTTTATACTGCTTTACGAATTGATTTCACTATTGGAAACCTAAGTTAAGGAAATAAGTCTCAATAAAGAAAAACACAGCAGTTTTATCAGTGTCCAGTAACAGAGGAACAGCTACATAAATAAATGAATAATTCAATCCACTGAAGGAAAATTATCAGTTCACTGAAAACCTTTTTACAGAGTGCAGTGACATGAAAAAAGGGCTGGTACAGGGTGAGGTAACACACACACAGACAATCTCACATGCAGTATGAACACAGCTCTGTAGAAAAGAAACTTTACATACGAAGACAAAGGGGCGTTCTGGTTCCAAAACAATCACAGCAGATGCTTAAACCTGTCTCTCTGCCCGCACACTCTAAAATCCTCCAGAGCTCAACCCACAGAGCCAAGAAGCTCCCTGGCCCCATCCCTGGAGCAGGACAGGGGCAGAACGTGAGGGACTCCACAAAGTAGTGAGGATGGAAATTCACATCATCGTCCCCGAGCTCTCTCCAAGTGAGACCGACTCTGCCCAGGAAAGAGGAGAGGGGAGCAGGGGCCTGCGGTCATGGAATTCAGAAAGAGAAGTCCCTCCTGAGTGAGGAAATTCTGAGGATGGGGTGAGGTCTGGAGAATGCAGCACCAGCCCCTGAAGAAGCCAAAGGAAGTGGCTTAAGGATGTGTGGGACGGAAGCTCTGGGAAAGAGGATGGCCCAGGAGGAGGGCACATGGATGGGGAGAAATGAGGCAGTGAGGTTTGTTGTGGAGGGAAAACAAACAAATGATAGAAATTTTTAAAAAATCAGGAGCTACACCAAACCCTATACCTGCATACCACCACCAAAAAAAATATCATGGATTAAAAGGAATGTACCTCAATACACATCGAGAAGCAGGTGCTCTTGGACCAAGAACCCAGAGAGGCCCCCAGCCCTTCATCCCCACCTCATACAATCCCCACGCGTGCTAAATCAGTAAAACAAGACACGGCAAGTGGAACAGAAAAGAGTGGACGATACCATAAAAGTGCATTCTCTGCAGATCAGAATGCACACAGCAGAATAAAACCATAATACAAGAGTCACACTGAATGAATGATTCTTAAACAAGCATTTGATGAGGGGAAAAAACACTGTCAGAATTTCAAAAACTCAGAACAGAAATGGACAAAAACCTGGAAATACGTGAAATGAGAGTTGAAGCAAAGACAAACTCCTAAAGACAGAGACGAGAATCATAAAGTGCCCAAGAGAGGACACATTTGGTTGACAACATAATAAGAGGTAATGAGCAAAGTCTTGAAAACTGAAAAGAAAATGAATGAAAATAAAGAGGTAAAAAGGATCAGAGAAAATGTGATAGAAGTAAAAGATAAGCAAAAGAAATGGAGCATTTGTCTAATTAGAGTTCTGGAAGATGATAACAAAATAAATGCAACAGAATTAGTCTTTAAACTCTAATCCAAAGAAAATTTCCTGAAATACAAGGCCTATCGAGAGGGCCACTGTGCCAGCAAACTGACCTGGATGGCCTACTCCAGGGCGTGTCTTCATAAATCTCCTAGACTTTGAGGATGAAGCAAACCAAAACAGAAATCATCTCAGAACCTCCAGGCAAGAGGACCTTAAAGGTAAAAATAATCAGGGTGGCATCTGAGGCCTTGACCTCAAGGCAACGGTGGAAGCTCATTTTCAAGACAGGAGGGCAGTGTGAGCCGAGGGTCCACGGAACAAGTGACAAGTGAGCAAGAGCTTAGGAAACGCGGTGCACACCAGTCCTGCGGAGGACTCTGTCAGGGGACGGGCTCTGCCCACCGAGAAATAACCGGGGTCATCAGCCAGAGGACGGGTGGGGAGCATTGACCGGATGTCTGTAGACCTAACACTAAAGCAAAAATGGGTAAAACGGTAGTGTGCGAATGTTATATGTTCTAAAAACAAAGAAAAATGACACAAATAAAAGGAAACAAGGGACACAGGACAGGTGACAGTGAGACAGGTTCGTGGACGGTCACCTCAGTAGGAAATGGAGCCGAAGGACATCACCCTTAACGTCGACCCACTGGAGAGCGGAGGCCTGTGTGAGGCAAACGGGGCCTATGGGCATTAAGAGGACATTGGTACCAGGGTTATCACAGAGTGAAAACACCCACTGTTCTAAATACCCAAATAAGTATATTTTATTTTATTTATTTATGTTTTTGTGAGGAAGACTGGCCCTGGGCTAACATCGTGGCCACCTTCCTCTACTTTATATGGGACGCTGCCACAGCATGACTGACAAGCAGTGTGTCCGTGGGTGCCCGGGATCCGAACCCACGAACCCTGGGCTGCCAAAGCTCGAACTAAACCACTGCACCACCGGGCCAGCCCTGAAATAAGTATATTTTAAATGAAAAAAAACCTGAAAAACTGACTACATACAGAAAGAAACCAACAGACACATCATCAAATGCTCTTCGTATTTCAGAGATACCATCAAATGTGTCAGTCATTTCAACAAAGGTAACTGGGATTATTTTACCTGATAAGAGAAGATTTTCTAATTGGCCAAAAGAAAACATCCAGCTCTGTGTGGTGCACAAATAATGCACTTTAAGTGATTCAGAAATGCTAAAATAATAGTAATAATAATAATAATAAAACACTGAGACAAAAGTGTAGCAGGCAAGTGGAAATAAAAAGGAAAGCAGGAATTGGGATCCTGATCTTTCACAAGGTAGAATTCACGCCCCCAAATTACACATCACAAAGAACATTCTGTAATATGAAGTCCACTGTTCAAAACAGAGGTGCAACAGCTATGAACACATATACACCGAGGAGCATAGCAACCACTTCATACAGAAGAATCGATAGGCGATGTAAAGACAAACGGAGACAATTCCTATAAGAGGATTTAATACGTCCTTCTTAGTCTAAGACAGTTTAAGTGGATAAAAAGCAACTAAAATGCAAACACCAATGTGATCCGTCATGTAGAGTTCGTGGATATATATATCAAAACTTATGACTTAATAATAGAGAACACATCACCTTCTTAGTCACACACGGAATATTCATAAAAATTAACCAAATGTTAGATCACAATGTAAGTGCCAAGTAGTCCCTTAAAGTGAAAATAATGTAAATTACATGCACTGATCACAATGCAATAAAACTAGCAATGAACGATGCACTTGTTAAACAGATCCTTCCTTCTGGATATTTTTTAACTCTCTATAAAACAATTCTTTGGGGAAGGGAATTGCAATCCAAAATTGCAGAACTTCTGAAAAATAAAGATAATGAAACCACAACATATCAGAACCTATGGAATACAATGAAAACAGTGATCAGAAGGACACACATAGTCTTAGATATGAATAAAAAGAAAATAGCAGGGGCCGGCCCGGTGGCGTAGTGGTTAAGTTTGCGTGCAACACTTGCACAGCCTGGGGTACGCGGGTTTGGATCCCGGGCTCGGATCTACTCACTGCCCATCAAGCCGTGCTGTGGCGGCGTCCCACGTACAAAACAGAGGAAGATGGGCACAGACGTTAGCTCAGGGACAGCCTTCCTCACCAAAAAAATAAATAAATAAATAAACCAAAAATAAAAGAAATTCTCAGCTTAAAATGCTGGAAATAGAATAATAAAGTTTACCAAAAGAAGCAAATAATAAAGATCAAAGCGCAAATCAATGAAGTAGAAAACAAAAATGTAGAATTTATAAATAAATAAAAATGCTAGTTCTTTGAATAGAAGTAATAGGTCAACTAACTGGGTAACCTAATCTTAAAAAGCGAGAAAGTAAAAATATGCAAAGGCAGAGGGAGGCTGGCCCAAGTGCCTCAGGATGGCAGGTGTATAAAGAGCTTGACTAGTTGCAGAGGCGCGGATTCGCGGATTCCTCGTCGTTCGCGTTTCTGCAGACCTAGGGAACCCCAGCCCGCCCTCTCCTGTAGGCCCTTTTGCAGAAACAGAATGAAATGCTTCTGGTCGCTCGAGTTAAGCTGCCGTTTTGCTCTTCTGGTGCCAAACTGCCGTGACTATACCGGCCGGATGTGGAGCTACCCACAGCCTCGCATCCACCCTCCCTCTCCCCGCGGCCCCGTTGCACCTCCTGTGGACGCGGGCGCACGGCTCCCCATCGCCAGCGCTGCCTCGGATGCAGAGTGTGCTCAGCATCCCGCACACCACTCCACACTGATCCGAACTTTTACACAAGCATCACGGTGCACAGAAGAGAATGCATCTCGGCAAGGCTTGTAGCCATGTCTCCCTGCACTCCGGAATACACAGTAAAATGCACTTTCTGGACTTGACTAGGGACTGGAGGAGGATGCCCACGGCACATCCTGCTCTTCATGGCTCCCTTCTTAATGTTACATTTCTGAGACCTTGGCCGTCACTGAATACCTGGAAATAACATATGCACCAAGTGTGGTCATGTGTGCTGAAAGATTCTTTTGTAAAGTCCCTCTAATGTTTCATTGAATTTTGTGGAATCATAGAAATAGGCACTGCAATTATAACTAGTTGCCTGGTAACCCATTGAAAATCATCTTCCTGCAAGAAAGCAATTAACCCACTTTAATAAGAGCACCATCCATGGAGTTTGAGGTGTGCTGCATTCTGTCTGTATTTCTGGTCACAAGAGTGCATAGAGCACCCAGAGGGAACTGAGGGGACACGTGGAAGAGCAACAGACCAGATGACCAGAAGTCAGGGGCGAGCGCCCAACCCTGGTTCCACCAGCAACTGGCCAAGGGATTCTAGTAAGTCAGCTCTCTGGACCTCAATTCTCCAGTGATAAAGGAGGGGTCTAACCAGATTTTCTCCGTGAATGCTTCCAGCACTAATATTCTATGCTTCTTCAAATCTCACAGCCAGGGAGAATTAGAGTAAAAGCTGTTGATCGACTTGAATAAAAAATCCTGTTTTGTGGTTCCCAGCTCAGAGCAGCAGACTGGCCCGGAGCCGAGCCTCGGGCTGGGTAGCTGGTCACATGCAGAGTGTGCCCCTGGACGTCGGATCCGTCTGACACCTTCAGAGACAGTGCTCACTGGGGTGACAACACATCACTGTTTGCCCAGGACCTACCTACCTGGTGTTAGCACTGACTGCCCCGTGTCTCGGAAAGCCCCACAGTCCCAGGCAGACCGGGAGGGTCATCACCCAGAGCAGACTGTGGGGGAGACGTGGGTGGCCCATTTCAGTTCCACTCTGAATATTTGCGAGCCCTGCTGCACACCGAGCCCCTGGACGTGCAAATGTGTGTGATCACAGCCCTCAGGGGCTTTTAATCTGGGGCCGTCATACTCCTGGACCCCCTCAGAAGCTCCTCTGATGAAAGGAGTGACAGGCCACGTGCGACTATGGACCCTCACTGTGATTATGGTCGGGATTACATTTTCCTTTGGTTAAAAACAGCTGGAAACCACGGGAATAGGTAAGAGCTGTTTGTTCTGCCGTTTACATATATCCTAACGCTGTATTTTTGCTCCCACTGCTCAGGTACAAGCCAACTTCCTCTCTCTCCTGGACTGGCCCGCAGGGCCTTCTGACCGCTCGCTGCTTCCTCTCCTCATGCACTCCTCACATGGCAGCTGGAGTCCCTGTCACAGATGATATCCCTGAACCGCTTATTCAGGGGCACTTGTGGGAAGACCCCTGTAGAGGGGATGCAGAAAGGAGCAGGACTGAACAGGGGAGAAGATGAACTGCAATGAGGCTCAATGGGAGCTCCAGCCAACCCCCTGGGAGCTATGCAGGGACACTGGACCCTCAGAGGTGGCCTGAGGGGGGTGGGCTGGGCCTTTGCACCTCCTCGCTGGCCAGTCACTGGACGGGGGCTGTCCCTGGAAGGAGGTGTGACCTTGGGCAAGGCTGCTTTCTTCAGCCCCGGCGATGCCTAGACAGGTGACAGCTGAGAGTCATCTTCTGGAAGCGCTGCGAGCAGCTACGGGAATTAATGCTTGATTCCCGACGGGGGGCCCAGGTGGCATGTCATAGTACCCACTAGAGTCGTCTTCTAAAGCATGAATCAGATCCTGTTTTAGGCTGAATAAATCTCAAACTTCATGCCACAGCCCACAAGACCCCAGATGCCCAGTCCCCACCTGACACTCTGCCCTCGTCACGTGGACTTGGCCTGTTATTCTCTAGGCTGTGGCCACGTTGCTCACATTTGGGAAACGCTGAACCCATTGCCACAGTCGGGTGCTTGCTGTGCCTGCGCCTGGAACACTGTCCCCTCATATGAGTGCATGACTGGCCCCTTCTGCTCAACTCAGATGTGTTCCCAGAGAGCTCCCCCACCACGGCCCCTGGAGTCGTCTCCACACACCCCACTCCCCTGCCCCTGCACCACCATGCTCGGCACAGTCACCCCTAGCTGAAGTTACTTTGCGGTTATGACAAATCCAGCCGGGGTTCCGTTTGGCGTTGCTCTCCTCATGCTGGAATGTGAGTTCTGGACCACAGGGGTCTCTTCTGTCTGTTTCAGCATCGGGTCCACAGCAGCTCCCTCCGGGCTGGGCTGTAGGAGGCGCTCTAGCAGTATTAGTGGAACGAATGAGTTTGCTCAGTCACTTCTCCAGTTTGAAAGTTTCTTTGCAAGGACTGTTAGTCAGTCACAATCCCTCTGCCAGGAGCACCTGCTGCAAGGGCTGACTTAGTGTGAGTCACCTGGTGAAGCTGTCTGGACTCTGTTGCGAGGGACCCTGTTTGTCACCGAGGCCTTGACCCGTTCAATCTACACAAGTTTCTGCAGGAATAAGAATTGGAAAAATCGTTGTAATTGAGAAGAGGCTGAACACCACCAGGGTGGCCAGAGCACCGCCAAGTGCTCAGGGCACCTTCAGAGTTTACGAGCCCTTTTAGAAACGTTATCTCAGAGCACGCAGAGCAAAACGCTCAGGAGGGGGTTATGAAAACATTTGCAAGTGCAGAGACCAGAGGCCACACAGCTGGTACCTGGTCTACAGGAGCTCACAGCCGAGGGTCAACCTTCAGGGTCACAGTGTTGTGGCCTACACTAGGGCCAGAATTATACTCAGGTTTATTAACGGTTGAGTAATTTCATACACCCAATAAGGGGATCTTCCTAGTGACCAAGCCCTCCTTGTGAGGAGGGAATGGTTTCAAACATGCCAACCCTGCTGAGCGGCTGGGGGAGGTCTTGCTCTCGGGTCTGCTTCCCTCCTCGGGCGTCAGGCTTGTCCTTGCCAGGCAGTCCCCTCCCTCCTCCTGCAGGCGTGTGTCCAAGGTCACCCACCAGCTGCAGGGACTGGGACTCCTCTGCACTCCAGACTAGCCACCAATGCTGAACTCTTCTCTTGGAATCACTTGTCATTCCACAGTGGCCCATGCTGTCCTCTTGCCTTGTGTGCCAGATCTTCCAAATTTCCCTGGGGTCACTTTCTGCCTTTTCTTTCATATTTTTCACTTCTTCATCTTTATTCTTTGAGTCGTGGCTGAATATCTCAAGACTGTCTTCTACAGTTTTACCTACATCTAGTTTGCCGTTCACTGCTTTGCTTTTGGTTTTCAATTGTATGCTATGAATTTTAACCTCTATGCAACTTTTTTCTTAGATAATTTCCTCTTCATGATTGCTCACTCCATTTCTATAGATTCACTGGCCTCTAAATTTGTATTAAGAAATACATCATAAATATTCCTATGTACTTTTTTTCTTGTAGTAAATACGTTTCAGAGAAAGGAGTTTCCTCATTTTTCAAAGTCCCCATCCTTGTGAACTGCAGTGTCATTAACTGGCTCTGGTGAATTTTAAAATTCTTCTCCATTGTGCACCCACACATACAGTGAAGTGAGCCAAATGCATGGATCTGCACGGCTGCCCTTCCCGTGGCCTGCCTGGAGCCCCCTCAGAATCTACGAGTATTGCTGAGCTTTGGCAAGGGTCTCTGTGGTTGGCATCATAGGCATTCACATTCCTTCAGGCTCCTCTACCTCTGGCTGAAATCCCTGGGGATCGCCTGTGGAAGGATGGCACTCTTCCACATTGCTCCCCTTCTACCAGACTGCCCCAGACATGTTCATGCCATTAGCCATTGCCATGAGAGCCAGCATCAAGAGAGGGAGTGCTTTAAAGACCATCCTTGGGCCACTGTCTTGCCCAGGAGTTCAACACTCTTTTTCCAATCTCTGAATCCACTTCCAAGGTGACTCTTACCCATTGGCTGCCCACGCATAAGGACCTCACTCAGCAATCACTGTGTCCACAAGCACCTACTATGTGCCAGGCGTTGTGCTCAGGGCCGAAGATCCAAAGTTGAATCAGATACAATCTCCCAGCCTTAAGAGGAAGAGACGTCTCTTCTAGTCTGCTCTCTCCACCAACCTTCAAAAATCCCTTTGCTCAGGGTGATGGATGAAGAACAAAATAGCCACCCAAGGTGTAACACTCCAGCGTGCCCTTTCATCATCTGACTTGCCCCTGTGCCTGGTTACGTTGCACAGACCGCCTGGCTGCATGTTTCTGTTGCTGCAAAAGCACAGCCCCATCTCCAGCCTGCCCTGACCCACCTCCGTCAGCTGACGACCCTACTTATGGATGCTCACTAATGACATTCTGTCACAATGGAAATCAGATGAATAGACTCGGTGGGAAATGACTTGTCGTCATATTTCCTCTTTGTTTTAACAATGAAAGTCAGGTCCTCTTCTCAATAGAGTGACATCCGGAATGTGAGACCGTCAGAGTTAGTGTAAATTCAAGGAAGATGAGTGTTCCCTTGGTCTCCTCTTCTCTGCTTACATTCCCTGTGGACAGGAGATGTTGCATCAGGATTTTGAGGCGTTAACGACTCCAACTCAACTGGTTTCATGTTGAGAGGACATGAATTTTGGCTGCATGGGATTCTACTGAGACTCTTTTTTAATGTGAGAATATTCTTGGTGGTAACTTGCTTCATCCAGATATCTGAAGAATAGAAACCTACATCGAGACATGTTGTAAGACATTATGTTGTGAGAGGTTATCCAATAAATGGTAGACGTTCTCATCCCAGTACTTCCTTTCAGCAGCACAGACATTGAGTGAGAATTTCACAAAGGGGGTCTCTGCCAAAAGGGAGGGATTGTAAGCCTAGGTGCCAGGAGGGGATGTTCTTGTTTCTCGTCTGTTCCTGGGCCATCTGTGGGCAATGTGGCATTTTGGGGGGCTCTTGATGAGTATGGACGGCATGGAAGTTCAGCTCCCTGTTTCAGAGGAAGCAGGTCCCTCCAGGTCCAAGGGTTGGTGAAGCAGGAGAGGAACACAGCATGGATCTGGGTGGGGAACTGGCACAGGCAGCATCCATTGTGTTACTGGAGTCGGTCCTTGAGTTTCCTCCTCCAAGTCATCTCTGCTTTGTCAGGATATTTGAATAAACACATCTTCCTGCTGCTGACTCTTTTTCAACCAAAAGTACTTTAATAAACTTCCTCAAACATCAAGTGAATTTCTGAGAAATGCCAGAACTGGTGTATGCGACCATGCATACACCAGTTGCTTTATTTATGGGAAAATACAAGAGATAGAAGGTGAGTCCCTCTCCCACCCACCCCCATCTTGATGATGAGTGAAGATGTAGTTAGGTCATACCTCTAGCCGTGCATGGCTTTTGTTTCTACACTGTGGTTTGTTTGTGATAACTCTATGTTACTTTATCCTATGAGGAAAGGATTGGTATAAACTATTGCCACAATTTGTCTCTAATAAAAGCAAATAACATAGCTATTAACACCCACGCTCTGTGTAGTCCTGGGGTAGAGGAGCTTGCACTGTTTATGACCCCGTCCTGAGAAAGCTTCATTCATTCTGCACATTTTGCTTGTCTCCCCTCATTCCTCAGCCTACATCTCCTTCTGCGCCCCAGCCACTGCGAGAGGTGCGGGATGGAGCTGGGAAGAAAAATCTGGCCCTTGCTCTTCATTCTAGTGAGGGAAATAAAACAAAACAAAAGCTGAAAAGCTGAGCTGTGCCAAGTACCTACCCAATGTTCCGAGGCGCCCAACAGTCTTCGGAAAGAAAGGGTGACTGTCTGAGGATGACTTTGTGCTGATGCCAGGGCACAGTACAGAGCCACCCCATGAGGCCCACTGGACCTCACCCTCTCCATTCAAGAAGGGAGAGACTGAGGCTGAGAGAGGTGCAGAGAATCATTGACTCGAAGGTGTTAGAGCTGAGGTTTGGAGCCTGGTCTCCCTGAATGAGAATCCTTGCCCTTTCCCCGACCCACTGCGGTGGATGAGGAGGTGGAAGACAACGCGGTTAAGAAGGACCAGGAGTCCAAGTGAGCAGCCGAAGTGATGAGGGGAGCAGTCCCTCCACAGGAGCTCCGTTCTGCAGAGAGTGGGGAAAATGTGAGGAGGTGTGCCTAACACAGAAGATGCGAGAACACTCAAAACGGCACATGCTGTGATTGAAAAAGGGAAGATCAGCCCTGACAAATGCAGTCAGCCGCGCGAGGCCAGTATCGATTCTGGGCACAACTCTATGACAAATTTTCTTTTCTTTTTTCTAGAACTTTTTTTTTCTTCAATTATTTTATTGAGATCATAATGGTTTATAACATTGTGTAATTTCAGGTGTACATTATTATTTATCAATTTCTGTATAGGCTGCATTGTGCTCATCACCAGTAGTCTAATTTTTGTCCGTCACCGTATATATGTGCCCCTTTACCCCTTTCACCGATGCCCCCCTTCCCCTCTGGTAACCACCAATCTGTTCTCTTTATCCGTGTGTTTGTTAATCTTCCACATATGAGTGAAATCATGCAGTGTTTGTCTTTCTCTGTCTGGCTTATTTCACTTAACATCATGCCCTCAAAGTCCATCCATGTTGTTGTAAATGGGACTATTTTGTCTTTTTTATGGCTGAGTACACACACACACACACACACACACACACACACACACACCACATCTTCTTTATCCATTCATCTGTAGAAGGGCACTTCGGTTGTTTCCACGTCTTGGCTACTGTGAATATTGCTGCAATAAACATAAGGGTGTGTAAGTCTCTTTGAATTGTTGATTTCAAGTTCTTTGGATAAATACCCAGAAGTGAAATAGCTGGATCATATGGTAATTCTATTTTTAATTTTTTGAGAAATCTCCACACTGTTTTCCATAGTGGCTGCACTACTTTGCATTCCCACTAGCAGTGTATGAAGGTTCCCTTTTCTCCACCTCTCTCTAATATTTGTTATTTTTTGTCTTGGTAATTATAGCCATTCTGACAGGTGTAAGGTGATATCTCATTGTAGTTCTGATTTGCATTTCCCTAATAATTAGTGATGTTGAACATCTTTTCATGTGCCTTTTGGTCATCTGTATATCTTCCTTGGAAAAATGTCTGTTCATATCCTCTACCCATTTTTTGATTGGGTTCTTTGTTTTTTTGTTGTTGAGTTGTGTGAGTTCTTTATATATTTTGGAAATTAACCCCTTATTGGATATATGATTTGCAAATATTTTCTCCCAATTGGTGGGTTGTCTTTTCATTTTGTTCATGGTTTCCTTTGCCATGCAGAAGCTTTTTAGTCTGATGTAGTCCCATTTGTTAATTTTTTTCTTTTGTTTCCCTTGCCTGAGTAGACATCGTATTTGAAAAGATGTTTCTAAGGGTGATGTCAAAGATCATACTGCCTATGTTTTCTTCTAGGAGTTTTATGGATTCAGGTCTTACATTCAAGTCTTTAATCCATTTTGAGTTAATTTTTGTGTATGGTGCAAGGTAATGGTCTATTTTCTTTTTTTGCTTTTTTCTCCCCAAAGTCCCAGTAGATAGTTGTATATTATAGTTGTGCATCCTTCTAGTTGCTCTGTGTGGGACGCCACCTCAGCATGGCTTGATGAGCAGTGCATAGGTCCATGCCCAGGATCTAAACTGGTGAACCCCAGGCGCCAAAGTGGAGTGCGCGAACTTAACTGCTACGCCACCAGGCCGGCCCCAGTAATGGTCTATTTTCACTCTTTTGCACGTGGCTCTCCAGTTTTTCCTGCAACATTTATAGAAGAGACTTTCCTTTCTCCATTGTATGTTCTTGGCTCCTTTGTTGAAGATTAACTGTACATAGATGTGTGGTTTTATTTCTGGGCTTTCAATTCTGTTCCATTGATCTGTGTGTGTTTTTGTGCCAGTACCATGCTATTTTGATTACTATAGCTTTGTAGTATATTTTGAAGTCAGGGATTGTGATGCCTCCAGCTTTGTTCTTTTTCTCAGTATTGCTTTAGCTATTCAGGGTCTTTTGTTCCATGTAAATTTTAGGATTTTTTGTTCTATTTCCATGAAGAATGTCATTGGGATTCTGACTGGGATTGCATTGAATCTATAGATTGCTTTAGGTAACATGGACATTTTAACTGTGTTTGTTCTTCCAATCCATGAGCATGGAATATCTTTTCTTTTATTTATATCTTCTTCAATTTCTTTCAATAATTCCTTATAGTTTTCAGTGTGTAGGTCTTTCACCTCTTTGGTTAAATTTATTCCTAGATATTTTATTCTTTTTGTTGCAATCGTAAATGGGATTGTATTCTTGACTTCTCTTTCTGCTAGGTCATCATTAGTGTATAGAAATGCAACTGATTTTTGTAAGTAGATTTCATACCCTCCAACTTTGGTGTAGTTATTGATTATTTCTAATAGTTTTCTGATGGATTCTTTAGGGTTTTCTATATATAGAATCATGTCATCTGCAAACAGTTGGAGTTTCATTTCTTCCTTTCCAATTTGGATACCTTTTATGATGAATTTTTAAAACATATGAATTGTAGCACGTTATAAAAAAGGGTACGATGAGTTCACTAAGTCCAAGTCAAACCAGATGTAACTTTTTTCGTTGAGGAAACAGCCACTGAAACCCTGGATGCCCAATGCTGATCTGGGACTCCACCTCTGTGCATACTGATCAAGCATCAATTCCCCAGAATTACCAAAATTTTCCCCTCTGAAGAACACATAAAGGGACCAAGGATGTAGAGCTTAGGAAAGAGATAACTGAGGAAGCTCAAAGACCTGATTTCAAATACCTAAAGGGCTGCCATCTGGAGAAGACATCAATTTATTCTTCAGAGCCCATTGACCAATGGGTGGAAATTACAGGGAAGCAAATCTTCACCTAAACCAAGAAATATTTTTCTAGCAAACAGCAGTTGTTTCTTGCTAACAAGAGATTCCTGCCATCACACAAGATCAAGTGAAGGATTAAAGATCACTGCTTCTCAGGGATGCTTTCAAGAAAACCAAGTATTTGACGGGATTTTGGCATAAATAACCTTGAAAAATCATTCCAAAATGAGATTTCAGATAAATAGAAATTAATTTGTTAAAAGTACAGAATTTCATAAGCCAGCATCCAGAGTTACCAAATTGAGGGAACCATAAGAATTATCTTGGGTTTTGAGGAGGAAGAGATCCAAGATACTTCCCTTTAGAGAGGGAGTGTTGGAGGGACTTTCAGGGTGAGAACTCACTTGAGGAAAGGCCCAGGGCTCAGCAAACACACTCTGGACTGGACTGCTGCCCACACACTTGCTGGGCAGCTCCAGGAAGATTTCCTAATCCAGGGCTGCTGTTGTCCCTCTGTGACGGGGACACTGATAATGAGAGAATCTTCCTCGTGGATGTAAAGAACAGCAGAGCGTCTGGCAATTAGTAAGCTCTTAGTTCTCATGTTCATTTGGCACAGACATGAACAGCATTGAGGGTTTAGAGGATGGCATGAGATTGGCTGAAAAAGATGCAAGGAGTAGAGGGGACTGCAGCTGTCAGCATTGCAGGGAACCCACGGAAAATGCAAATGGACCCAGGAGGTGAGTGGGGTACCCGCTGCTGCTCATGGAAGACTGGGGCTCTGGCATGAGGCTGAGGGCCTGTTTTTGAATCCACTGAACTTCTCCTGGCATCAACTGGCACTCACAGACCTGAGACTGCCCAGCTGGAAGTGCAAGACTGAGCCCAGAACAGTTGTCCAAAAAGAGCAGGGCCCCTGGGACAGCCACTATGGTGACTTCTTGTCCCCCGACCTGCTGGGGTTTGGACCCACCTTCATTCAGGTCGAGGGTGAAAGTTCCTCCCTGGACTTGTTCCCCCCACCCCAGGCCATGCTGTCAGACCTGACTATTCACTTACCTCTGCCCAGCTGCTCCCAGAACCTGCGAGACCTGCCATGCTAGCTCCACCCCTGCCTCATGCTGGATAACCATTCCTCACTGCTCCCTGGGCCGCACAGCCCACGGCCGCTGCTAGCTGAAGGTGACCTTGGCCATCCCTGGGAAGGCAGGGGCTTATCATTGCACATCTACAGGATGAGACTAGATTCCTACAAAAGTGACAGTTGAGTTAGGTCAACACATTGGTGACATAAAAAGCTCTCCCCTCCTGCTTCCGCCAGTTAGGCTTCTTTGGACACTAGGAAAGAGTGGCGGTCCTCCGTTCTTGACTCTCCAGGCCATTCTGGATTTTGGATGTTTGCAAAAATGCTAAATCTTATGATGTCTTGAATCTTGGTCCTTACTTTTGTACATTGACAAACCACATTTATTCATCTATCCATTCATCCATTTATCCCTCTCCCTTCACTGTTTTTTAACAGCATTTTACACCTGCCATACTTAATGTTTCATTTACTTGTCCTGACTGTTTCCTTTCAGTTGTGCGTAAGCTTCCCAAGGGCAGGATCTCCGTTGCTTTGTCAACTGTGGTCTCCCCAGTGCCGAGAGCAGGGACTTGCCACACAGTACATACTCAATAAATAAACAGATGAATAATGGATAAACTCAAAATCAGAGTGCATAGAAGTGGGTATGATATACTACCAGTTGCATAAACAGAGGGTGATATCTTAATATTTTCTTACATATGCGTATACATCTGCAAACACCCTGGAGAAGCAACAGCAGTGGGTGTTTGGGGAGGAGGGCTGAGCGGGAGACCTGGTAATCAGAGACGGGGCGGGAGGGAGATGTCTCACTGTATGTCCTTCTGAGTTTTGATTTTTGCACCATATGAGTCTATTTCCTAATCATAAAATTAAATATACTTTTTAAAGGAAAAAAACAAAGCTTGTTTTGGGGAAAATAAGTGGTTACTGATTAGTGAGCTCTCAGTTGCTTGAACCCAGAGCATTCTGCAATGGTACTGACATTGGCCATTTTCCTTAATGGCCCTGCTTCTGTTAACAAATAGCCTATTACCTTGGAGGACAGGGAGCTGGCCCAGAATCTATTTCCCACGGGGCCTAGCATCAAGCCCAGGCTCCTGAAGCGTTTGTGTGGGTAGTCATCATGAAGGCAGAAAAGCAATTTGTGTGAAAAAGTATACGCCATCTTACTAGAATGTCACACTTGGGCTCCAAGCCACAGAAAAGTGCTTTGGGCAGCAGGGCAGCTGCTCCAGGACAAGCCCATGCACAGGGAGCCAGTGGAGTTCTGGCTCGCCGCCCGGGGGCATCACACCACCTTCTTGGGCCCTGATGCAACTAGCTGTAACCGGAGGAATCCACAGAATCTATCCTAACATAGCTCCAGGCACTTTAAGGGGCCATCAGTTGTAACCTCCAAATAAAACCAAACCTGGGTCAAAATTTACTACATGTCAAAATTTTATCGCAGTTATAAACCCTATCAGGGCTTGAAAGTGCTGTGACATTAAATTTATCCACACTGCAAGATGGAACGCCAGGGAGGGAATGCGTTACATTTGTTGGTTTTATTTTATCACCAGTATACTGCGAAATTAAATAGCCCCTGTGTCCTAAATATGCCAGAATACACATTTAATTTTGTCCTCTCACTTGGGCCCACCAATGCAGTCAACTTAAATATTTTTTCCAGATCATTTTGAGTCATCATTCAATGGCCTAACTTTTTCTGAATTTGGGTGTTATTTTTTGACCTGAATCAAAATTAAGGGGGTACTGATAAGCTGTCTAGTCTTAGGGTTCTCACCCCTGCCGGCATATGGGAATTTTAAAACACTGATGGCTGGTTCCTCATCCCTGAACAACAGGAAACAAACCTTTGTGATGGGGATTTAAAAACAACTTCCTTTTTTTTTTTTTTTGGTGGGGAAGGTTGGCCCTGAGCTAACATCTGTGCCTATCTTCCTCTGTCTTTTGTACGTGGGATGCCACCACAGCATGATGAGTGGTGTGTAGGTCTGCATCTGGGTTTCAAACCTGCGAACCCCAGGCCGCCGAAGCAGAGCATGCGAACTTCACCACTGCGCCACCAGGCTGGCCCCTACAAACAACTTCCTAAGTGATTCAGTTGTGCACAGAGTTTACCACAGCCATGGACCTAAACCAGTGCTTCTTGCAAAAAAATGGGCAGACAAGTTCCTGGGGATCTGGTTAAAATGCATACTCTGGGTCAATACATCTGGGCAGGGCCTGAGAATCTGCATTTCTCACAAGCTCCCAGGTGAGGCCGATGTTGCTGGTCCATGGAGACCCACTGAGTAGTGAGAGTCCCTCCACACCACCGGGGTCTTGTCACACTCCCTGAGGGCACTGGCAGCCACACAGGACCTGCAGTGAGCTAGACCACATTCTGCTTGAAGTCCTCCTCTCTCCCCATGGCTATGATGTCCCTGCAGAGTCCCTGAGGTTGAGATGATGAGGCCCTGCCATGCCATCTGGTCTGTACTTGGGCATGTGTATTCCAGCGACTTTGGGATCTTGTATGTAAGCCAATACACACCCACTGGGAAATCTTAGAGCGGGGGGTTGAAAAAAGATATGTAATGATGGATTCAGCCCTGAATCATGCCAGACAAGTGTACACCCCTGCCCTCAGCTTCACAGCCAGCCTGTCACACCCTCACAAAGGACTCACTCTGGGGTAATGAGTGGCTGGATGGTCATCCTGAGTCATGATACGAAAATTACATCTTAGAAGGCTTCGGCCAACACACAATGACAGTATATTTAACAACTCAGTGGTGCTGACACAAGCAGTGGCCACGAAGCCAGTCAAACTGTTTTTGCGAAGGCAAGACCAGTTGGATGCCGCCGTATAGAGGAGACAGCGTGTTTTCCAGTCTCGTTGTACCTTGCAATCTTGGCCGTCTTCACCAAGTATTTGAGAAACCAGAGAGCACTTAATTAAATAATCTGGAGAATTTATCAGCAAAAAGGAGGGAGAATAAGGTTGGAACCAAAAATATATCAGCCGCCTTCTCTATGGCAGCATCCACAGCCGTGGATGGAGCTGCTGGCGACGTTGGGGAGGGAACACAGTACGTAAGACACAAGCTACAGCCCTCACCTGGCCTTTCCCTACTGGTCCTCAGCGGTCAGCCACAACTCGGGGTGGCCCTCCCCACAGCTTTAACCTCCAGGGGCTTCGTGAGACACGCAGCCTTTCAGTACAAAACAGGCTCCCTCCCGCGCGAGCCCTCGTCCGACCAGCGCATCACCTCAGTGTGAGCTGCCAGGGCAGACGTATAGATGCCGAAGAAAAGATCTTCAAGAGATGCCAAACGTTAGAAGACCTCATTATTTTTTTATGGAAAATGTTCATCCCATATTTCAATGTTGACAAGTGATTAATAGCAATAAGAATAAAGTTAACAGTGATATTAAAGTAAAACTCTTACCCACATCTCCAACAGGACCAACTGAAAAATGCGTCTTTTTGGTTCTCTGTCTTCTCAGCTAGAGACCTGGAGGGCGGCGCCCATTATCCTCTCCATCTCTCCGAGCTGGGGCTCATGCGTGGTCTGGAATAAGAGCTGGGGTGAGCTGAGAGGCTCTCATCTCCTCCTGGAGAACAGGGCGACGTTTCACAAGGGCAGCGGCAGAGCAGAGTCACGGGGGACAATGAGGATTCTCCAGGCATAGAAGGGGTAAACTCGTCCTAATAGGAGCGACCACCCACTCGGGCTCTCACCGTGAGGAGGCGTCCAAGGCCGTCAGCACGCGGTTCGTCCTCAGTCAATGTTTGGGGCAAAATAAAGGAGTAATTATCATCTTCTGGAAAATAATTTGAAATGTGAATCATGAGCTTTTGAGCAAAGAAGTCTATCCAAAGGGAGGGGAAACTCCCCAAAGAGAAAGTATTTTATTCATCAAGATGTTGATTAGAGTCTTACGAAGCTAAGAATTAAAAATAAATATCTGGCAACATATCATGGAAAACACATTCAGTGAAAAATGTGTGGTCTTTAATAATGTTGTTTATTGGATGTTTTTATCTTCTGTTGATGGGACGGTAACTCATGAAAAAAAATTCAGGAGCATAATGTGTCAACTAGCATCAAAGAGCTTAAAACAAGTTCAAAAGCATTTCACTCTTAGGAATTGATCCTAAATATATAATCAGACAAGGACTTCAGACAATATGTGCAAGTATGCTGATTACAGAATCATTTATAACTGTTGTCTTTGGTAGAAGTTGACGTGTGGGATAGATGAGAGGAGCAGTAAGTGTGATGGTGAAATTAGGGGCTCTGGAGGCAGACTGTGTACTGACTAGTTGCATGACCGGGTCAAGCAATATAATGGCTCTGTGCTTCCTTTTCTTCATCTATATGATGGGGTTAAAAACAGTACCTACTTTGCAGTATTGTTATTAGATTCAATAAGGTCATGAGTGGAAAGTGATTAGCACATACTTGCCTTAGGGGAGCATATGATAGGTTTCTCCTCACCCATACAAGACAGGCGAGTGGTGAGACCACTGCTTATTCTAAAGGAGAATGCATCTGCTAACAGAACCCAGCAGGATACAGGACAGGTGAACCAGCTTCTCAACTTACTCCAAGGCAGACACCAGGCTTACACTTCTCAAATGATACCTCAGTTAACCTTCACGACAGCTCCTTTCTATGACTCCATTTCCAGATGAAGACTCAGACCAAGAGAGGTTAAATAACTCACTCAAGTTTACACAGAATGTGATGGCCAGAGCTGGGATTTGGATCCAGTTCAGGCTACATTCATTCAATAGGTATTTATTGAAAAACTACTTTGTGCCAAAGGAAGTAATAAGCACTTGAGAAGTGTTAGTGCTAGAGTGCTTATCTCCAACAGGAGAAGACAGAAAATGGACAACAAATACATTAAATAGGCAAATTATAAAGTATGTTAGAAGATAATAAATCCTGTGGGGGGAAAAAAAGAAAAATAGAACAGCAGAGAGGTTAAGTAGGGGTGTAAAGGTAGACTTCATTGAGAAGCTGACATTTGAAAAAAACTTGAAGGCGATAATGAAGTTAGCTAAGCAAATCCAAAGGGTAAGATCATCTCAGGCAGTGTGGATGCCCAGAGCAAAGGCCAAAGCAGGAGTGAGCCTGGTGTGTTTTAAAAGGCAGGAGGTCAGTATGGCCAAAGCTGCATGAGAAATGAGGACAGCAGTGCAGGTAACAGCAGAGAAGTAGCAGACATCTGGTTCATGGGGGACCTTGTAGATGTTTGGGGACTGTGAGTTTCACTTTGAGTGAAGTGAGTAGCTATTACAGGGTTTTGAGCATCTTAGCTACATGATGTGACTTTTGTCAAAAATCATTGTGGCTCCTGTGTAGAGAATGTATTATGGAGGGGCGAGGGGGGAAGCAAGGGGCAGCAATAGGCATAGTAAAAAGTGACAGCTTTTTGATATATTTTGAAGGTAGAGCAAGTATAATTTGCTGATGGATTAGATATGTATGTGGGAGAAAGCAAAGAGTCAAAGATGATTGCCAGGTTTCGGCCAGAGCAAGTGGAAGGATGAGATGTGGGCAGACCACTGTGGAACAGGTGGGAGTTAGTTTGGCTGTCTTGAGTTTGCAACATCTATGAGAAACCCAAGTGGAAATGTCAAACAGGCCATTGGATGTATGAGTTGGAAGGGGTATAGATACAAGAGAGGTCCAAGGACTGTGCCCTTATGCATTCTGACCTCAGGAGGGTCAGAGAGAAGGGGAGAAACCAGCACAGGATACTGGGAGGAAGGAGCCCTGAGGCAGAGGGAAAATGCGAGCTGAAAGAAAAGGCAGATTAGATATGATGCAAAGCCAGGAGCCTTTTCTGTGGTACAGCATTGTCTGCCCAGCTCTCCTCAGTCAGAGCCAGGGTTCTCTGACAAACTGGAGAATTTGCTCACCCAGATCCCAAGGGGACAAGAGAAAGTGGGGAGACAAGCAGTGGGACACTGAGTCTCCTAGAAATGCAACATTAAGGTTTCTTGATTAATTGTAAAATCAAACATCTCAGTTGAGGATAATTTGAGATGTATTGAAATTTCCTTCTCTACAGGGAGAAAAAAAGAATCTTCAAATTCTTTAGAAAACAGTTTTGCCTGTGGCAAAGAACATTATATAAATGTCCACTCTGCCAGAAATTTAGATTGTTTTAGATGTGAAATGCAATTTATCAGCTTCGGTGTTTTCTGTATCCAAGACAACAGCTTCCAACACAGTAGAGGAAAACATAAAGACAGCACTACCCGGAAAATGTGCTCATTAAAAAAAACTATAAAAATGAATAAGTAAATAACTATCTTAGCTACAAATCTCTCTACCCTTACCCCCAGTACAGGAAATGCACTTACGTGTCAGAAGGAGGTTGAGCCAAAATAAAATTAGTTTGTCGACATCCATGAAATAACCTGCTGGGATTTTGACTGGGATTACATTGAATCTATAGATCAAGTTGGAAGAACTGACATCTTGACAATATTGAGTCTTCCTGTCCATGAACATGGAACATCTCTCCATTTATTTATTTCTTCTTTGATTTTGTTCATCAGTTTTCCAGTTTTCCTCATACAATTCTTGTACATGTTTTGTTAGATTTATACCTAAGTATTTCATTTTTTTCAGTGCTAGTGTAAATGTGGTTTTAATTTCAAATTTCACTTGTTCATTGTTGGTATATAGGAAAGCAATCGACTCCTGTATAGTGACCTTGTATCCTAAAACCTTACTATAATCATTTATTAGTTCCAGGAGCTTTTTTGTCAATTCTCCCAGATTTTCTTTTTTTTTTTTTTTTTTTGGCACTGTTCACCAAATGCTTTTTGCTTTTTCCTTTTTTCAGTAGATATTTGTATGTCCTAGTTGTGCATCCTTCTAGTTGCTCTACGTGGGGCGCCACCTCAACATGACTTGATGAGCGGTACATAGGTCCGTGCCCAGGATCCAAACCGTCAAACCCTGGGCAGCCAAAGCAGAGTGTGCAACCTTAACTGCTACACCACCAGGCCGGCCCCATCCCAGATTTTCTACATAGACAATCATGTCATCTGCCAATAAACACAATTTTATGGCTTAATTCCAAGTTGCATACTTTTTATTTCCTTTTTTGACTTATTGCATTAGCAAAGACTTCCAGTATGATATTGAAAAAGAATGGTGATTGTACCTTGCCTTGTACCTGATCTTAGTGGGAAAACTTCAAGTTCCTCATCATGAAGTGTGGTTTTACTGTAGGGTTTTTTAGATATTCTTTATCAAGTTGAGAAAATTCCCCTCTATTCCTAGTTTACTGAGAATTTTTATCATGAATGGGTGTTGGATTTTGTCAAATGCTTTTCCTGCATCTATTGACATGATCATGTACTTTTTCTTTTTTTTCATATGTTGATGTGATGGATTACATTAACTGATTTTTGAATGTTGACCCAGACTTGCATACCTATGATAAATCACACTTGGTCATGGTGTATAATTATTCGTATACATTGTTAGATTTGATTTGCTAATATTTGTTGAGGATTTTGGCATCTATGTTTATGAGGGATATTGGTCTGTAGTTTTCTTGTAATTTCTTTGTCTGGTACTGGAATTAGGGTAAAGCTATGAGGCCAGAATAGGTTAGGAAGTATTCCCTCTGCTTCCATCTTCTGAAAGAAATTGTAGAGAATTGGTATAATTTCTTCCTTAAAAGTTTGGTAGAATTCACCAGTGAACCTATCTGAGCCTGATGCTTTCTGTTTTAGAAGGTAATTAATTATTGATTCAATTTCTTTGGTAGATATAGGCCTATTCAGATCATCTATTTCTTCTTGTGTGAGTTTTGGCAGATTGTGTCTTTTGAGGAATTGCTTCATTTTAACTAGTTATGAAATTTGTGGACATAGAGTTTTTCACAGTATTCCTTTATTATCCTTTATTGTCCATGAGCTCATTAGTGATGTCCCCTATTTCATTTTTGATATTAGTAATTTGTGACCGCTCTCTCTGTTTTTCTTATTTAGCCTGGCTAGAGGCTTATTGATTTTACTGATCTCTTCAAAGAACCAGCTTTTGGTTTTGTTGATTTTCTCTATTGATTTACTGTTTTCATTTTCATTGATTTCTGCTATAATTCTTATTTCTTTTCTTCTGCTTACTTTGGATTTAATTTGTTCTTCTTTTTCTAGTTTCCTAGGGTGAAAAATTAGTTTATTGATTTTAAATCTTTCTTCTTTTCTTAAATATACATTCTTTGCTGTAAACTTCCCTCTAAGCACTGCTTTCACTGCATCCCACACATTTTGATAAACTGTGTTTGTATTTTGATTTAAGTCAAATTATTTTAAAATTTTTCTTTTGAGATTTTTTCTTTGACCCAGGTGTTATTTTGAAGTATGTTGTTTAACCTCCATGTATTTGGGGGTTTTCCAGTTGTCTTTCCATTATTGATTTATAGTTTAATTCCATTGTGGTCTGAGTGGACATCTTATGACTTCTATTCTTTTAAATTTGTTAACCTATGTTTTCTGGCCCAGAATATGGTTTATCTTGGTAAATGTTTTATGTGAGCTTAAAAAAAAATGTGAATTCTTGGGCCGGCCCAGTGGTGCAGCGGTTTAATTTGCGCTTTGGCGGCACAGGGTTTGCGGGTTTGGATCCCGGACGCCTGCTGACACACTGCTTGTCAGCCATGCTGTGGCGGCATCCCATATAAAGTAGAGGAGGATAGCCATGTATGTTAGCCCAGGGCCAGTCTTCCTCAGCGAAAAGAGGAGGATTGGCAACAGATGTTAGCTCAGGGCTGGTCTTCCTCACACACACACACACACAAAAACCCAAAAACCCCAGTGAGTTCTGCTGTTATTGGATGATGTAGTCTAAAGATGTCAATTATATCCAGTTGATTGATGGTGCTGTTGAGTTCAAATATGTCCGTACTGATTTTCTGCCTGGTGGACCAGTCCTTTCCCAAGAGGGGTATTGAAGTCTCCAACTATAATAGTGGGTTATCTATTACAATAGTGGATATTATCCAACTACAATAGTGGATTATCTATTGCAATGCTGGGTATTATCCAACCATAATAGTGGGTTCATCTATTTATATTTCTCCTTGCACTTCTATCATCTTTGCCTCACATAGTTTGATGCTCTGTTGTTAGGTGCGCACATGTTAAGAATTGTTATGTCTTCTTGGAAAATTGACTCGTTCAGCAGTATGTAATGCCTCTCTATCCCTGAGAACTTTTCTCACTTTGAAGTCTGCTCTATCTGAAATTAATATAGTTATTTCAGCTTTATTTTGATTACTGTTAGCATGGTGTATTTTACTTCATCCATTTTCTTTTAATCTATATGTGTCTTTATATTTAAAATGTGTTTTTGGTACACCACATATAGTTGAGTTGTGTTTTGGATCCACTCTGACACTCTTTTGATCTAATCTCTGTCTTTCAATTTGTGCATTTAGATACTGAAATTCAAAGTGATTATTGATATAGTTGGATTAATATCTACCATATCCATAACTATTTTCTTTGTTGCCCTTGTTATTTGTTTCTATTTTTGTCTTCCACTCTTTTTCTGCCTTTTAGGGTTTTAACTGGGCATTTTATATGATCCTATATTCTCTCCTTTATCAGAATATCAGTTATACTTCTTTGTTTACTTTTTTTTTATTGGTTGCCCTAGAGTTTGCAACATATATTCAAAACCAATCCAAGTCTACTTTCAAATAACGTTATACCACTTCAAGCGTAGTCTGAGTACCTTATAATAACAAAATAATCCTAATTCTTTCTTCCTGTCCCTGTATCACTGCTGTTTTTCATTTTACTCATATGCAAGTATATATATAAGCATATATTTAATGCATAAGCATACATAATCAAATACATTGTTGTTATTGTTATTTTGAACAAATTGCTATCTGTTAGGTCAATTAGGAATAAGAAAAATAAAAGTTTTATTTAATCTTCACTTATTCTGTCTTTGATGCTCTTCCTTTCTTTATGTAGATCTGAGTTTCTGACCTATATTATTTTCCTTTTCTCTAAAGAACATCATTTAAAATTTCTTACAAGACAGTTCTAATGACAACAAATCTCTCTATTTTTGTCTTGGAATGAATTTCTCCTTCACTTTTGAAAGATAATTTCACAGGATATAGAAGTCTAGGTTTGAGATTTTTTTCTCAACAGTTTAAATATTTCACTCCAGTCTCTTCTTGTTTGTGTGGTTTCTGAAGAGAAGTTGGATGTGACTCATATCTTTGTTCTTCTATAGGTAAGATATTTTTATCCTCTGGCTTCTTCCAGAAATTTTTTCTTTGATTCTCTGCAGTTTGAAGGTGACATGCCTAGGGGTACTTTTTTGACATTTATCCTTCTTGGTGTTGTCTGAGCTTCTTGGAGCCATGGTTTGGTGTCTGACATTAATTTGGGGAAATTCTCAATCATTACTGCTTCAAATATTTCTTCTGTTCCTTTCTTCTCCTTCTGATATTTCCATTATGCATATGTTAAACGTTCTGTACTTGTTCCACTGTCTTTGATATTCTATTCTGCTTTCATTTTTTCAATCTTTGGTCTCTTTGCTATTTTATTTTTGAGTATTCTATTGATATATCCTCTAGCTCAGAGATTCTTTCTTCAGCCATGTGCAGTCTGTTAATAAGCCCATCAAAGGCATTCCTCATTTCTGTTACAGTGTTTTTGATCTCTAGCATTTCTTTTTGCTTCTTTCGTAGGATTTCCATCTCTCTGCTCACATTGCACATCTGTTTTTGCGTACCGTTTGCCTTTTTCATTACAGCCCTTAGCATATTAATCATACTTGTTTTAAATTCTCAGTATGATAATTCCAACCTCCCTGCCATGTCTGGTCCTGGTGCTCATTCTGTCTCTTCAAATTGTGTTCTTGCCTGTTGGTACACCTTGTAATTTTTCCTGATGGTTGGACATGATGTACTAGGTAAAAAGAACTGCTATAATTAGGCCTTTAGTGATGTGATGGTGAGGTGTGGGGAGAGGGAAACATTTTACAGTGCTACCATCAGGTCTCAGTCTTTCAGTGAGCCTGTGCCCCCAGACTGTGAACCTCACAAGAGGTGGGACAGGTTGGCTAGAGTTGGCTGGAGTTGGTGACTTCCCTTCCCCAGGTCAGTCAGGCTCTGGCCAACTAGTTTCCCCTGAGGGCAGGCCTTGTTAAGAACAGAGAGCTCTGTTGTATTTCAAAGTTGTTCCTTTTCCCCTCCCCCTGCTGGAAGCCTGAGGGGATTTTCTTCAACAGTTACCGTGGGAATCTAGTGGAGCTCCTGGAGGTAAATCCCACTATATTGTGGGTGCCCTGCTGTGACTGGGTCCCCTGTTTCTAACTCTCAGAGTTGTCTGCGCTTTGCCTCCAGCAATGCATCAATTACAGTTCAGGTATGTCATGTATTTTTAAACTGTTTTTCTATAATTACTGTGAATTTCTTATCTAATAAAATTAGAAAATGCTACAAACACAACTAAAATAAAACAGAAAATGTTTCTGACATGTGTGATCAGCTCATCCTCAATTAAAAGGCATAGCAACATAGAGTTGCTCTTTCCAGGGAGCAGAGCCCTTTGTCCAACATTAAAAGCCAGTTGGGACAGGACCAGGGCCATAACCTGGGCCTTGAGGTGAAAATGTAATGAAATCAGTCAGCGTGAGTTCACCTGGGTGTGGACAGCAGGAGGCAGAGAAGCAGCAGCTTGTCTCAGGGCCACGTCCAGCACTGAGGGGCGGAGAGCTCCGGGACTGGCTGGAGCATTACACACTGAAGGGAATGAGAGAGGGCTCCCAGAGGAACTCACTCCCTCCTCCACTCTAGTGGTCCTGGGCTTTGGGATTTCAGGTACAATTTAGTTAAAGAGGAACGATGAGGACCCACATATTTCTAATGTTTGTGTTAAGTCTCACTAAGTAATGACATTAAAAAATGACAGTATTATAGAAAAGCTTAAATGCACTATAAAATACGCACCATAAAATATATCATTGCACAATACAATTTCATATACTGTTTTCTTGAAATAACTTTGTCGCTTTGGGAATCTATTTTGAATAGTGCAGCCAGAAGTGGAGCTCAAATATCTAATTTCTCTGGTGTGTCTGGTAATTAATGTCAAAAATGCAGCATCAAGCAGGCTTCTGGACATTAATGGAACATCCTTAACCTCATAGAAGCTTTTTCACTCACATTGGAACACATTGATGATCAGAGATGCTCCTAAATCATAGCACCCAGGTCTCGGGTATGAAGTACAAGGCGGAATCTCCCCTTCCCACCCCCCGGCCCTTATAGGGCTGAGAACAAGGCAGGGCTTGATCAGCACGTTGCAAGTCCAGCTCTGAGTGTTTTGGAATGGAGGCAGCAGGACCCGCACCCCTTAGATTGTCCCTGTCACTGAGGGCTGCTCAACCCTTGGCCCTGGTCACATTAGATAAAGCAGTCATGATTTATTTGACAGGCACAACCTAGACCAGAGAATCTTTGGGGTCACCTTTGCCCCTCCACTATCTGAGCCCCCAACTCTGTGAATTTCTTTTATGGTTTTAAACATAGGCTTGAGTGAACCAACTCTTATTTCCTTGCTGGACTTGAACTCCTGCTACCTGTGTGTACCTAGAACTATCACAGCACCTAGAACAGGTGTCCTGGACATGAAAGTTATTCAGCACATGTCTGTAGAGTGAATCAAACAGGTGAGGATGCAGTCGGCAGCATCACCCAGTGACCAGACCCAGGGACCTAGTGTCAGCATCCACCCTTGTTGTCAGAACATAAGAAAAGAAGGGCAGGTGATGAGAAATGATCTATAGAGCCACCCTAGATCCGTGGAAGTGGAAAGCCAATCAGAGACCAACCAAGAGATGGAGAAACCTCAGAGACGCCTGCGCAGGTGGGGGGTGGCTGTAATCCTCATGGCCCCACATCATTTTCAAGGCAGCTCCTCTCCCCAGAAGCCACCTCTTAGCAATTCACTATCCTCACTAAATATGAGCTGGGACTGCATGGATCAGAGGTCTAGCTGCATGGAGCTATACCTAATTTTTGCAGCTCCCGTCAAAAACAGCTAAAGAAAGAAACACTCCCTTATAAATAAATCAGTCAAAACAATTGCAAAAGCTGTTTTGTATTCAAAGAGCCTTCTGCGGATTTTAAAAATAGACTGTTTTGTGTAATAAGAGCAATGACTACTTTACAGAAGGTTATCAACTCCAGGCCCATAAATCCAGGAACAGCTACATGTACCATGGCAAGGCTCCACTCTCATTCAAGCCCGCCATTTCTCCATTAAGCTGCTAACTAGGTCGTTAACACGAGACCCAGAGCCGCCCGTCAGCCCCTGCGCCTGCTTGCTCACCAGCTGGATCGGAAAGTGAGAGCTTGGAATGATCGATAGCAGCCCTGCCAAGGGGCTCATCTTCTTTCCTGCGGCACATTCTAGGGATGATATCTTGTGGGCCTGTGTAGGCTCACAATAAATAAGCACTTAGTAATTTTCTTTGGAAAGATGGATGTAGTAGATGCCCTTACAGTTATTGGGAGGTTTACAGTGAATAGTGCTGCATGACTCCGTCGTGTTGGGAGATGAAAACAAAGGACGATGATCGGAGCTAATACCTAATTAAATCAGAGAAGGAGAAATGCAATTACTCTAACAGTTATTGAAGACTGTTGGATGTATATTGTATACATCTACATATATGTGTATACTACACACACACACTTACACACTCACACGCACGCACCCTCACGCCTCTCAGGCAGTCAAAAGACTCACGGAACCCACGGTCCCAGCTCTCCTGAGGTTTGGGGTGGATGTGCGGCGGGGTGCTGACGAGGTAGGAAGAGCGGTACATGGAGGCTGCGCTGGCTGTGGGCAGGGAAGTCTCGGGTGAGAGCTGGCTCCATCTGAAGCCCATCAGTGGGAGCCAATGTACGGGCAGAGGCGCTCAACTAAAGTTACCGCTTCTAGAGCAGAGCGTGGGCTGCTGGGAATGTGGATGACCTGATGTGTCCAGGTCAGACCTTGCTCCCCGTAGAGTGGTGATCCTCACTGACAGTCCGGCGAGAGCCTAACACCCAACACGGCTAACGCTGGAGGTATCCACCAGCATGCATGTTCCTTCCCTCTGCCCGCCTGCCCTGGGGCTGCCCTGCCCCCATTCCCAATCGTTGCTGCCCACCCACATCTCCTCACTCTTCCTGATCGAAGTGCTCACACCACCGCCCACCAGGTTATTCAAGACTCAAACTTTGACGTGAGGTGTGGCTCCTCCCTCCCCTTCATTCCTCCAGATGTAATCAGTTGCCAAGTTCTGCCAATTCTAAATGCTGAACATCTCTTCGTTCCAGTCACTTCCCCAGGACGTGGCCCTGTCTTCTGCGTCATGGCACCTGCCTCTCTCCTGGGTTTGCCTCAATCTCTGCCCCACACTGTAGCCAGCGTGATCACACCAACATGTAAATCTGGCCACGTGGCCTCCTCCAGTGGGTTCTCTTTACACATCAGAAGAAAAATCATAACTTCCTCAATGGGCCTCAGGGCTATGGTCACCACAGTAGTTGACATCTTTGTGATCGAGCGTCCTGCGTGTTCATGTGTTGACAATATTGAGATGCATTGTTTTGTTTAATCTGCATAACCCCCTTTCGGGATGGGTGTTGATGTCACCGGTGGCAGATCAGGAGCCTAAGGATTAGGAAAAATCAGTACGATGCCTGCTCAGTCTGATTCTAAGGCCAGTCTCCACACTGCTGAGCCCACCTGACCTGCTTACCTGTTCCAGCCTCATCCCTTGTCGTGAGCCACCTCATGCCTGCATCACAACCAGTCCCCATGGCTGGCCTCTGCAGCTTTGGTCTTGGACTCTCTGCCTATGACGCTCCCTTCATTTGCTTGGAAAACTTGTATCTATCCATTAGCTCCCAGCTTGGCCATTACTTCCTCCAGGAAGCCTTCCTTGATTCCCCTCCATGCTTCAATATCATTACCTGGCATTGGCTATGATAGAAGGGGTCACCTCACAGCAGCGTTCTTGACTGTCTCCTCTAAATCTGCAGAAGTCCCCAGTGGGCAAGGAATGTCTCATTTGTGCATTGCTATTTGGCAGAACTTAACTAGATGCTTTAATGAGATGAATGGTGATGACAAAAATTTGGGGCCTCAATTAAGTTTGTGGTGAAAAATCAGATGCATATCAGATCAGGTTTGTTGGAGGAGGGGATGCTACTAGGGAGAGGGGTAAATCCAGACATGTACCCGCATTCTGGAAGCTTTTCATTTGCTTAAAATGTGGAGTTGCACCAACCATTTGAGGGTCTCAGATATGTCCCCTCCGTGACGGGATTGGGTGGGCCCGGGTCATTGGTACCTCATGAATGTGTGCACCATTCACCTGAGGGACAGCCTCAGGAGGAGGGAGGGGCAGATGGTGTCATTTGCACATGGGACATTTGGGTGGGAACAAGACTTGAACCGGTGGCCTGTAGACCACAGACACTGTGACTGTGGCAGGGAATCCTTCAAAGGCCTGCTCCTGCAGCTCTTCTCTTAGGTTCTGTCCAAGATCTAAGGCTTTGTATGGGGTAGGGGTAAGGGTGGGAGCAGGTGGAATTCACTATCTTCCAGGACGCGTGTGGGAGAGCTCATTTATCTTAACTCACTTGGTGATGCTCACATTTGACTTTGAGGGCAGTTTAGTCTAATTCTAAGCTTCTGCCAAGGTGTAACCCTCATCTGTAGCATCTTGTGTTTTCCAGAATGAGGCCCAACCAGACCCTTGTCTCTCTGAGGGAATTTACACAGGAGAGTCTGGTCCCCAAAACCTATCAAAGAGAGGGACCAGCTGCATGCTGCAGCCTGCCATTGGCAGGGAAATACATGATGAATTCAATGATCAGTTTTTTACTATGTATACAGTTGAGATGTGTTTCAAACTTCCCCATAGCCCCGGACAGCTGCTGTGACGGCACCGGGTTCTATCACGGGCCAGACAGCTCTTCTCCACAGGTGTGCTGCCAGCTCAGCACTGGCCTTCTGTTCCCCACAGACGGGGTTAATGCTGGGAAACCAGGGCAGGTCCCTGAGTCCACCCCCTTTCTACCTTGAAGTCACTTGGTTCTATGTGAACAAACGGGAGCAGAGATCCGGGAGCATTTCTGCCCTGGTGACCTCAGCTGTTTATCCATTTTGACCTTTCCTTACACTGAGTGAATCGTAAAAATCCAGGTGAGAAGTCAGAACAACCACCAGGTTTTATGGTCAAGCAGTGCCAGGAATTTTGGAAAATATCTGTAAGACTAGTTCACTTTCTAACCATATTTCTTATTTCAGGTAGAAAGAGCTCTATGGTTTGTCCATCACGTAATGGTGAAAATTAACTAAATGAGTGTATCTTGAGGTATGTCGGGTGAGGGACGACTCACAAGCAAATACTCAGGAGACACATAGTGTTGTAGTTGACAGACCTGGGGCACTTACAGTCTACCTGGAGGGACATGGCTAATGTAAATTAAACAGCTTGACACCGAGGTGTGGTATGAAAAACAAGTGCCATGGGAATACCCCAGAAGAAGAAGTCGGTGCAGGTGTAGAGAATGGGGGAGGGGAGGACCGGGGCACGAGGATGTTCGGCTGAGCAGAGGGGAGGGTTGGGGAGCGTCATCCAGCGGCAGTGACCCCGGCAGCAGTTCTGCTCCCTTACGGCCTTCGGGATGTGTTGATGGAAGCAAAGCCACCTTCCTTGAAAGGGAGGCCCTATTGAGAAGGAGAAGAACGATCGCTCCTTCTCTTCTGCCTCTTCTTCCTGCCTCTCGCCGACTTCAGCATGTTTTCCTCCACCTCTGCCCATCTCCGAGGTGAACGGCTCCCCAGGTTCCCATCTCTCAGCTCAGAGACTGCCTCTTCTGTGCTCACTTATCTTGACTTGTCTTGTGACGCCCATCATTGTTCCTGTAGGCGTCTGTTCTGTTCCCTTCATGTGCTTCCCAAGACCCCAGCCCTACGGTCTCCTCCCTGAGAAGGGAGCCCTCCATCATCTCAAGCATATGATTCCTGTTCAGTGCCGTTGGGAAGAACGAAAAATCTCATAATTCTGAGCAGTCTTGAAGGATGTCTTATACGGATGGATCTGGGCCTCCCTGGAGAGTCAGGAAATTGAGCAGAGGTGGTACTGCTGGGGACAAAGGGAACCAGAACTTGCATCGTGCCCAAGGCTCTGGCGTTGGCAACAGGGAGCCCCCACTCGTTTTCACAGAAGGAGCAGCATGGTGACGAAAACCCCTCGTGTGCACGCGGGGCTTTGCCATGCTGGGGCACTTCCACTTCCTCACCTTCGCTGTCCTGCCTGCTTCCACCTTCACGGCCTCCCTGGGCAGGTGAGCATTTTTATCCTCCCTCTGCATGAATAACTGGGTTTGAGGCACTAACTACTTGCAGAGTCACACAGAGTTGAAATCTGAACCTGACTTTTCTGATCCCAAATCCAAGGAGCTGTCCCCCCAGGAAATGGTGTAAGATTCATTTGGCGGAAGCAGGAGCCTGGAGCGCAGGGGAGAGAAACACGGATTGAAGAGCAGCGAAACTAAGGGGTGGTGGTGAGGATGGAGAAAGGGGACCCCCAGAGCGACCCAGGTGAAATAATCACACAACTCGGTCACTCCATGTGAGGGGCTGTCTTAGTTGGGATCTCTAGCAGCAGAGTCGGAAACAAGGACTCCCGGGCAGACGCTGAGGCGGGGTCTCTGGAGAGACTTCTGAGGGAGTGAGAGAAGCAGCAGAGAGGGGAGAAAGCGGAACAAGAACACAGCTTCAGGCCAAGTCTGGCCTCAGCCCGACCCCGTGGGAGCATTAAAGTCACTGCAGAGTCTGCTCCACCTCGTGGCTCCGGGCCACCTGGTCAGGCTGGGGGTGCACAGCTCAGGCACATTTGGACAAGGCAGTTCCAGGCCCCAGGGTGTTGTCTAAGGAAGTAGCAGGTGTGGGCTGTTAGCAGCAGCCCCCGCAGCAGCTGGTAAAAGGGACCCCTGGGAACGTGGGTAGGGCACCAGCAGTGTCCATTCAGGGGTAAAGACGAGAGAAGAACCGAGTGACCCATGTCCCTGTTCTCCAGATCTGGCAGACTGGGCAGCCATGGTCAGGCTGATGGGGAAGCTGTGAAGGATAGGATCCATTTTAAGTTTGGACAGACTGAGGTTAGAGGGAGAAATGTCCTCCAGTCAGCAGGGAGAAATGCAGGGTAATAAACAAAGGCCATGAATGGGACTGAAGATGAAGCTTTGCGGTGGGGGAGGGGACATCCAGACCATGGTGAGAGGTGAGACGGAGGGCGCAGATGGGTGGATGAAGAGAAGAGGGGCAGTGGGACGTCACAGGGCTGAGCCAACAAAGGAAGTAGAGCAGTATGTGCCCAGGAAGCTGGGAAGTGCAGCGTCACACCCTGCCAAGACAGAGCGGCTCCCCCAAACCTGCTCAAAGTGCTGGGGAGAAGTCAGGGAGGAGGGCTGGCATGGAGGTGGCCTCCCATCTCCAAAAGAGAACCATCTTTGGGTGGAGGGTTGGCGCCAGCTTCCTTTCTAATACTGTGTGACAGTGAGCTTCACCAGGTCATAGGTCACGCAGATTTATAGCCAAAAGTGAGTTTGGAGGTTGCTGATTGGCAGTGGGGGCCTTGGAAGTTCTAGGACCAGAACAGGGTGGGTGGTCTTCCCTGAGTGGTGACTATGTTTGACACATGCAGGAGGCCACCCCAAATGGTGCTCAAAATCTCTTCCTTGGAGAGGTCAGAGGCCTGCAGATCGGGATGGGGCAGTGGGGGCAGGGTTGGAGGTTACAGGAGAAAGATGGGGAGAGGACATGCTGGAGGGGAGGCTGAGAGCCTGTCTGAAAAACAGCGACAAAGTCTAGCTCATAAGGACTGATGTTTCTGAGTTTCCTCCTGCTGATTCATGGCCAGGAGCAGGGAAGTTTGGGGCGGGAGGGAAAGAAGGATAGAAGGGTAGAGAGCCACACATCAGCTTAATAACCATCCATCTGTCCTTCTCTGGCTGGTGCGTGCTCCAGGGAAACCTCAGGAAGCATTAGCCTACGAGGATGAAAGGAGACGCTATATTCACGCGCACTTTGGGAGTAAAAGTGCTGCATAAATACAAGAGTTAGCATGCTCTCCAGGCAGAATTTATTTCAGAAATGCAGCCTGATGCTCCGGGATCCTGGAAATGCCAACGCGTAACACTGTCTTTGTGATATGTTTGTCATTTGAATAGTACATCCCTGATTCCCCCACGCTGGCCAGGCCCAGAAGGAGACAAAAGTAAATCAGCAGGAGATGACGTGTTTTCTACAATGGCAAACAATGTTTCCTGTGCTGGAGTTGGGAGAAAACTAATTCACCTCATTTTCCAACCAGCAGTAGCAGGTGTGCATCTCTCGGGGTATCCAGGGGGCAGGGGGCGCCTGCGAAGCCACAGTGGAGAAGGGATGTGGACGTGTCTAGACTCATCGCCCACTGATGTTCCTGCCTTCACACATCTGGCTGCATCCAGCTACTGACCCCACCTCAGAGAGCCCGGCGGGCTGGCCTCCGCATTCCCTCCTACAAACCTGGTCTCCTCTTCATCCACCATCCCTCATTTACTTGATCCAGTTCCTCCTTTGTAAGTTTTAACACAAAGGCACTGAGACGTGTCGCCTTGGAAAGGATCCCGACGTGCTTGTGGGAAGCAGCTGACACAATGGCAGAAAGACGCTGACCAAGGAAACTGAGACCTGGTTGGCAAGTCCCGGCTGGAGGACTTCGTCGGTAAAGGTCAGTTAGAAAGATTTGCCCTGCTTGCCCTTCGGATTTGGAGTTACTGGTGGAATCAAGCAGTAGAATCGAATTAAATCCCTTCGAACTGTGAGGCTGGTACCTATTTATATTGGGTTGAAATATGTTCTATTTTTCAACTAATATCTTACCCTCATGTACAGGGTTGAAACCAACTGACACCTGCAAAAGTGACGCAAATTATCTGTGTCGGTTTGCCCTGTCCCTTGTCTGCCTTCAAACCAAGGTTGCTGGGCTGCTCAAATATTTGTGGTTTTTGTCATTGTTTGGACTACCAAAGGGCTCCAAGGCCCAGCTGCCTCTGGCACAGTGGCCCGTTTACCCTTCTCTCGAGTGTCTCCTTTGTACGCCGCTGAATTAGTTCACTTCCAACTCGATGTCCATGATAATCAAATGACAGTCATTAAACGACTGACTAGAATCGTGAAGGTACCAAAAGGAGTTTATGTCCCCATGCGGCCCCATCTCGGCATTGTTCATCAGTGAAACTTGGGCACTGAGGTAGGCTTTGCCTGCCTTTATTCTCTAAGATGGAAAAGTTTAAATTATAGAAACACAGAGCTGATAGATGCCCACGTCTGCAGAGCTCCAGCCTGCACATTGCTAATGATAGGAGGCTGGCTAGTTTTCTTTAAATCATATTCAAAAATCATTTTTGAATTAGCTAATTTCAGAAATAAGACTATGGCTGTATAGATGATAATTCTAAATACTTCAGTTCTTCAGTGTTTGTGCAAAAATTCTCTGAAGGATTGGAAGGTACAGAAATCTTCAAACCACCAAACGTTTCCTCCGAGCTTTGCTTTGTAATCTCTCTTTTTCTACCAGAAGGAAATGGCAGTGGACCAAAGCACCTCTTAAAGTAGGGAGAGTGGGCTGGAAATTGTCCTTTAAAATTTTTGTTTTGAATTATTATATATATATTCAAGAAAATATACCTAAAATATCTCAAGTATAAAGAACAATATAGTTAACAGCAATGTGCCCGTCACCTTGCTAATGAAACAGAAATTCAGGTGCAGCCCCTGTGTATCCATCCTTTATTGCATCTTCCCTGCCCTCCTGCCCCCCTGAATTTTGTGTTTCTCATTCTGCCTGTGGCTTTACTATATGCATTTCCATAAATAAAGTATTATCGACAATTTCATGATTTTAAATTATAACATTGAGTGAAAAAAAGCTAGTCTCAAATACGCAAATCTTTTACAATGGCTAAGAGCCAATTTCAATTGTTTTCTAATATGTGGGATCAGGTGCCTCAGGACCATTGAATGAAAATGTCCATCTTCTCTCTTTCCCGCTGCAGGGCCACCTGTCGGGCACACGAAGTCTCCATGGACATGTGGGTCTGCTTCGGGGCAATTTCCTCCTGTTGTCTGCTGCCCTTCTTTGCACCAACTCCTTGTCGTCAGTTATTATAACTTTATAATATAAAATTCCTGCTGTGTGTCTGCACGTTTATGTGCTTGGTACTTCTTCAAGAGTGTCTTAGCTATTTTACTTCTCTGCTTTTCCATACAAATTTTAGATCTAGTTTATGAAGTTCCATGCAAAACCCTGTTGAGATTTTGATTAGAATTGTATCAAAAAATTAGATCAATCTGAGGAGATTTCTCAGATTTTGCAATATTGCATTTCATTGTCCATGAACTTGGCATCTGTCACCACTCATTTGTGTCTCCTCTTATGTCTTTCAATAAAATGTAACTTTTCTCTTAAAAGATAATTCACTTCTTTGGTTAACTGAATTCTAGGTATTTTATATTTTTGGTGCTATTATAAATAGAATCAGCATTAGTCAGGGCATGATATATTGTAGTGACAAATATTCCACAAATCTTTTGGTGACTGAAAAAAAAATTAATCCTCAATCACATGACACATGCACAGAGGGTCGTCTAGGGGGTCTTTTCTTTAAAGATACAAGTACCTCCCTGCAGTCAGTTCTTCAAAGACCTCATGCCAGTCCCAACTGACCCTTCCATTGAAGGGCATCCCCTTGTTCATTCTGATTCCAAGTATCAGAGGCTCCAGTGCCACTATGTCAGAGCTACATGTAAGAAGTCATGGTTAGAGTAATTACCCTGAGGCACTAGGAAGCCCACCATTTCAATGGATGTTTGTCTTTTTCAAAAGGAGCTTTATTTGCTGAAACCAGCCCTACTAGTGGTGTGGAGATATGTTTGAGCAGGAGAACTTCTCACGCTTTTTACTTCCCTATGGCCTGTATGGACAGGGTCCAGATGTGCAAAGGGAAACCAAGGCAGAGAGTAGAGAGGGTCTGTCTGAGCTCCTTGCCAGCCCCTCTGCTGACAAGCCTGCTGGAGCCAGTGTCCCGGGCTGGGCTTGCCCAGAAACTCCTGCAAATGTCCTCTGGAGAGGTGTCAGCTCCTGCCAGACTCCCTTCAGTGAACCTCCGGGGCCAAGCCGGAGGTTTCTTCTAGAAAGCCTGTAACGACTCTGGTCTCCATGGACAGAGCCAGGACTGGTCTCCTGAGACACTAAATGCACTTTCCCCAAGGACCAATCATCAGATTTAGGACGCTTACTTCTGCCACCTGACCCAGGAGGTTGTGGCTGCACCAAAAGGAGTTCTTCAATAAAGAAACTGTACAAGTCAAACACAAGCTGACCATACAACCCAGCTATTCCACTTCTCAAATCTACCCCCCAAAATGAAAACACATTCATGCACAGACATGAATGTGAATGTTGATAGCAGCGTTATTTATCAGAGCCCAGGACTGGAAAGAATCCAAATGTCCATGAACTGGGTGATGGACAATCAAATGCGCTACATCGATACCATGGAATCCCACTCAGCAATAGAAAGGAAGAAAGTTCTAGAACATGCCACAATATCGAGGAGCCTCAAAACATGCTAAGTGAAAGAAGATGAATGCAAAGACCATATACTGTATGATTCTACTGATAAGAAATATCTAGAAAAATAAAATTTACAGACACAGAAAGCAGACCAGTGTTTGCTTAGAGCTGGAGTGGGAGCAGAGTTTAAACTGCAAATGGGCACGAGGAGCCTTGTTGGGACAGAAATGTTCTAAATCTGGAGTGTGGTGGTGTTTGCACAACTCTAAGCATTTACATAAAATATAGTTGACTTGTACTCCTACACTAGATTTTTATTATAGGTAAACTATACCTAATAAAGCTGTTAAGCATACACACACACACACTCACACATACGTACATATATATACATATATATATACACACACATATGCATATATATATATATATGCCATCAATCTCACTCCTACATATTTATCCAAGAGAAATAAAAAGATATGTTTACACTAAGACTTGTTTGTAAATGCTTATAGCAGCTTTATTCACGGTAGCCAAAAACTGGGAACAATCCAGATTTACCAAATGGTAAATGGATGAACAATTTGCAATGCAGCCACATAATGGACTACTACTCTGCAATGAAAAGGAAGAAAAGAGTGCCACATGCCACAACCAGATTAAATCTCAATAATGCGCTAAGTGAAAGAAGGAGCACACAGAGGCTCTATACCGGGTGATGCCATTGGTGAGACGTCCTGGGCCGGGCACAGGCACAGGCACAGGAGAGTCATCAGGGCAGTGGTGGGCTGGAGCTGGGTGTGGACAGCGGAGGGGTGCAGAGGGGGCTTTGGGGATGACCAGAATATTCTACATCTCATTTGTGGTTGTGGCATCTACACAGCTGTATACATTTGTCCAAACTCATTAAACTGTGCATTTCAAAAGGGTGAGTTTTACTGTATGTAAACCAGCCCTCAATAAACCTGGCTTTAAAAACAGAATACCCACGGTCACATTTAAGTGCGTCAAAGACCCTCTCAGCCCGATGACCGTGCACCTGAGAGACAGCTGTCTTCCACCCTAGAATGCGTGCAGAGAGGCTCGTGGAGACAGGACATAAGAGGATGCCATGGAGAAAGTGGCCTTGGTCCCCAATCTAGTCTGCATGCTGGCCCCCTCATAGTCTGTGACCCCAGAAAGTTGTCTTCTCTTTTTGAGCCTCAGTTCTGTCAGCCATAAAATGGAGCCATGGATAGAACCCCATCATTAGGACACTGTCGCAGTCACACTCAGTCACACGAGAACATGGAAAGTACCTTCAGCAGAGTGGCTTCCTCATAAGGCGCAGCTTCTGTGAATATTACCAACTCCCTGCAAGAGTGAAATCTGACGACGCACCAGACAGAGGCGAGCTGGGGAGACACACGCCCACCCGCTTAGTGGTGGGCACAGTGAGTTAGGAAGGCCCCGGGCCGTCCAGAGCCTGCTTCTCCTGCAGAGCAGGCCACGCCTCCCTGGAATCTGGGCATGCGCCGCCGCTGCCCCAACCAACAGGAGGCGGAGGAAGTGACGCCGTGCCGGCTTCTGCTTCCGGGCCAGGCCTCAAGAGACCCGCAGGTTCTGCTCTGTGCCTCTTGGAACCTCCTCTCTGGGGGCCCTCAGGTGCCCACAGAAGTCCCTGTGCCCTGAGACACCAAGCCCTCAGCTCTCAGGCCTGAGCAGCCGTCCTGCTAAGGTGCCTGTCATGTGGGTGAGCAAGTGCCACTGAGGGCCCTCTGTTGTCATGGTAACAAAGAGCCCTGTCCAAAGCTGGGCCCTGCCCAATTCCTGACTTCAAAATCATGAGCTATAATAAAATGCTTGGTGCTTTCTGCCACTGTTCTTAAAGGTGGCTTGTGACATAGCAATAATCAGTTGGAACAGGTCAGCATCATATGTCCCCTCACTTGGCACTGTCTCCTGCTGCACACACACTTGCTTGGTCAAAGCTGGTGCCTCTGGAGGCAGAGGAGGCCGGACCAGGCCCCTCCTGGGTAGGGGGAATAGTCAGCCCAGGTGCCCCAGGACAGTCACATTTGACACTTGTTTCCCCAGCAACATTTTTTATAGCTCCCTCTTTCACACTCAAAAGTACCCGGTGAATGATAAATTATACACTCCTGCTCCTCGTGGGTCTTTCTGAGGTGGTGCGGGGTTAAGCTTCTGTGTACCTGCCGAAGGGGCTTTCTGGCCAGCTGGACCACCTGGGGCCGCTCCAGGAGAACAGCCTGACCACTCCTTGCTACACTTGGAGGGTCTGGCTTGTGGCAAACTGAGCAAGTGGCCTGTGGCCCGTGACCGTGCCTGGGGGCAGAGGAAGCATCTCACCAACTCCCCAGCGCAGACTCAGGCTGGGCCCGTGCAGCACTGCCCTGGGTGCAGTAGCCAGACTGCCCACCCCTCTGTACCAGTGCGAGGCTGCAGCGTGCCTCCTGGAGCCTGCCTCCCCAAGACCTAAGCTGGCAAGGACTCACCTTTGGGAGTGTCCAGGCCACCTGGCTTAACTGCCCTGAGCATTTTTGGATTGCTGCTGAGGAAGCGCAGACCCTGTCTTGACTGGTGACATTTACAGAGAAGGCAAATCAAATCACGGTCCAGTCAAGTCCCTTGAACCAGAACAGGGTGTACCGTGAGGGAGGCAGTCACCTACAGGCAGAGGGTGGATTTTATGTATCCTCAGTCTGCAGCTGGGACATGTGCAAACGACAAAAAGGGGCGGAATAAAAAAGTCACCCTATAAAAATAATTTACTGAGCCATAGGTATGCAGCTGCTCAGAAAGAGATATTAAGCCATGATCTCTTCTTGTATACTTGCCTCCCAAATGCTGTTGGACACAAAACTGGTGAAATATAGACACAATTTGCTCATAAAATGAGTCCTTTATATGGCAAAGCATCCATTCTGCAGCCACCTAGCCCCTGGGTGTGTGTTTTTGAAAGACCTGGGTCCTGTGTTTTATCTTTCTCTGAAATGAGATGTGAGGCACATTGCTGGTTTGTGTCTGGGAGAGAGGTGCGTCCCGTATTGGATGTACAGGAACAGATGGACCCAATTCTGATGCACATAATGTGACAAGTTCACTTCCAATTTGGGGAGACGGGATTCTGCTTTTGGACTGTCTGTAGCACATTAAACAGGAAGTTGGTGACACACGTCCACCCATATTTGTTAACGCTTCTGGGACTCAAACAGCTGTGCAAATAGAATCTCGATAAAATGTTTATCCAAAGATAAAGTGACAATATTACATTTATATATTTATTTCCTGATAAAATAAAATTGATCAAACAAAGTCAATGTCTTAACCACATGGTAGAAGTTTCCGTCAGGGAAATAAGCCATGTAAGTCTTGTTCTTGGAAAACTGCACGCTAAGCTGTCTCAAACAGGATGCCAAAGGAATAATTAGTTTTCATCCCAAACAAAATACATATCTAACCCTTAATGGTTCAAATGTTGTTTGACAAATACTTATTTCACAATTCCTCACACAATTCAAGAGATTCACAACAACGAATGACATCACCTTCAGTTCTTGACACAAACACTCTTATTGGTGAATTCTGCCCAACGTGCCAGGAATGAATCACTTCCATGCTACCTAAAGTCATCTAGAGTAAGAATAAGATAGAATATTACCCACTTTCTTTTTATTCTTTCAAATTTCACTTACTGTTCTACATATATTTGTTGGGTCCCTACCATATGCCAGATATTCTTCTAGGCACTGGGGTAGGGCAGAGAACAAAGGAGATGCGATTCACTGTGGGCGTGGAGATTGCCTTCCAGTGGATGGTGTGGGGCAAATGCGTTTTTCCAATGATAGGAACTAGGGAGACAAATATGGTGGGGTTGGGGTGGTGACCAGGAATGCTGAGGAGTGGGGAAGCTGTGACTCTAAATAGGAAGATGAAATATGCATGAAACTTAATAAGAATCATAGCCATGCAGGACTGTCCAGGTTAACAAATGTCACTGCTTAATCTTTTTAAGAAAGAAAAAGATACAGCTAATGCCCATCACCCTCTGGACTCCTGCCCCGTATTACTCATCTGTCTCCCCAGGAGTGGACACTATCTGACACTCATGTGATTCTCTCCATATATGTTTTTATACTCTTATTATGGAGGCAGGTACCCACAAAATATATGGTTAAGCATGTAAAATTTTAGGTGTGTTCTACCAATTTTTCAATCATCACTGTATTTTGTAACACATTTATTGAGATATAATTCACATACCGTATAGTTCATCCACTTCAGTGTCTTTATAGCGTATTCACAGAGTTGTGTAACCATCAACACAATTGAATTTCACATTCTCATCACCCCAGTAAAAACCCAATGCCTATTAGCAATCACCTCCTCCAGACTAGACAAACAATAAACTACTTTTTGTCTCATTTCTGAACATTTTACAGAAATGGAATCATACAAGTGCTGGTGTTCTGTGACTGCCTTCTTCACTTAGCATATTTTTCCAGTTTCCTACGTGTTGAAGCATCTATCAGAGTTCATTCTTTTTTTCTGTCGAAAAATATTTCATTGCGTGGGTGTGCTATATTTGTTTCCGTTTATCACTTTCTGAATACTTGAGTTGTTCCCGCCTTTTGGCTTTTGTAAATAGTGCTGCTATAAACATTTATGCACAAGTTTTTGTGTGGACATATGTCTCATTTCTCTTGGTGTGGAGTTGTTGGGTCATATGTCAACTCTATGGCTAACATTATGAGGAAATGCCGGACAGTTTTCCAAAGCTGCAACAACATTTCACATTTCCACCAGCAACAGATGAAGGTTCTAATATCTCCACGTCCTCACCAACACTGGTTATTGTCTGCCTTTTTGATTATAGGCTTTCTAGTTGGTATGAAGTGGTATCTCATTGTGGTTTTGATTTGCATTTTTGCAATCATTAATGATTTTGAGCAATTTTTACATGCTTATTGGCCATTTGCTTGTCTTGTTTGGAGAAAAGTTTATTCAGATTCTGACTATTTCTTAATTGCATTATTTACCTTTTTATTGTTGAGTTGTAAGAGTTCTTTACATATTGTGGGTACAAATCTTTATGAAAGACATGATTTGCAAATTGTCTCCTGTTCCATGAATTGTCTTTTCACTTTCTTATTGGTATCATTTCAGCACAGAAATGTTTAATTTTGAAGTCCACTTTGCCTGTTTCTCCTTTAGCTGCTTGTGGTTTGGTGGCATATTTAAGAAGGCCATCCTTGGTCCCCCCCCTGCTTTTTCATAGAAAGCAGTTTTTCAATTACTGCATAAAAACAGGTCAGCTGGTATTTTGATAGACATGTTGTTTAATCTATATATTAATTGGAAAGTATTACCATCTTAACAATATTAACACTTCTGATCTATGAATGTGGGATATCTCTCCATTTATTTAGGTCTTCTTTATTTCAACAAATGTTGTAGTTTTCAGAGTACGTCTCGTACTTATTTTATCAAATTTATTTCTGTTAGTACTTTATTCTTTTTATGCTATTGTAAATGAAATTGTTTTATTAAATTCATTTTTTAATTGCTTGTTGCTAGTGACTAGAAATACAAATGAGTTTGCATATTGATCTTGTACCTGGCAATGCTGCTAAACTTGTTTGTTAGTTCTAATAGGTTTTATTCATGGATTGCTTGGAATCTTTAACACACATCATCCTATCTGCAAGTAGAGTTAGTTTTGCTACTTCATTTCTTCTTCATGGCTGGCTTTTATTTCATTTTCTTGCATGATTGCTCTGGATAGACTGCCCAGTGGAATAGAATAGAATAGAGTAGAATAGAATAGAGTAGAATAGAATAGAGTAGGCAAAGGCAGACTTCCTTGTCTTCTTCCTGATCTTAGGAAAACAGCATTCAGTCTTTTACCATAAAATATGATGTTATCTGAGGATTTTCATAGATGTCCTCTATCAATTTGAGGAAATTTCTTTTTATTCCTATTGTATTGAGTGTATTTTTCAATCACAAAAGCATATTGGATTTTGTCAAATGCTTTTTATGCAATATTGAGAGGATCATGCAAATATTGTCCTTTATTCTTTTTTTTTCTTTGCTGTGCCAGTCTTCTTCTACTTTATATACGGGTCGCTGCCACAGTGTGGCTGATGAGTGGTGTAAGTCCACACCCGGATCTGAACCTGCAAACCTGGGCTGCCGAGGTGGAACGCACCAAACTTAACCGCTATACCATGGAGCCAACCCCATGTTCTTTATTCTTTTGATATGAGGTATTACAGTGATTGAGTTTCAGATGTTAAACCAACCTTGACTTCCAGGGATATATCCCACTTAGCCATGGGATATAATCCTTTTATGTGTTGCTAAATTTGGTTTGCTATTATTTCATTGAAGATTTTTGCATCATTATTCATAAGGTGTGCTCAGTATTCTTCATTTCTTGTCAAATGTTTGTCTGGTTTTGGTATAGGGTAATGCTGGCCTTATAGAATGACTTGGGAAGGGGTTCCTTCTTTTCTATTTTTTTTTTGGAAGAGTTTGGGAAGGATTGATAATAATTCTTTAATTGCCTGATAGAATTCATCAGTGAGGTCATGTATACACAGGCTTTTCTTTGTGGACATGTTTCAGTTCTAATTCAATCACTTTATTGCTACAGGTCTGTTCAGACTTTCTCTTTCTTCTTCAGTCTGTCTCAGGAGTTTGCATCTTTCTAGGAATGTGTTTCGTCTAAGTTGTCTAATTTATTGGCATGTAATTTTTCATAGTCTTTCCTTATAATCGTTTTTAGTACAGTAAGGTCAGCAATAAAGTTCTTTCTTTCACTCCTATCTTCTTGGCTGCACACACTCAAAGTAGAGCTTCAGTCACACTGAACTCAGGTTGGTGGGGGAGGGAAGAGGTGGGTGTTAGTATGGCCCAAGGGCCATAAACTCTCACTGTTCTTATTGAGACTTAGTAGATTTTCTTAAAGAGATATTTCTCCTTTTGCTGTATGCTCTTAGGACTATTTCCAGAGATGTGAAATGTTTCTGTTGGTGGTGTTGTTTTCTTTTAAGAGTTTTCAGCAGTTAAATGGTTGTTTCATGGAGGAGAGGAAATATTGCATGTCTCAACTTGCTATTCTGAAAGTCAAATGCCAATCATCATTATATTTTGAGCTTATCCGTTTTGACACGTGCAGCTCATTCATTTAAATACTAAGGTATTTAAGTATTTCTGCATATGAAAAAGTATTTTTACCTTGCTGGAAAACACTGAAATTGTGTCCCTTTTTCTCTATACAATAATACTGTAGGTATTGTTATATATGAGTGTCTGGTATATGTCTGAATATCTCTGAATATAGACCTAAGAATGAAATTACAGGGTGCAGAGGATTTGCATCTTTAACTTTATTATATATTGCCCAGTTGGTTATACCAATTTCAGCTACAACATCCTTTTCTTGAGGATTTTTGCATCATTATTCATGAGTGTGCTCTCTATTGCTTTACAGTTTTATCAACACTTGATACACTCAGAACTTTGAGTTTGTCAATATGAGGCCAGTCTACTTTTCAATTTTAATTTTATTTTTCTCTGATTACTAGTAAGATTGCAAATCATTATATTTTTCTGGGTCTATTTCCTGCCACATTAATTTTCCATACATATTATTTGCCCATTTCTCTGTTGAGTTGGTTTTCTTTTTTTGAAAAATTATTAATTTGTAGAAGTTACTTCTTCTGGATTCATATGTTATCCTATGTTTATAAATATTTTTTCTCAGTCTGTGACATGCTTCTTTCCTTCATATATCATTTCTTCCAATGCAAGATTTTTAAAGATTTTAATGACATTAAATTAATCCTTTTGAAAGCTTTTTGCTCTTTGTGCCTTATTAAAAAAAGATTCTTTCCTATTCCCAAATCATAATGGAATTCTACCTTCTCTAGAAAAACTTTTAAAGTTTTACTATAACTTTATAATAAGTCTTGATATCTGCTAGAGTGACATTCTAAGTCTCCCTCTATTATTTTAAGTTGTTTTGGCAATTTTTGCCCCTTTGTACTTGCATATGACTTTTCAGCATTAATTTCTCTAGATCTGTATTTCTGCTTGTTTAAGCTGGCTTTTATGTTATTTTAAAAATCTTTAATTTTCTTCCACACAAAGTTCCATTTTCTTAGGTTTATTATTAGCTACTTTATTTTCTGTGTTGTTATGTGGCAAGATCTTCTCTAAAGCTATGCTTTCTAATTGATGTTGCTTTGTCTAGGAGAACTTTTGATCTTTGTGTTTTAACTTGTATCTAGCAACCTTGGCAAACTCTCCTATTCATTTGAAATCTTCCTCTACAGAATCTCTTATATCTGGCTCTGTTGACAAATGTATTTCATCCTTTCATATCTTACAATTTATTTTTCTTGTTTCACTTTTCTCTCTAGAAATTCCAATATACTGTTGACTAGCATTGAGTGATGACAACTACTCTTATCTTATTCCTGACTAAAAAACAATAACTTTAATCTTTAAATATGATATTTTTAGTACTTTAATATAGTTTTTGGTAGATGCTACCTGTCATGTGTAGCGTCACAGGTTGGGTTTCCTGGAAATAATTGCTAAGATGGAGTTTGAAGTGAAGGATGTTTATGAGGGATCAGAACCTGTAAGGGGATCGGAGAATGACTGGGCAGAGGGAGAAGCTGAACTGTGATTGAGCCCAACAGAGCTTGGCCAGCCTGCTGGGGACACTCTAGGGTGAGATTACTCACCAGAGTTGTTCCAGGTTGAGCCAAAATGGCCAAGATTAACTCCCTTCCAGCTCAGTCACCAGGTGAGCCCTGCCCCAGAATGGCATCACCTCAGGGAGCGGTGCCTCTACTGTTGAGGCTAAACCTGAAGGGGCTGACAGCGGGAGGCCTGCTGCTGACTCCGCCCCATGTAGCTGGGCAGGAGCTCTTCCCTTGTAGGACAGGGACAAGGACACCTCTTATGTAGGACACCTCTCTGTCCACCATAATTAGAATGTATCCTCTTCTAGTTTCCTGCATTTTTTAATGAATATAAAATGTCATTAAATGCTTTTCCTGCAACTATTGAAAAATGTCCCCTTTATTTAGTCTGTCATTCAAATGAATAACATTTTAATAATTTGGTGGTACTCCATCTTTGGATATCTTGGATAAATTCTACTTGGACAGGATTATACATTTTTTTTTTTGCCATGTATATTGATGGATTGGGTATGTAATATATTTTATAGAAATTTTGGCTCTAATCTCACAAATGAGACTAGACTGAATGCTCTCTTTCTTTTTTTTCCTTTCTCCAATTTAATATCTTGGCTTTACCAGGCTAAAAAATGGGTTAGGTATGTTCTCCTGTTTTACTTTTTAGACTATGTGACTATTTATATAAGAAAAGGATTATTTTATTCCTGAAGGTTGGATAAAACTTTTTTGTGATGCCACAGGGACCTGGCAAAGTTTTCTCTGGTGGTATAATATTGGGGAGCAGGAGAGACCTTTGCTGGCTTTTTGACTTAAAATTTCATTTCTTTAATGTTTTTAGGTCTAACTAATGCAGCCACCAACTCCACTCATTCCCCATCTCCTTACCTATTTTGTTTGTTTTATATAATTTACCACTATTCTAAAATTTTATTTATTTGTTTGCCTGTTTATTATCTGTCTTCCCTGACGAGACTGTGAGTTAATTAGTGGCTTTGCCCATTTGCTGCTCTATTTCTAGATAAAACAAAAGTCCTGCCACCGACTGGAACTTAATGAAAATTTGAATGATTGCATGACATTAGGTAGTTACAATATTGAGCGTCTCCTAAGAAAACTGGAATTAGCCAATATTCTCCTTTACTGCATCACATTGTTATATCAATAGGAAACATAAGGTCATCTCAATAGAAAACAAAATATATTCAGGTAATAAATATTCTCTCTGGGGAACATTTAGAATTTGACTTCTGTCGATTGTGGAGTACCCCCAACAAGGAGGGTGAGACAGAGCACAGGCTCCTTGGGTGACCTTGAGAAGAAAATGCTCCCACTTGCCCTCCCCTCCCTGCCCTCCCACCAGCTGCAGAGCCTTTGCTCACCTTCTGGACCACGCGCCTCTCCCACTCAGCCGGGAACTCGCACTCTCCAGGCTGCACCTTTCCAGTCAATGAGGTTTCTGCAGAGACACCTTTCCTGGCTCTCACCAGCCGTGCTCCCTCCCTCCTCTAGACTCTGCCGCAGCCCTTAGGTCACTTTATCATGCTGCCATCCCTCTTTGACAGTCCTCCCCCCAGACCACAATACCAGGAGGGCAGAGACTTCTGGGTTTATTTGCTGTGGGACCCCTGTTTCTAGCACAGCCCTTGGCAAATAGTAGGAGCTCAGAACATCTGCCTACAGGGCTTGCTTGCATTATTGGGAAGCAGAAGCCAGCTCTCATTCTGCCTTCCTGGGGCCCAGTGCCAAACCTTGGGAGCTGTGGAATGAAGGAGAGTGACTGGGTGCTCAGCCTGTGCACAGGGAGACACACCAGGGGGCCCTGAACAGAAGCTGAATTCCAGATGCTGAGATACTGCACTGGGACCCGCAGGCGCTCTCCCCCTTCTCCTCCCTGGAAGCCCTTCCTTCCCTGTCCTGGGGACAATTAGGGACTAGCAATTTACAGAGAGGGGTGCTGCCCACCACATTTAGGATGTCCATTCCACGGCCTCATTGGGGGCAGACAAGTCCACTGGCCCACTCCCAGACAGGAATTCAATAGTCGTCTCATTCCATACCCATTACTTCCGAAAGTTTTAATTGCACGTCAAGTGGCTTGGTCTGAGGTTTGATAAATACATCTTGAAGAATCTTAGAGAAGTCAGAGTGAATAAAACTGATGGAACACGTGGGGCACTGAGGTATTTCTCCAGAAAAGCATTCATCCCAGGCAACTTGGAGTTCCTCTCTTTCCTCCGGACCTGACACGTTTAGGGAGCACCGTGTAGCGTCCTCCCATTAGCTTCTCCCCCCAATCCGCCCACTGTATGGGTGCTTTGCAATCACTCTGAGCCTGGGTGCCAGCCCAACTTCTCTTTGCCTTTAGTGTTCCTGGAAATCCTGATCTGCTTTCTCACCTGCCCGTCTACACCACACCAAGGTGTCCAGATTGAAGTGAAGACAGCAATCACCTGACTCATTTTGTCTCTCTCATGAAATGATGGATTGGCTGTTAGGGTTCTTAGCTGAATTATCTCACTTCGGAGAGGGTCTTCCCAGCTGTCTCCGCACCATGGGCCGGCAGAGTGAGCAGGAGGAGCAGGAGATGGGTTTATAATGCTGTTGTAGCCTTCATCCCAGTGACGGATGGGCTGTGTTAGCAGTCCACTGGGGGGAAAGGGTGATCATATTTCGTCATTTACAGGATACCTGGAGAAAATATGATTCACGGTGGTATGGAATCAAGCAGGATAAAAACATCAATTTATTATTTCAGGCGTTCCTGAACATTAGTTTTTAGCTGTCTTCGGCCTCTGATATTCTGAGCAGCAGAAGATTGCTCAGTAAAAAATCTCCGGCAGGAGTTTTGTAAAGCGAGGTCCCTCCTCCCCCTCCCCTGGCAAACGATTAGGCAGAACAGCTCGGGTGAGACCGTGCATGACGGTGCCCAAGGCGCACCGCTCAGTCAGGCTGGTCTCCTGTGCACACGTGGCCTCCTTCTGTTTACAGCAAAGGTGTCCCCCCCCCCTTCGTGGCCGGCCCTCACGGGGGCGGGGATGTCTGATCCCTCAGGACACTGCAGGTGTTGGGACGCCCCCTGCCTGGTTCTGTGTGGCCACTGAGGACCCTTCACCTCGGGCGCCAGGGGCTCAGGCTTCAGGTGGTTCCTACCTGGACCGTGGGAGCTGAGACCAGCATACTCCTCGCAGGCAACGTCCCGTCAGTCGGGTCCCGGAATCGGCGGGGTCCTCTCGACTCTCATGAAGGTAAAACAACAGCCTTCCCCTGAGGACCAACCTCCGAGTCCAGGACGGAAAGACCACCTGAACCTTCCCGCAGTGCCGACCACCCCGGACGTAGGCTAAGGAAGGACTCCAGGACTGCTCCCCCAATCCTGAAAAACACCCTTCTCGGTGCTGGTCACCGCCCGTCTTCTATCCCCGGGGACCCGCTCTTTGGCACAGGCTTGATCGCTTCCTTTGCGCCCCTTAGCAGTCAAGAACGCACCATGTGACTTCTTAGTTATTTCCATCTTCATGCAAATGAATTATAGCTCCAACGCCGGAGCATCTGAGGAGGGGATGTGGCTGGAACCAGGTCCGAGAACACTCGCAAAGGACGTTAGGAGAGGGAGTTGAGGGTGCCGCATGCGAGAGCCTTCCGTGGGGTCAGCGCCGAGTCCAAGGCGTCCCTCTGGGCAGCTCCTGTCTGGTCCTCCCCGCCCTGCCCAACTCCACTTTACTTGGCAGTATGTTCCCCCACAGCTGCCTCGTCTTCCTCCTTACCCCCTCCCGGCTTCTCCCGCTCTCAGGGCTAATTTTCAGCTCCAGAGCATCGATTAGTGTTCCTCGTGGAAACGACCTGGACAATCGAGGAGTTCTTGGAGCCGAACTCTGGGCTCTTCGGAGCCGGCAGTTAGGTCATCAGATGAGGGTTCAGGAGCAGGTTCCCAGACAGCTGGTCACTTCCCGGGGCTGGAGCTGCAGCTGGCTGAGATGCAGGTGCCCACTGACGGGCGGCAGGGCACATTTCCGCCATGCGGGAGCAGCTTTGCTTTGCTTTGCTTTGCTTTGCTTTGTCTTTTGTTCACCTTCCCAGCCTTTCTTGTTTCCACTCTGAAGTATTCCAGTTGCTATGGAAACAATGGGATCCTATGGGCTTACTTAAGGTTACCCACAGGGTGATCAATCTCCATCAAGGGCTGAAGGCACAGCCGCGCATGCGCCCTGTGAAACAGGACAGAGGCGGCCTACCCTCTTCCGCTCTGCTCTCCATGGCAGACACTGATGGCCGCGTGGCTGTGAGCTCAGACATGGGCATCACCCTTCCCCCTAACTCATCAGTAAGCTGAAAATTGAGAACCAGAGAAACTTCCATTTCAATCTGCATCCTCTCTTGTTTCTTAGCCTTCTTGGTGCCAGGTGTGGCCTGGCTGCTCTGGTTTGCCGGGAGATCACAGACTCATATCTGATGTCACTTGCCCTTTCTGCCCCGGACCTGTGGGCGCCTCCGATCCCCTGGTGCAGGAGGCCCCATCAGACTCACATCCATGGCCTCTAACTCTCTTCCTCCATGGCCCTGCCCTCCAGGAACACCCCTTTGTTCCCCCACCCTCAGCTCTCTTGTGTGGCCCAGCCCCGGGGCCCCTCACATCCCTGTTCTGAGACCCCAGAGCTGGACGAGCAAGTCCAGAATGAGATCTTCTTCAAGGAAGTTCCAAGGGCTGGTCTGGGGCAGACTCATCTTCCAAGACATCATGGGGCACAAAGCCCGGTGCACTTGTCTGGGGATTTGACAAGTTGGTGTTTTGTCTCCAAAACAGGCTCCCGAGGGGCAGAGACCCACGTGCCTCTCTGAATGTCCCCCCGACAGATACTTGAGCATCCTTGCTTCCCAGGGCCTCGGGATCCTTTCTGAGCCCAGCATTTGGGTTCTTCAAGCCCCTTCCTGCAGCGACCCTGCCCGTTATGGTGTAGAGGACTCTCAAGGCTCCGGAGCCAGCCTGCCAGCAGTGAAACACTGACTGGGGCTTCTCACCTGCTCAGGCACAGAGAGGGTGCGTGCCTCCTCCCTGAACCCTCCATTTCCACCGCCAGTGGGGACCTGCCACCCTCACAGAACAGGCAGAACCTGCACCCCCATTCACTCTTCTGCCCCGGAAAGGGCTGCTCTTTCATCCTTCTAGGGGATCTCCTTTTCTGAACTCTCACAGAGACATTTAACAACAGTGTGCAGCTGACTCCCGTGGCCTGTGACCTCCAGGCAAAGAGAGGCCTCTTCCTTCTCAGAGCAGGGTGCACACAGGACACAGGCCAGCCCCAGGGAATCCTCTGGCCTGCCTCACCCGGTGGGTGGGAGGGGCCTGAGCTCGGAGGGTGGGGCCTCCACACCTCCCAAAGCAACTGGAAGCACTTCCCAGAAAGATGCAGACTCATTACATCCAGTCTTCTATGATGAAGTGCAAAGCAAGCTGTGGGGTACTAGACAGAGATGAAAGAGTTTGTGTGTGTGTGTGCATGTGTGTGTGCATGTGTGTGTGTAGAGAGAGAAAGAGAACATGCACCAAAATACTGACACTTTGGGGGAGGGCTTTTCATGATATATAGTCTTTTCCATATATTTCTCTAATGCCTGAAGTTTATATAAGATGCATGAATTACATCTGAAATCAGAAAGAGCACCTAATACACCCACAGCATAAAAGGATCTGAGATGGTGAGGCCGGCGTGGGGCGGAGATGCTCCCTGCTGCCTTGTCTCCGCACCCCTCTGCGTGCCCACTGTCTGTCCACTCACGTCCATTCACAAAGGCACACTGCAGAGAAAGGATGCTGACTTGCTGTCTATGCTGAGCCCAACTGTGCTTCCAGGACTGTTCCTGCACCAAAGGAACGTGGAGGTGTCCACGCCCCTGGTATGCTTCTGACCACTGGAAGAGAGGTTGCACACGCAACCTCATCCAAGAACAAGGTTTCTGGATGCTCCCCTGATGGCATGTCCAGCGAGTGTACTTGAGTAAGATAAGGGAAGGGGTGTCCATCTGGAGACCCAGGAGATCCAGCAAGGGCGAGACAAACCCACAGACAGAGATGCTCAGGAGAGCACACTGCCCAGCCCTGGTTATGCCACCACTTCTCGGCTGCCCTTTTGCACTGGAGCCTGGCTTTCTGCACATTTCTGGTCTTCCTCCCTCACTTTAAGGTGAGAGAGTAGGGCTGAAACTCAGCCTACCTGGGAGCACTGTTCTGTGGAACCATTAGCTGCATCTGAAGCCAAGCAAGTGATATTTGAATTACCCGTTAACCCCTGCATTCATGCAGAGAATAGAGAATTGACCGAACCTCAGCAGACAAGGATTAACAGGCTGGCAGAGGAAGGGGTCAGCTGGCAGCTTCCACATCGGAGCAGGATGGATTCCAGGACAGGCCCTGGGATTGTCTTGTCAACAGCCCTGGCCACACAAAGAAGAGTAACTCAACGTCTTAATCAAGACCGTGCACTTGGGGGCCCTGGTGCCTCTGGATGTGTCTGCAGCCTCCTCCATCTGGAACTTCCCCATCACAGGCTGGGCTCTGGACCAGCAGAACCCAGAGCAAGCTGTTTACCAGGCAGAGAAGCTGGTAAACAACCTCCCCCTGGCTTGCTTTGTGATCAGGAGGGTCATTTGCATGAGGTTGTGGATTTGGATGAAAAGGCAAGCTGTGACCTTGCCAATGTGTGTGACTGTATTTGCATGATCTCCAGGGCAGAGACCTGGCCCAAGGTGAGGTGGGGCTGGACTCAGCAGCTCAGAGCAGGCCTGCTGGGCCTCTGAAAGTGGACCCCTCTGGAGTCTCCCCCTTCTCACTGTGTTTTGTCTTTTCCTTCTCGTCTCCCTCTCTCTCTCTCTCTGTCTTTCCTCTCCCCACTCCTCCCAGGACAGAATTTACCAAAAGGACTCGTGGCCTGTCAAACATTTGGAGAATATCCTTTAAAATGGCAAGCTGTTTATCTAAAGACCTGATTCCCAGCCTCTCTTAGCTTTAATTAAAAACATTTGTAAACAAGCTGATGATTGTCACAAAAGTCCCATCTATGGACAATAAGAGCAAGAACAATCCGCTCAACATATAATTGGGAAATAGTTTTCTTTTGAACTTTCCAGATGGGATTGGGATATGCAGTTTAATAGAAGATTATGGGCTGCATTATCCATTGAATACACAAATATTTGCCTCTGTATTCAGAAGGCACAGCAGGGAGTCATTTTTCAATGCTGTGTCTTACAGCCTCTAGGCAGGATCCAGTGCCAACAGATATAGAAGCCAATTAATTCTGGACACATTTAAAAAACAAATACCAGCCGACCACCTGTTTTCTGGTGACAGCTTTATGCCATTTCACTGTTTATGAACAGGCCAGCAAAGCGTCTCCAAGTTTCTGCACAGCACACAGCAATGCCAACCCTTCTAGTCCGGTATGGTCCCCAGACAAGCTGCTCACTCAAGCCTGTCAACATTAAGCGCTGGCCAGATTTAAAAGCTTTGCCAATTTGGGAGAAACTTCCAGAATCACTTCCTTTTGTTGGAAAGAGAAATTTGCAGTTTAAAAAAACCCAACGACCAGAATCAAAAGCTCCTTAAGTAGAAAAAAAAATCCCACTACTTCGTGAGCTATCTCCAGTGGAAGTCACAGTGATGTTCGAGTTCAAGTCTTTAGAGAGCGCTCTTGATTAATGCGGCCCCACTCATGACATCTCACAAAGCAGATCTTTCTATTCTCTGTCTACCCAGAAGGGTAAAGATTTCTGTCATCTAGATACAGATGAATACTTGGAACATCAATAGCGGTTGCTACTAAGCCCATTATGCCAGCAAAAAGACAAAGGGCATATTTAGTGCAGATCGGAGTCGCCAAGAATGGATCATCAAGCTTGGTCAGAAAAGATCTGTGGTTGGATAACAGCAATGATTCTCTTGATATAGACAGAGAAGAATCTAAATCCCAGGGTTGTCTAGTACCTAATGGGGAGACCTCAGCAGAGCCATAAAAACTAAAATTGTGGATGTGTGAATACTTCCCTTCCCGTTGCACCTGTTGCTCAATGATGTGCCTTGAGTGGAAATGAACGCTCGCCAAGAAGGCCAGATCCACGTCTGATGTATCAACGGGTACAAGTCAGAATTGGCTTGAGCTAAGTTTCAGCAAGACGATTCCTCTTCCTGGCTGCACATTTAGATGAAATATTATATAATTGTATGTTTTATGTATATATACGCACACTCACAACTCTACGTGTATATAGTTGTATATACGCTGTACATGTATATTTAGCTGTATATATATTAATAAACACTAGTGTTGTATATTTGGGTGCGTAGAGAGAGAAATCACCGTGGGAAATATCCCACACACACAAGTCTTCTGCCAGCAGGAAGGCTGGAGGGGCCACGGCACACTTCAATCCGTGTCCTTCAACTCACACGGCCTGTTTCCAAACCTTTGTGGATGAGCTAACCGAGCAGCTTGTCCAGGCACGCACAGTGTGTGCACGCGGGCTCGAGGTCAGGCTAACCTGAGAACCTCGGTCACAAGTATCCCCTCAGCAGTCAGCAGACGGGCGGAGGGGGGGGGGACAGGCAACCCACGTTATGCCCTTCCTGTGATCTTAAATTATCTTTCTTTTTAATGTAACTAACAGCATTTGGGGAAGAGGGCACAGGGTGGATTTGAGTGTATTTTGTGCTCCAACAATATGCCAGCCCTGGTGGTCTAGTGGTTAAGATCTGGTGCTCTCCCCGCCACGGCCCAGGTTCGCTTCCCGACAGGGAACCACACCACCCGTCCGCCGGTTCTCACACTGTGGCGGCCGTGCGCTGCTGTGATGCTGAAAGCTGTGCCACCGGGATTTCAAATACCAGCAGGGTAACGCGTTGTAGACAGGTGTCAGCGGAGCTTCCAGACTAGGAGGAAGGACCTGGCCATCCACTTCCAAAAACAGTGGCCGTGAAATTCCTGTGAACAGCGGTGGCGCGCTGTCTGACGTAGGTGAGCGGACGGTGAGAGGCCGGCGCAGAAAGGCCGCTGCTCTGATGTGCGCAGGGGCACTAGGAGTCGGAATCCGCTCGACGGCACTGACAGCAACAACAGATGTGCCCAAGCTGTCTACATGGTCCTACCTCTGCGACGCGGGTCTGAAACGGCATAGCTGACAGTTTTTAAAAACGATGTTTGTTCAGATGATCTGATCTGAGCCAACAGTTTTATAATTTTGTCAATTCTATTCCTGGATTTAATGGCCTCGTAAATAGAGGGCATTCGAGTTCAGCTGCTCATCAAATTATTCTCCACGGTCAAGGGGGCTCTTTCCTATTAAACATGACTGTGTCAGAAACACAGCTGCAAAAGGCTCAAAAGGGCACTGTTCATGCTTTACAAAATTCCGGAAAGTGTTTTTTGGTTCCACTTCCTGTAAGTACTGAGAAATACTTTTTATTCCTTCTAAATGCAAATTAATCAAGGTTCTCACTTAATCAGAAATTGATCTGTGATTTCACACCAGCATAAACAGGCAACATTCACTGGTCTTACATCCTTATGGGGCAACTCTTCAAGTATTGGCATTTTCTGATGCATCCATCACGTGAGGTTGGTGACGCTGCCACCGCAGCCACCAAGATCCCATTGGCACAAAAGAGCAGCTGCATCTCCCTCTCTCCCCATGTCTGAGTGATCAGATGGGGCTTCTGCACCATGTCATCTTTGCTTAGAGACTCAGGCCGAGGGAGGCTCCTTCCTATTTCCCATTGTTCAGGCAGGAAGAGGAGGACGTGACAAGTTGGTCACTGGCTCGTAACGTTTCTGCCCAGAAGTGGCACAGGTCACTTCTGCCCACACCTCATTGGTCAAAGTAAGCTCAAGGTCATGCTTCACATCTTCAAGGGCAGGTGCTCTGATTCTCCCTTGGGCCTGGAAGGTACAGAGCTGGAGATATTTGCTGAACTTCAGGTAACTACCACACTCTGTAAAAGCACCTCCAGAAAGCTGGTGGTGCTGGAGGTTAAAATAAAGACATGTAGATGTGTCAGAGTAGCTCCCTGGCATTTAACCAAGGTGGACACCTCCTGTAGATGGAAACTAAAACAGTGGGTCTGACCTTGTTCCGGAAGCATGGCCTCTCTGGACATTCCCTATCAATGCTGGAAGTGGAAGCAGGGGGAGGCGGCAGCTGGTCACAGCTCCCCTTCATAGATGTCCTTCTCGTCTTGGGATCCCACCTGAAACACCCTGCTCTGTGAAGCCACTTCCTCTAACCCTCCACCCGGCACATTGGACCAATCATGACCTTTGAACTCCCTTGTTAGACAATAGTGGGACCCATGTTATCTCCCCTGTAGGAGAGGGGCCCTGGAGGCCAGGCTACATCTCTGGTCTCAGAGTTCCTCACAAAGCAGGGTCTGGTCTTACATGTGGCGTCTCCCGCTGTGTGGACGCTGGATGTGAGTCCATGTGGGTTGTGCCAGTGCCTGCCTGCCTGTGGTGTCCCTGGGTTGATTCTCTTCCTGATTCTCAAAGTAACATAGTACACACATCCTCCCACTCTGTTTCTCTGTGTTCCCCTCAGGGACCGCCTTTTATTTCCTGAGGAAGAGACCATCCTGGGAAGACAGCTCATGTCTAATCAACACTTTCTGGTCGTTTGATTCTAGACGTGTTTCCCACATTTATTCTGAGGGGACTGCCCAGGTCATCGAGGAGGGGCCGAAGGAGAACACACTAGTCCAGACCTGGGGAAGCCCGACTCCTTCCCCTGAACTCAAGGAAACCAATGACCTGGGTGGTCCCAGCACTGGGACTGACACCCCGGGGCTGGATGCCCAGGTCAGCCATTGCCAAGATGCCGCAAGCCCCTCCTCCCCACCCCGACTGCTCCTGGGTGGTCTCTGGGAAAGATAAGTTTGTTTGCAGAAGCCCTGTGAGGAGGCCACAGCAGGCCGGGCCTGCATCCTGCTTCTCACACCAGCATCAGGGGCAATGACAGAGGGGGACACGGTCAGGCCTGTCTCCTTGTTTGCAGTTTGCTTGAGGCAGTGGGAGTTCATTTTACAAGGAAACAAGCCGAATACTCGGGATGTGGAGAGATAGCGGGGGAACAAGAGCCGCCGTGACTGCCCATGGTGGGAGGACCACTGCTAAGGACCTGTCCTAGGAGGGAGGCAACAGGCTGATGCTTCTATCCGCAGGACAGTGATGGCACCTGGGCTGCCATAACAAAGGACCACACGTCTGGAGGCCAGAAGTCTGGAACCAAGGCGTCAGCAGGGCTGGTTCCTTCTGGAGGCTGAGGGAGAATCCGTTCCAGGCCTCTCCCCAGCTTCTGGGGCTTCAGGGATCCTTAGCGGCCCTCTACTCATTGCCTCCACCCTCACACGGCCTTCTCCTTCCCACATCCCCCCGTCTCGGATCTCCCTCTCCTTTCTCTTCTAAGGACACTAGTCTTTGATGTGGGGTCCACCCTAAATCCAGGAGGATCTCATCTCAAGATCCTTAATTACATTTACAAAGATCCCATTTCCAAATAAGGTCACATTCACAGGCAAGGGGGTTAGGAGGCGGACACATCTTTTGGGTGGGCACGATTCAGCCCACTCCAGCACGCATGCTCTCTGGTTTCTAAGGTGCCTGCGGGGCCTAAGGGGGAGACTGCTGGGGCCCCTCAGCCTGCGGGGAGAGGAGGTAGCACTGAACTAGGAGAGGGACTGGAGGATGGCTAGAGACAGGGGATTTGTAATCCTACTGAGGCTGGAGGGAGCCCACGGCCAGCAGAATGGCAGGTGTGGGCTGGGGTGAGGCTGTGGGAAGGGCAGGCACTGCCCTGAGAGCCCAAGTCAGCACAAGCAACGTGACAACGGAGAGAGAGGAGGAGACCCTGCCTGGGGAAGGGGCACGTGTAGACGCGGCCCACTGAGGAATCGCTCTCCCTGGAGGTAAATTACTCAGCACTCTGCTCGCTGTAGAATGCCAACGACATCGTTCCTGCGAATGAGTGAACAGCTAAATAAATGAATCAGGTTGATAATTTATACTCCTAGGATTTCGGTATTCTACTCAGGATTCCATTTGTTAATGCTAAAATTAGAACAAAACAGCAGAAACGAGACAATTTCCCCCTTCTAATCACAAATTCGCATTCCTCTGTATCACCTCCTATCGCAATGTAGAACAGGTCATTATATTGAAAAATCAGACAATGCAGTTCAGGTTATAAGCCTCAGAATTAAGCACCAGGAAGGAAAATAAACCCAGAATATTAAGAGTCGCGTGTAAAGAGTTCTAGGTGTGGGGAGGACAGTACAGTTTCTAGCTGGGAATCCTCCACAGCCAGGCAAGGTGACTGCAAGTCAGGGACATTTCTGCCTCCCCTTCCCGTCGACGAAGGCTGCATCAGTTCTGCCTCTGGGTCCCGCTCAGAGAGGCCTGCGAGACTCAGGAGACGTGATGTGCAGAAGCTCACGGGGGGTGCAAATTGCTCAGCGAAAAGTATGTTTCCAATGGGGAGTAAGAGAGGAAGCAGGACACGTGTTGCTGGAGAACCTACCACGTGTTGGTCGTGGTCAAGGGTGTCTTACGAGGTACTTCAGCCCCTAGTGGTACTTTCACATTTGTCTGTGGGCTGACGGCATGTCGTGATTCGTCTATTTCTCCCCTTAGCTCTGGCAGTTTTCGCTTCATATATTTGGAAGGTCTTTCATAAAATGTTATTTAACCTTTAGTTGGACTTCCTATTCTGAGATCTATTTTGCCAGACATTAATAATACAGCCACTCCTGTTTTCTTATGATTACTGTTTGCAAATATATACATAATTTATAATTTATACATATATAATTATATATACACACACACATATTTATTTTTTATTGTGGTAAGATATATATAACAAAAATTTCCATTTTAGGCATTTTTAAGCATTCAATCTCATAGTGTTAATTACATTCATAATGTTGTGTAACCATCACCCCTGTCTATTTCAACAATTTTTCATCACTCCAACCAGAAACTCTGTACCCATTAAGCAACACCTCCCTGTTAAGTGTCTTCCTCCAGTTCCTGCAAAGGGCTAGATTCTTTAAAAGTATATTTTTAGTTCAGATTTTGTGACTGTTATCTGAGACAGAGTTAGTTTGGCTAAGCCACTCTGTCATTAACCTCTAAAAGATTTTTCCTTAAGACCTGGGTAAGTAACACTGATTCTGGATTCTTAGGAAGGAGTGTTGTAAGGCCATATTTTGGGCCCAGGTGAAAGCTGGAAACTCCACATGGTGGTGACAGTAGACTTACTCACTGACCTCCACTTGTCACTTAGGAGAAATCATCGTGTGACTAAATTGAGGTACTGAAGTCAGAGTGTGATTACTGTACCCAGAAAAGGTTGCTAAGATTTTGCCAGGTTCCCCGGGGTTTCAGTCAAACTGTAGCAGAGACGGTTCAATCAATTATCTTGCGGCTTGCACTCCTTGACGTATGTGACCTAATGAGCCGGTCGATTGCTCTCAGGGTTCCAGATACTTCCTTTGTGAGTCACAGGGGCCCCCGACCTGTGAGAGCAGGGGCTCCCTCCCGGGAGAGCAGAGCACTCTGGGCAACAAGCACCCTCCGTTCCTGGGACACCAGGTGGACCCACAGCAACAGGGCAGGCGGGACTGGGCCAGGCGTGCATGTGAGCAGGTGGCACAGCTGGCTGAGGAGGCGGGATTTCATCCCAATGGCAGCGAGGAACCTCACCATGGGTGGGGTCGAGGAGCGGACGGTGGAGAGACCTGGTTTTTAGCTAGCTTTGTTTACTTGCTGTGTTTGTCCTTTCAGAGATGGGCAATGCACTTCTTCATATGCTGAGGAGGATGAACTGAAAAGAGAGCATTTAGTGATCCAGGAGGAGAAGGAGCAAATACTGGGACAGGCTCAGGGGACGGGGTTCAGGGCTTGGACAGAGGGACGACCCTTGAGCGGACAAGTGGTGTGGCTCCATTTCAGTAGAAGGGAAGATGGAGGGAGGGATGCCGATGCAGACGGCAACAGGTGAGAGGAGACTCCCCTTTCACGTGTCATCAGCAGCACCATTTCTTCTTACCAGACTATAGGGAGGGTGATGACACCTTCCTGCTTTCCCTGTTGCTCAGACAACAGATACCAATGGACCCCATGCTGTTCTCACATCCTAGTCAGCAAGGGACAGTGATCATTCCGGCCAGGTTATAAGAAAAAAGAAAGCATTTCAGTTCTGCAAAATAGAGATTGACTCATCCATCATTATTTTGGGGATGAGGAGGCAGAGGTTAAGAACAGGACCACGGAAAGGTCCTGAGTGAGTCCCCAAACTGAGATTAGGACCCAGCCTCCCCACCCCACCCCGGCCAGTGGCCTTCTCTGTGTGGGCACACAGCCGTCTGCAGACACACTCTCCCTGCAGAGCTCCCCACAAGGTAGAACATGGACTTTCCTGTTTGAAAAGCTGAAGGCAAGCCAGCACTTAACAAAGTCTTCTCTTGGCAAAGGCAACAGTCAATGTGGGCAGAGAGGGTTCCAGAATGGTGGCTACCGAGGCCTCTCTGCCCTGCCCTGCTGTCCAGGATTGGGGTGTAGGCACGCAGTGAGGTGCCCTCTGAAGATCCAGGGCAGAAGGTCCATGGACCTAAAGGAGAGAGACAGACAACCGGGCTCTCACAAAACTAGGCCTCTCTCACATTCTGTGGGCACGAGTGAATGAATGTCACGTCCAGACAGGGATGTCCGAGGCAGAGGGTGGCCATGGACACCTGTCCGTGACCTCTGGAGAGCGTGGGATCCCTTGAAGCTCAGGGCCGCTCGGTCTGGGAGACGCTGCTCAGGACTCCTCAGACCCGGCCGGGCCCCCCAGGCAAGGAGGGGGAGACCGCAGATGCTCTGACTATTTTGCTCATCCTCGGCTCCCCACCCAAAAACACGGCAGCGCACCCCAAGTGAAACTCAACTACCCTCCAACGGCCACCAGGGAGGCTCCCCCAGGAAAGGCTGCACAGGCTCCAGGAGCTTGTTCTCAAACAGATCTGTCATCACGACTCACTCACAGGCCGTCTCGGCTCATCCAGCTGCCATGGGTCACTCTGCCCAGCTGTCCAGTTGTCCATCTGGGAGCCATCCACCACCCTCACTGAAGCAGCCCCTCCCCACTTTTTTCTAAGAGGAAAGTCCCCTGGCTTGCCCAGTTCAGGTGTTTCACTTCTGATCGTCAACGATCAGCACCAGAATCTTCAGAACGTCTCTGTTCAAACTTGATCTTCCTCTCCCTCGTGCTTAAACCATCCTTTTCTCTGTAAGGCAGGCTTCCTTTTCTCCTCTTTCTAACAACAGTATTCCAAGTCTTTTCCCAAATTATTTAAAGAAACATTGTCATCATCCTAGGGACAGAAATAAACATTTCTCTCTTTTTCCTCTTCCTGAGGGAAGAAGTCTTAGAAGAGGCAAGATCTGTTTTCAAGGAGATCATGAAAGACGTCGTGAAGAGGGAGAGGGTGTAGGAATTGAACAGGCAGGCAATGGCGTGGTCCCGAGGAAAGGAGGGAGACTGGGAGGGGGTCAGATGAGCAGAGGCTGCGAGGAGGGGGCTGGATCAGACGGGAGCCTCGCTGCACACCCGGAAGAGCTGGTCCCCGATGCAATGGCAGACCTGCCTACAGGGTGGGGCCTGGAGGGGCTGCAGGTGCCTATAAACTGACACACGTCAGCCAGGGTCAGCTGGAGTTTCTCTGATGAGGGCCATGCCCTCTTCTCTGTGCTCAGAATTCACTTCCAGTCTGAGTGTGTTTGGGTGGGGTCTTCCCTTTGAAGAGTAGACAGATTGGGGCTCCCTGTTTCTCCTTTATACCCGCTCCATGGGCCCGTACAGCTGCATGGGACCAGGTGAAACCCCAGCTGGGGGCCTCTGCCCCAGGTGCTGCTCTTACTCTCCGGCTTCACAGCCACACCTCATCCTTTCTTGCGTGGCTCTCACCCCTCTCAGCCTCCGGGTCTCCAGATTCTTGTGCTTTACCCCATTTAAGACACGATCTCTGCTAGGTCCAAGACTTGGCTTGGTGTTTTCTCTTCCTACCTGGAGGACCTCGAGGCTGAGACTTCCATCGGCCCAGCATCCTCACCCGGCTGGGCTTCCGGGTCTTCGAGGCACCTGCCTGGCTGGCATTCTCTCGCGTTCAGAGTTGTGGTCAGACACATGGGCGGGGCTTCCCTCGTACCCACCCTGAAAGGCGAGGTGCAGGCAGAACAGGAGGTCTATGAGGTGCAGCCCACCCTGCCCGGATGGAACGCACACAGGCCAGTTGGTTATCCGCTCATTCAGCAGTGTTGCATCCCCTCCCCCCACCTAGAGCCCCTGTGGGAGAAGCCATGTGTCACGTGACTTTGCACCACCTTAAATGGGAGCACATCATTTCAGAGGTCGGTGATGACCAGAATGTTCTCCTAATCTAGGCTTTGCCAAGTATTTCGGCCAGATCAGATGCCCAGGACATCGAGAGTCTGGTCACTAATGAGATGCTCATCTAAACCTCTCTTTAAAAACAAAGCTGCCAGCTGATTTTACATCGTATATGGCTATCAATTCTGACCAATTAAGGGAAATACTGAAAGCTGTGATGGCCCCATTGCCAGAATATGGAATGAATCTTCATTCACTGGAGGATTAGTAGAGGCCTGACACTCCCCCGCCTCTCTCAGCCTCCTGAGCAGAAAGCTGCAGTCCAAGCCAATGAGACGCTCAGTGGGCATCTCCATGTCTATTCTGGATGCACCTGAGTTCTCTGTCCCCATCACCCCTGATCCTCTCCATGTCTGTCTTGACCTGATAGGAAGTTGAAACACCAGGAATAGAGGCAAGGGGTGATGTGTTGGGGAAGAGCTTTGCATCCTGACAGATGATGTCCCCAAATAAGGTGCCGAGGTGGGAGGGAGGCAGGACGATGTCCAATAACGTGCCAGAGATGGTCTTATAGAATGAATTTTGTAGGGCTGAGTCAGAAGGCCAGGAGGCGGGATAGGAGGAGACACATTTTTCGCCTAGTAAGCCCTACTAGATGATTAACTGTTGACGGATATACAACATACACAAGTATAAGTCACCACAAAAGGTTACCCCTGGCCAAAGATAGGGAACGAGATCCTGACCGCTTAGGCAACAATCAGACTTAAAATGGTTTGACTCCCTCCAGTAGATGCAAAAAAAAAAAAAAAAAAAAAAAAAAAAAAAAATTAGGGATCTTAGAAGCAAAAATAGGAGGAAAAAAAAGAGACTACAGCTGAATTGAAATAAAAAGATAAAAAGAGATACAGAGGCGGTATCGATTACACGTTGAACAGTAAAATTTATACGCATATTGGTGGTGATAAAGAGCAGTTTTGATCCTGCAGAAAGGTAAATCCCCAGGGTCTATGGCTGAAACTCTGCTAATGCAGTGGATGTCGGCAACATCACAAATGAGGGCACTTTCTGAGTGCAAAAAGACCCGTGTTGGCACGATGAACTTTCACGTGCAGAGAAAACTCTTGAAAGGAGCACTTGATATAGAAATGCTCTGGCAAATTTTTTGAATAAAAAAAGAAGAAATTCACAGTCTCTAGACTGGAATCAAAATATGAAATCTCAAGAAACTCGCTTGGAGCTGGCCTCAGACTTCTTTTCAACTCTGCCAGAAGTAAATTCAGATTTTCTACCCAAATCCATAAAAGTGCTCTGTTCCGAAACCTTGGTTTCTGGTCAAGGTGTCCCACCTGTATAAAAAAAGATGATGCTCAGAAAAAAGTGCCACCAACGTCGTCTGCATGTGAAAGTTACTTGAAGATGTGCCCTGGGCAGTTGACGGATGAATCAGACATAAAGGGCTAATGTGCCTCTCCGGAGGACATCAGAGTCCGAAGGCCTTCCCGCGCCGGGAGTCTGGGGACACAGCTCTGGAGTTCAGATAGATCCCGAGGGCGGCTTCGGGGTCTCCCGGGAGCACAGCTTCACAGCTGCGCTTCCCTGAGCCAGGACTGTTTTACTTCTGCTGCTTTCTCAGTCCTGGGAGACCCGCTTCTTTTTTTTTTCTTTTTTTGGGTACCCTTTGACCAGCATCTCCCCATCTCCTCCGCCCCCCCATCCCCCCAACCCCGCCTTTGGTAACCTACTCTGTTTCTATGAGTTTGACTTTTTTTTTTCAGATTGTTTATTTTATCCTTAAAATGAGTTTATTGGGGAATAGCCAAAAGAATTGGCAATTTGGGATGTGCGTTCTACGGCAGATCCAGAGAACAAAGGAGGGGAGTTACTTTTAAAGAGAAAAAGGGGGAGCAGGGAGAGGCTGTTCTAAAGGAAAGTCCTTCAGCAGCCCCCAGGAGAGTAACAGTTCAGGGCGGCAACTGCTTCTCATTGGCTGAGCTGAGGCCTGTCTGATTGGCTGGGCTGTTGCCAGGTGGGGAGAGAAGTCTTCCTCAGTAGTAAAGCAGGTGTACTTCCTGTCAGAGATGTAAGCTTCTGTCTTTTCCTGTTTGGTGTAGTTGATGATGTGTCGTGGGTGGGAGCCGTGGGTGGGAGCTCCCGGTACAGGTCCTCCTGACTCCAATTTAGTTAAGGTTTCTGTTATTAATTTCTATAAGATTCTGCAGAGATCACACAGTATTTGTCTTTCTCTGTCTGGCTAATTTCACCTAGCATAACGTCCTCTAGGTTCCTCCGTGTTGTCACAAATGGCAGGATTTCCTTCCTTCTCATGGCTGAATAATATTCCTTTGTATAGATATGCCACATCTTTATCCATTCGTCCGTCAATGGACACTTAGGTTGGTTCCCCATCTTGGCTGTTGAATGATGCTGCAATGAACATGGGGGTGCAGGGATCTCTTCCAGATACTGATTTTATTTCCTTCAGAAAAATACCCAGACATGGCATTGCTGGATTGTATGGTAGTTCTATTTCAATTTTTTGAGGAAACTCCATACAGTTTTCACATGGCTGTTCCAGGGTATCTGCCTCTTGCTGCCCCTCGTCTGTGCCATGGCTCAGGTGGACTCTCGCCTGGCTGGCGGACTGCTTAGAGCAGGACCCAGCACCTGACCTAGTGTTTCGCAGTCTTGGCTATGCATTGGGATCACCAGCAGACTTTATAAAGCAGTGATACACGGGGCCCATCCCAGATTTTCGGGTGCAATTGGTTTGGGGCACAGGCTTTGGGACATGGAGGGTTTTTAAGGCCCCCCCCAGGTGATGTGGCCTATTGTCCCCCCGTCTCCTGACTCCAGTCACAGAGGCTCTCTGTGGACAACCTCCTCCGTTTCATACCCAGCAAGAAAGGGCTCACCCTCTTAGAAATTTCTATTTCCTAAAGAATCAACAAGGTGTCCTTCCCCTGCTGAAGACGTGCTTTCCTCACCTGAAATTACTGAGGCCGAAAGGGCTTTGATGGACGGATCAAGCCTTTTGAAGTCTCTGATCTCTGCCTGCCTGCGGTAGTCCCTCTGCTTGAATCTTCACGGTCATTCCTGTGGCTCTGGACCCGGTGACTCAGCGCTGGCTGGAGATGTTTCATGGGTGGACAGGGAGGGGAGATGTCTTTTGTTCTTCTCTCAGCAGCAAGTTCTTTGTACAGTGTGACAGGAAGCCTCCTGCACAGAAACGCCCCTGGTGGAATCTGGAGGGCACGGCGCTGTGGGGAGAGAGGCTCTGTCATCCTCAGAGGGCTGTGGTCTGCGTGGTCCTGGGGTGATCCCCACGCCTGGCATGAAACCACTGCTCAGTGTTCAGAATATAGAATGGCATTCTTCCTAGCTCTGTAAGAAAAAGAAAAAGTAATCCAGGCGTTCTTGTTTTCACTTCTTAGGCACAAGACAGACATCGGCAGGGAGTGAATCCTGGCAAAGCATTTGGTGGAAGCATAGATTCCGCCTGTTGAGCTATTTGAGTCCAAGAGATTTAGAGCAATGACTTCTTTAACTCTCTCATGAATGCCTCCGAAAGCTCTCCGGGCAGCCTGGCCATGCTGCAGCCATGTACATCCTGGTTTTGCACAAAAATATAGTTTTGCATAAAGTCAAGTTTGAAGGCAGCATATTGAATTGCGCATCTTTTCGACAGAGCCTATTTGTCTGAGTAGCCCAGCAAGTGTGCAGTGTCTCAGGCATCCCCATGGCAAAGCAGTGCTGTGGGGACTGGCAGGAGGAAGGGCACAGCCCCGCTGCCCCACGTCCCAGGGCCTCTCCTCAGAATGTCTGGGTTTCTCCTGTCCCTAACTGCTGCTAGTTACGGACCTGTCAGGGACTTAGAGCGATCCACGGGTGGTGATAGGAAGAAGCTTAAGCAAAAAGTGTCAGAATACACATCACAAAGCCCTTTTTTCTTGCCTCCTTTGTCTGGTCACTGAAGCAAAGGAGGATGTGGATTCCAGTTTAGGTCACCCCAGAAGCGGCCTAATAGAGTTTCTCAGAGCAACCATCTCAGTTCTGATAATGGTTCTCCATCTCAGTACATCGATCGGGCCCTGTTTTTGAGGACGACAAGACAAAGAGAGTAGACCTCTATTCTGATGGAAGCCCCTGGATTCTCAGCACTTTATAAGTTCCCCAGGCTTGCTAAAGGGATTCTGTTATCCCTCATTCGTCCTGAATTATTCTTGGCTGAGAAACTTGTGGCAAAAGATCCATTTGTCAATATCCTTTTCCCCCAATGCCTCCTGCTGACCCATTCTCTGCCAGTCTAACAGGTAATTCCATGCGTATTGGCCATCCACACCAGAGGAAATAAGAACCTGTTCTGAGACAGATTGTTTTCTTTGCATTAATCAATATGTTATTTAGTTAAGAAGTTAAATTACCTGTACATTGACCTTGAGGTGCTGAAATATAGAGTGGTTTATATACGTTGGCAATGAAACACAGACTCACAAAGTACTGTGTCTAAATCAAAAGTTTTGTGATAAATGAAAAGAACAGAATTAATTCGATATTTATGGCTATTATGAGTCTGTCTTGTGCTGCCAGGAGCGAGGAGAGAAATCAGATTTGTGCTCCGGAGAGGAAGAGCCGAGCCCCCGGGGAGTCTTGGAAGACATCGGGTCCTGCTCTCACTGAATCAGGAGCTGGGACAGGTGCAGGGAAGGAACAGCGTCTCCCGGGAGCCTGACCTCCAGAGGGCACCTGCCCTCCCCCGAATGCCCGGGGCACTGGGCGTCAGGGAAAGGAGGCAGAAGCAACTTCACCAGCCTGTACTCACTCCGTTTATCCAAATGGTGTTTACAAAGTGCTGGATAAACAGTTGATTAACTGCGCCCTGCACACCATTCTGTTCCCACTGACATCACAGAAGAAACAGTGTTGGAGGGGGGGTACAGTTCTCCAAGCGCATTGTTTCTGTGACCTCATCTGGTTCTCTTAGCAGCAGGAAGAGCAGAGAGACATATTAGAGAGGGGAAACTGAGGCTGTGGGTGTTCAGAGATTTGCTCAAGGTCTCAGTGTGATGGAGCTAGAACCGGCCTCTACACTCCATTAGCCCCAGATCATGCGGACAATGCCTGTGAGTTTTGATTAAATCCCGGGAGCGACTTCAGTGCTTAAACACACGGTGGGAATTTGAACAAGATTGCGATTCCTCCGAGGGGCAGGGACTATTTTGTTCATTTTTGAATGCTAGGCCCTAACACAGGGCTGACTGCAAAATTCCATGAAAATATCTATTTTGTGCTTTGCTCAGACCACGTGAAAAGTCCTTTTTGTTCGCGTTGTTTGTGATGTCTCCAGGGCATCTGCACAGTCATTGAGCGGCTTTACCTCGAGAGAGGCAGAGTGTGGTCCCTTTAGGAAAGGACCCCTGCCCTCCTTCTTAGATGGGAAGGCCTCCCTGGCTGAGAAACGCATGAAAGGATGCTCAATATCCGGGAAACGCACCACCAGGTGTGGAGAGGAGCTGCATCCACAGGATTCCCTATCCACTGCTGGTGGGGTATCAATTAGCATAATTACTTTGGAAAACAGCTTGACACTATCTCCTCAAGTTAAACATTCGTATGCTCTACTCCACAGACATTTCACTCCCAGCTAAATACCCCAGGGAATTCCTGCCTGTGAACACCTGGAAACACGTATCGGTGTGTTCTTAGCAGCACTATTGACAATAGCAAAACCCTGGAAATTGGCCAAAGTCCCATCAGTGGTCAAATGGGTGAATAGAGTGTGGTGTAAACACACAGGAAGATGTTTTCTAGCAATCAAAGCGAATAAATGCAATCATTACCCAATATGGCTTAACCTTAGCATTATATTTAGTGAACAATTAAGTCCCAAAAAGTTACATGCAGGAAAATACCATTTTTATAAAGTTAAACATAATAAAAATAAAACATAATTTTAGGAAAAGTATATAAATTGGAAAACAAGGGAATGATGAATTTGGGATTGAGGATGTTTACTTTACTTTGGGTGGAAGGAGGCAAGGGAGGGGGATGGAGCCACCACAGGTTGGAGGTAGAACTTTTTGGGTCAAGATCCTAATTTGGGGGGGCGGGGTAGGGATTTGTTTATAATATTACAAAAATAAGTAAATAAAAATACCACTAAAGGAGAGGCTACATGTCCTAATAAAGGCTTACTCTCCTAGAGCCCTACCATGCGCAGGGCAGTATCTTATGAAATAATTTATTTGAATCACAACTTTCTTATAAGGTGCACACTCTACATGTCAGATCGGGAGACAAGGCACTTTCTGAATCTGGGCTCCCTAGAGCACAGAGCCTTGGGCACAACACTTCTGCTAATCTGTAATTGAGGGGCGTTGCCCCAGGACAACATGGGAAGAAGAGAGGGGAGTGAGGAAAACCGGAAGAAAGCAGACGAAGGGGCTGGGCTCAGGCAGACAAGAGAACACAGTGGGGTGTTGTTCATGGGTTCAGTTGAGGTGATTCCAACCACGTAGGAGGCTGAATGAATCTGAGGAAGTACATATAGTGTGTTGGGTTAATGCAGGTACAGAGAGGCTTATTAACTTTCCTAAGATCACACACCCCATAAGTGGCAGAGCCGGGATTTGAACCCAGGCAGTCCAGCTCAAGAGTCCTTGAGCCTTACCCACTGCACTATTTTGCCTCTGGAATGAGGTAGAGTTCTTCATTCCCTGTCAAGTCAATGACTCCATCAGGCGAAAGCTAACAGTGGGGCCAGCGAGGTAGAGGAGCCTCCATGAGGAAGAGCAATGGGCTTTTTTCTGATTCCTGGGCATGAAGATACGATAGAGTTTTTGTCAGTATAGTTTTCTTCTTTGCTTTCTTTTCCCAGCGCTTGATATGCACCTTTTAGCAATCTGAAAATGGTCCTGCGGTGCTCCGTTCCGTCTGTTCTCCCAGGTGGCCTAGGCTCTGTGGCTCCATTTTGTGAGCACGGTGTCTTGTACTTGGGTGAATAGGAAATGGCTACATACGTTTCTGGAGGAGATCTGGGATGCCTCCATCTGTGGCAGCAGATAGCGGGCTGCAGAGATGGTTCCAGGAGCGAGGACGCCGCAGCCAGGCAGACTCGCCGTCCAGCTGCACGAAATGAGGCTTCTCAGCCTGTGACGTCCGGGTTAAACAAGGATGGCCACACGCTGGCGCTTCTGTCTCTCAAGACTGCAGCCTGGTGATTCTGAACAGTCCTCCCGCTTCAGTATGACTAGACCCATTGGGCAAAATATAAATAAACAAATCTTCCTGTGCTCATCAATGAGTTGGCAAAGAAGTGAAGAAAACCCTCAGAGGCAAACACCAAGGAAAGCAGGACATCGCAGAAACAAGTCAGCTCTGAGGCCACAGCTGCCCTGGCCACGTCCCCCAGCCCTGTGACCTTGAACACAGGAGACAGCAGACAAAACACGGGGCCCAACCCCCAGGACGAGTTTGATAGGAGCCTCCTTCAGACAGCCAGGAACTGGAAGGGCTATGCTCTCTGTAAGAAACTTAACTACGGAAAAATAGCCCACTCTTACAGGAAGGAATGCAAGGAAACCCACCCCGGGTGGACGGAGCGGGAAACCTCCTCGGAGAATCTGCAGCCACCACTCTGCCCACACGTTGCATAAGGTATTGGCCTGAAGTTACACCACAAGGGCCATCCAAAAACTCTCAAACTAAGAAGTTACTTAAAAGTAATTGCAGGTTCCTGGTGCTCCCAAGTGCCTGTCAATAACAGAAATAAATTGTCTGGAGGGACGCACCTCCCACCCAGACTCCGAGAATTCTCACACTAGGGCTCCATCGAACAAGAGCTTATAATAAAAAAAATATATAGAATAAATGAAAATTACAACCCATATGAGGAGACAGGCACCAGGAGTCAGAGCTAACAAATGTCAAAGCCAGAGAACTAGATTTGCAAAGCTTGCAGATATTGGAATTAATCAAAAAAGAAGGTAAAACTTCACGTTTCATATGTTTAGAGTAGTAAAGATAAAGGGGGGAAGTATTGGACATACAAGGAAGAAATTTTAAAAAATTAAAAATGACTAGTCAAATTTGTAAACTAACTAAATAGAACTTCAAGTCATTTTGAAAAAACTAAATATTAAAATCTCAGCAAATGAGTTAAACAATAAAATGGAAATAACAGAAGAGAAAATTTAGTGAATGAGGAGATCGAGCTAAGAAATTACACAGAATGTACACGGGAGATGAAAGACTGGAAAGTGCGAAAAGAAGTAAAGAAACATGGAGGAGAACTACCGGCCACACGCAGAGCCCAAGATCCAGCAGGAAAGAAGCAACCTTTGTGGAGATAAGAGCTGTATTATTTCCAAGTTATCAAGAAATCAAGGGAATCACAAGTGTCTTCAAAGCAGGATGACTAAATACATATCTATCTATCTCCATCAAGTTACAGCTTAGTGAAACCACAGCACATTTTATAAAGAGGAAATCTTCAAGCAGCCAGCGAGAAACAGACCATGAAGGAACAGCAGTAAGATGGCCAGCAGCCTTCACAAAAATGAAATCCAGAAGACAATGGAAAGTATCTTCAAAGTGTTAAGGGGAACAACTCATCAATTTAAGATTGTAGACACAGCAAATTCATTGTTTTGAAGAACCACATTGAAATAAAAAATCTTTTCAGAAGAATAAAACCAGGAAAGCTCACCACCCTCAAACCCTACTACAGGGAATTCTAAGAGACGCACTGGAAGGGGAAAGACCACACTTGCAGAAGGACATCTCAGAAGCGACAAGCAGCGATGTGCAGCAAGACTGGTGAGTATGGTTAGACCTAAAGAAAAACGGACTGTGCAGAAATAACAGAATGCTTGACTTTTGGTGGTAAATCAGAACTAGAACGGTGAAGAGCAACAGCGTACACATCAGGAGTTTGATGAGAGTTCAAGTGTTTGAAGGACTTTGTGTTGTTTGCAAGAAAATAAACCTGTTGATTAACTTCAGTCTCTGCTCAGTCTGCATGTTAACATTCCCAGGAAAACCACGGAAGGACAGCGGTGGGTATTGGCGAGGTGGTGGAGTGACAGTCCCTCCGGCCTCTGGGGAAAGTGGGGTGGTGTGAGATCCAGGAAGGATGGCTGTGCACTTGGAGGCACTCTGCTCTTCTGGGGACCCTGGCAGAATGCAGCCTCGGGCTGTCTGGAAGGCCACAGACAAGACCAGGAATCTCCATCTTCAAAGCTGTTGGATGCGCGGTGCTCCAACATCTGTGAGTGGGGAGCAACAACAACGACCTTCCAGAAGGGTCTGCTTGTCAGGGGAAGGCACTGTGTGCCCTGGAGGAAACCTAGGCCCTGTGCACAGAGACTTCTAGCATAGGAAGCCCACACCACTCCAACCAGACATATGTTTGGCATCTCTGAGTGTCCCTTTTCTCACCTTAAGAATATAGCTGTGTTTTCTTTTCTAATATACCGGTAATGGTTACAACTTATTCTGTAGCACGTCACCAGTCCCTAAACTATAAGACAAAAATGCTCTGCAACCAGAAGTTCTGCTCTTACAGCAAAACATATCCACTCCAAATCCTCCACTTTGGTGTTGGTTATTAATAACACAGAGGATGCAGTATGTTTTAGATTCTAAGAGTTTGTAAACTTCAAGGACAGTCTTTCTTTCCTTCCTTCTATTAGAACTGTCTGCAGTGACTAAGGAAAGAGGAGATTTGATGTAATAATAATTTCTCACAGACCATCAATAGCAACTCTGATTTTTTTGTTTGTTTGTTTTTTTATTCCTGTAATTAGAATTAGTCTTCTCTAGCTCTTTGGACCCTGAAATGTTATGTCAAACCCTCAGGATGACTTTCTGGGGAAAGTAAACCTCTTTTGTATTCAACTAGGAGCTAATCATCTTTAATTATTTTCAAAATTAATTTTCTCCCTAGAGATGTTATTTCCTTCTTCATATATCAAGCTGTCAATACAAGTGATTTGGAAACTAGAGAATTCAAGGAGTCTTAGTTTGGGGGAAAAGAGAAATGGAATAATGTGAATATTGAGTGATTTTTGTGTCTGAGTCAGTAAGATTGAGACTGCAAATAAATGTGGATGAATTTCTGAGAAATCTTTCCTCTGGTCAGAAATAGTGTCTTTATCTTTGACCGGTAAGATGCTATCTATAGGAATTATATATTTGAGAACAGACTCTTTTCGGTAAAATGAGGATAAGACTAGTCATATCTTAGAAGGTTGTTATTGAGATTAAGTAAGCTCGTGTGAATGGAAAAGTGTGTAAATTGTAATTCTAAGTATCTGGTGTAATTTGTTTTGAAAATTTTGAACATGATCAGTGCCTGCAGCCACCAGAGCAGGCCTAAGAGTGACATGGCAGAGCCACTTGTAGGAGCAGTGAGGGGGCATCCATAAGGTCATCAGAGCCAGAGGCAAAGCATCCACCTCCCCCAGGACCCCGGGGACCAGGCAGAAGGCTGAGAGACCCTACTCACCTCACTCCACCAAGGATGGGCCGCCGAGGGTGCCACGGCCTGGCCACAGGGAGGGAAGCAGCCCATCAAGGCTCACCTCTGCTGCTGGTGGAGCAGGAATCAGGAGTCTGTAAACACCTACACGTTCATTTCTGTGTGTGAACTTCTCCCATCACTTTCAAGGGGACTGCTCTGGAAGTGGCCCAACCTCACTGCATGAAGCAGGATGAGTGAAAAGAGCCATCGCTGGGAGAGGCCAAGCTGGACCTGGGGTTGGAGGGGAGGGGTCAGAGCTGAATGAAGAGGCATCAGGTGAGGAAGTACTTGCAGAAGACCCTGAGCCCCACCCCTCCAGCTCCCTCTGCAGAGCCCATCCTGAAGCTGGAGACCCCCACCTGCCTCCCTAGAGCTCCCACCCTGGGGTCCTGAGTCTGGGGCTACTCAGGACGAGCACTGTCCTGTTCTCTTTCAGACATCCTGGGCCTGCACCCTTTTTTCTCCAGACTCACAGCCCCCATCCCCCACCCTTCCATCAATCTTATGCATGGTTACCAGATCCTTCTCAAGTATTGCTCCATATCCATGTCACCAAGAACTCGCGATGGTCTTCCCTGCACAGATGAAAACGTGACTACAACCCGCCTAAATCTGGAGTCTGCACCTCCATGAGTGTCCTGTGTCTGTGTTGGGCAGGCCCAGAGCAACCGGTGGTCAGAGGTCCCGGTGGGAGAGCAGCACCCAGGAACCATCAGTTGTCAGGAACCCGTTCACAGGGAGGGAGGTTCAGGACGGAACTCTTCCCTGGGCAGAGCAGGGGCTGGGTGTGAGTGGGAAGGGGAGAAGCCGGGAGCTGGCAGAGAAGCCAGCCAGGTCCCAGGACCCAAGGTAAGGTGGGCTTGGCCGCAGAGCAGGGACTCGAGTTCTGAAAACGGAGGTGAGATCCAGGGGGCAACGGCGCCAGCTCTGTGAGGCTGACGCCCAGCCTCTGCTCCGTCGCGCCCCACACCAAACACCCCCGGGGTGTCAGATCTAAATTAAGTTTCAATAGTACGTGCTGCCCTGACATCTGAAACTGGAGGGCCTTGAACGGCCTGACCACAGGCTCTCCTCCCGACTCTGCTCCCACAGATAACGGTCCCTCATCCAAACAGCCCTCCTTATCAAACAAATCTAATGCAGTGCCCACTTGCCCCTGGAGGCAAGTTCCAGGTCTCTGCCTTCCCGAAGAACTACTCAGACAAGCCCCTCACACCCTCCTGCAGAACCAAGGCACCTCACCCTCTTGTTTCTGTAAAGCCTGCCTCCCACAGCCCCTACGGGTTCACTCTGTTCCCCATGCCACCACCACATGACTCTGGGTGGCATGCAGTGTCCTCCTCCCCCTGGCTGTGAGTACATTGACTAATAAACTGCTGCTGATCTCATCTGTCCAGTGTCAGGTATGTGTTCAGCCAACCCCAGAACTCCCTCACCAAAGGGCCCACCCAGACCGATAGTTCTCAGCAGCTCTCAAGAGGAAGCAGTCGAAAGATCCCCGCCCCCTCCGCTCAGCCCTCCCTCTTTCAGTGGCAAGCCTGACCCCAGACTGGAAGAGTGGTAGCAGCTTAAGCCTGACATGCTGGAAAGTCATGGCCTTTCTTTTCCTGATCTGGTTCTCCAGGTAGATAAATGGGCACTACGCACGTTCTCCAGCCTAGCACACATTTTCCACCCTTGTTCTGGGGCCTGGGCCCTGTTTTGTTCCTCAGACTGGGTTTTCTGCCTGGACAAACTGGTCCACAGCTATAGCACCTCCAACACGGGTCTCCCCAAGCAACTCCAACCAGTGCCTGGGACCCTTCCCCCGAACCCTGACCTGAGGCTGAGCTGGCCAACCTGCCTACAGACCTGCCCCAGGCGGCCTGCCTGGCTGGCTCTGTCTGGGTGATGCCTGCTCCCAGAATCACACGTGTCAAACTCTACCTGCTACGGTCTGAAGCTTTGTGTCCCCCCAAATTCATATGTTGAAATCCTAACCCCCCAAAGTGATGGTACTAGGAGATAGGGCCTTTGGTAGGGCCTTCAGTCATGAGTGTGGAGCCCCCATGAGTGGGATTAGAGCCCTTATAAGAGAGGCTCCAGAGAGCTCCCTGGCCCTTCCACCACATGAGGACACAGCTAGGTGCCAGCTGTGAACCAGGAAGAGGCCCTCACACAACCATGCTAGCACCTTGGCTGGACTTTCCAGCCTCCGGAACTGTGAAAAATAAATGTGTGTTATTTATAAGCCATCCACTCTGTGGTATATCGTTACAGCAGCCCGAACAGACCGGACACTACCCACGTGGAAGCTTCCTCAGGCTTGTCACTATACTGGGCTGGCTCTAACTGGCCATCTGCCTCCCTGGGCTTTGGAGTCCACGCTTCCTCCACCAGGACGGACTTCCTCTGGCTGCCAGCACCTGCCCACTTTCAAGCCCTGGGACCGTGTAGTGTGCTTGGCGATGCTATTAATAGGGCTCTGCCCGCATGGCAGTGGCTCTCCCCAAGCTGCCCCACTCCTGCATCTTAGGTTCCCTGTGATCCAGGGCAGGGTGGAGCTACAGCCTCAGAGCCCACCCAGCCCGACAGTTTTCAGCAGCTCTCAGAGTCCTCGTTGAATGAGTGGCCATTGCTAAGTGGCAACGTGAGGTCAGCGCTGCCCTCAGCAAGTCAGAGGGCGATTATTTCAATCCATTTTATTCCAAAAGCAAATGATAGAATTCAAGTTTCTTTTCATATGCAAAAATAATTTTGTATCTTTAAATCATATGATCACTTAAACTATATTAATTGACTCTACAGGCAACTATTTTATAAATGCAGTAATTATTTTATACACAAACAAGTCAGGAAATATTCTAAAATGATATAAATTTATCATTGTACTCGTGAATGGCACAAACGAGGCTTTTTAAAGTTCATATTTTACAAATGTTAAGGTGCATGGCCTATGAACGTGTTTTTCTTACTTTATTTTAAGGTTCTTACTGTCCAAGATTTAACAAATGAGTATTTACACAGGGACTCCTTTGGCCTTGGTTCAAGACACTGCGGATGATGGAGAATGCCTGACGTCGGGGTGAAAGCAGTGGAAACTGTATTTGGATCACTTAAGGAAAAAGGAAATGCACAGAATAGAGTCTGGTGGCCCGCTGCCCTGGAGCTGGACTGACCCACGGGCCCCTGGAAGGACGGGAGTGAAAGCGGGGCTGAGACCCAGGTGGCAGGACCCGCTCAGGCCAAATCATTTCCAGGGGAGGGAGCCCGGTTGGCCTGGCCTGTCCCCCCCCGGCTCCAAGGGTGTGGCTCCTGAACAACGGTCTCACCAGAACTCAGGGAATGTGTGTCAGCTCCCCAAAGGAAAGGAGAAGCTATAAGCAGAAGATGAGGGCAGGGCCCTGGGCAGGCAAAGCCAACGCATGTCCACTAAGGGTGGGTATGTCAGTGATGAGGAAAAAGTGGCCTCATTCCAAGCATTCAGACACAGACACACTGTCACCTTCAGATACAGTCAGTAACAGACAAGGTCATAGTAGATGTGTCGTCTACTCGTGAATTTAGATTATAATCATAAGATAATATGTCACGAATATTTGTATTATAAAACATATGCTTGACATAATTATAAAGATCACTTGGGGTGGTGCATTTTCTTAGCTGTTTGATAATTTTCTGAGTTTGGATTCTCATACTCATCGCTAAATTATCACCTGGATAATCTGGCATTTTGTGAGATTAGAAGATAAATTACAAAAATTTAACACAATGTTTAGAAATTGAGAGATAAATTTTGTGAAAATGTACCTAAAAGGTTCTCTGAGTATAGTTCTTGTCATTTAAATATTCATCTTATTCAATTATGAGCCTCTTCTTAGTGCTTATCATATGCATTGAATTGAGCAGCATTTTTTGTATGTCTACATGTATTTAAAGGTCTATCTGTCTACCAACCACGTATCCCTCAACCTCTCTGACCTTCAGGTTGACTACCTGTTGGCAGCAGAGACATAGACCCCAACTGCTGAGTCGATTCCAACCCAAGGTGCACAAGAGAAGGTCACAAAGGCAGAGAAAAATGGCAAACAGCACAGAAGTTGTCATAAATCAGGGAGTTCTCTTTCACACGTGAGCTGGAGCAGATGTAGAGGACACTAGGACTTGAGGGATGGTAGTATTTGGCCACACACAGGGAGAAAGAGAAGCACAACACGACTGTGTCTTTGGGTGTGTGTAGGACGCAGCAAGAAGCCTGTCTAGCTGGCGCCCTAGTTATATTTTGGCATCCCATGTGGGTAAGACAGTTTGAAAAGATGGGACCCAATCACTTACCTGAAGAGCCCCAGTTGCTCCAATGGGCAGGTCCCAGCGAGCATGGAAACTTGCCAAGCTGAGGAGTTCCTAGAAAAAGCTTTTATTTCAAAGATTTGGGACCTAGACACCCAAGGAAGGGAAGCTGGGATGGAAAATCAAGGCAAAGGAGGCCATCTCTTGTCTCCATAGATACAGAGCCCCAAAGTCCAGATACCTGGTGGGCATTGAGGGCCATCTGCATGAGCTGCCTTGCTGCAGGAAGGAGGTATGGGGCCTGCCCTGTCCCCAGTCTGTGCATCCCCTAGGAGAGTTTTACTCAATGCCTGTGTTGAGCAAAGTGTTAAAACAAATCAGTGCTGGGTAAGTGCTGACTATCAGACGGTACCTCTTATTTCCCTCATAAAGGAATTCAGTGTAAGCCTACACGCTTGCATTTTCTAATTCACTACAATTCTTTGCATGTGTCCAATTGTAGATATATTTGATTTCTCCAGTTAAAAATCAATTTTCACATGGTACTTACATTTTCAAAAGTCTTCCTTTTTTCAAGTGAATAATTGCTTACTCTAACAAAAAAAATAATGAGCATCTTGGCTTTTCATTTGTTGTTTTAATCAGAAAAATGGTATCTAGTTTCTCATTCCCTGGAGACTGGTCCAGCCCACTTTTCTATGAACAGCAAAAACACAATGAACTTTTTTGTTCCATCCTCTTTATATAACACACTATTATTTCTTGAGACGTTGTCCATGGTAGTCTGACTTTAAACAAGGGAGCAGAGGGACACTTTTGGTGGCTGCACTACCGGTGGCCATTGCTTTTGGGTGAGAGGGGCTGAGGAGACGCACAACAGACAAGACCGGGTAAGATACTCAGCTGAAAGAGCTCCAGGGGCATCTACGAGGAAAGACAGCAAGACACCAAAACCTGGAATAAATCCACTTTAGTAAAATTAGCTGCAGATATTAAACAGTGCTTTGCCTCTGTCCTAATTTAAAAATAGAGGCCACCAAGTATAAAATGGTGCCTAGAAATTAACTCAGTAATAACTCGCATGGACGCATGCAATGCAACAGGTATGCATACAGAGGTGTATCTTCAGCAGAAAGGAAACAAAGGAACAATTAAGAAGTAATAGGCACTCTCTAAATCCAGTCAGAGGTTAAAACTTTGAAGCCTTAAATATTCATAAAACGAATCCCTCTAGTCAATGCCCAGTCTCAGATTGACAATAGGCATAACTTCCATTGCTAATAAATAAATAAGCTCTTCTTTCATTTTAGTGCTGCTATTTCCGACCATGGAGCCAACATCATTGTTTCATCTGATCCTGAATTACTAACCCTGTAATTCTCAGGTTGACTGGGAGAGCCTGTAGCCTGTCAGGTCAGCAGTGTCCACATCACCATACCAAGGTGTTCTCAGTGAGAAGCCTTCTTTCCACTACAGAGCTGAGCTCTGACTACTTTGAGCAAGAGGAAATTTTCAAGCAGAAAACGAGGGAGCCCATAGCACCTGCCAGAGACTGGGGAACCAGGCTTAGGATCCCAGGTAGCCCTGAGGGCATCCGCAGGCCGGAGGCAGGATGCAGTGATGCTCTCCCGGTAGGAAGGGCTGTATGAACGCCCCACAACCTGGTGATCAACTGCCAGTCCTCTCTCATGTCCTCGTGTCAGGGGTTTAGGTCCATGGCTCAGGTGTGCAGTGCCCATCAGGCCAAGGTAAGGTCTCTCTTAGTGGAGGGAGCCAATGCTATGGCCCCTTTAGCTGTCAGCTTTCCTGGTGGCAGAAACCACCAAGCAGTGAAATGACCTTTTCACCGACATTGCTCACACTGGAGGGGATTCCAAAAGATTGTGAGGGCACTATGAGGAAGGGACAATCGTTTTGGACAACCAGAGAGGAACAGATATCCACTGCTCAGGTTGTGCAGTTGGGGCCTAGCAGAGTAACTTCTGAAAGCCTGTGGACCAAGTAAACTGCCCACATGAATCTAAAAGCCTTCAGATATTTGTGTTAATAAACAAACCAGATTTTGGACTCAATTTCAAGCCAGTGTCCTCTTTCTCTAGAGGATGGTGTGGCAGGCAGACTCGAGGCTGGCTCCGTGACCCTGCCTCCTGGTGTCCACATGTTGTGTGATCCGTGCCCTGGGGTGTGGGCCGGACTGGGACTTGCTCCTAGCCACTAGAATACAGTGACAGGATGTGTATGAGTACAAGGCTGTATCATCCACCCCACTCCAGGCTCTCTCCCTTGCTGGCTTTGGAGGAACAAGCAGCCATGTTGTGAGCTGCCCCGTGGAGAGGGCCACAGGGCAGGGAGCCTCTGGCCATCAGCCAGCAAAAATACGAGGCCCTCTTTCCTTCAGCCATAAGGAACTGAACACTGGCGACCAACACAGGAGCTCAGAAGCACATCCTTCCCCAGCTGAGCCTCAGATGAGACCCCAGCCCCAACTGAAACCTTGATGTCAACCCACGGAGGACCCAGCTGGGCTGCTTGGGCTCCTGATGCACAGAAACCGTGAGGTGGTGATGTGGCTGCTTTCTGCCCTGAGTGTGTGGAAATATTGTCGCCCAGCAGCACATGAGAGAAGCTGGTTAGTCCTTGCTCCCTGTACTTCAGGTGGAAGAACAAATCATCAGAGAACCAGTAGACTCCCCAGCGCCCCTTTCCAGCAGCGCGACTGAATGCCAGGGCTCTCCTTACCAGGTGGGAGTGGAGGTCAGGTGAGAGGACCAGCACACGGCATCCCCGACTCTGGACACCCCACTCGTGCACATCTCCGTGTTTTCTGAGAGAGGCTGGAAATCAAGGGCTGCAGTCTTACTGAGCGTATCTGACATTTACTGAACAGACAGCACAGTCTATAATCTCACTCTTGGTGTTTTCGGCCAATCTCCTATTTGTCAGCCCCATTTGAAGGTCAAATCTCTGTGGGAGAAATAGTTACAGACATAATGGCAGCAGAAAAACTCCCCAAATCCTCCAAAGTAAATGTTTATTTGGCATCCCACTTTTCTAAGTTCTGCAGAATCTCTCTCGTAAGCCAGTTCACAGTTGATAAACTGATGGTTTTCTCAAATGAGATGAAGATTACAAGCGGGCTTTGAAAACGAAGTCAGGGCTCCTTGATCTGCTCTCCCCGCCTCCCTGGCAGGAAGCCTCCTGGAATGAGGGGAAGCAGCGAGGCCTGGTGATCGGAGCCCCGAGCCCGACACAGCTTCAGGCCCAGCGTGAGGTCACAGCTCGGAATCCTGCTTCCTGGTTTACAGTTGGTTCTCATTTCACTTCCGTTGTTGTTTTGGTCCCTGGGAATCAGGGTTAGTGTGTAAGAAGTTCTCATCAGTTAAAATGAACAAATGAGGAAGCAGGGGTTACCAGCTTTTGGGGATAAGTATCCCCAAGTGAGTAGATGTCCCAGGGTCATGGCCCATCCCCTCTTTAACTGCAGTTGTGTCTGACCATGATGCTCCCTTCAACAATGGACCAAGGTGTGTGCCCCTAACGAGGCACTGGCCACTGCTAACGGCTGCCGTCCAAGTGTGTTAGCAACCCTAAGAAGGAGATTGACGGGGAGGAAACACATCATCTGGTCAGAGCCGCCCCTCTCCTTCCCCGCTGTGAGCAGAACGCCCGTGCGGTGGCGGCCGGCAAGCAGCCCAACACTCCATTATTTCTCGGTGATGGTTCCACCCCCTGCTTGTCACACTCAGTAAAAGGGCCCCAAATTGTTTCTTTGTCATTTTTCAAACAGCAGCAGCTTCATATTTATCACACAAGAGATAATACGTTCTCACCCTTATCTTCCCGAGGAGTCACTGAGAGACTGGGAGTCGGGTTCAGAAGTAAACGTTTAATTTTCATTTTAAGTGACAGTTAGGAAAGCAGCAACCTCTCCTGCATCGTGGGAGTGGACGTTCCACAGCGAGGCACCGAACAGCTGGGGGGAGAAGGCGGCCTAAAGCCTGCTCCCCAGGCAGCTCCCGGGAAGTGCAGGCCTGGATTCCGTCACCTCCACCCAGCCAGGCGCTGCGCCCTGAAGTTCTCCGGATGCTCTTGTCCACCAGCAGCCACAGGCGGGGACACGTGAAGGAAGATGAAGATGAACTGAGGCCAGCTGCCTCCACGTGGGTTAATGCAGTAAATCCTAGAGCAGTGGCTCCCGACAGGGACCAGGAGAGATGGGAGAGGCCAGGCGTCTCTGCCTCCCCTTCCAGAGAGAGGCGCCCGGCACACCTGTTGTAGGGTGTGGGATGTGTGTCTCAAGGATGGCCCCCAGATGGAGTGACGTCTCCCTGTCATGTCAGCATTCCTCCTGCTCACCTCCCTGCAGGGCTCACATCTGGAGACGCTCTTGCTCAGGCCCACACTCCCGGACCCCAGATTCCCAAAAGGTGTGGAGTGGGTCCTTCGGGCAGGGGCCTGGTGATGGGCACGGCAGAGCCCAATCCTCAGGGTGAGAGAGCCGACCTTCCTCTGATGTGATGTTGGGTTTATTTTGGTTTTTAGAGAGAGAACTTTTCACAATGGGCTCCTTGAACTTGACTTCTTCCATCCTCATCGCTGTCGTGTGATAAAAATAATCTACATATTACACAACTGGCAATTTCCCCCGTCACGAAACCAAAACACCTTCTGCCCACATTAGGAATTCACTCACTGCGCAGTCTGTAGATGCCCACTTGTGGTGGGGTCTCTGCTCCCCGTGCTGTGCTTCTCCCCAAGGTCACTGTGATCCCTGGTGTCCCGGGCTGCGGCGTTCCCGTGGGTGCAGGGCCATTTTCACCCCCTCGTATTCCTGGGCCGCCTCTCTGAGCTTGTCTTCTAGTCTGGGGGCCTGCGCTCCCACTGTCCCCGGCCCAGGACTGCCCTTGCCTCGGCTGCCTTTGTGTCCTTGGCTTCCTGCCTGCCCTTCGCCTTGCCTGTCACTGTTCGAGGTCACACTTGGGGGTCCGGGAGAGTCCTGCCTTTGCTCTCCCATCACCCCAATATCAGTCACCAGGTCCTCCATGGGCCCGAGTCTCTCCAGTTCTCCCCCCTCCTCTCGGCTCTGCTGTCCTGTCCTGACCCCAAGGCCTCACGTTCCTCAATCCTCTGCTCATCATCATCCACACCCTTGAGACACTTTGCTGACATTGCCCCCACGAGATGTCACTATCATAGACACAAGTGTATCTGTGCTAGCTACGTAAAAAGAGGAAGACTTTTCTGTCCTCCAAGAACCAATTCTTGTCACCCCATCATCCCTGTTGAGAATGCACGGTTGGACCAAAGTCGGTTTAATAAATAAACTGTAGTGTTACAGGCAGGACAAGAGCTGGTGAGGCACCGGGGAGGGGTGAGGCCATGACACCCCTCGACGTGAAAGCACAAAAGGAGGCAGCTGTGCGATGTCGGCAGGGAGAGCCACAGTCGCAGGAGACGCTCTGTGGGCATGGAGGCCATCCAAGAACTCGGCCGCCATGAGAACCTCGGTTCAGCAGCGTGGACCCACAGGGCAAACACCTGGGTCTCTCTCCTCCCTCGGGGTCTCCTGCTGGGGCCTCCACTGGCGGAAGCCAATTGTCTCCACTGGGCAGGTCAGGCTCCCAGAGCACAGGGCAGGACAGAGAACAGCGGAGAAGGCAGGGTGAGGCTGGAGACCCAGCAGACGTGGCCTGGGGCCAAGGCATCCTGCTGGCCTCCTGGCCTCTGCCTCTCCCTGTCAGCCAGCCCTCCGCAAATATGTAATCACACTTTGTCCCACTATTTTTGAGCAAACCAGCCCCTTTCCCGCTCCCATACAAGAGCTTTTGACTCCCCCTCGGCCACAGGGTTCATTCACCCTGGGCAGGACACCACCAGGCCTTCCTGTCCAGTCTTCTGCTGCCCGCCCTGCCCCAGGCCCACTGGACTCATCTCACCCTACACACTGTGGCTCAGCATGGGGGGACCTTCCTCCATCCTGTTCCTGCTGCCCGGAATGGCCTCACCCTCCCTGGGAATGCACCTTCCTGCAAAGTACAGCGCCATCTCCAGGTTGACTCTGAGGCTTGTTCACCGTAGACCCACTCAGCCCTGGGGCTCTGGAACATTCCTCTTATCACCCTGCACATGCTGGGGTGTGTGCCAGTCCAGGGTGTGAGCTCCCTGAGCAGGGAGACGCCCAGCCCTCTCTGTGCTCCTGCAGTGGGTTGGGGGCCGGGCAACGCCATGTGGAGAGTCTGCTCCGCTCTGGGGCATCGGTGGTGGGGTGAGGGGATCGCCCCCAAGGACCTGTCTCCTGGCAGGGCAGGTGCAGAGTTGCCTTCCAACAACAATGGGAATAGCGCCACACCTTGTGTGATGTGGACTCTTGACGGGGTACAAGGTCACCGCGGTGGGAATGGCTTTAATCTATACAGAGCACAAGGGTGTGGCTATGCTTCCTCACAGCACAAGAAACTCGGGCACAGAGGGCTCTGGGCCGGTCGCGACCTGGCCAGGCTGAGTGCCCCCTGCCTCCTGCATGTGTCTGTCATCTCCGCCTGTGGTGGGGTGGGGCGGGGACACCAGTGTGTTGTTTGCACGGTGAGTGACTGGGGCAGTGCATCCGGGTGTTGACCAACACAGCACAGATGCAGAATCCCAGTTTCCTCAGGATCCACGTCTCATCCTCTTTTTGGGTCTGTGGCGAGTTCCATGCCATGACTCTCCGGGGCCTGCGCGGGGCTGTCTGAGGGGAACCCTTTACTCCTGAGCTGCCCCATCAGCAGAACTGCCCCTCAGGTCATTCCTGGACCAGGGACACTGCTTTAGGAGGGTCTTTCTAAAAGTGGCACAAAAAGGCCACGTGGAAGCACACGGTGACCCATTCCCTGGATCAGCCCCATCTCCCCGTGGACGCCCAGCCACGCGGTGGATCCCGCAGAGGGATTGTACCCACTTTCACAGGAAGGGAAAGAAAGTCACCAGGCAGAGCACTGGACAAGGTCAAGTGGAGGTGTGGGGCCACTCAGACTCCAAGTGGGGGCTGCCGTTCTGGGCACAAAAGCACATTCTTGAGGAGGCAGAAGAGAAGTTGGTGACCGCAGATCAGCACACGCGTTTCACACAGTGGCCAGACGGGAAGGACCCGCCCAGAACAGCACAGCGTGACCTGGAGTCAGTGCCTTCCAGAAAGCCAGGGCAGGGGTGACAGGAGTTCATGATCCCCCCAGGACAAGGCAGGATAAGGCAGGCGTCCCAGGAGGATCAAAGGAAGTGCCTGGGCTTCAAAGGGGAGCAGAACACATCTGTGTAGGCAGACTCCTCGGCAGGGCTGTCGAAACCCCTTTATTACAGCAGGGAAGCCGCAGCTGGTGGTTCTGTTCTGGGCTTCTAGCTGCTGTCAGCCCCTGGAGCCGGTGGTAGTGTGCCCGCTGCGGAGGGGCAGAGAACGAGAACTTGTCCTCTGGGAAGTAGTTATACAGCAGGGATCCTGGCACACACCCCAAGAGGGTCACCCTGGGAAATGGAGCCAAAGGAGGGCCAAATGGAGAAATGGGGGTGCACCACCTGCCTTCCCCACGTGGCTGCCCCCACCCACGAAGCAGCAGGGGCCCCAGGGGCCCAGCTCCAACCGTGGGACGGCCCCTTGGCGATGCCCGGCTTCTTCCTTCAGTGTTATGCTTCTCACCCTCCTCTGCAACGTGGCTACACAGTAGCCCCTAGCTGGCTGCCCTGAGACTCAGTTAGGACGGTGTACATGGAGCCTGTCATATCCGTCAAGTCGTTATTAAGGCTGATCAGATGATTCTAATCCCCAAATATCATTTTTTTAAACTTGGCACAAAATTTGTCCATCTCACCCCTTGCATGTCTGCACCCCACCCCCCAATCATTTAAGAAGCGTTGAAGGGAAAGGATGGGATTCAGACACCGTTATCTTGCACCAACAGGAGCCTTAATAGCACGTCAGGGCATACACCTGCCCACAGCAATAAAACAGCAGATGCGGCCACACCCTCCAGACACAGCCCTGCCTGAGAGAGTGGGTGGGAGGGGACAGGCCTGGCTGGGGAGGGGGAATCACAAACAAGGCTGGGACTGAGGCACAAGGGCCCCTCCGCATGGTTAGGAGGGCTGCTTCATCACCGCTAGGTGTTGGACCAGAAATCACGGCACCCCAGATGTGGTCCAAGACCAGGTACGACTTGTCTTGGAGAAGTCCCCACCGAGGATTTCACCTGGGAGGGGTTGTTATACCCAGTAAGATGAGACTTGGCCTCACCTGGAGGTGTGCCCCATCCGGCATGAGCTCCTGGAGGCCAGGGGCTGGGCCTAGCATGTTCCACACACCACAGGGAATTTCTCCATCACTCACCAGCACAGAACCTCTCACTGCAGACAGCAGGGGTTCTGGACAGAGGGCAGGTGCTGTTATAACCGCTGCTTCTTGGAAACCCCAGGGCAGAGGCTGTGCTTGGCCGTCGTGACAGCCTTGGTGGGTTGACAGACAGATCCATCACAATTTGAACATTGTCCTCCTGGAGGGACACGCCATATACACTGATTTGAGAGTCAAGTGCGTCGGAACTGGGAGTCTGTGTAAGTAAAAGAGAGCAAATTGGAGCTATGGATAGATCTTGCCCTCCACATTTTACGGGCAATAAACTGTAAAGAAAGTGATTCAGTGGCAGCATTTCAGAGCCACACGTCCTGGCGGGTCTCCTAGCCACCCGCACTGGGCAGGACACATAGGATTTATGGGCTGGCAGGGCAGAGGCATGTCCCTGGGCCATCCTCAGAGCCAGCCCGGCGCCCACCACCCTTTCAGGTTCCCACAGGGGCCAATTTACGGGAGGCTGGAGTGGAAGGAGGCAGCACAGGAAGCAGCCTGGGCTGCTGGGATTTCCTTCCCAACACCTTTTCCAGTTACTGTGCCCTCTTGCCTGCCATCTGCCTTGTTTCTGGTGACCCTGTAAGAACCTGGATCGCAGGAACCGCACATCTGTCACTGCCTCACGCACCCCATCTTCCCCCATCACACAGGGCCTGGGGCATGGACTGTGGCTTTATAATAGGGTCACCACATGTCCCAGCTTACAGGGTGCTCCACTTGTACATCTGTTGTGCCACTAATGAGTCTGAGTCCCTCTTCTCTTTCTAAAGTGTCCTGGTTTGAACAAAAAACATAAGCCCACCCCATGAGTGAAAAACAATTCAGCAAACGAGTCTTGAGCGATCAGAGTTCAGAAGCCCAAGGGGAGATGCTGCCGGCTCTGCCGCTGTCCAGGCCGCCTCGCTCCTGGATCCAGCTCCCTGAAGAACTAGAAGCACAGAGACCACGTGTGCTCCTCACTGGAGTCCTCTCTTGGGGGAACTGCCATTGGGACCAGGGAGGAGAGCTCGGGCCAGGCCATGACAGAGTCAGAGGATGACAAAGCTACCTAAAACTGCTGTAAGAGTGACCATCTCTTCTTCTTTTCTTGTCCCAGGTCGTAACAAGTTTATCGTGAAGCTGTCTGGGGACAGAGGCTGCAGGGTCTGCCTCGGCTTTGATTTCCTAGAAAGGATTCGTGCCCGCACCCAGGACACACGCCAGCACAGGGAAGACAGAGCCAGGGCCAGCAAAGTGCAGGGCAGGAGAAGCCTCCTCAAACAGAGGCAAGGGCCGATCCCCTGGGAGGGAAAGGAGCTGGGCCTGCAAATGAAGACCGTGTTCCCACTGGACTTCAGAGGAGAGATGTGCCCAAGTAAGTGCGCTGAAACGCGAGGGACCAGGAGGGCCGTAAAGCAGGGGGGTCCTGGCTGAGAGACTAAGTAGGGAGAGTGAGATGCCGCAGCCCGCTGCTGACGGCAGAACCTAGAGCATCAGGGATAACAGGAGCCAGCCTCAGGGGCCCGAGGAGGAACCAGGAACGCGGGGCAGCCAAGGGAGCATCAGGCCCACCCGGGAGAGGAGCGCAGTCCGGCTGTCCTCATTGTAGCTCCCCGTCATCACACGGTGCAGGCCCTGAGGTTCCCCACTGCTGTGACACACTGTTAAAAATGGAAATTCCAGTGGAAAATGGATTTGGATCCATTTTATTGAAAAAGAAATAAATGCTTTGGGACTGTCGTATGCTAAAATAACGAGTCGTGTGTGCTTTTTGAGAATGAGCTACTGAAATAAAGGAGAACTGGAAACTGCCCGGACCTAGTGAGGCCACCCCGTGGAGACAGGACACAGGGAGGGTGTGTCCATTCATGTTGCCTCGATTGTCCTGTGACCAGAAAACCCATTAGAAATCCACAAGGGCAGGTGCTAAAGAGAAACAACCCTCCAGCTGTTTTAGTGAGGAAACTTCTAGCCTGACCACCTTATGAATTTCTGAAATGGGGCCAGAGAATGTTCCACCTGAAACCTGACTACTGAGCCAGGCAAGTCTCCATCTTTCTCTAGAGCCTCTTGCGGGTCTGTGGCAGACGCTCCCTGGGCAGTGCTCACCCTGTCCTCCTGGGCTGAGCCAATAGAACCAGCACACTCTTCACTTTTTGACAAACAAACTCCTGATTGGAATTGTGTGTGCCTTAACATAAATGTGCCTGTGGCGAAACCACTGTACAGCTGTGATTTGAAATGGTGTCATATTTTATTAGTTTAAAGAGATCTTCTTTAAAGAAGGATTTGGTCATTTAGGAAGGAAGTCTACGTCAGACGGGGTTAATGGAAGTTAGCCAATAACATTTGAGAAGTGATTGATGGGTCCACAAAGAAATCACTCACGTACTAAGTTACATTAGTGCTAGGTGTCAAAATGCAGGAGCTAAAACAGCGACCGTAGGTAAACTATAGTCTTCCTTCTCTTGCTCTACCCTTTTACCTCTTGCTCATGAATTCCACTGGCTTAGGCAGACACTAAGGGGCAGAAGCTTGCGTTTTGGAAGTGAAAAGCTACTTCAGTAGATTTCATCAATGATTCCAAATGTCCACCCCTGCCTCCACCTTTCTAGGGCTTTTTCCCAGCAGATGGGTGTTCTTTCCACCCTTTGGCAGTAGGCTCAGCTGTGTGACTTGCTTTGACCAGCGGTGTGAGAGTAGACATGACAACAAACCAAGGCTTGAAAACTGCTTACACAGTCCGGTCTGCCTTCTTGTGCTTCCACCTCTGCAGTGAAAATAGCATGTCTGGTCCAGCCTCCGGTCCCAGGAGGAAGAAGGATGAGACACTTCTGCAGTGGAGCCCAGCCTAGATCAGCCAAACCCCAGCCATGCAGCCACCATGAACCAAATCAAGGCTAATTATTGCATATTACTGAGCTTTTGTGGTTGTTTGTTACACAGCAGACTGTAGCCTTACTAACAGGTACACGATCTCTCCCTCATCTAAGGCGTGGGGAGGTGGGCCAGTGAGATGTTAACTGAGATTTGGCTAAGAGAGTGAAAAAACATTTGCCATCCACCGCCCCTAACCTCTGAAGCACATGATAGTGTGCACACACACACACACACACTAGCTCCAAGCTGACCCCGCAAAAAATACAATTTAGACCTTTGACTTTAACGAGGCCATGAAGGGACTCATAACTGGAATCAGTGTAGATAGGTTACCAACTGGGATTCCCAGGAAGGAACCACATCCCCCCGGCATTCGGATTTCTTCAAATTTTGTTCCAATTTTATGTGATGTCTGAAATGATAGTGATAAAAAGGTAAGAAAAACATTTATGTAACGTTCGTCAATAAGGTAAATGAAGCCAGAGTATAAATATAAATTCACTCTGTTCTAGGAGAAGCTGTAGGTCCCCAGGTGGTCCCGTGGGTTGTTTGAGTCAAGGCTCTCATTCTAGATTCCAAACACCCTCTTCCTCACTACTTTATGAGCCACCCAGAACCCCTGCTGAGTCCCCCGCTGGAATCGCAGCGCCTGCAACACCTCCATCTTCTGAGTCTGTGGGTTACCCCCGATGACCAGGCTGTCAGGATGGTGCAGCCCCAGGGAAGTGATTCGGGGTACCCTGTGCAGGCAGGGGGGTGACAAAGGGCTCAGATCCTTGCTCATCCCCTGATCCACTGGATTCCTCTGAAATGCATAATCCAGAGACGCCCCTCTGGATGTGTGGGGGGAGCTCCTGCCAAGGAGGGCGCTCAGCTGATGCGTCTCGATGTGATACAGATGTAGCAGGACTTTCTCTGCTCTTGCACATTTTGAGTTTCTACTTTACCTATAACTCTTCTGTTGATTTAAAGTTATGACACTCGAAGATTGATTTCTAATTTAATTCCTATTCAATGGAAAGAGGTATTTGTTTCCGTCAAATTTTTATTTTTCTTCTTCCCTCTAAGCAGTAACAATCTTCACTTGCTGTCTCCGCTCTGACTGGGCTCCTTATCACAGCCCGACACCAAGTTAAATCAGCAGCCGGTGGGACTAGAAAGGAAAGGTGAGGCACATGGAGGACAGAGGGCACCTCCCCAGCCCGTCCCCATCACGGCTGCTGGACAAGGACAGTTCACTCTGTGCTCATTTATCTACTCCCAGCACAGCTGCAGTCTAAAAGCAATCAGAACTCTGACCCCACAGCGGCAGCTTGCACTGCATAAGGTGGCTGTTCCTCCGTTGTGCTGGTCCAATGAACACTCTGGAAGGTCACAAGAGAATCTCTGGTTATTCTGCGGCCAGGCTAGGGGGCACCATGTGGTTTCGAAGTTAGGGGCTTTCTCCAGGGAAATGGAAGTGATGCACATGGGAATTCCCAGGAGAGCCTCCAGCTTGGTCGGCCTGGGGACCCTCCTGCCTGAATCACTCGCCTTTTGCTCACTATCGTGCATGAAGAGAGCTAGTGGTTATCGAGAGCGGTCTTGACTTAATATTGCTTCATTTCCTTCACAGAACAGCCCTCTGTGGCAGGTATTCTTGTCCTCCTTGGCAGAGGACAAGAAGTGACCCTACAAAGACACACAGCTGGTGTGCGCAGCTCGGGGCTGAACCAGGTCCGGGTGATCCCAGACCCCCGCTTACCCCCGTCATGGCACAACCTTGCATGTGGGGCAGCAGCTTCGCCTGGATGACTCTCCCCACCCCCCAATGGAAGGCACCTGGGTCACTGAGGGTCAGAGGGATGGAGGAAACTACCCTGCGCCGCGGGGCCCTGGGTGGGTGAGAGGCACTGAGGGGCAGACATCACCAGGAGCTCACGTCAGGCACAGGCAGGCAGGGAGGGAGAGCGCCCAGCTGCTGGGTCACAGCTCTGAGATTTGAATGTTTTCATTGCAGTATGAAATGTTTTAAAAACGAACACAGGAGCATGGAGAACCTTGCAGTGAAAACAGAGGACCCTGTTCCCCGAGCTGTAAAAATCTTAATACTTCGGCATAATTCCTTCAGATTTTTTCAGGTGTAAAATGTGGATGTAATCGAGGCCCCTGGGCCCTTCCTCACAGCCCCATCCCACTGTTTCCCTCCCCAGAGGCACCGCGGTCCTGAATTTGTCGTTTCATGCCCTGCATGCTTTGAGACATGTGCCGTAACAGGTGTGCACCAGGATGCCCTCCAGGGCTGAGCAGAGCCAAAGGGAGCCTGCACCCAAGGGCCTTGCCCTGTGAGTCACGCCGGGGCCAGCGCCACCCCGGGAGGAGCAGCTTCCTTCAAGGTGTCCCCTGGAGGAGGCGCCTGGTTCTATTAGCACCAACGTGTGGGATGTATACGGGAGCCCTCTGAATTACATGGAAATCCATAAGCACTTTGCATGTTCTAAAATTTTATGTCCCCATCACACAGTACTCTCCGCAACTTGCTTTGTTCTCCAGATTTAGCCACGTTGTTGTTTGTGGCTTCGGGTTGCTTATTCAAACTGCGGTGTGCTTCGTATAAGCTTATCACGATTTATCTACCCATTTTCTTATTCATGGAAATTCAACTATTTTCAGTTGTTTACATCACAACACACATTCTGATACGTGTACCCACGTGCATATGTGGAAGAGTTCCTTTCTAAAGGGTATGTGCCTAGAAATACAATCTTGGGGGCATCTTCAACGTTACCAGTTTTTGCCAAATTGCTCTAAAACAAGGTTGAACAATCTGCTCTCCTCCATCAGCATATGGTGGCTCCTGTCGCGTTGCTTTCTCATCAAACGTTAAATCTGACGGCTTCTTATCTCAATATGCATTTCCGCAGTTACCTGGGGCTCAGGAACTCTTTGTATGTTTGTGGCCGTTCGTGGTTCCTCACCTGTAAGTTATCTGCTTGTCTATTGGGTTTTCCTTCTTTTTCGTACTGATTTGTTGACCTTCATTTATCGTAGACATCGATAGTATGCCTCGCAAATACCTTCTCACTGTGCCTTGTATTTCCACTGTGGTAAGATCTATTGTCGGAGATGTAAAACTTCAGTTACCACACTGACCAGTCTTGTCTTCTAGGATGTGTGCTTTGTATTTTATTTGAGAAATCTTTCCCTACCCCAGAGTCAAAGATAGTCCCCTAAAACTTCTTCTAAAACATTTAAGAAACTGTTTGTTCTACTTATTTGTTTTGTTCTGTTTCTGATACATAGAAATGTTTTAAAATTATTTTTGAGCCTAGCTGTGTTTCCTTTCCTTTTTCTGTATTTCAGGTAGCACTGAGCTGCACTGGAAGCTAATGGAGGGCACGGGATCACAAGCTCACGGCCCTTCCTGCTCAGAAGTCAGCTCCCATCCTCGGGGGGACCGGCAGTGGCTCTGTAGCCTGTCAGTGGGCAGAGGGGCGAGGAGAAGGAGGACTCCCTTGACCCCATGGAGAGACCCTTAATCTACAGGTAAAGTTTTCCTGGCCTCCATTCTCATTCCCAAAATCAACAAAAGCATTTTGCAAATTGCCAAAGTGGCTCATTTCTTCTGTGTTTCGTGGGTATCGAGCTTCGCTGTCCAGCTCACTTATTGCAATGGCCTTGACCTTCCTCCTGCTGGGGAACCGGGTTCTGCTAGGACCTGGGACTCCCTGTGGCAGTTTCTCTATCAGTCCTCAGCAGCCCCCTCTTTGAAGTCAGGCTCCCAGGGCACAATGGTGGGCTGGAGGGACCCGAGCAGACGGGCCGGCCTGAGTGTGCCTCCACTGCAGGTTTCACAGCGTCCTCCCTTTTGGCTGTGGAGTCACTGTGTCTTCGAGGTCACGCTCAGTCCCGTACTCAAAGGCGTGTATCCCTTCTCACAGATATGCACTCATGCATCGGCCACATGGTGTCTGTGCATCAAGCCCACGGACGTCACACCAGTGATGACCCTCGCTCTAGCTCTGTGCTTGTCCCCAACAGCAGGTCACATGCACTGTGTATGACAGACAAGGCTGGTGGACGGCTTCTGTGTCCTCCTAGGCAAGGACTTGCCCAGCACGCCATATTTTCTCTAAATCCTCCCCCTCCAAATGCGTTTGTGTCATTTTCCATTGGGAAGTCTTGCTTGCTGTCACATGTGAGCTCAGGAAGACAGGACTGGGAGGGACAGCTGGCAAACCTTTGGGCTCAAAGGTGAAGTCAGATGCAGCCGAGGTCCTGGGCTCTGGACATTTCTGGGCTCACCTCACTTGGCATTGGTTGACGTCCCTCCTTTAACGTCAGCTCCGAGCAGATTTGAGGCTTACGGGGGTCGTGGCTGTTTTGGTCTGATCTGCTTTCCTTCCTTTGGGAACCCCCACTCCTCACCTGTGATGTCCTCTCAGGTGTCCCCTGCCCAACCACATTCCTCTAATCCCTGTTCCTAACCCTTCAATCCCCCATCGAACTTGCTATCCCTCCCTGCTGTCTCTCCTTGACAGCTGTCATTCCCTGTCAAACCACCACAATGGTTATTTATCTTGCTTATGGCCCATCTCCCCACGGCAAGGCAGACTTGGTGAAGGCAAACATTGTCACCTCTTGTCTGTTTTGCTCACTGCTCTGTCAACAGCGCCTAGAATGGTGCCTGCACGTAGGAGACAAAGTTCAATAAACGTTGAGTGAGTGTGTGAATGTGGTTCAGATGGGCCCTCACAGGCTTAGCATGACTCCAATCCGTCCAAGGGGTCGTGACAGATCTAAACCAGGCCCTTCAGCGTTCTTCCTGGGAAGCGGAGGGGAAGCTCCCTCTCCCTTGTGGCTCATAATGTCTAAGGACATTGCTTTGGGCTGCCAGCAACAATCTTTCCCGCTACGTGGAGAAAGCCCATCTGTGGCAGAAGTGCTCAGAGGGAGCTTGAGAAGCGGAGTTGATGGATGAAGAGTAGAAAGGAGGAAGAAAGGGAGAGAGAGACCAATGACATTATATGAGCCCCTGAATCCAGCTGTGCCTAAAGCTGCCCTTAGAATTACAGGGGCCACAATTTGCCTCTTGGCGGCGGATTCCGTCACTTGCAACTTTTGGTGTACTGGACATTACAGTGTGCCTAGCCCTGGGCTAGCATCAGAGAGCTAACAGAGCCCGGCCCCCCAAATGCACTGGCCTGCCCCCACATCGGAGAAACGTGGAGCTCCACACAATGCCAGCATCAGGCTAAAGGACTGAGAGGTCGCTTTCAGTCAGACCTCTCTGCCCCTCCAGAAAGGCACTCAGGGCTTCCCAGGCGCCTGGTCCCTGGCCTTCCACCTTCGATGCACAGAGCTCCACATACGGGCCGGCCCTGTCTCAGGAATGCACACAGCGCTGGTGGAACGCATACCTGCTGTGCAGATCCTGCGTCTGCCCGCCCACGGCCCTCCCCCGCCCCTCTTTCTTGTCACTTAACCCCGACTGGGTTTGGACAACAACACCCCCAGCCCAGAGGTCAAATCAGGATCTGTCCACCTTGATCTTATGATCTGCTTCCTCCATACCCGAGATGGGTCTGAGACGGCCTACGACCCAATTCTGGCAAAAGAGGAACAGAAGTCGGCTGAATGCTATTTTTAAATACATAGACTTAAATTCTGAAGTAGCTTAAGACTGACAAGAAATTGTAACAATTGTGCAGTGAGCTCCCAAATGCCCTTCCCACAGCGTCCCCCGGTGGTGGCATCTTACGTGATCACAGTGCATTATAAAACCAGGAAACTGGCGTTGGTACCACACAATTGACTCAGATACAGTCCTTATTAGGATTTTATCAGTTTTTACATGGACTTTCCTTTTTTATAAATCTTTGGAATGTAGTCCTATGAAAACATCATATATGCAGATTCATGTTACCATCAACACAACCAGGATGCAGAAGGGTTCCAGCAGCACCCAGAAACTCCCTCATGCTGACCCCTGGCCACCACTGTCCGTTCTCCAACACTACAGCTTTGCCACTTCTGGAGTATCATAAAAATGGAATCATACAGTATGTAACCACGGGAGCACGATGTCCTTGAGGTCCATCCAAGTTGCTGCTTGCATCAGTAGTTCATTCCTTTATTGCTAAGTAGTATTCCATTGTATGGATCTGCCACATTTATCTATCCATTCACCTCTTCAAGAACATTTGGGTTGCTTCCAACTTGGGGCAATTACAAATAAAATTACCATGAACATTTGTGAACAGGTTTCTGTGTGAGCATAAGTTTTCACTTCTCCAGGATAAATACCCTGGAGTATGTTTGCTGGGTCATAAAGTAATATCTGTCTAACTTCATGGAAAACTGCCAAACAATCTGTAGAATGGATGGACCATTTTGCATTCCCACCAGTAATATATGAGAATTCCTGGTGTTCTACGTCCTTGTCAGCACTTGCTAATGTCAGTATTTTTTATTTTATCCATCCTAATAAGTGTGTAGAGTTATTTCATTCCACATCTAGTTTGCATATTACTCATGGTTAATGATGTTAAACATCTGTTCATGTGCTTATTTGACATCCAATTCTCTAAAGGAGTAGCTGAATCTTTTGGTAAAGTGTCTGTTCAGTCTTTTGCCAATTTTCTAATTGGATGGTTTGATTTCTTAATATTGTGTTCATAGAATTCTTCATATATTCTAGATACAAGTCTTGCCAGATATATGATTTGAAAATATTTTCTCCCAGGCTGTGGCTTATTTTTTCATTCTCTTAAAAGAATCTTTCACAGAGCAAACATTTTGAATTTTGATGAAGTTCAATTTATCAATATTTTTTACAGATTGTGCCTTTGGTATCATGCCTAATAAGTCTTTGCCCAAGATAGGTAAAGAAGATTTTCTCATATATTTTCTTCTAAAAGTTTTATAGTTTTCCATTTTACATTTAGATCTATAATACATTTTGAGCTAATTTTTGTATAAAGTACGCGACACTAGCTGCTTTTCAGACTTACCTGCCTGATGTATTATTAGAGAACTACCACTAGATGGCCTTTTACCACTTTCCTTTCTTTACCAGTTTTAGATACTATTATGAAGATGTGATGGTAGGAGCTGTGGCAGCTGTTTAGGGATCACGGAGTGAAATGCTTCAGGATGAGAAATAACACAGCAAGAATGGTGGAGTAAAGGACAGAAAAAGTCATCAAACCGAGCTTGAGACCAGATTTCTTGTTAAGGAAATGTCCTTATAATTTAAGACATTATTTGGGTTTTCTTTTATGTGTAGTTTAGTGAGTCCTAACAGATACTGCAACCCAGTCAGTGAGGTGCTTGGTATGCATGGACTAGTCATCACCTTTCAGTTCAATCGTCCACATTCATAAGCCCAACAGAGAATGAGGGAACCTTCCTTCATGCCTGTCCCAACAAAATCCAGCTGTGTTTGCCTGGTTGATGGTGAATGAATGAAGAAAGGGGCTTCTGAGGCCATAAAAACTGATTGTGAACCCAATTACACTCAATATTTCTAAATAAGAATGACAGATGTGCCAGGGGAGGGAGATCTGCTGCTGGAGCTGTGCCACCACAGAGGGAAACATGGAGTCCCCTTGAAGTGACGAACCAGCTTGCCAGGGCAGGCACCAGGGAGGGCTCCTTCTGGGCACAGCAGAATTCAACTCTGCCCAGCTGGGCTCTGTAATCAAGTTTCAGGTCTGACTTCCTCACCAGCCAACCGTGGGGCACTTTGGTGTCCCAGCAGATGCTAATCCCATGAATCAACGTAGACATTCCAGGAGAGGCTACTGCTGGCATGCCCACCTACATCTTCCATGAGTATATTTATAATGGATTTTGAAAGGATCCAGTGTAAGCACTGTGTCTGCAAACCAGGCTGCAGCGTGGTTAATTGTGGCTAACAGAGAAGTGATGGACATATGCCAATATTTGTGCAAATAGAAAAGCTGCCCGGAGTTTGTGCCCCGGGGATGTTAGCTCAGCATGGCCATCTTCCAACGACTACAGGCCCTGCTTTCGCAGGGCAATTTAGATTACTTTGGAGATTGGATGGAAATAAATTTTGAATATTAATGCTAATGGTGTCAAAGGTTCATAATCAGACTCCACGGTCCTAATTTTAGACTCGGTAGTGTGTCTGTGTGAGAGAACAGGTTAGGAGTGTCTACAGCCATCATCACGGTGGGGGGCTAATAGCTCAGCTGTTCACCTTTCTGGCATCAGGAGAGCTTTGACTGAGCGTCAAGATGTGAGACTCTCAAATGCTTAAGACACAGTCTCAGAAATCCCCTCAATACCCAGAGCTTGTAAAATCTGCGTAGTCGCTGGTCCAGGCCTGGTCCCTAGAAGCAGCGCTGGAGATGAGGGTTCATGTCCAGATGAGGTACTGTGAGCGCAGCTCTTGGGAGATGGGGGTGAGGAAAGAAGGATGGGGCAGGAGGGAACCGAAGCAATGACTGGTCTCAGCTGGAAACTAGCTTCCTTCTAGTGAACCCCAGCGGCAGCTGTGGGACATGCTCACCTGTCGGGAACGGGCACCCGGGCAGGGCGCCTGGAGCATCCACGGGGCTCCACGACTCGTACTGCCCCTGTCCACTTGTTCCCCACATTCTAGCCACACTGCCCAGGCACAGCGTCTCCAGGATCCTCGTCCGTCCCAGTTTCAGGGACGCTGGTTCAGAAGAACAGCTCCTGTGGCCGCACTGCGTCCAAGGCCGTCACGGCTCCTCCTCACGTCCCTCCTCCAGCCCTTCTGGATTCCGCCTTTTCTGGGCTAGCTCTCTTCCTGGTGGCTCGCTTGGTGGTGTCACTGACTCTCACCCCTGAGGGGTGTGAGCCCTGCATTTCCATCGTTTATCAGGCTATGGATGCTGAATGTGCTCACGTAGAGTTTAAAGGAGTCTCGGGTAAGTAGATGCTCCGGGGCTCACCTGAGTGCCAACATCTCCCCTTTGTCCCCATCCCTGGCTCTGGGGAGGCTATGGGGACACATAAGAACCTAGCCCTCTCCTTGTCAATGCTCATGGAAACTTTGGTGCCAGAAATGTCTCCATATCTTAGTTAATTTGCTTCAAGTAGAGGTTAGAAGGGAAACCACTTTGCAGAGTATTGAGAAATGACAAGGAGGTAAGAAAGACAAAGAAAAGATTATGAACCTTTTTTTTAATGAAAGAATGAAAAGGGCTGTGAGGGGCTTAATTAACTGTTTCCCAGGAGAGCACTGAAACTCCTCCCCATTTAGCACACCAGCACTAAATAAGACATTGTCCCCTTTGGTGCCCTGGAAGCCACCTTCAAATCAGGGAAGAGATGGAGGAAAAACTTTCTGCCTTCTCCCCCTGTCATCCATCCATCAACCATCAAGGGTGATTTCATTCAGACGTGCTGGGGGATTTACAGCCCTGTAAGGATGCCTCCACCTTGTGCCCTTGATGAGGACTTGGATGCCACATGGGCTGTGGGTGGGCAGAGATGGAGACGGGGAGCAGGGAGCAGGCGGAGGGAACGTTGCAGTCTAAGGTACAAGACTACACTGCACGTGTCCTGACGAGGGTCCAGCAAAGGGTTTGGATCAGACTGTGGAGACCACAAAGGCACCTGCGTGGTGACCATACTCCTCCTGCCCCAGGAGAGCATCACCTGTGGACCACAGCGCATCTCCTCCTGGGCTCTCCAAATCATCCCCGATGCAGCGCTCCGGGAAGCCACCAACCACCACTGGGGGCGAGCAGGTGAACTGGAATCTACTTGCCTCCGCTAATCTAGTCACAGGAAGCAACCAGGGGAAGGATCTGAGGGATGCCTGAGCAAGACTAACCGGGCAGGGGAGACAAAGGAGTGTCGAGGTAGGACCGCAGTCAAGGGCTGCTGGCTTCGATCAGTCATCCTAACAACCGGCGAGAAAGGCCAGGAAGTCAGCTGGTGCAGCAGTGGCGATAGGAATAAAGCCGTGCGTGCGTGGATGGTGGATGCGGAGGGGACTGTGGTTTTGTGCTCTTGCCTCCTGGAGGAGGCATCCATCAGTATTTTAACCCCAGACAGCCTGCCCCACTGCCCAGGTGAGCAGAATCTGAGATTCTGAAGCTAAGACCTCTGGGAAGCAAGCAGGCTAACGAAGTCCCTTCCCCGGTGGCACTGTTTCTCCTTTCTTGACTGTAACGTGCAGGAGGGAAGGTGGCTTCCGTTGTGCTAGAACCAGCTCCAGTAGATTCTCAGGAATGCCCCCGCCCCACCAGGTCCACCTGGCTACTAGTCAGAGGAAGGAACTCAGGGCTGTCACACTGGGGCCGTGACTCACGCTGATGGCCTGAGTAAAAGGAACCATCTCTTCTCCCAGAGAAGGGGCACGTGGGGGTTTAAAAGGACCATCACCTCAGTGTTTCTCATTTTCAGGAGCCGGGGCTGCAAGACTCACCCAGGAGCTTCCTGTCCCTCCTCCAATATGCTGTCCCGAAAACTGTGAGGAGCAGGCTGGGCAGCCGTGGGGCCCCCAGTGTCTGCAGGCGACCTGCGTGTTCCCAGACTGTCATCGCCTGCGTCAGCCTGATCACTGTGTCTGACGTCACTTCTTGGGCACACTTGTCTTAAGCAGCATACAAAGCAGGCTGCCAGGAGCCTTGCAGTGCCCTCCCCAAGAACCCGGGCACCCTTAGGGCCACTCTTCTGCAGAAAGGTGCTGATGCAGAAGGAAGGGACCCGGGGTCCTCGGGGAGTGGCCTCAGCCTCCACCTGTGGTTATGGGGACCGGGAAGCTGCTCCCCGGTCAGCACTGCTCACCTCGCCAACCCTCAGGTGTTTTGTGAGCACAGGTGATGGATGGGCGGGACTGCACCTGTCCATGCCTCATCATCCCAGGAAGCCGCAGGCTGTTCTAGTTACATGGGGCACCGATAAGGTACAACAAGAAGCTCACGCATGCTCTCTCTCTGCTTCTCAGTCTTTCTCTCTCCCTTCCTCTTTCTCCCTCCCTCCCTCTCTCTCTCTCTCCATCTTTTCCTCTTTCTCTCTGTCTCCATCTGTCGCTCTCCCTCCCTCTCTCTCACAGTCACCATGGCAATAAGAGCAGATGTTTTCAGCTCCTTCACCCTCCAGAGCACTTGAATGGGTGCAGCTGAACTTCTTTTGATCACTGATCTTTAATACTGCAATAATTATAGCCACAGAAAGGGGGTCACAGCGTCAGGAGGAGGAAAACCAACATCTGTGGAGAGCCCATGGGACACCAGGCTTGCTGATGATTGACCCATGATGTCCTTGGAGCCACACCAAGTAGCCGGGTTCTAGGAAATGCATTTTCTACAGCACCCAGTCCCTGTGATGGCGGGCCCGCCTCCCTCCTGGTGACTGAGGACCCCCATAGTGAGTCCAGATCGGGCCAGGGCACCAGCATGGAGAAGGCAGGTGGGTTCCCTGAATCCTGGTGAAGGCCTGTTCCAGCCCAGATTCTAGCCTATGGTGAGCTCGGCCACAAGGACCGACATTGTAGGGACTGGGCCACCATGTCCTTCCTTTGGCATCTCATCAGAGGAAAAGAGAGAGAGAGAGATGGAGGGGAAGGAAGGAGAGGGAGAGAGTTCTTGGTAGAACTTCCCTCCTTTCAGCTTCTTGTTTTGGCATCCTGGAAGTACAGTGTATAAAATGAGAACTTTCTCCACTAGAAAAATTCTACAAAAATAACTGATAAATTAGGGAAACAGGTAAAATCCATACTTTAACATGTGACTAAGAAAATAGAGCAAATTTTCTGTTTTTTTAACAACTATAACTTAGTGTCTGTTCTCTGTCTGGCATTACTGCTTCTGCAGGTAAATAGTGACCAAAAGGGGTATGGTTTCCCAGCCCTCCTCCACCTTCATATTATCTAAACTCAAGCAGAGAGACAGACTTGAACCATAAAATATACATTCAGCTAATTAATACTCTGATAAAATTATGCAAATTGACGTAGATTTGCTATAGCATTTTTTTGCCTATTCATTTTTTTTTTTCTGATAAACACCAAGATCAGTCATAGATTAATTCCAAGTTATTGTGAAACCCAAATAAATCTGTGTTTTTTTCTGCCTCCTTTAAGGCCATTTTAGCCTGGTTACCCATCTGTAAGAAATAAATTTGATGCCAAAAGCCTTAAAGTGTAAAATAAATATTCAGGGAAGACTTCCAATAGAGGGCTGTGAAGAGAAATTACATCGCGTAATACATAGAAAAATTTCCCCCAAATTATCTACACCACAAAGCTCCCCATAGGCCCGAACAGCTGCCCCAAAGCCCCTTTCACAGGAAACTGGTCTCTAAATGATATTCCTTTCACTCGTTTCTCTCTTCGTTGCTCCCCAGCCTTCCTGGCCGCCACCGCGAACACTGGAAACAACAGTTTACTCCCTGTCGTAATCACACTGGGTCTTCGTTCTGATTCCTAGCCTCTCAGAGCTCGGCAGAACACTTTTCTGGGCCCTCAGACCCAAAGGAGGGAACAGTGCTGCCGAGATGGAAGAATGCCATGGGCCTGGTCCCCCTGGAGCCTTGTCACCCGGCTGGGAAAAGAAGGCCACACATTGTGCACTCTCACTGTGTCCTGGACACTAGGTCTCATGTCCCAGGCACAGCAGCCTTGTCTATATGGAGCCCCCACAGGCAATGTGTCCTGGCTGAGCAGGAGGGCCAGGGGAGAATTCTGGAGGAGAAACTACTGGGAGAGATTGAGGAGAACTGGCCAGAGAAGTAGCAGGGGAAGTAGGAGAATGGAGGATTGTGGATGTGGAGGAAAGGAGCTGCGAGAAGAAAAGCACAGGAATAGTGGCTGCGGGAAGTTGCTGCTTGGGCTTGGAGGGTGCTCGTGACGACCTACGACCCAGGCGGGCATTGAGATGTTGTGGGCACTGGGTCCCAGCCACCACTGACTACAGCTCTGAAAGGGGTAGAGCGAGTCCCACTGCATGTCACCCTGCTGCCTGTCCCTGGAGAGTAATGTGTGGATCGTGGTATTTACCTGCACACCCATTCACTGGAGCAGAAGGGAGGGGAGCTTGCATATTATTTATCAATCAGCGTGTTGTTTTATCAAATCCATCACAGCAGCCGGCCACAGGTCTATACTTCACAATGTATCTGGAAAGGAAACATAATCTCAACTGGCCTTATCTTCCACACCTAGAGGTTTAGTCCAACATATTCCAAAGGTTAGAGCCCCACTGGGGTTGGGGCAGTGAGGACCCAGGGAGGACAAGGCTGGCTGAGTAGCCGGCCAACAGTGATGGACCCTCCTGTCCTCAGGCAGACGGTTTGCATACAGATTACTTCCCTATGGATGCGTCTTTATCTTAGCATCTCCTTCATTTGATACTTATGTATTGAGATTCCAATATAGGACAAATACTTCCATAGATGCTGGGGATAAAGTCATGGAGAAAACAGATCAAATCCTTGATGCATTAATTTGACACAACACTGTGGGTACCATTTACGTGGCACGAAAATACCAGCACTTACTTATATCGCGAGGGCCGCCTTGAAAGCACAGCCGTGGCTCTGCTTACCTGGGGCCATCGATCTGAGGGCTAATAGCTCCATGAGCGGGGCCTTCAGTCAAGGTGGGCAGGGCACCCAGTTGTGTTGGGCGGGACAGAGCTGGGGGCCAGGGCACACAAATGGAGCTCCTGAGAGTTAAAGAGAGCAGGTGACATGCCCAGAAACTGCACTGTTATTTGGTAAGAAGCCAGTATAGTGGAAGCAAGTGTCCTGGCTCCTTGTTCCTCCTCCGTTTATGTCCTCCTGTTTGTGGGTACCATCCTGGGCAGGTGCTCTGATGGCATCTGGGATTCAGGGGAGAATCAAGGACAGTCCCTACCTGAAGGAGCTTAGGTGGCAAGACGGATGTGAGAACAAGTATAATGAAAAGCAGGAAGTAAGCACCTGATTAAAGTCCTGCCACGTGATTATTAACTAAAGCCCACAGCTCCGCAAGTGCAGCAAATGTGCCAGACCAATGCGAGATGTCAGTAACGGGGGAGCCCCGGGGTGTCAGAGGGGCGGACAGTAGAGGACTCTGTACTTTCTGCTCACTATGTCTATAAACATAAAGCTTCCTTCAAAATAGAGCCTGTTAATTAAAAAATAAATAAAACCCCAAACAAAAGACTGACCTCATAAATTTAAAAGCATTTTGAGTATGTTTCTTGTTTTGATTAAAAGTGCTGTTAGCCCACCTCCCCCACCCACTGCCGTTTCGTTTTGCTTTCTGTTAATCTTTTTTTTTTTTTTTAATGTTAGCCCACATAAAGAGGACTCATCCAACATGCAAAAATAAAGTTCATGCCACACTCAGTAAGAGCACAGGGAGAGAGGGTTTATATTTTAGAGGGGAGATAGTCTCACTATATCTGTATCTCTCTATATATTTATAAATATTATATTTATATATTAAATTTACCCTTTCTCTACATCCAAAAATTATTTCAAGGTGAGTCACAAAAGAGGCCACATACAGACAAAGGCTATAAAAACAAATGAACAAACAAAATAACAAAGGAGCGAGGAAAAAAAGCATTGAACACCTAAGGTAATTGGATTACTGTAAATAAGCAACGTAGTTTGTCCTGGTTGCTAGAAATGTTCACAGACTTTGACTCAGTCATCCTGCTTCCAGGAGAGTATTTAATTGGGTTATCAAAAGGATGAAAAGTGGGGGCCGCCCGGTGGCGCAGTGGTTTAGTCCGCGCTTGGCAGCCCGGGGTTCGCGAGTTCGGATCCCGGGCGCCCGCCGACGCACTGCCTGTCAGCCACGCCGTGGCGGCGTCATAAAGTAGAGGAAGATGGGCACGGATGTTAGCCCAGGGCCAGTCTTCCTCAGCAAAAAGGGGAGGATTGGCAACAGATGTTAGCTCAGGGCTGGTCTTCCCCACAAAAAAAAAAAAAAAAAAAAAAAAAGAATGAAAAGTGAAGGTTAATACAAATGCTCAGCAATAAGGAAATGGTCATGTAAATTATTCTACGTTGATGGAGAGGAAGTCTACACTCTTCGAAATTATGCTTGACAGGTTTTAGTAATATGAAAAAAACGTTATTATAGTAAGTGAAAAGAAAAAAAAAGTATGTATGCAGTATGATCTCAGTTATATTGAAGACAACACCACCTGAAGGATTGGAAGGGAATGGGTAATGGTTTCACCTGTGGTTGGTGGCAAAGGGTCTCTAGAGGGGCTGGGAGGGCTGGGCATTGAGCCCAATCTCACAGAGACGTAAAACATTGGGGTTGGAAGGTGATTAGGTGTTGGACTTAAGGGAGAGGAAAAGGTAGCCAGGGAGCCCAGAAACCACAGTTAGCCATTAAGGATACAGGAGGTAGAGCGAATCTCAAAGGGAAAAAGATGGGAGACTTTTGACCACCCGAGTTTGAGAGATTATGGGTGAAACCGCCTGGTGGATGATTAGAAATTAGGACCAAGAACAGAGAAGGAGTGAGTCAGAACACAGTGTTGGGGCTTCTGAGGGAAAGACGGTAGATAAACCAAGAGAGTGGACAAGGACACAGGACAGCGTCTTGACGGTGGTGTGAGAGGACGGGTGGGGGAGTCCCTGGAAGGCGTGGAGGAAACACACATGGGGGAGGGTGAGAAGAACCGGCCAGAGATGTAGGAACCGCGACAGGAGAACATGGGATATGGAAGCCAGGGAAGGAAATTTCAGAAAGAAAGCATGGAAATGGTGCGAAATTCCTCCAGAAGAGTGAGAAGAAAGGGGAAAAGTGTCCACTGGCTTAACACCAAGGTTGAAGCGCTCTTTCAGGGGTCCATCTGCAGCACATGGGAGCTAAAGAAGTACAGGCCTAAAGCCAGTCTTATTTTTCATTATGCTGTTTCTGAAGGAACAGAGGAGGGTGGTGGGGAAACCTAGGGCTGGACATAGATTTGAGGGAAAGGTTTTTGAGACAAGAGACACAGCCCTATGAGTGCTGATGGGAAGAAGCTGCTGGAGAAGGCATAGCTGAAATATATGAAGAGCATCACTGAAGGAGGAGGTCCCGGGATGGGAAGGTGAGACAGATCCAGAAGGACCTGAAATCCAGTGGGTGAGAAGGAACAAAGGCCAGGCGCAGAGTAGGAGAGCCTGTAGGCTAGATGTCAGGACAGGGAGGTGTCTCGAAGGAGGAGGCCCGTGAAACCACCAGGGCTCCGGGTCCCTAACTTGCTCCTCTCTTCCCGAAGTGCTGGGAGGGACCCTAGCAATGTGTTCACCTGTTTATGTATTCTGTATAAAATGTGTAAAAGCTCTGCCACTCTTCCCCTCATGTGTGGTGGTATTGGGTCAGATGTAGATATTTTTAGGACCCAACTAAGGAAGAGTTAATTTGCAAATCATTAGTTTAATGAGGCATATTTGTGGATTTGCCATTAGCTTCTGTCCTGGTGTAGGGATGGCTTTGAGGAAGCTCACCTTGCCCACTGTGAGGACTTCTCAGGTAAGGGGGCATCAAGGTGCAGGACCAGGGGTCCTAGGCAAGATGAACATGGCTCACAGCACCCAGCATTGGAAGAATCTGGATGGTGGAGGAGAAAAAGGTGGAAATGTACAGAACTGGAAGCTGATCTGGGGGAAATTTCCCAATCATCAGTTGGAGAAAACTCTAAGAGGAGAATCAGCTTTCACCAACACCCAGACAAAAGGGATGTTCTCGCTTGTCAGGTTATACGCAGTGACTGAACACACACATTAAAAATGTGCCATGTACAGCTGTATCATAGATAGTCTTTCTGCAGATACTTAGAGAGAGAGATGGATCGATAGATGACAGACTATATTTTCTCTCTATATATATTCTATTTCACATAATTTCAATCAAAAATAGTAGTAGATATATACATATAGAGAGAGGTATAAATAATTACTTTTGACTGAAATTACATGATATATAGTTTATCAAAATTCTATAGAACACAAAATTAGCAGGACTACAAACTACACGCATAAAGCCTCGTGATCAACCCAGTGCGTGGCCACCACGTACTCACATAAACCGACTGGGAAAATATTTATATCCTCTGCTTATTTGATGTGAAATGTTCACATCAATGAAGATAGCATAAAACTCATACTGCACGAGTCCATCAATGACAAGCTGGTTAAGGAGTGTTGACAACTCAATGAACACTGAGCTTGGTGGCTGAGTAAGACATTTGAATGCCCTGAAGTATTACAGTTCACGTGTGAAAGAAACCTAAAGAGATTTTCCCTAATTTGACAATAGTCCTAAAAATGTACATGATATTCCTAAGAAGTTGCGAAGTTGAAAGAAACTTTTCTAAACTATCAATTGAAAAAACAGAAAAACAAATTTTGATCTACCACGTTAGATGAAAAGCTGAGTCATTTTTCTATTTTAAGTAGAAAATGTTTTGCAAAACCATATTAAATGAAGAGTCACCAAAGAGTACACAGCCAAAAATGTGGTAAAAATAAAAAGGATTATATGGGTGTCAGGCATATATGATGGACCTTTTTTTTTGGATTTGTGATGTTTGTAGTATTTGTCATTATTTTCAGATTTGTAATTAGTTGTGATTTCGTCAGTATATATATGCACTTTTGTACCTAACTTACGTTTGTAATTTTATTGCCTTTCTCAAAGGTATTTCTTTTTTCTCCCCTCCAGCAGTGCCTGGCAGGTGATGTGGTAGCCAGGAAAGGACACAGTTTTTCCTGGGGAGTGAGATGGAAGGACGCATGGCTCAGATTAACTGATGAGTTGTTGGCCCAGACCAGGTGGAGAAAGATGTGAAGATAAGAAGGAAATGATGGACTAGAAAGCAGCAGCAGGATTGAGGACTGCAGGCCCCCGTGAGATCCAAAAGGTGTGATGGGAACAAGGACATGCAGATCTAGAATGATAGGAAGCGAGTGACACATTTTAGGTTAAGATTTCGGAGATGCCACCCTTCCAAGATGAAGCCGGGTGCAGGTGGCTGAAGTGCAGTAGAGGCGAAGGTGACTGGAGGTGAGGACAAGGCTGGGCGTCAGGATGGTCATTCACAGGGACATGGGTCACCTGGGGTAGAGAGCAGAATTATGGCCAAAAGGAAAGATGTTAGCCAAATTCCAAGGTCTTCAAGGTGACCGGGAAGAGAGGAGATAACAGACGAGGAAGGCTGGAGCTTTTCACAGAGAACATGAGGTTCAAAAGAGAAGCAGAATTCTGTTGTTCTCGTTGTGTGAAGAAAGATGGAGCATTACTTGGAAGTAAAATGAACATTCTCTTTCCTCCTCTGAACTTGGAGCTGCAGTCAAGGATCGTGCGAGATGCTTTTGGGGTCCAAGTCACACACTCTCCACCTAGTTCACTTTCAGCCACAGCAGCGGTGGACAGCACCATGAGCACTCAGGGGGCACGGACAGCTCCAGAGCCCGCTGCTCAGGCCACTCCCCCTACACAGCCCCAGAGCATCTGGGTGGTCCACCAGTGGGGCTGCGGATTACTGAGGCCTCAGCACCCAGAGGCAGGGCACCCAGAAAATGAAAGCCTGGTCTACTGGGTCCTTTCAAGACATGCACGGGGACCAGCACTGTGGAACAGACCTCATTTGTGAGAAAAGATCAAAATCCAAATATCCCCCATTACACTGTGGACATTGGTGATGACTTTGGAAATAATGCCAATCAGTGTACAACAAAGGAGGCAGGTTCTGTTCGCATAGGCTCCCTGCCTACATTCATTCAAAAGTAAAGACTTACTTCCAGTTTACAGAAAACTAGGAACTGTGTAAGTTAAAAGGTAAATTACATTCTCTAAGAGTTTGCTTTTCATCCACTCTATTGGACGAAAACTGCCTCTTTGCTGACTGAACTAATGAAGACTCTTTCCCGCCCACCCCATCCCCAAGGCATAGTCAGCGCAGTAATCCCTTTAGCATCACAAAAACAGTAATGGGCCAACTCCTCCCTCTGGCCTAGCCCTGCAGAGTTAATCTGCAGTGCTGTCAATAGGAGGGCACACTTCAATGGGCCCAGTCAGGGGCAGGGCAAAGGATATTGGGGCCAATGACAAGATTTTTCAATTACTCATTTCTTGTGCTTGGATAACTCAGTCTAAAGAGCCCCCTATGGGTGCTGCCCGTGCTGTCCAGGTGCCTGGTCTTCCCTCTCCAGGTCCTTCCTCTGATTCTTCTCCTAAATCCTCACCTAGTCTGATTCTTCAAAGCAACACTTTAGTGAACAATAGAAATTGAACACAATAGAAACACAATACAATACAATTGTGTGTAATGATGCAAATCACATATATTATTTTTTTAAACATTTTCTAACAGCCACATTTTAAAAAAAGTAAAAAGAGGGCCAGCCTGGTGGCACAGCAGTTAAGTTTGGGCGCTCCACTTCAATAGCCCAGGGCTCACCGGTTTGGATCCTGGGTGCGGACCTATGCATCTCTCATCAAGCCATGCTGAGGTGGTGTCCCACATAGAGCAACTAGAATAATGTACAACTATGACATACAACTATCTACTGAGGCTTTGGGGAGAAAAAAGGAGAAAGATTGGCAACAGATGTTAGCTCAGGGCCAATCTCCCTCAAAAAAACACAAAAAACAAAAATCAAAATTTAGAAGAAAAGTAAAAAGAAACAGGTGAAACTAATTTCAATAATATTTTATTTGATCTGATATATCCAAAATATCATCATTAAAACATGTAATCAACCTAAAATTATTAATGAAATACTTCCATTTTTTTCATACTGAGTCTTTGAACTCCAGAGTGCATTTCAAACCTACAGTACATCTCAGTTTCACCTGCCTCATTTCAAGTGCTCGGCAGCACTTGAAGGTCTCCCCAAGCCCCCTGGACAAGATTGTAGGGCTGCTCTCCCACTGCAGCCGTGGTGTGTGGACACGTCTGAGGGTAGGAACTCCAGGACAGAGCCTCCTCAGTCCCCCATCCACTAAGTATTGTAACCATGGGGCCACTTAGAGCCAGTTCAAACAGACCCCATCTCTTATCAACAAAGTGACTAAGGATTGTCTTTTGGAAAATCTGCAAAGTCACATAGCCAGAGCATGTGCAGAAGAGGAAATCTTGACCTGAAATGACCACAGAACCCAAGCTCCTCCTTCCCACGGAACCCAAGGACCGGGACACGACCAGAACTTGAACGTTGGACTCTTATCAGAAGCGAGGGGTCCCTCACTCAGGAAAATCTGGTGTTAAAATTCCTTCCCCACATCATCAAAAATGTTCAGAACTCTATCATAAAAGTTTAGAACCTCATCATAAATGTTTAAAACCTTACCATAAACTCTTGAAGCCCACCAATCAAAACCTGTCCCACCATCATTTCCACATGCCAGCTTGTTCTCCCTAACCTCTTAAATTTTGCCCCAAATCTTGAATCAGGGAGACAGATCTGAGGGCACATGGCCAGTCTCCCTGCAGGTCGATCTCGCAGAATAAAGCTGATCCATTTTCCTAAAGGCTGATGCTGGAATGAATTGGCTGTTTATGCACATCGGGCAAGTGAACCCTGATTTTGTGAGGCAAAAGTATCATCACAACCCTCCATTACTTCTCCACCCCACAACCTTTGCCCACCTGCTGGTCTCATTCACCATCAACTTGGTCCTTTCCACTCCTGACCCCACCCCACTCCCCTGACTTTTCTCTCACCATATTGAATTCCTACAATTTCTCTTACTATCTTCTCATTGAGGAATTCACACCATACCAAAAAGATCCTTTTCTGAAACTTGTTGATAGGATCCCACCGTCTTATATTGAATTGTCTTTGCTTCATTCTCTATGTGTTTTAAACATTGGTATCTATTTCCAACAAGAGTGAAAGGATTGTGAAGGATTTCTACTTCCATAAGTTCCAAGAAAGCTAGTAGATTCCATGTTACTAATTACTGAGTCATTGAATGAATGACACACATAGGGCTTGCCATAATGGTGCCTGGAAATATTTACTGTTTAGGGGAAATCTTCTGGACCTGGCACTTTTGTCATCATCGAGCACATGAATCTAAGCAGCTGAATCATTAGAGACAAAAATGAGTAGTTCATGCAATACTGCAGTGCAGATCTAGGGCTAACTATCTAGAGTTAGTGCAGATCCCACAGGTTAAGGGCACAGTCCCCAAGACTGCCCTCCCTTCAGATGCCAACTGCAAGTTCAGATGGTCCCCAGGACAACCAACTGGCTACAATTTTGAAGGTTTCGTGACCCTCTCAGTTTCAAGAACTCACTAGAATGACTTAGAGAACTCAAGAAAGTGCTATGTTTATGATTCTTTTTTCTTATAAAGGATACAAAGCAGGACCAGCAACATGAATAGACACATAGGATGAGGTCTAGGAAGGTCCCAAACATGGAACGTCTGTGTCCTTGCCCTGTGGAATCAAGATATGTCAACTTTTGGGGCCACCCGGTGGCGCAGCAGTTTAGTCCGCGCTTGGCAGCCGGGGTTCGCAGTTTCGGATCCCAGGCGCCCACTGATGCACTGCTCGTCAGCCACGCCGTGGCAGCATCCCATATAAAGTAGAGGAAGATGGGCACGATGTTAGCCCAGGGCCAGTCTTCCTCGGCAAAAAAGAGGAGGATTGGCGACGGATGTTAGCTCAGGGCTGGTCATCCTCGCAAAAAAAAAAAAAAAAAAAAAGACGTCAACTTTCCAGTCTATTGATGAGTTCACCAACCAGGAAACTCACCTGAGCCCAGAGATCTGCGCTTTTACTGGGGTTTCATTACATAGGTGTGGTCAACTGAATCACTGGCCACATAATTGAGCTTAATCTCCAGCCCCTCTTCATTTCCCACAGGTCAGTCAGGTTGATATCCTTGGCTCACGGCCCCAACCATCTACTCACATGGTTGGTCTTTCCAGCATGGCCAGGCTCCACCCTGAGACTACGGAGGGTCCCACCATGAGTCACCTAGTTAGCATGAGCTCAGATGTGGTCCCAGTGTTACTGCCCAAAAAGGGGGCTCATCTGCCTGCTGCAAGACATGCCAATAGTCAAGAGGCAAGGTGGTAGGTACAGCCTGCTAGCAAGAGGGAAGATGGCTGACTCATGTCTGAAAGAACCATCTTCCAGAACAAAGACTATGGGCCAGTTATATAGGGGGCTGGTCTCTGAGTGAGGCATCCATCTGATTTCCAGGTGGGGCAGACATCTGATCTTCGTTCCTGACAGTCTTTTGTTTTACTGGATATGCATCAGAGACTGGAGCATCACCCTACACCCTGATCTTTCAGTTGTCCTTGATGATGGCTATCAGCATAGACTCTCTGTTTGGGGGTCATCACACTCCTAAGGGACTCAAAAGAACAAAGTTATCAACTTATAGCAGCTGGGAGGGGCCGTAAAATCTACAGAGCATGTCTGGGCTAGTTAATCAGAGGTCATTCAAAGTTACAATAGGGTTTCTTTTCTACAGTATGGCCTCCCTTATGTCAACCTTGTCTTGAGCTGGTATCACCTGGACCCGCCATGAATAACAAACATCTGCTCCTATTACTTGGGAAATCAAAAAGGTTTAGAAGCTCTCTCCCAGTGCCCAGGGATAGACTAGACACGTTATTTATTATACAACAGTTAGTTACTCAAAATACATTGGAAATTGAGTTCTTGGTCACTGTCATTCCTAATAAATCAAGAATTAGCAAGTCCTCAGTTCTCTCTAAAATTATGAAATAAAAGTTTTACACTGGCATGTACATTTTATGTGTATTAACAGTAATAGTCCCAAGTCATTGGGAGAACACAGTTCCCATAAAGGAACACAAGGAGAGAATGTTGCATCTCTGTATGCAGATGAAAATAAAGGGCTGGAATTCACATGTACATATGTTTACAGCACAAAAATACAATTAGTCTGATATAGAAAATTCTGTTAATGGATATATATTTTTGAGCCTGAAGATAATAATTTTTCTGAAATTGTCTAAATCAGCATCTATTGGATAAGCATCATAACTACAGGCAGGTGAGATTGTATTCTCATAAGTTGATGGCTAAGATGATGCATTCTGGGGTTCCTGTTCCTATTTTTATTTCACAGTGGTGACATTATGAGAAATGCGAGGGAGGAAAGAATTTGTATGTCAATTCTGCAGTTTTTTTCCCCCAGAATTACTATAGTTTAGAGTCTTATTTTTCTGTTAGGTTGGAAAGTTGAATCAGAAAAACTCTATAACCTGGAGGCTTTCTAGCAAAGTAGGAAATTTCAAACTTTATGACCCTTGATGATTATAATTAACACGTGAAATGTCTTTCCAAGAGCCTCCAGCACCTCCTTTATTTTTTGTCATAAGGCTCCTTTGAACTGATTCCAGCACCAAACACTAGGTTTTAAGCTTCTGTGACACAGCCCCTCTTTATTTACAACTTTCACTTTTGAGAAACATAGATGTCACTTTCCTGAGGCTCCAGTTGACTTGAGTTCCATTTTAGAGTAAGTTTTTCTTGGTGTATGAATACCATTCAAAAAGGGAAGACAGGAGTCCTTTGCCTAAGGTCTACTGGGGTACATACATCTTACTTGGAATTTTTACAAGTTGCAATGTCAAACAATCATTAACATATGGTTTAATTTCCAAGCCTGGGATGCTACTGCACAGAATTGGGTAAAATACCTATCATTATCTCAGTGTTATAGCTGTAACCACAGGACCAGGAACAGAATTTGCCACCCCAAAATGTGCCTCTTTGGCATACGGGCTATTTTGAGCTGATGATTATTAAAAAACAGCAGACACAGGAAAAGCTTGGAAAATCTAGTGAAGTTATCCTTTTGTAAGGGAAATTTACATTTGTAAGAGATATCTCCATTTGTGAGGGGGCCTCCCTCTCTGTGCCAGGACCAGGAGGGTGACCCTAAATCTCTGGAAACTCTTATCAGTGGAGAAGGCCATGACTTAAATCTGCATAACAATTTTACCCTTGTTTACTGTGCTTTTCCTGGTAACCACCCATAACTGACTCCATCTTAACAACAGAATGTTTAAGCTATTTTTTAGGGGTAGCAAGCCAGCCAGGAGCATGCGCAGAAGAGAAAATTTTCATCTGCCAATTGAAGCTCATCCTGCCAGCACTTCCGCAGACCAGCCAGCCCTCCCTGCTCCCTTAAACCTTACCCTGTACCTGGGACAAGGAGACAGATTTGAGAGCCTTGCCTCCTGTCTCCCTGCAGCTCCATCTCTCAATAGGGCCATATTCTTTTCCCAAAAGCTGATGCCATAATAACTGGGGTTTTTTATGTGCATCGGGTAGGAGAACCCCATCTTTGTGTCGTAACATATCCTCTAATAATCTTTATGACCAATGGTAGGAATTAAAGAAAACGACTTTGCCATTATTGATGTTTTTCTTTGACATTTCTTTTCACATAATTGAGGTAAGCAAAGAGGAAATTGTAACAAAGTGAATGCACCCCTTGAAGTCACTCTATCCCTGAGAGCAATGGAGTCAAAGGGCACAGGGCTTTTTGTGAAGATTGTTGGCAGTTGACACATTAAGCAGTAATTTACTTTTGTGCATCTGCATAGATACATTGGAGAATACGGACACTTCCAGAGGAGAATTGCTCATTTGAAAAGACTAATTTAAACAAAACTCAAATCGACCCCAAGGCTAAAACTTTGCCTTGAAAAATCCTGCAAGGCTGCTCATCTCATGCCAAGTGGAAGACGCCACGTGGGAAGCCATGACAAAACCCTGGTCCTGAGAAGAAGCTGTGGGTTTGTGGCTTGGAGTGGAAGAAGGTGAGATAAGCACTTCCTCTGTTCAGTGATGGAGCCCTTTCCAGAATCACTGCCATGTTGTGTGACAGACCCAGGCAGGTTCCCCTTGTCATGCACCCAGGTGAATCTGGTGTCTCTTCATGCAGCTGGCACCCATGACAAGAGATTCTCACATATTGAGGTATATGGGGTAACTGTTCGGGTTCAAAACTGATTCGGCTTGAACTAAAGCCTGACTGATGGCCTATCAAATATACATTGTACATCTGCTTAACCATTAAAGTAAAGAACACACTCTCTTAAGATAAGAATGCAGATTTCCCCTCCTATGCCCTATTGGTAATGCCCTGTTGGTGATGCCCTATTGGTAAGGCCCCAATTAGTCCCTTTCCTGACATCACGGTCATGTCGACATGCTAACTTGCAACTGAATACCTATAAAAATTTTGACAAAAATGTATCCTGGGTGTATTTAATGTATGTTCCTCTTTCTAAAAAGATGTAAGACTGTACTGAGAACCATGCTTCTCTGGAACTCTTTCTAAGGCCTTCCTGGGTTACAATCCTCACTTTGGCTCAAGTAAACTCACTTTATTTCTCTTATCTATAGAATGGTTATTGGTTATTTTTCATGGACACCTGTTTTCCATTATGTCCACTTCTGCCATCATAGAATCTGTATGCTTTCTGTCCTTGTCTTCCTTCTTCCTGCTTCTTTTTTAAACTTCAAAGGATGTACATATCTTTGAAATTGGGGGAAGTTTCTTTTCCAAGAGTAAATCTGACTATAAGAAAAATCTTAGTATTCAATACACAGGGAGGAACCTCCCATGTCTAGCAACCCATATGGCTTTGGAGCAATTGTGTAAAAAGAAGCTCCACAAGCCATCATGTTTCCTAGCGTTCAACATCAGATTATGTCCAAACTCCATCAATAATCTGGAAAATGTCTCATCTACAACCATGGAATTTATCACATTTATAAGAGCAGCTTTGAATGACTGCCTTTCAAGATATTTTGTCAAGAAATGGAAAGAGAATATCAGATTTTTCTCCATAGAAGTCCTTTTGCTTTCCAGGGAAAATGTTCTTGAGCGCTCGCTTGAACGTCAAACACACACTTTGTTGTGGGGGAGAAAACGAAGGGCCAGCTCGGGGACGACTCGACAGCGGAGACGTAATTCATGGCTTGGCTCATATGGGCAAGGTAAGGAGTGGGATTACAGCCCCAGCGTCACCATGTTGAGCGCCACTGAAAAGCTTTCTGCTGAAGAGAGGTGCGTCCTGCTTCAGAAACCTCAGGGCTACCTCTGTACTTCTGCAGGCAAAAGTCTGATGAAAAATAGTGAAAAGTTCTTTAAATTTCTCTTTAAAAACTAATCTGGGGCTTCTTCCAGCAAGACGGAGTAGATGTGCTTTTCCCTACACATCCTGCTAAGTACAACTAACAACTCCGCACGTTATATATATTACACTCATGAGAAGACTCTGCAAGTGAAGAGAAGAAGGCCAACTGGCTAGGCACCTTGGGGCCTGAAAAACAACCAGTGGTGAGTGCTCTGGGTTTTCTTTTTGCCTCATACATAGCAGACTTGGAACTGAAGAAGCCAGCATCCTACCTATGCCTCAAGGCCAGGCGGGAGCCTAGATTTCCACCCTCACCTGGCAGCAATGAGGCATCCTGACTGCCCACCAGGTGGTGTCAGAGAAGGCCAAGTAGGCAGATGGACTTTCACCTCACTAGGTTGTAACAAAGACTGCCCACTCCCCAGGCGTGTTGTTAGTGGGGACCATGCCTGGACTTACACCCTCACCCAACAGTAACCTCCCTGTATTGTCAGTAGAGGTCAAGTAGGGTCAGTAGCAAGGGACTCCTACCCCTCTCAGGCAGGAAGGTGTCAGAGGAGGCCCAGCAGGGAGCTGAAACTCTTACCATCCCCTAGCTGTAATGAGGAACCCCCCATGCATGTCAGTGGAGCCCTAGTGGGAAAATGCATTTCTGCCCCACATGGAAGTAATGGGATAGTATATTCCCATTCTCCTACTGGAGTGATGTCAGTGAAAACCAGCCAAAACAGAAGATTTAAATAATATCCAGAATCTCATAACATAATAGCCCAAATGGCCAGATTTTGATAGAAAATCACTCTTCATACCAAGAACCAGAGATATCTCAAACTGAATTAAAACACAAAATCAATAGATGCCGAGATTGAGGTAATAGTGATGTGAGCATTATCTGACAAAGATTTTAAATCAGTCATCATAAATATGATTCAATGAGCAATTATGAACACACTTAAAACAAATGGAGAAATAGAAAATCTCAGCAAAGACACAGAAGACTTATAGAAGAAACAAAAGGATTTTAGGACTGAAAAAATACAACAACAAAATGAAACATTCAACAGCAGAATGGAGGGGGCAGAGGAAAGAATCAGATTATACTGTACCTAGAAGATCATGTGCAACTTGAATGTAGAACAATAGAATTATCCAATCAGGACAGCAGAGAGAAAGTAGACTGAAAAAATGCACAGAGCCTCAGGGGCCTGTGGGACAATAATAAACCAGGAACATTCCTGTCTAGGGAGACCCAAAGGGGAGAATGGGGAGGGTGGGTGAAAAGGTACTCAAAGAAATGAGGGCTGAAACTCCTCAAATCTGTCAAAAGACAAAACTACAGGTTTAAGAAGCTGAGAAAACCCCCATTGGGATAGACTGAAAGAAATCCACATCACAGTCAAACTTATGAAAACTAAAGACAAAGAAAATATTTTGAAAGCAGCGAGAGACAATGGACGCCTCACCCATAGGGGAAAAACAATCAGGACGAGAGTGGACTTTCCATCAGAAACCACAGAGGCCATAGGAAGTGGTTCTTCAGTTTTCAAATACGAAAGGGAAGGAACTGTCAACCTAGAAGCCCACATCCAGCAAAAATACCTGCAGGAATGAAGAGAAATGAGGTCATTTCTATCACAGGTGATGGAAAACTCAGAGAATTTGTCATCAGTAGATTGACTTTAAAGAAGGACTAAAGGCAGTTTTCTAAGCAGAGGTAAACAATAAAAGAGGAACCTGGGACAGCAGGAGAGAAGATGAAGCATGGTGAGACAATAGACTGAGTGGCAGTTTCTTAAAAAAAAAAAAAAGAACTAAATAGGTAACTACCATATAACCCAGCCATTGCACTCTTGGACATTTATCCCAGAGAAACGAAGACTTATGTTCACACAAAAACCTGCAGCCAAACACTCCTAGGAACTTTATTCATAACGGCCCCAAACTGGAAACAATGCAGACGTTCTTCAGAGGGTGAGTGTGTAACTGTTAGATCTTAAGTTAGCAATGAGGGAAGCCATCTTAGGGAAAGGAAGCAATGTTTTAACTGGAACCCTGACTCACTAGTGTCTGTGAGTACATTCTAGCCTGCACGTAGCCTAGATGATTAAGCACCTCTTGCTTTTGCAAAATACATGATCTGCTAGTTCTATGACTCTTGCTTATGTATATCTCCCAGCTGTGATAAGGATAACTTTGTTTTCTGACTTCTGCAGAGACATGATAACCTCCAGAAAGAAAAACTCTGCATTGGCACCCATCACAAATGACAGAAGAAAGAGAAAATGTGGCACCTTGAAGTTTGTCACACTGGATGGTCAACATCCCTAAACCTCCTCTTTCCCTGCCCATTTCCCCTATATAACTGCCTCAAGATTCTGTATGATTTTAAGATGGTTTGTTAGGACACTAGTCCACCATCTTCCAATTATGCTAGCTGATCGTATAAACTTTCCTTTCTCAACCAAGCTTGTTTGCAATTTATTGGTACTGGATTGCTGGGAACACAATAAGCCCCTTTTTGCTCGGTTACAAGTGGTCAAACCAACTGTGGTACTTCCATATCATGGAACACTACTCAGCAGTAAATAGCAATGAGCTGTTGGTGCACACAACAAACTGTATGAATCTCCAGAAAATTACGCTGAGTGAGTGGAAAAAAAAAAAAGCCAATCCTCAAAGGGTCCATGCTGTAGGATTCCATTTATACGACATACTTGAAATGACAAAACCACAGGTGAGTGGTTGCCAGGGGTCAAGGAGGGGTGGGGTGGAAGGGTGTGTGGCTGTGACTGGGCCACGTGCGCTGTGTCTTTGTGGTGGTGGCACTGTCTGTATCTGACTCTATCAACATTGATATCCTGGTTGTGACACTGATGACAGGTGTGCTGGATGTCACCACTGAGAGAAACGGGCTCTCTCTGTACTGAATCTACAACTATCTCAAAATGAAAAGTTTAATTTAGAAAAAAAAAGGGAATCTAGAGGCACCTGGAAATCCTGCAGAGCTCCTGCGACAGTCAACTTGCTCGCACAAGCGAACACTGAGTATGCGTCTCCAAGCCTTCGATCCCTGGCAGCTCCTCAGTGAGGGAGATCTTAACAATGACGGCCTCACTGACCTGGGGACAAATGGAACAACTTGACGCACACTGACCTCAGAGAACTCTCTGGCTCCTTGACAAAAACAGACTCTCTCCTGGCAAATCAGATTCCAGAAGCTCGTCTATCACAAGTGGAGGTTTTTGAAAATCAGCATTTTCGGCATTTATGGCCATCAAGACGAAAGTCAACATCAGTTGGATGTCAGAGGTGACAGATTGCCATGTCCAAGTGCTGCCTGGCTCTCAGCCCCTTATTTCAGCCCAGCTGTAGAGCCTTCTCATCAACTCTCTCTTGTGCATTATGAAAGTTCACTTTTTTGTTTTATTGGCCCAACTAAGATTTGTGTCAATTATTTTATGAACTGAAAATCAATTTTTTTGCATGAGAAAATGGAAGCTAAAAGATATTTCCTACAAAATATAGTCATTTGTCTTTATTAAAGGTACTCACTTCCAACACAACAAAGCTCAGTTGTATGTAAATTGCTGTGAGCATGAGTCAGCAGATTACAGCTTCTGTCAGGATTTCAGAGGCCCGCGGTAAAAAAATAAGTGAAGAACCACAGAACCTCTAGACTTGTATAACTTATATTATCAAATTTCCCAAAAGGACTTATTTGTGGAGCACATTTTAGACTATCTAAATATCATGTTCTTCAGAAAAAGAAGACGACAAAGGCGCTGCTGTTCTCAGAAGACAGATGCATCGGGTTTGGAGTAAATTCACGCACGGAGGCCCAGGCATTCTTGATTTAATGTGTCACTCAGCCCGCGCTGCCCTGCATCCCATCACGTGTCCTAGCGAGTGCTCAGGTCTCCAAGATAGTGACATCAGTCTCTGTTTAAAAATGACCCAGCTCCAAAATATCAAAACTGGAAGACTTGCATTCCAGGTGATAATGCCCCTCCCTTGGGTGTGGAAGGGCTTTGGTTTCCTCAACTGTGAAATGAGGGGCGGGAAGAAGTTACCACTCACATCTCCAAGTGCTAATGCCCGGAGATGACGTGTTTCTGAATATTCCCGAAGCCCCCTCATGCTCGTTAAGCAATAGCACATCTCGGCTCTCTGAGCCACATTGGATTATGAGGGCTGAGGAGTGAGCTGAGGCAGGGTCGGGCTTGGGTTTAGAACAGGCTTCAACACCATTTCCTGAGTGTCCAGACCTCAGCACATAAGAAGATGGGCTTGGCATAGAAACATGAAGTTCCAACTCCCACGTGTCAGCAGTGCCCACATCCCACCAACTAGTGATGATGGGGTCATGTTCTCACAGGGAAGGGACGCACGCCCACCAGTCATCATCAGGATGCTTTCACTGGAAGCCCAGCGGGATCCTGCTCATCCACACACAGAAATCCCGTCTCCCCGGGAGGCTGTGCCATCCTGGCTGGGCCCACATCCACATCCTCTCCTCCAGAGGTACGGGGGGGGGGTTTTGGGCATCTTCTCTGGCAGAGATTTGGAGAGAGTCTGCACCGGGGAAAGAGCGAGCAGGCAGGGCAGGAGCCAGGATGAAGGCAGATGGCAGCAGGAATTGCAAGTATTCCCGGTGAAATGAAAAAGGAGCCAGGTGCTTGGCGTGTAGTCCAGCTGAGGGGTTCCAAAGCAGGGCGGGCCCCTGCGGGTTGGTGTCTGACCTTCCAGAGAGGTAGCTAGCCCAGCCCCCCATCCTGCTCTCCCCCATTGCCCAGGCCTTCTCACAGGGCCTGGGGCAGGGTCCAGCTGACTTGATGACAAGGGGTGGCCCTTTCAGAAGCCAGCACTCAGGGTCCTTCTCCTGAGAGGCTCCTGTCTCTTTCCAAGTTTCGCACAGGGGCCTCCAGATCCAAAGACCCACGGCCCTCTGTGAGGCGGGGCGGAGCTTCGATCTTCTCTCATTGGGGGCGCGTGGGTTGTGCGTAGGAGGAAATGTGCAGCCTTGACTGTGTTCTCCAGAACAAAATCACAGAGTAGCCTCGTTTTGTTCTCCGCCGGAATCCCAGGACCACCATCTGCTCTCCCAGCAGCAGCCTTTTACAGGTCGCAAAACACTTTCCCGTGTATTATCTAAGTTCATCTTTGTGGTAATTCTATCCACTTCGCACAGGCAGAAACTGAGGTCCTTGGCACTGACCCCAGCCCCCCAACTGGCAACCCCTAATCTGGACCACGCCCTCCTTCCCGGCACAGCCAACGGTTCTGCTCATGCTCCTTTCTCCGCCCAGATGCTGGGATTGGTCCTCAGGGAAGCACGGGGACCTCCTCCTTTGGAAAGCACAGCGCAAGCGCAGCAGAGGGCCAGGGGGAAGCCCCTGGTGGGACCGGAGTGAGTCCCTCCTTCCCTCCTGAACTATTCTCGTGCGATTCCACAAGCAGCATCTGCCCAGTGGCAGGTAACACTTAATTTCTAAGGGGAAAAATAAAGAAACCAAAACTGTGTTTTGATCATAACCATAAAATAAGCTGAATAATGATGAAGCAAGAAAGGAAAAGAATGAAAAATTAAGATCTATAAATGTGTAATGGTGTATGATGAGATGCTCCTTTAGTTAATAGAATAGAAATATTTGATTTTTGCAGGAGGCTGACGGAGGCTGCAGCTCTGGAGATGATTTACACCATGACGGGGGTTTTGGAGCTCAAGCAACTAGCTCAGCTGTTAGGCCCCAGTTCAGCTCTTTAGGTAAAGGACTCTTGTTGGTTTTCTTCGTCATTACCGTTTCTTTTAGAAAGTGATACGTACTTGTGAGAAAGTATGAAGAAGAAGCATATTTTAAAGACCTATAATGCCATAACCCAGGGGTAAACACTGTTAAATTCATCTGCATTTTCTTCTAGTCTTATGCACATATATTTACATAATTGAGATTATACTGCATGTGCAATTTTATATCCTGATTTTTTTCACGTAATATCATGTAGTAAAATTTTTTACAAGGCATTGACAATTTTCAAGTATTTTAATGATGATGTGATTATTTATTGTATGATCCAGCGCAGTTTAATCATTCCCCTATTGCTGGACATAAGATTTTTGTATTTTTTTCACTACTATGGATAATTTTGTGAGGAACACCTTTGCAAAAAAAGTCTCTGGTGGTCACTATGACTGTTTCCTGGGAATAGACACTAAGAAAAGGAATCGCTGAATTAAATTATGTAAGTCAAGAAAGCGTGCACCAGTGGATCCTTAAGTAGCAGAAGCAAGTTCCCTCACTCTTCCCTGCCGGCGGTGACTCTTGTCATTCCTTTTAAACTTTTCCAGTTTAGTGAGTAACAAATATCTCACTATTGTGATGAATTGTCTCTCCTTAATCACCAGCAAATTTGGATAATTTTTGTGTTTGTTTATCAATAATCTCCTTGTAAACAATCCACTCATTTCCTTCAACCACTTTTCAATTAAGGAAAAGGAAAGACTTTTTGTTCATGGATTCCTCTTGAGTTGTGTCCCTTGGGAAACCAGCCCTGTGGTGGCATATTTGTAGAAGTTTTCCTCCCTAACCCGGCCCCGCGTTGTACATCATTTCGTATGCTTTTAAAATAATGTTTTAAATATTCATTGAGTCATATCCAGAAGAAAATAATCTTATGATTTCTTTTATGGTTTACATACTTCAAACAAACAAACAAACATCAGACAAGAAACCCTTCCCCATCTAGCTCTCAGGTAAAAATCTAAATTTCCTTCCTTCCCCTCCTCTGTGCTGTGCTTCTGCATTTGGCCCCATGTGGCTTTTGTGTTGGTATAATCGTGTCGTGTAAGGACCCAAAGGCCCTTTTTCTTTTTCAAAGTAAGAAATTTCTTGGTGGATTGCATCGGCTAATGCACCCCTCCCTGATTGGTTGGTAGTTTCCTGATTAAATATGAAGCCCCTACATGCAGTTGGGTCTATTTCTGGACTGTCTTTTCTGTGTCACTGATCTCTCTGTTCTCCAAAAGCATCACACTCTTCCAGTTACTACAGGATTATGACATCTTAAGGTCTTTTTCCAAACGGTTCCAGCTCTTGTCTCCTCTTGGTTATTCAAATACATATCCTCAAACGCAAGTCTAAGCTACTGTCCGATGGGTGTCTAAGAAATGAGTGTGGTCCCTCCGTTTAACTGGAAGTGCATTTTTACAGTCAACTTGCAACCACGTGGGAGTGGAATGTTGGAGACAAATGGGGTCTAAAGGCCACCTAGTCCAACTTTTAAATTTTACCTCACTCGAGGCCTCTAGCATTGCTGACCTCCCGCTAACCCCTGAGGGGCCCCCATCTGTGGCGGCTCTCATGGTAACCCAGGACTGTTCTAATCCCCAGGGGCTTCCCCCACTTACCCAGACCTGAGTCCTCCAGAGCCACAGGGAGCAAGTCACCACCTCCTCCATGAGGACCTCAGAGTCTGTGGGACCAAGTTTGAAACACATTTCACAGGACGGGGGCCTGTCAGGCTGCAAGAGCTGTGCTGCTGGGAAACTCCTCTGCTCCTTGGACCACTTAGGGGATGGATCCTGAAGTGCTGCCTTCTAAAGGGCCAGAATCATAACTACAGCATCTTTCTCAACTCAGACATAGCTAAGGGAATAAGGCTGGGAAAATGTCGTTTCTGACGCAGAAAGTCACAGAAGTGAATATAAGCAGGTGAGGAAATAACTCCCGAGGAAGCTCGAAGTGTAGATTTTCATTGAGGAACCTGGGGACGCTCTTTTAAGAAGTCGACGGTGAAATAGACATTTCACCTGTGCGCTGTCTTCTAGTAATAATGCTAACATGAAAAATTCGGTGACTATTAGAAATACAGAAAAAGGTTGTTTATTTTAAAAAATTAGGCAACAAGATTCTGTATTCTGTGTACATCCTTAATTTAGTTCTCAAAAGGAAAATTCAGGGTTGATCAGCGATAATTCAATGAATAAATTTTGTTGAGACTATTAAATGCAAATATTCTGAGAGAAATACAGAAATAAGTAAGAGCGATTCTCTGCCCTCAAGTGTAAACAACTAAAAATACAACAAGACTCGAATTTAAACTCCATGAGGCAGGAATCATGACTCTTATTCAGCTTGTAATCCCCAATTCCTGGCATATGATGAATACTTGCCGAATAAATAAAAAGATGTCCTTACATAATTCAGATCTTTACTGCTTACAAACAACTCTCATGTCCGTTATCTTGGATTCTCCAGCAATGAGGTGTGCTTATTATTCCACACAACTTACAGCTCTGAGTTGACCTCCCAGGACCACCCAGCAGCCTCTGCTCTCCCCCTACACTCATCGAGAACATTTCTGGAGGGGAGTTTGGCTCTTCTGGCATCCTCACCACAGGAAGGGGCTCCCTGGGTTGTGGGAAGACCTATTCCCCGTGACACCTAGTAAATGGATGTCTGGGTTGACAGTCAACTTTGTGGGGTCAGTTAGGATGAAGTGGTCCCCAGGGTCTGAAATTCTAGTGCTAAATCTCTGTAGAACCTCAGAGCCAACCCTGAGGAATGGTGCCCTGTGGATCCCACCCCTTTTCACAGCCGAATGACCAGTGCTGGCTGCGTTGGTACAGCAGGGTTCAAGCCCTCTCACTTCAGGTCGTCAGTAGAGGGGGATAATGCTCAGACACAGAACAGTGCTTCCTCCAAGCTCCCCTAGGAGCTCACAGCCCCAGCCCAGCAGTCTCAGGATGAGAGGTCACTTCCTAAACCATTCTCACTCACAAACACTGCTTTAAGAGCACTGGGGTCCAAAATGGAAGAAGATCTTGTCATTAAAAAGACAGTATACACGCCAAATCTAGACATGAAAAACATAATTTTTAAAAGGACTCTGCCCTGACCCATCAGTGAATTTAGCAGGCACTCAGGCACACCAGGCACAACGGTTTTCTTAGCATTATAGGAGGATGCAGGCGGGGGACATGGTGCACACGGTACCTTCCCCTCGTTAGAAGTTCTTGCAGAAACTGGGCTTCTTCTGGGCCTGCCCCTATCTGAGTGTGTCCAGCTGCCATGGATGGGGGCCAAGGGGCATGTGGGACACAGAGAAGTGCAGTCTCAGTTCCTACAATCTTTTATTCCTTCTGCCAGGTGGACCCACATCCCACGGGTGGACTCAGTTCCTGAGCCCAGGATAGGCCCACATTTCAGAGCTTTCACACAAGCGAGACAGATGCAGCATTCACATTCATTTTCCCCCTGTGGTTTCCAAGGAAATAACACTTTGAGAAATGAGTCTCGATGGTCAGTCTCTGGACAGGCCTGACCAAATCTTAGTGCTTTATTTGTGACTTCTACAAAGCCCAAGACCCAAATAATACAGCAACTACAAAAATGCTCAGTTAAATAGGAATTGATGGAAATATCCTTGAAGTGATAAAACATCCTCAGTCTCAAAGCCAAGCTTGTACTTAAGAAAACATGGTAAGAGGGGTGCCCACCATCTCCCCACCTGTTGGATGTTGTACTGGCGGTATCAGCCAATGCAATCACCCAGGAGAAAATAACAGGATAGGAAGAAAACCTTTTCTGTTTGCTGTGATATATGAGTATCCCTGGAAAACTCAAGAGAATCAAGGATAAAACTAAAGTCACTAAACTAAAACCTAAATGTATAAAAGTAAAACAAATTAAAGAATTCAATCAAGTATCAGGATGTATAGTTAACATAATAATAAACAGCCTTTATATATACAATGACAAAATAGAAGAGATAGAGGATAAGAAAACACTATTTAAATAGCAATAAAAAATACATAAAAATAAACTTAACAAAACTGTAAACTTATATGAGGGAAACTTTTAAATACCCATTAAAAAAAAAAACTAAAGGGGCTGGCTTGTGGCGTAGTGGTTAAGTTTGCGTGCTTCTCTTCAGTGGCCTGGGGTTCACAGGTTTGGATCCTGGGCGTGGACCTAGGCACCACTCATCAAGCCATGCTGTGGCAGTGTCCCACATACAAAATAACAGAAGATGGGCACAGATGTTAGCCCAGGGCCAATCTTCCTCACCAAAAAAATAAAAATAAATTAAATTAATAGAACAAAATTAGACTTGCCTGAATGGAGAGGCATCCCCTGTTCCTGGGTGGGACTATTCAAAATTATAAAAATGGCAGTTTCCTCAGGTTAATGTATAAATTTCCTGTGATGCCAATAAAAATACTAATAAGTTTATTTTTTCTGAAACCAAACAAGTAGATTCTAAATTTTATTTGGAAATGAATACAAAATATATTAAAAAAATTAAAAGAAGAGCAATGAAGGGAGACATCAGATATTAGAAGGATGATAAAGCCTCTATGATTAACACAGTATAATATTGGGACATGAATCAACAGATCAATAGAAGAGAATAGAAATCCACAAATAAACCCAATTACATGTGGAAATTGAGCATTAAAGAGAGCATCTCTCAAATCTCTGGAGAGAACATAAACATTTTTTAGTGGTATCAGGACCTTGACAGCCACTTGGAAGAATGGTCCATCCCTCATAGCACTCATCATAGCGCATTTCAAATGGATCTGGAGGTAAAAATAGATATATGCAAATACTAGGAGAAGGCAGGGGTAAACACCTTTATAATCTGGATGTGGGAAAAGCTTTCCTATTTGGAACTCAAAATTTAGAAGCAATAAAATGGAAGATTGATAAACGCAATGGTATACTTTAATTGTATGGTACAAATCACTATAAGCAAATTCAAGATAAATGGCAAACTTCGAGCAAATATCTACAACTTTTGTTCATAATGGAGAATAACACATTCAAACTACACATTGACCCCATTTCTCACCTCTCAGATTAACACAAATTCATAAGCTTGACAATGCTCATGCTGGCAAGATGGAGGGAAGCAGACGCCCCCCCCCCCCGCCCCCACACACACACATTGCTGGTTGGTCTCAGAATGTTAGTCCCCGGAGAAGAACTAAACATCTAAGAAAATGATATCAGCACACACTTTGTGCCTCCCGGAGCACTTCCAGGAATTTCCCTCAAAGACGAATGCCCTCAGATATGACCCGACATTTGCACAAGTTGATCGAGCATCATTGTTTATATCAGGACTACTGGGAGCGTCACGGGGGGTGGGGGGTCACATGGACCACAGCACCCTCCTGACGGTGTCCAGTTAGGAGGCTGGAGAAGTGACAGGAGTGACAACCTGTGTTCCTTCTAAGTGTAAAAACAAAGTGCAAAGGAGTGTACATCGTACATGACTGCTTATTTTTACAAAGAGCAGAGCAGGAAGAATCCACTGTGTGGTGTGGGTAGAAGTATAGTGGGGGAAGGGATGGAAGTGAGGCTTCTCTGATTAATCTGTTTTGTGATTTTAATTTTGAACCATGTAAATATTTTACATATTCAAAAAACAAAATTAATTAAGAAAGGATCACAGAAAAAAGCAAGCTATAAAATTGAATTCAAACAGAACTACAGGGACCCAAGTGTATATCAAATTTGTAACAAAAATCACACAGAAAAAGAATTCAAGTGTCTTTTAAATAGCATACCCTGTCTACACTTAGTGGGATATATTCTGAGAACAACAATAACAAAGTGTTAGATTTTAATTAGGTTTACTGTTGAAAGTGTCAATGATGTAGTAATTGTGAAATTATTTTGTGTGTACTGTAGGAGAGAGCAAATGAATAAGTATCCTATTTGAGGACATTGGGAATGAGGGTTCTCACTTTGGGAAAAGGAAGATAAAATACAGAATGTCAGAAGATGTAAGAGAAATCTGTGATGCTGGCTTTGAATTAGTGGAAGCAGTATGAATCATGATTTTAAAGATATACCTTTTTAAAATAAATTTATAAATATAAAATTCCATATTTCTCTAATGTAATTGTATGCATATATGTATAATGTATGTGTGTGTATATATATATATATATATTTGTATGTATGCATAATCTCCTGTATCTGTCCATTAAAAGGAATCTGGGTTCCTTAGAGAAATGGCTGACTCCAGGCCTGGTAGAGGAGAGTATCACATGAACCTGGGACATCTCGTTGTTCCAGAAATAAGGCACTGCCCAAAGAGGAATGAATGGCAAGAGGACACAGATGTCCACCTCAAAGACCTCCCACTGGCCAAATTTAAGACAGTTTGAGCATCATAAAGAATATTAATGATAATGGGTTATAAGAAATTGAAAAATATATTTTCCCAAGTGACCACCAGAGAGAAAAGGGGCAAAAAGGAAAGTTTCAGTTTACGAACGCCAGCATTGCTATCTCACGATTTTGCCCCCAGAGGAGTTATCATTCATTAAGTGAAGGAGCATCACTGGATGGCAGGATGTGGGGAACGAGGGGTACACATAGGCTCAGACCGTCACTCCACCAAGCACACAGCACGACGAAGTGCGTTTCCAAGGAGCCACCACCTGAACTCAGGACCAGCGAGGAAGCGAGAGGAGGAGGGGAGAAGACGGCCTTGTGGCACTCTGGGCAGAAATGCTCAGCCTGAAGTTACTCCCTGCGAGACACTCTGAGGACCCCAAGTGCTGGTGCCGGGCTCCCGAGAACCAGGGTCACGAAAACCAAACAGCATGGTGGGAAGTGAAGTTGGGGGCCTGGGGGGACTTCTGGATTTTAAAATGTCTGAAGAGACCTGACAACCAAATCTAGTGAGTGCGCTTGTTTGGATCCTGGGGGAGAAAAAGCATAAAAGACATTTTTTAAATTAGGCAAAACTTGAACACCAGATGTTACGACTGAGTTAATGTTAAAATGTCTTGGGTGTGGCAGTGGTGTGGTGGCTGGGTGGGCAAGAGTCCTTACTCCTTGGAGACACAGGCTGAAGCATTCAGGGGTAAAATGTCATGGTGTCTTAAATTCACCTTCAAATAATTTAGGAAAAAATGTATCTGTTAGATGAATATGTGTAGGTGTGTGTATATATATATATATGTATACATAGAGAAAAAGAGAGCACAAATATGACAAATTATTGAAAACTGATGAATTTGAAAGGTATATGAATGTTCATTTGACAATTTTTTGACCTTTTGTAGGTTTAAAACTTTCAGAATAGAAGCTGGGAACAAAGAATGATTGTGTGTAACAAAGTTATCGAATTTCTTTAGTCACTGACTGAAAGGTGAGTAAGAGCTGATTCTGGGGGGAAAAGAAGGAATCCCTCAGAAAAGCAAGTGTCTTGGACAACAACTGAACAGGGGCTGGAACTGCCCTGGGTCTTTGGGACAGGGAAGCAGAGAGCCCTCTGGGCACCATGCGGATGGCTGCGTCTTCCTCCAATCACAGGTCGAGTCTGCTGGTCCCCACTGCTCCCGCCCTGCGCCCCAAGTCAGCTTGCCCATCTGTCCTTGGCTGTGTGGTTTGTCTTCAATGCCCCATCAGAGGTTCTTCAAAAGCCATAGTCCTCTCAATATGTGCTCGTAATATTGTTCAGCAGGAGGCTACACGCTCATGATTCCGTTTATACAACAGTTACATGATGTGCGAAGTTTATGTTCTCATTACAAAAACTGTTTATAGCAAAATAAAATTAATATTTCAAAAGGAGATTATGCATTTAATGATTTCTGTGCCCACAATTATCTCGCACTCGCATTTCCCAGTGTATGTAGGTATGTAGAAGCAGGGCACACCGAGTCTCCTGTTGAATGAACGCACATCCAGGGGCTTGCTCTTCCCACTGTCAGGAAACCACAAGCTTGGCCAGGCCTCTGCCCGCAACTCAGTCCTGTGATCCAGGCACAGGTGGACAGATAACCCGTGGCGTGGCACTTTTCTCCTCTCCTTTATGTGCAAGTGTGCACACACACCCACACGTGAGTCCTTGCTCCCTGAGAGTTTCTCATGCATGCTGCATGCTTAACCTACGTACCTCCAACCGTGCATCACGTCCCTACAGCATCTGTGATTTCAGGCCGTGAGAGCTCAAAGCATCCCTACCCAGGTCCACGGTTCCAATGGCCAGTGGTTCCTGAGTCCCGGTGGCCCACAATCAGCTCATGCTGCCCCCACCCCGAATCCACTCCTGCGCCCAGCATGTTCCGGCCTCCACGGCTGCCCACTTATCCAGGCTACACTCACCAACTGTTGTCCAGGTAACTGAGAAAAGCAGAAGAACATCCCTGGGTCGGGGCTCACGGCGACAAGGCCTGAGTGCCCGAGAGCGACAGAACACCAAGGGCAGAAACGCCCCGACCCTGGAGGAGAGACCCTTGTGTGTGATGTTTCGGGGAAGTGCCCGCCTTAGAGCCCCACTGAGCAGGTGCTCTGGCCATGGTCTCGGCCCCAGTGACCCTCTTGGAAGGGAAGAGTATGCCGTGTGTCCCTGCAAAGCAAGAGGGACCACTGTGGCCCCTTGAGGACTGCCACCCAGGCTGTCTAGAACCCAGGAGGAAAGAGCCAGGGACACAGAAGCTTCCACCTGGAACCCGCAGCTCTGCTGTGACCAGAGGCCACCTCCCCCTGCCCTTGCTTGCATTCTCTGGGTGGGGCAGCCTCAGGCGCTGTGCACTTCCACGCGTGTGGCCTCCAGTCCAGATCACTCCCTCCAGCTTCACTGGCCTTCTCAAACCTCTCCAGTCCTTTTCCCGGATTCCACAGCCCACTTCCGTTCTGAGGGTGAGACTTTGCTGAGCACTTTCTTACAAAAGACCTTAGTCACAGGGAGAGTGAGTCCTTGCGTCACCGCAGAACACGAAGGCCCCTGAAGGCCAGAGCTGGTCCCACCGCCAGTGCTCTCCCTCTGACACCAACAACGGGCAGACTCAGCCCTGACCGCAGGGCTGGGACTCAGGGACCCACGCAGACCCCTGGGCCAGCCTTGCTCTCACTTCCCACGGCACATGTGGAAGGCCTGCGGGCTCGCTGAACGGCCTTGTCACTATGGGGGGAGCTCAGGAAATCCTGGCTGCAGAATAATTGACCCTCCGCAGTCCAGTCAGGACCCACTCTTCAGTCCAGGGGTTTCTGGGCTACGCTCTTTTCCTGCATTCCTACACTTAGTCCAACAAGACAGCTCTCAATGTGTCTCTTGCAGAAAAAGAAAATCTTTCAATTAACCGATAGTTTGTATGACAGCTCTGCTGAGACTTTCCATAAACTTTTCTAGAGATGTAAATTTTGTCCTAATCTCACTATTGGACCTTCATCACACATTTATGTTTTGAGCAGCTGATTCTGAACTCAGGGAAACAACAGGGAGGCTGGCGGACCCGGACCAGTGGGGACCAGGACCTCGATGTCCGAGGGCCCAGCTGGACCCATGAAGGCCTGGCCTCACGCGGACAAGCCGTATCTACACGCGCTGCATCTTGTCTTCCCAGGTGTGAACCAGGTTGTGGGCCCACACCCAGATTTTATCTCCATGGAAACCAGTCTATACAGCACAACGGCAACCTGAACAACAAATGCTAATAAAATTGAAAATGAAAAGAAACGTGGAACCCGTGAGCGTGCAGAGGACCCAGCTAGCCGAGTGTGTGGGGTTTCAGCCGACCTGCAGGAGCTTTCGATGGGATCCACACTTGGGGTCATCACGTGGCACCGATTTACAGAAAGTTGATGAGCACCGTGGCGGCTCTGAACAAAGAACTCTGGGCTCTGGCGCGCACAGCACCAGGCCAGTCCTCGGAGGAGCTCCTGGGGCCCAACGGCTGCTCACAGCGTGTGCAGGGGAGCTGGCAGTGGGGAGCTGGCAGCGGGACCCTTTCTCTCCTTATGTCGCTCCCCACAGGAGCAGGGGTGTCTCCACTGGGATACCCTGGGCAGGGGCAGAGAACCGGCGCCCTAGGCACGGGTCACGCCCTGGAGTGTGGTGATAGTGCCCTGCATGGCCTGGAGCCTCCTCTGTTGGCAGTCAACCCTCGATGCTGACTCGTGTCCGGGTCTGAAGTCTGGAGAGGGACTGGAGAGGGAGCGGCCACCCAAGAGACCCAGTTTTAGAGTCTGGTGGCTCCTGATGTGAGGCTTGGGTGCCTGGAGGTCGCTATTCGCTTTCCATTCTGCTGTGTGTTTGAAAAATTCCATCATAAAAATCTTTAAAGGCGCTATTTCATCTCGGGTCAGCATCTCATCTGAGCATGCTGAAGTGTCATCAGAGGCAATGCAGGAGGAGGGCTGAGAGCACACAATGCCTAGGTCAGCGTGTCGTGCTGGCCGAGGTTGACAAGCCCACCTCTGGGGGCCCCTCGTCCCTCACTCCCTCCTGGGATGCTCGCGTCTCCTCGTCCGGGTCTCTGCACGTCCGGGTGTCCAGCAGAGGCTCTCCTGTCACCCCTCCATCCAGTTGGGCCCTTCGCTGCTCTCCGGCAGGTGGATCCTCACCCAGCTACTCATGGGCTGGCTCCTCTGAGCTCCCTCAGCTCCCACGTTAAGCAAGCCAGAGGCCCTCAGAGCTATTGGAGTGCAAACCTCTGCGAGTCTCCCCAAGAGTCCCCAGTGCTGACCTGGGAGCCCCCCGCCTCTCTCTGTCTTTGCTCCCAAACCCCTCCCTCTCTTTGGAGCCACCAGGGCCGAGAAGGTGTGTCATTCATGGAATACGCATCCCGGTGAGGAGGCTCCTCCAGCTCCAGCCACACAAGGCCCCTGTGGTGACCACCCGCCGTGAGGCTGCCAGGAGGTCAGGGCGCCGCCCGCCATGCAGGACCCACCAGACTGTCCCCATCGGCCCCCTTTTGGAGCTCCCAGCGTGGCATGGCAGAGCCTTAAGATAGCGTCGGGAGTGGGGGCCCCAGGCAGCACTCCACTTCTGCCCGGGACCGCCCTCCACCTCTGTGGGCCTCCTCTGCAGAGCAGGGTGCCGACTAAGCAAACACAAGATAAAATCAGATGAGGGCACTGTTTCCTGATGCCTCTCAGGGGAGCGGAGGGAGGAGCGGGCAGCTCCACATGGGGCCCAGAGTCTGAGACAGATCCGGGGTTCAGAGCTTTAGGGACCCGGCTCCGGTGCACGTGATGGCAGAAAGGTGGGGTCTGGCCTCTGTGCTCACCCCATCCTGGGCCTGGGGGAGCACAAGAAGGGACCCGCTGCCCATGTGGCTGGGGAGGGACTCGGGTTGACACCGTAAATGACCTGTCATGGGTTGGCTGTGGGGTGGGCCATGTGCTGAGCTTTCTGAGCAGAGGAGACAGCTTCTGTGCCACTGCTGTCCCCTCTGGCACGTGGGAAGGCCGACACCTGGGGCAGGTCGTGTGAGTCAGGGCTCGGCCAAGACGCAGCACCACTGGAAGTGACAGGAAGGGGGCGTTTCTATGGGAGGCTGACCCCCTGAGACCGCAGGAGCTGGGCCTGCAGTGGGCAAGGACGGGAGGTGAGTGGGACGAGCAGGACGCCAGGACGGGCGGTCTCTCCAGCTCCAGGCCTCCAACCCGGACACACAGGGGAGCTGTGTAGATGCTGGCGCCCTGGTCACCGTGCTGAACAGGTGCCTGGCCCAGGAGTGGAGAAGCTGAAGGATGGAGCCACAGCGAGCTGCTGGCACCCCCAGGGTGAGTAGCAGGTCGGGTCAGTGGCAAGGTGCGAGACCCTGGATCTGCGAGGGTGCCCGTGCCGGCACCCACCCTCTCTTTGGGGCCCCCAGGAAAAGGAGCTGCAGCCCCGTGCTGTTGGCACACTATGCCCCATGTCACCCACTCAGCAGGAGAGTCCTGGAACAGAGCAGGAGGCCTAGAAAGGAGGGAATCCAAACCCTCACCTAGGGACAGGGACCCAGAGCCGAGGGAGGACGAGGGATAGGCCGGCTTATCTGACCAACGCTGCCCACCAGGCTGGGCCGAGCAGAGCCTGCTGGGGAGAAAGCAGTGCTGCTGGTGTGTGTGTGTTGGGGGCCATGGGGGGCAGGCCGAGGACACCCACTTTTCCCCACAGCCACCAACCCCTGCATGACTAGAGACCCTTTAAGGAGCCCACCATGTCCCTGGCCTGCTTTCTCAGCCTGTGGCCAAAAGGGACTTTTAAATCCTAAATATTTTCATGTAAATTTGTCTTTAGACTTATGCTAAAAACTCAAATGATCTTGGAAGTGAACGCATAGCTAAGAGGCTGATTTTTTTCCCAAAGATATTTTCATTATTTGATAAGGATTTTAATGGATTTTAACTACCTCCCCAGATAGTTCTTTTTAAATGTTTTAATTTTAAGACCTTCCTGGCTTAATACATTATATGGTACATAATCAGGTTATATATTCTCTGTCCTATCTCAGCCCGAATAATAAGAAAATGGGATTCTAATAACACCTCTGCAGGGGCGATTAAATGCAGCAAGCATGGAGCAAAGCTGGTCCCCTCCCAGCTCAAGCTGGCCAGGGGGCTCTCCTCCCTGATCCCCGTACCTGCTCTGAGCTCCCCCACAGCCTCTACCCTCTGCCTCCCCAGGCGCAGGGTACGAGCCATTCCTGGGGCAGCCCGGGCCCAAGATTGCCTTCTAGGTGACAAGGATGTCGGGGAAACAAGTGCTTCCCTGTCGTGCATGTGGCATCGACCAAGCCCGTCTGTGTCAGCAGTCTGTACCCGTGACCCCTCTCACCCCGCAGCCGCCAGATGGGAACCGCTGTTTGGCAGCAGGAGGATAGGAGCTTCCGAGTTTAAATGGCCAGCACGAGCTCGCGCGCTGACCATCAGCCTCTCTGACCCCACAGGCTCTATTTTAAACAACGCTGATCATCCGTCAGTCCTAGACGGAAACTGAGGTCAGGTGTGTGCTAGATCTGTGGCCCTGGGCAAGTGACATCTCCTGCCTGAGCCTCAGAAGGCACAAGAACGGGACTCCCGAGGGCCTGGTGATCTCTGGAGGAGACAACGGGTGTGGATGGAGCTCTAGGCTCGGAGCCTGTCCTGGATGTCACCTCCTATCGTTACTACTGTGGGGGTTGTGTTGAGCAGTGGCTACACACCCAGGTCCTCGAGGCAGCCTACCTGCGCTCCAGTCTGAGCCCGAGAGCTCACTGCCTCTCTTTGGTTCAGTTTGTCCGTCCATAAAATGGAGCAATCGTCTTGACTGCCTGGTGGGTCCATGTGAAGATTCCATGGGCTACCAGCTTGAAGCTGCCTGGCAGAGGGTCCACGCTGAAGACATCCGAGCTGCTGCTGTTGCCTTAGGCATTGTTCTACCCTAGAACCTGGCTTAGCAGGTGGGCGTAGTCCACTTTCTCACTTCTGCCTGCCCTCCACTGACAGCTCCCGGAGGGCGGGGCTCTGTCTATTCCATTTCCCCCAGAACATGAGAGGCTCTGGCACTTATCAGGTGCTTGGTACCTCTGTGCTAATTGCCACGTGTGACCCAGTTATTCTGTGTCCACAGCTAGAGACGAGGGGCGGTGGCAGGGGATTCAGGCAGCCAATGCCCCTGCCTGGGACAAGGGACTCCCCAAGTCAGTAACCCAGGGCGTGCTGTCCTGACCTCAGGGAAGCTGTCTGGGCCGCCAGAGTTCAGGCCGGCTGAGGAAGAGTGGGTCTGACGAATCAGTAGGAGGAGCAATTCACTGCCAGCTGCCCTCGCCCGAGGCTGCAGAGCAGGGCAGGACAGACTCCATTCCACTTCCAAAGCACTGGGCTGTGCTGATGCTTCACAGCGGGATCGTTGGGGCCTTTATGGGCCATTTCCATTTCTAAAATATCGTGTGAGTTGCAAAGTGATGATGCATGTGGCAAGAAATATTTATTACGTGTAGGACTGTAATAAATATTTCTTTTATATCCTAAATAAAACCTAAAAATCCTGAGTGTTTTGTGGGCCTCTTTTATGTCTTCCCATTATGGCCCTGGTTCTGTGATTTAGCCAAAATTTAGTGGCAGTGAACACGAGCTGCCGTGGAGCTCTCTCCGAGCCTGGGCAGTTGGCAGCACGTGGTGCCGAGAGCGTGCTCCGTCATTGCCTTTGTCCCGAAGGCAGCCCCACTCAGATGGAAAACATCCAGATGTGGCAAAGAAGAACAGCTTCCCCAAACTCAGGGAAATGCCTGCTTAATGCAACATGCTCATTTCTGCACTTAGAAACCGCAGCTAGATCAGCATTCCTCTCTTCATATCTTCGAGGGCAGTGCATCCTGTAAAAGATAAGGGAGTGAAGACAGTCCGTTTACAAATACATCTGAATCCAGAGAGCATTTCAGTTCTGTTAGTCGGAGCTACAAAATATGGGGGTGTAGATCTCTGACTTCGGTATTACGCGCGTGTACTGCCGAAGAGGAGGGAGTTGGGAAGGTAGTAAAGATGATTCATTCCTCGGCACACTTTGCCAGAGGGTGATTTATTACAAGAAGCATGTGGGACGCCCACGTTTTGGACTTCACGAGCAGAATCAGAGGACTGAAATGGAGAGACTTGGCTTGGATGGACGCGGAGATGAACAAGTAACATTATCGCTGAAGTCAATGCTGCACTCTCTCTGGAAGCATAGAAACGGAATTTGTCCTCTTCTGGGAACCGCCATCCTGTCTGCTTTCACGTCCCTGACTCTGTCTACTGGAGGGAGAGGTTCTCCCCCCAAATGACAGTCCGTGTAGGGTCAAGACGGGTCCCAAGGGGACGACTCACAGAGGAAGTTCATAGAATAGGCACATCCAGGTAGGGGCACATGGAAATACAGAAATTTCAAAACAGCAAATGGCAAAGTTCAGTGTCCCAGGAGAGCCCTGGCCACATGTCCCCAGCTGGTTTCTGCCAGGTGGCCTGCTGGAGCCTGCAGTCTGGGACCTCCCGACTGGGTGGATAAGGTGGCCCTAAGTAGGGCGAGGCGTCTACTGACCTGGGTGTGTCTGGAGCACCAGGAGGATTGACAGTGTCCCCAGACAGAGTCCTCTGAAGGCTGCACAGTGGTGGGGTGGGGTGGAGTAGGTGGAGGACTGGCCCATATAGAAGGTGAGCACACACCTGGCTGGAGCCTGACCATGGGGGGAACAGCACTGCTGGCGTGAGGCTTTACAGGCTGGGGACAATGTTCCTGAGAAGGGGAGCATGGAGCTTGGCGAAGGAGGGCATTTAGAACAATGGGAACGAGCACTGGGGGCCCCACAAAGGTTCTCCATGAGTTGTGGCTGGAACCTTGCCAGGGGGCTGGTAGGTTCATCAGGGGGAGTGGCACCTACTGAGGGCTGATTCCTGCAAATGAAACCCTCTGCCATCCTCTGGGTGATGTTCATCTCCCAGATCACGCAGCCTGGGAATCAGAAGGACAGGTGCAAAGGGGAAAATAACATCCCTCTGGCTTAGGCCCAGTCTGCTAATGCAGGAACACCCGTGCCACCCCTACACCCCGGCCCCCCTTCTCTCCCACACTTGCAATCATCTGTGCCATTTCTAACAGCGGGTGCTCCGATTTCAGAGCGGCAGCTGGGAGTCCATGGGAGAAAGCGCCACCGGCGTCTCATCCTGGCTCTGTTCGGGCTGGTGTCCAGATGACTCAGGTGGAACAGGATGGAGCTGTCATCCAGCTGAGAGCTCCATTCTGCACACCCTGTTTGCAGGTTATTCTAGCGGTTCCCTGAGCAAAATGCCTGTGCCCGGCTTCGAAGAGAATGAGTTGTAAAGTCATTGATTACAAATTTTTATGTTTGCACCACCTGATGCAAAGTGCATCTGAAAAATCCGATGCCTCTGTGCTAAGTTAACAGGGAGACAGCCCACAGCTAATTGGCTGGACTTTTCCCACCCTGCCATTCGTGGGGCTTTGTCAGACCAGGAATGGAGGTAAGTGGGGCACTTGCCAGCTGATGTTACACACTTCCAGGGAAATCAATCCATTTAAAGTCATCCATTCTCTTTCTCAGCTTAAGATGTCACTGACATCCCAACCGCTGGGACTGAGCCTGTGGGATGGAAGGCAGGGCAGGGACCAAAGGTGAATGTGCTCCCCACAACTGCTCCCCAAGGTAAATATGAAATGAACTTAGGTACAGCAGGTCAGAGAGGAGAAGTTCCAGGTCACTGCTCAGAGAATGGCCAGCGACCTGCAAGACTTGGCTTCAGTCTGATAGAAGGTGTTCATGCTTCTAAGGGGACAGTGAGACTGGAAGAGTTGGGGAGAAAATGGGGCAAATACTGACAGTGCTAACTTAGCTGCTGTCCACGGTAGAGATTCGGTGAGATCTCTCACACCCTTGTCACACCCTTGAGGACCGTGGGCTCGTGGGAAAGGCCGTGAGGTGTCTGCAGTCTCGGCCTCCCCCAGTAGCTGACTGTGAGACCTACGGGAGGCCAAAGAGCCCTGGCCTTGCCTCCTCCCAACCCTGCTCGCCCCTCAGATTTGGACTCCACTGAGCCCCTGTCCTGGGATGGACTCCTGCGCTTGTCTCAGCCCCATCTCTGCTCTGGGTGAGGCTCCCCATGACTGTTGTCACCGAGCACACACCCTGGGCCCTCTGTCCCAGTTTCTGTCCCCTTTGTGACACTCTGCATGTGGACCATGTCATCCACTTGTCCGTTCCTTTGCATCTGCCTCCCCTGCTCCAGCGTCCAGTTCCCAGAGGGCAGCCCACAGCTGTTTGGTTTCCTGTTGAGTTCTCTCCGTTGGTGACTGTGTCTGGCACCTCCTAGGAGTCAAACAATATTTGTTGGACAAGTGAATGAATGAGATCATTAAAAACATTGCCTTACTCTCCTGGACACACATCTGACAGACTTTCGAGAAGCCCCTGGGGTCAACGTCACTGTCTCAGCCATTCAGCATGTTTGTGTTGCCTGCCTCCCCGAGGCGGAGCGGGTGCTAGGTCTCCTCCGGGCCTAAGACGCACCAGACGTGCCCTCAAGGGGTCGCTGTCTGCTGGGGTGTGGGTGCTGCTGGCGGCTCCCTAGGCAGGTCCTGCTCCCAGTCCTCTGAGCCTTTGCGTGAGCCAGTCCCTCCTGAGTCCCTGCTGGCTCAGCCTTGAGCACTTCCTCCTCCCCTCTGCTCTCGCCCCCTTCCCATCCTGCCCCCCAGTTCGTGAGAGCTGTGGGCAGCACTTCTGCACTCCGCGGGAAGGGCTCGATCACGGGGCGGCCTCTCCACCAGTCTGTGAGCTGCTACGGAGCCTCCCTCCTGGCAGTGCCCGGTCCACGTGCCGCAGGCCGACGTGGAAGGAGTAAATGACCAGGGAGGAATCACCACTTCCGGTTCCGGCAGGAGTCCCACGTGCCAGGGGAGGCTGGGGGCCAGCTCCGGTGGTTTGAGTGCAGATCCCAGCCGGACAGACTCTTGTGCACGCGCAGGCCTCATCACCGTCTGGGTGACTGAGCAAGTTGCTTACTCTTCCAAAGTTGAGATTTTTCTGTGAACTGAGGGTCATAGCAGAAGTCACCTCAGAGGACTGTGGAGGGACTCAGTGAGCAAGAAACAAGGCACTTAGTTCACCGCCTGGAGTGGAGGAAGCGTCCATTGAATTATCTCTTATGACTAATGTTGTAATTATTTACGGATAAAGTGTCCCAGTCATTTGGAAATGGGAGCTTGTTCCAGCTACAGTGACCACATACAAGATCACCTGAAATGTGATGGCTTAGAACAGGGACGCAGTTCATTTTGCTCCTGGGCCTGCAGTTGGCGGGGCCTGGCCGGGTGTGGGGAGCTGCTGTCTGCTCCCCGGGGTCAGCGGCCGCCTCTCGAAGGCTGGGAGCTACCTGCTCAGCAGTTGGTGCTGCTGTCGCCTGAGCCCTCAGCTGGGGCTCTTGGGAACACCTATACCTGCCTTTCTATGTGGCCTGGGCTTCCCCACAACGTGGCAGCTCCCAAGGGAGGGTGTCCCAAGAGAGGAGCAGCCAGGAGAGGCGGCATCCTCCTTAGGTCCTGGCTTGGACCCAGAGCATCGCTTCCGTCCCACCCGATTGTGGAGGCAGTCACAGGCCCCACCCCTGTGGCCGGAACCTCAGACACGGGGTTAGAGGAGCATGTGGGACGGAGATAGAGATATAGAGAGTGGTAGAGATGCAGATACAGGTACAGATATAGATATATAAGTCGGGCACTTGGGATAAATATAGACATATGTAGAGAAATAAGATGAGCATGCGGGAGAGATATATATACACATATGTGTGTATATATGTGTATATGTGTATATATATATATTTTGAAAATCCATTCTGCCACAAACCTGTACCAGAATGGAATGGACACTGCTTCTCTGAGTCTGGGAATAAACACACCGACGTCTTAGGAGAGGTTATATCTACATGCTCTCCCACTTTCCCACTTTTCTACAGGAGCATGCATTATTTTGATGGTCATAAAAACATTTTTTAAGTGTAATGCAATTTTTAAAGATTGTTTCTTGGTAAATGGAAGGTGGAGGCGGAGGGGGTTATATCACATGACAGAAATCTCTAGCACTGCCTTTAAACAATTCTCTGTTTCCCTCCGATTGCGCTGTCCTGAGCAGCTGTGTAACTGCTCTCTCACCACGTGGACCGCCCTCGGGTCAGCGCTCCGGCTGCAGCATCGTCCGTGGGGTTGAGCACAGTGATTTCATAAACACTGCTCTGTAAGCATCTCTCACACCAGTGATCCCAGCAAAAGCATCACTTCATTATCTTGGCAGCGTTTTATGAATTATCAGGAGACTGTAACCTGCTTCACACCTTAAATACCTCATGGGGAAAATAAAAGCAAAGCAAATTTTAAGGGTTTGGGGAAAAGACAGATGAGCATCTTTCTCTCACTGTTGATGGACTGTTTGACGCAGGTCCCTCAAATGAAGCCACAAGAAAGTAAACATTAGAAACGATAAACATTTAGGAAGAAAATAAATGCTTAGCTGATGAAGGATGAGAAATTTACCACAGCTGTCGATAAAGGGATGACAGGGAGTGAATCCACTAGTGTTAGTGTCCTTATTCACGTCAGCAGACAGTCCACAAGTGCCATTCTGATCACAGCTGCTGAAGGCCTTAGGCCCAGGCCAGGGCCCCACCACCTGCTGAGGCCCCTCCCTGCAGGGGCCACGGGGGACACCCAAGGGCTGAGCTCTGCAGAGACAGCTCCCCAGGGCAAGAAGGTCTAATTTGCAGATGAAGACATGGACCATGGACGTGGCCTCGACAGGAAGGTGTTGAAAACTGTCAGGTGAAGAGTGGAGGGACAGAGGGATCTGTAAACCAGGACCCTCCTATGGGTGTATGGTGTGCGGGTGTATGATGTGTGTGGGTGTATGATGTGTGTGGGTGTGTGATGTGTGGGTGTATGGTATGTGTGTGTGGGTGTGTGGTGTGTGGGTGTGTGGTATGTGTAGTGTGTGGTGTATGGGTGTATAGTGTGTGGTATGTGGGTGTATGATGTGTGGGTGTATGATGTATGGGTGTATGGTGTGTGTGGTGTGTGTGGTGTGGGTGGTGTGTGGGTGTACGGTGTATGGTGTGTGTGGTGTGTGGGTGTATGGGTGTGTGGTGTGTGTGGGTGTGTGGTGTGTGGTGTGCATGATGTGTGTGTGGGTGTGTGGTGCGTGGGTGTGTGGGTGTGTGATGTGTGGGTGTGTGGTGTGTGGGTGAGTGTATGGTGTATGGGTATATGGTGTGTCTGTGTGGTGTGTGGTGTGTGGGGGTGTATGTGGGTGGTGTGTGGTGTGTGTGTGGTGTGTGGGTATGTGCTGTGTGTGGTGTGTGGGTGTGTGGTGTGTGTGTGGGTGTGTGGTGTGTGGGTGTGTGGTGTGTGGTGTGTGTGTGGTGTATGGGTGTGTGGTGTGTGTGGTGTGTGGGTGTGTGGTGTGTGTGTGGTGTGTGGGTATGTGCTGTGTGTGGTGTGTGGGTGTGTGGTGTGTGGTGTATGTGGTGTGTGGTGTGTGTGTGGGTGTGTGGTGTATGGGTGTGTGGTGTGTGGGTGTGTGGTGGGTGTGTGGTGTGTAGTGTGTGGGTGTGGGTATGTGGCGGGAAAGCTGAGTGAAGGGTGCCCTGAAGGTCTGGGTGGCGGGGGCTCCAGAGCACAGAGCCATGTCGTGAAGCTCGGGCCTCTGGGGCATGAAAGGAGGTTTTAATCCAATAATCAATGATGCAATGACCTCTCTCTCCCTCCAACACACCCGTTTGTCCTTTGATTGGATTCAGTAACTGATTGACATGCCCTCAGTGTCCTGCTAAACTTTTATAGCTCAGAGGTCACTATTGAGTTAACCCAAGTTATGCTGTAGCGTTTGAAATGAAAGTGAAATGTGCAAAAATTAAAGTAAGTTGTAAGTTAGAAGAAATCTTAGCCTATTCTATTTCTATAATGTCTTAAATATATGCAGAAGACTAAAATCAGGGAATTACTTCTGCAGCCCTCAAAGTGGGCCAGTATTTGAAATATAGTCCACATTCACATATAAACCAGCTTTATTCGACTCATGTTTCTCCCTGAGGGCTTATCTGATTGACCGGGGTTGACCTTTCATCTCCAATAACATGTTGATTGACACATAGATAGATATGAATACAGATGCACATGTAAATATAGAGATGATCTATTTCTCAATCCATCCATCTACAACTGTAAATAATTTAATTCTCTTAGATTCAAAGTCATGATTATGTGAACTAAAACGTAAGTTCCCAAACATTTGGGTGAAAAGCAAAAACGTCTGGAAACTTTCCTACCGGCCAACGGGTGTCTAAGTACTAAGATCATGGATGTTTTCACATTTCGTCCAGCACAAAGGCCACAATTGCACGATCCCTGTGTCCCCCTGTTGGTATCAGTTTTGGTATAATGCCGGGTCATTGTGAGCACGGGATAACTACTGTTTGAGTGTGATGATGGTGATGGTGATGATGGTGATGAAATTGGTCGTGGTGCTGACAGCCGTCAGACAGCCCCCAACAGGAGTGACTGAGGAGAGTTTAAAGGAGGGGAGATTAGGAACACGGGAGCAGAGTTAAGGGAAATCGAGGGATGGTGAACTACTCCGGACAAGCCATTGCGGGAACTTCTCCCAGCCCTGGGCCTGAAGGAGCAGATACGGAGCCTGAACCAAAACCTGGGCACAGGGCAGCTGCAGGAGCGGCTGCCTGACGGCTATAGCTGTGAGTGAAGGACAATAGCCATGGCCAACTGGCTGAGCAGGGGTGGGACAGGGGAACAAATACCCCAGCTCTCTCCTCCACCCTCCCATTTCCTGCTGCTGCCCCCACTGATAGAACCACCCGAGAGCCAGAGGAAGAAAGCCCCAGAGTCGCGGGACGTGGAGGATCCAGGGCCGCAGGGCGGGGGAGAGAATGTCCAACAGTGAGTCCTCTGCCTGGAGCTACTGCGCACTCGAGGTCACAGGTGAAGATGACCTTGTGGCCCCAGCATGGGAGACAGTCCAACCAGTTGCCAGATCATTGTGAGGTGAGGTTAACCCCAAATCCAAACTAGCAGTCACCAACCGTATGAGATAATAGGGGACAAGGAAGGGGAGGAAAAATGAACACAGAAGGTTGGCTGCTCCCGTCCCTGTTTCTGGAGGTAGTGGTGGGACTGAAGATGACGGCCACAGCTTCAACGGCCGCTGCGCGCTCCTTCCCCTCTGCCAGCTCTGTGGTGCCTTAGAACACGGTGGGAGGACGCCGCCTTCCTTCCCCGGGGCCGTTGGCAGTCATGACCTTATGCAGGCAATGAGGTCCTCGCTGACCAGTGCCGAGTGTGGTACTGAAGGTGCCCAGGGGCCCTCTAGGGTCCAGCACAGTCCTCCTCATCCCCAGGAGGGACCAGAAATGTGATTTCCCTTCCATAATTGGGAGGACTTGCAGCAAGCACCTGTTGTTTCAGTGCCACGAGGAATCAAACGGCCCCACGGGGAGCCTTCCCCTCAGCCCGCTCTCAGGGGCCCTCCTGACTGCGGCTGTGACAAAGCTAGCAATTACTCGTGACTGGAGGCAGCATCACAAGCTTCAGCTCTTAATCCGGGCCTGCCCTTCCCTCCTCCGCCAGCAGACCATGAGGAGCTCAGCAGGAGGCAGAGCTGTGGGCGCGGGGAGAGGCATCAGGAGGGAGCAGGCACCAAGGGAATAAGGGTTTACGTACACCTTCCAGAACGGCTCAGGCCCAGTCTTGGCTACATGTTTCCATCTTAGATGAAGTGCCTCCGTGTGTATCCAACTAGGCTGGGTGGAGCAGAGGACAGGGGATGGTGGGGCTTTGGGGTGCACTCACTTGGTATTCTGAGGTCAGGCTGTCAGCCTCCACCAGGCCAAGAAGCAAGCCAGCTGGCTTTAAAATGGATGATACTGATGGCAGAAGAGACCATTGGCTTCTAGCAAAACCCCGGGGCCCCCAGAAGCTCCTCCCTCCAGCTCCCGCAGCAGCACAGGCTGCTCCCCCAGCACCCCACCCCTGAGGGCTGGGCAGCCGGCAGCTCCCCCGTGATTGAAGGAGCATCATCTCCCTAGGTGGTTTTGGGCAGAGTGCTGCCACACGAGCGAATCTCCCCAGCACCCTTGAGGGTGGGTTTGCAGCCGGTTCCCCCGACCGGCACCACGATGACGTCCCTGCCATTGGCTGAGCCACAGTGTGCCTTCTCCTGCGAGGTCTAGATCTCTGCCCTGGTGGGGGAGGCATTTTCCTAGATTATTATCTGAGCCTGGGGGCGATGGCGGCTCCTCTGTTCTTCAGACGCATCTTCACTTACTGGCCTCTTCGCTCTCATCTCCTGTTATATTTAGAATTCTCTCTATTGAATCCCTCTGTTTAGATTAATTGGCATTTGCTTCTCCAGAGTCTGCCTCCTGCAGCCCGGCCCTAGATGCCCAGCGCCACTGGGTCACGGCCTAGACTGAGCGAGGGCCCCTCAACCCACAGAGGTCACCCACACAGAAGGTGAGCACACATTAGCAATACTGGCATTAAGACCAGGGTGTACCCCAAAGAAGAGAGAATCCCACCTTGCCCAATTACGTCCTAAAATGTGTGGTAAAAAGTGTTCTTATGGGAACTGACTGACGAGAAGTAGGTGAGGAGCCCGTGTCACTGTGTGCAGGGGACAAAGACGGCGTGTCTGAATAGAAACTCCACAAATCTTGAAATAAATAAATAGATGTTCAATAATTTGAAGAATACAGTTAATTAACTGGGGTTTTATCAAACATAGTCCCACCCAGGACTGGTAAGTTGAAAAGTAAGATTTTTGTCCGACTAGTATTTACACAGCCTTCTGTGCAATCAGACACGTTTTTATGAATCTTTCGAAATGAAGTATCTTTAGCTGAAACACAGTTTTGCTGCTGGGGATTGTCTTGCACGTCTCAGCCACAGAAACACACTGTTTTAAAATATTTATTAATTAAAAAAAATTTAAAATTCTTTTATACAAAGATGATGAGAAAAATCTCATGCAAACTCTGGGCATACAATAAAAATAACTCAAATATTAATATGATGATTTTGTACAAAATAATTCTTTTATTAAGTAGGACCTCTGATAGTGCAGCCCCCTTCTCCAGGCCCAATGCCCCCGGGGGGAATGAGGGATCACCCTTCCACATCTGCGGGTGACCCAGGGTCCGTGTGTGGAGATGTGCACAGTCGCCACTATGAGTAATGATGGGTACCCTACTGCTACTGCTCAGAAAACAGATGGGGACCTCGGACGCTTGAGGAAGGAATTCCCCGACACCATGGAGCTCCCGAAGAATCCAGGAAACTCACAAAGCTTTTCAGAAAAGTTTCAGATAATCGGCTCCACTCATGAAAACGCCTTGAGATGGTTCTAGAGGGTGCCTGTTTCTGCTGACTTACAAACCTGCAGTGGATTTATAATTTGTATATATTACAAGGAATTTGCATAATTAAAACAAGGGATCGACATATCATGGCAATTAGAAATGCATCAAACTCTGAACGTGGTACAAAAGAGAGCTTCAATATGAAACAGTAATCCTCTGAGAACTAAGCCCGCAGCGAGGGCGGGGAGCACCCCAGCTGCTGGGCGGACGCCCCGCTCTCTGTGCGTCCCCACCGCGCGTCCCCCCTTCGCCCCGTGACGCCCAGTCTTATTGCATTCTCTGTGCGCTCATCTCATTTTCCGTAGCCTGAGTCTGTTTTCCTTGTCCCGTTTCTTCAGAATAAGTATGAATTGGTTGAAAAAATGCTCCTGGTCCTTCCTTTTTTGAACAAGTCGAAACCTCTGGTCCCGGCCGTACTTCTCGGCAAACTCCTTAAATGTGGTCCTGAAAAACACAAGGTTTCCTGAAACTCCTTCCCTGGGAGCGAGTCCTGGGCTCCTGAACACTGATGGTGGCGCTGCCCGAGAGGGCGGAAAGCTCCTCCCACCAGACCCAGCTGCTGGCTGCACGGCCAGAGGAGCTGGACCGGCTGCAGTGCACAGCTCTGGGCCTCCCCTGCCTGCCCCACCCTCCCCACGGCTGGCTGTGACTGCCCACTGGGGCCTGGCAGGGTCTTGACCCAATTTGCAGAACCCCCATCTCTCCGTCTAATCGGCCCCTGGAAATGAGCTTGGCCTCTCTGCCTCTCCAGACTTGACTCACTCTGAGCTCGCCACTACCCGCCCACCCCCATCACCACTTTATCCACGCAGGTCTTCTTCCCTCTCTGGCTCTCACCAATCTCCTACCTGCCATAGGTCTCCGCATATGCTATTCCCTCTGCCTAGCACGCCCTTCCCTTATGTCTTCACTCCTCATTGAAAGCCCACTCATTGTTGGAAGTCAGGACCAGTGTCTCTTGTTCAGGGAAACTCACCCTATCTAGAGGGTCAGAGAACTGTGGATGGTTTGGTTCATGGCCCTTGTCAGTTACTGATCACAATAAGCCTTAACTGTACAATTTTACTCAACTCTCTCCTGCTCCAGTGGAAGCACCATTATCAGCTTTGTCCTCCACTGAAAGCCCTGAATGTCCACAGAGGCGGATGTGTAGTAAGCAAATATTGATTGAATGAGTCCGTAACTGCCAGGCGAGGGAGTCCCACGTGAGGAGCGCAAATGAAGCCAGCCTAGCCCAGTGAGGCTGGTCCCAAGGGGCTGGGGCAGCTCAAAGAGCAAAAAGAGTAGCCACACCTTTGCAGGGACAAATGGAACCTTTGCCAGCACCAGGGCCCCACGGCTTTCTCTTCTCCCAGGCCTGAACGTGAAGCCGTGAATAGTGACAGCTACCGAGGGAGGAACCAGTGCCTGCAGGCGTTTCTGGCCTGCCTCCCTGCCCCAGAGCCCTGACCCTGGAGCTTCGGGCTGAGTTGCAGGAGGGCGCCTGGGAGCACGGGAAGCGAGCTCATGCCTCGTCCAGGGGAGCCTCTTATCCCTCCCATTTCTCCTTGTGGAGAGTTTTATATTTCATCACAGACATTTGATTAGTGTATTACATTGTTATAACTTAACAGCTTTTTTAATACACGAACAAGATTACTCTGACGTGCTGTTAGGGGACGAGACGAGTAATTAGTAGGCTCCTCCCCACTGTTGTCACTAAACAACGAGTTTTCTTCCTTCTCCTAGAGCAGTGCTGCTTCCCTGTTGTGCTCTGGGGTCGTCCTTGCTCACACACTTCTCTGAAAGAAAAGCTCCTCTCTCTGGTTTTCAACCAACTTCCTTCCTTCCTCCCTCTTCCCTTCCTCCTTGCTGTGGACTAAATGTTTGTGCCCCACCCCCCAAATCTATGTGTTGAAGCCCTGACCCCAGGTGTGACGGTATAGGAGGTGTGACCTTTGGGAGATGATTAAGGTTAGGTGAGGTCAGGAGGGTAGGGCCCCATGATGGGATTAGTGCCCTTATGAAAGAGACCCCAAGGAGCTCCCCCACCCTTCCCCGTGTGAGGACACAGCGAGAAGACGGCTGTCTATGAACCAGGAAGCGGGTCCTCACCAGACTGAACCTTGGACTTCCAGCCTCCAGAACTGTGAGAAATCAGTGTCTGTTGTTTAAGCCCCCCAGTCCACAGTACTTCGTTATAGTAGCCTGAATGGACTAAGACCCTTCCTTCCTTCCTTCTTCCCCAAATGAGAATCACTGGGGGCCTATTTTCTTCACTAGTCTGGAGAGGAGCCTAAGCATTTTCAGTTAGGGGCTAGACAGAGGCCCCTCCATAGAGGCCCTATTTGGGGCACCTCTGAAGAAGTGTCCATGAAAAGAAAGAATGCAAACTCTGTGTGGCCCCTTAGCTGTGCCCAAGGGGATGGCTGGGCTTCCTGTTGACCCTGGTGAACTGTCCAGGGGGCCTGGGGAAGTCATCTGAGTCGTCAGCACTGGGAATCCCTTTTCCCTCCGGCAACTAGGGACACAGCCCACCTGCAGTTGAAGGAGGTGGCCACTGTGGCCTTCAAGAGAGAGCGGCAGAGTGCCAGTCCCACAGCCTGCCCCCAGAGCCCAAGGAGGGGTCCGGGCAGCTCCTCTCCCCATCCCAAGACCTCAAGAGCTGGTAGGGCTGGGAGCTGGCTCTGGACTGTCCCTGCAGCCCCAATTCCCTTGGGCTTCTCAGGTGAGAGCTGAGGCCCCAGTCTAGGATTAAAATCTGGGATAACTGGCAGGGCTGCAGAGACCCAAGAGGCTGCTTCTCAGGCTGTTCAGGGCCACCTGCCTCGAACTCACCTGGCACCCTGTGTGCAGCCATTTGAACTGCATGCATTTTACTAGGATGCCTATGAGACAGAGGAAGAAAATGTAAAGAAGATCTAAAAAAGTTTTCAAAAATGTTGCAGAATTAGATACTTTTGTGTGTGTGTGTGTGTGTGAAGAAGATTAGCCCTGAGCTAACATCCGTCACCAATCCTCCTCTTTTTGCTGAGGAAGACTGGCCCTGGGCTAACATCCGTGCCCATCTTCCTCTACTTTATATGTGGGACGCCGCCACAGCATGGCTTGACAAGTGGTATGTCAGTCCATGCCCGGGACCTGAACCTGGGAACCCCAGGCTGCTGAAGTGGAGCATGCGAACTTAACCACTACACCACTGGGTCGGCCCTCAGAATTAGCTATTTTTAAAATAAAAAATAGGGGCCAGCTCCATGGCCTAGTGGTTAAATTCAGCACTCTCTGCTTCAGCAGCTGGGGTTTGGTTCCCAGGTGCAGACCTACACCACTTGTCGTGGCCATGCTGTGGCGGTGACCCACATACAAAATAAAGGAAGATTGGCACAGATGTTAGCTCAGGGCAAATCTTCCTCAGCAAAACAAATTTAAAAAATAGTTTTATAATTATAAAAGTAATATACACCCAGTGTGCAAAAAAAAAAAACCAGGCAATTAAATCTAATTTTGTGTGTGTGTGTGTGTGTGTGTGTGAAGAAGACCAGCCCTGAGCTAACATCTGTTGCTAATCCTCCTCTTTTTGCTGAGGAAGACTGGCCCTGGGCTAATATCCGTGCCCATCTTCCTCCACTTTATAGGGGACGCCGCCACGGTATGGCTGACCGGCAGTGCATCGGCGGGCGCTCGGGATCCGAGCTCACAAACCCTGGGCTGCCAAGCGCGGACTGAACCGCTGCGCCACCGGGCGGTCCCCAATTAAATCTAACTTGAAAGAAGAGTAAGTTTAACTCTCTTCCAATTTCCATCACTCACTTTCCTTCTCTCTGTGTGTGATCTTTTTCCTAATTGCTTGATACATTCCAGACATTTCTGACTTTGCCTTCATAATATATTCATGAGGGGGATATGTTGGTTCACTGTTAACACTTTACCAATGGGTAGATAGAAAATACCAGCTAAATGTCCTTAATAATAATAGTAACAGGAACAATGGGATCCCTTAGCTCCCGGCCCTCCTACCTGCCGGGCACCACATGTGCTCTGCCTCTAGCACCTCCCACATCCTCCCTGTGGCCCCGAGAGGCTGGGACAGCCATCAACCACTTAGAGGATGAACCCGAAGCTCATGAAGGGCCGATAGCTTACCCCACGGCCAGGGCTAAGGAAAGGCCGGGCTGCAACCTGGGGAGGGGGGTCCAGAACTAACTTCCTCCCCCGTGAGGGTCACTGCGTGGGAAGACATAGGGATGCCATGGCTAGAACCCAGTGTTCTCATCAGGACAGCTTTAACCATAGAAAATCACAATTTACGGATCATTAGACACATGTTTACTTTCTTAGTTAGGTTAGCATTCTGTGATGGGGATAATTCATGCTAATTTTTTTTTCCATTCAGAAAGTATCTGTCCTTTAAATAGCTGGAGAAGTTCTACGAGGACTATGTAACCAACACCAACTTACGTTATCCAATTATTGACTGAGAGAATTAACCAATTATTGATCAAAATATAGACTCCTACATCTTCATAAAAAGCAAACATTAATTCACGTGTGTTTTAAAAAATAATGTTGAATTTATGCATTATTCAAAATAATAATAAATAATTGTCCATTTAAAAATAATATCCCAATCTAAAATAAAAATGTATTAAAATCAATCATTTTTATATTTAAAAGTTATAGTTTTATAATTCTAAAATGTTCATTATTTTTTAAATGTCAGTCAATTAAAGCTAATATTAGAGAAGAGTTAAGCTTATGTATTTTTCTAATTTCTAACATCTGTTTTCCCACTAATTTGTTCTGTTTCACAGAAAGAAGGCTGACTGTTCCGGTGAGCTTTGGCAGCCCGGTTCACGGGGTCGATCTTCACGGTACACTCGGGCCAACTGCTGGGGCGTCTGGAGCCGCGGGCACTGGCTGGTTTATTCTGCTGTTGTTGCTGGATTTGCATTTCACTCCTTGATCATTGGATCGGAAGTTAGACCTGACCTCTCGAGGGCTGACCTATCGATGAGTTACTCAGGCCAGGGAGCCAGGGTTGCTGACATTTTGAAAACCACGTAGGGCAGAAAAACAGAATGACTGGGGTGCATTTGGTGGGCAAAGAGCACTGTGGCTGGAAGGATGTGGAAGGAGGGGGTGGAGGCTCATTCACTGACAACACAGGCGGGAGGTGGCTTCTCTGTCCCACAGGTCTTTAAAATTACACTTTTGATGTCCATGGAATGTTATGTTACGTGATTTAACCTAAGCAGACTTTCAGAGCCCTCTTATGAGAACTGAAAAATTTCCAGCCCCAGAAGTTGTCTGGCACATTCCTTTCTCCATACCTCGGTGACACTTTAGATTCCTCTAGAAGTTTCTTGAATTCTTCTTTGGCTAGCAGCAATTTACTCTTCTTTTCCTTGTATTCTTCTTTTATTCTTGTCTTGACAAACTGTTCAAATATCTTAAAACACACAGAAAAGAAAAGTATTACAAGATTGCATATCAGAAATGAAATCTTAAGTTTCAAACACTACACGAAAAAATAGTGAAAACTGGAGGTAAGCAAAGGCTTGGAAAAGAAAGCTTTTTCACCATTGCTGGATCTACTGTGACACTCTCCATGCAAGCGTCTACAGGCACCGTCTCAGGGTCAAACACTGAATCAGCCCTGCTTGAGAATCCTGGGAACGACTGGGTAGCCCTCCCTGGAGGCAGCAAGGGAGCAGCCCACAGTTTGGGAATCCAAGTGCCAGTGGCCACCGTGTTTCTCCTTTAGGAACTTCCCAAGCAGCATTTACAGACACACATTGTCTTGCCGACTTTCACACCGTTGCCTATAGAACTAGTAAGGTAATTTGTTCTAGTCAATTCCTATGGCAACATAATTGGCATTTGAGTCTTCAAGAAAGTCCACCCAGCATCCCTGACCCCCACACTCCAGTCTCCAAGAAGACCACCGTGAATGTGGGGTCTGATTCACGGGAGGGCTCATGCGGACAAGGTGAGCCTCTCCTGGGGTGTCATGGAGCCTCCAGGTGGAAACACCCAATGAGGAGACCAGAATCTAGGACACTGCGTGCTCCCCGGTTTGACAGGTAGTGTATTTTGAAGGCCAACCTTACAGGAAAGCCCCGTTCCTTAGCGTAAAGGATGTGGATACTGTCAGGTGGGCAAATCCATCCGCGACTCCAGGCTGGTTTCTCTTGGGAACTGGCAGCCGACATAACGACACGACAGTGTGGAATCTCTCTGTGCAGTGGTCCATGGAATGATCCTCCCTCGGTTGGATGAAGACCACTCACCATTCTATTATCATGAAAATTGTCATTTATAGACTATAAAGCCAAAGTGGGTGGAGACACAGCTGTTTCCTTCCTAATGCTACCCAGGCCTCAAGAACATTACAAAGAAAACAAACTGGAGAGAATTTAAACGTGTATGCAAATATAAATAAAAAGATCATAAAAAATTCCACATATGATCCTATAAGACCAATAAACAGCAATTCCATACCAACCCAGTCAGTGGCCATTGCAGATGTTAAAATTTGACCCAAGCGCTCAGGGAGTCTCCGCATTCCTGCCGAGGAGACGGAGTCAGAAAGCAAAGACGTGGCAGATTGAAGCCCCCAGACTCCCCTGTGCAGAAGTGGCTCTCCTCGGGCTCTGTCTCCTGGTTTCAGGTTCCACCTCAGTAATGGCAAGCCTTTATAGGATTATAAATACAGAATGCTCCTCGCCTCCCGAAGACTCAGCAGTGCAATGAAATATTCACGAATAGGACTTGAATTTAGTGCCCGTGCATGTACATTTAACTAAGAATATGATTGGCTTCTTTCACCTTCAAGGCGAGTGGTAATGTAAGCTCTCCAGTTGTCTTATAATTTAAACTCATAAAAAAAGGTGAATTCAGGGTTATTATCCAAATAAAAGCATGTGGCTCCATCATTAGTCAGAGTTTGCTCTATTAATTTTAAATCTAGATAGAAGCCTGGCTGGCTGTGGGGTCAGAGCTCGAAAGAAAGATCTGCTTCTCTCTCTGCCTAGAACCATTTATCCATCTAATCAGATTCTTCTCTCTTCCCTCTCCCTCTGCTCTGTTGATTTATTTATGTCACTATAACTTAATGTAGCACATTTTCCCCCCTCTCTAACAAATTATTCCAGTTTTATTCAAAGTGGGACATGACTTTTAAAAGAGATACCATTGGCCATTATCTCATTATGGCATGTTCCAGTGCAATAAAAGGAAACACTCTTTGTCACCATAGAAACAGGTCTGATTGTACTCCCACTGATGACCCCTCCTCTCTGATTAGGCTCCCCAGGAGAGGGGATGTTGCAATTTGCGCACCACTAGACTTAGCTTTCCCCATGAATACCCTGTGGGAGTGTAGGTCCCATACAGATTCCGGGTTTGAAGCTCACTAACTCATTTTGTTCATAAATAGGACTGTTTTTGAATGGGGCCCAAATATTGTTTCCTTCATCAGTTCAGCTTCAGTACCACTCCTTAAGTAAACTGCAACATTTCCCCTTCGATTGGGTTGGTTTCTCTTCCAAACGCAGGTGTGCACTCTGAGGCCGCTCTCGGATGCTGATGTGCATCAGCTACCAGCTACCTTCCTTCCTTTTCTTCCTCATCACCCCTCTGGGACCAAGCGGCAGTCTTGTAAGACAGGTATGAAGTCTCCTCTGGGTGATACCACAGGGATGTTCGAAGGCTTTCCCCTAACAGTGGATTCTCGGCGTGAGTTGACATTTCAGTCTGATCTGTTTGCAGATGTACATCCAGGAGCAGGCAGGACATCCCAGGATGTCCCAGCCCAGGCAGACACAGCCCACTCCGGTTAGCACCTGCCTTCTCTGACCACAGCCTGTGGAAGTCCAGCCTCTCTGTGCTCCGGTGGATGACCTTATGCAGGATGACCACCTGTCCAGGCATCAGGAAGGACGGAGACCCCGTCCTGCCCAAGAACCAGTTCAGTTCAGCAAGCAAACAGAGCCCCTTTGCATTCCCAGTCATCGTAAGAGATGTGACTTCAACATCAAATCATTGTTTGGGCTCTTCTTTGAGGGTGGGGAGGTCTTACTTCTTCAACTTCCTTTAAGGGGGCTGATGGCCTCTGGAAACATCCATGAACTAGAGAGCTCATGGTGCTGACCACAGACAGGTCAGCGACACACATCTCCAGGTATGCCGACTGTTAGTCGGTATTAGCCAGTTTGTGGATCTTAAACTTTGGCATAAAGTGATTCTGTCACAAAAATAAACAGGTTTCTTACTATGTGTTTTCATAGTTGAATAGATGAACTTTCTGATTTTTAATATTGCAACAAAAGGGTGAAATATTACCAATGATTAAAGTCTACAGTCTTCCTCAGCCATTGACAAAAATATACGACAGCCAAACTCAAACTGAGACTGCCTGGTTGGCGCTTCACTGAATCATCTTGGTGTTTGCGTAAAGGAGCTTCACGAGCCAATGACAGAATTGAAAGTGAAGTTGTACTTTCCGTCCCCCTCACCCATGCTTTTCCAGACTCTGCCGTCTGAGAAATCAATGAACACTGTGCAAGCCCAGGCGACAGAGCCTCTGAAATAACTTTCATGGCTCTTCTGTTTTCAGTGGTTGCTCTTGACCCACTGTCCACGTGCATCATTTCTTCACTCAAAGGGCAGAGGGAGGGAGAGGGACAGGGACTGTCCCATGACTGGGACAGGAATGGAATACATAGAAATCTGGACCTTCAGGATTTATCTCAGGGCCCTGCTTGGATGTGCTCCGTGGACCACCCAGACCCCTGGCTGGGCTGTACATGCTTATGAATTACGGCATCGGTCCCTCCCCTGGCCGGGCAGCACAGCCTGTCCCTCCATCTGTCCGGTTATTCTGGGAAACATCATTGGCTCCGAGACCTAATTTGTGAACAAGCCAGGGCAGACCCCTGTCAAATCTGTATCTAAAATGTTCTTAATTTTAAAGCTATCTCTGATCCATTCCCTGCTTTTTGGGGGATTTGCTTTCTAGAAACTTCCATCCTTTACCTATGTGACTGTTGCTCCCTGGACCCTCTCCTAGTTCACTATTATTACATAAGACCTCAAGTCTTTTTACTACAGTAATCTGGGATGTGGTCGATGTTTCCCAAATTTGCATTTTTTGCAAACTTGCATTTTCATCTTTGAGTATGAGTATTTGTCTCATGGGATCACGACCAGATGGTTTGCTAAGAACAGTTACCAGGATAATCTTCCTCTGCACCCTTAACCTTACTGTTCACGAGCTCACAAGTGAGAGCACGCAGTCTACAACCCTTCCACACCAACAAAACGAACATGACAGGCATCTGTTCATCGGCTCTTGGGACAAGGTGACATTTTAATGCCGTGTCTCCAGAGCCGTCACCATGCGCCCCCCCCCCCAACGTTACCTGTTTACGTTCCTCAGAGTTTAGCAGGAGATAGCGTGGATCAAACACGATTTTGTGTAATTCTTTCTCCCAGGTAGAAAACGCTGACACCTGAAGAAAGATATTCAATAGAACTGCTTTTAGCATCTAATGCTGAGCCTGGAGTCGCGGGAAATGATCGATAGCAAAATCACAGCATTAGGGACCACCGGTTCAGTGATGCAGTGTTGTATAAAAGTGTTAGACATGTCAAACTTTCTAAGAAAATCAATACTCAGAGCATTAGAAAATTTAATTGCTAGACTCAGGACACTAGTTCTTCCTTGGGTATCTTCCAGGGCCATGTGCCGCTGATCTGAAGCCCCACTTACATCTGTGGAGCGGTGGCATTCCGAATGTCGCATCTTGAAGGGAGAAATGATATTTGCAAAAACTTTCAGACGCCTCAGGCCATAACTCAGGGCAATGTCTTGCAAATACTCTGAGTTTAGCATAATTTTAGTTGATTTTTAATTAACATTTAAACCTTTTTGAGGTAGCTCATTTTAAAAAATAAACTATTTTATTTTCCAATAGTTTTTGATTGACAGAAAAGTGACAAGCATACAACAAGTTATCATACACCCCGTATCCAGTGTCCTGTACTGTTCACACCTTACATTAGTGGGCCAGATTTGTTACCACTAACACTCATACACTATTATCAATAAAAGTCCACATTTTATTCAGATTTCTTTAGTTTTTACCTAATTTTCCTTTTCTGCTTCAGGACTCCACCCAGGACACCACAGGACATTTAGTCTCATGTCTCCTCATGCTCCTCTGGGCTGTGACAGCTTCTCAGACTGTCCTTGTTTTTGGTGACCTCGATGGTTTGAGGGGTGCTGGTCAAGGATTTGGTAAGACCCCCCTTCTCCTGGGATTTATCTTAGTTTTTCTCATGATTAGACTGAGGTTATGGGTTTTGGGGTGGAAGATCACAGAACAAGGCGCCATTTTCATCACATCATATCCAGGTCCACACTCAGCTCGACTCATCACTGTGGATGTTGACCTGAACCACCTGGCTGAGGTCGTGTTTGCCGGCTCTCTCCTCTCTCTCCTCTCTCCTCTCTCCTCTCTCCTCTCATTTACTCTTTTCTCCCCCTTTCCATGCTGCATTCTTTGGAGGAAAGTCACTATATGCAGCCCACACTTAGGGAGTTATGCTCCACTTCTAGGGAGGGGGTATTTATATAAGTTATTTGGAATCTTCTGGATGGGGATATCTGTCCATTCTCCTACATTTACTTATTCATTCAATCATTTATTTATATCATATGGACTCACAGATATTTATTTCATAGTTTGGGTTATAATCCAATATGACTTTATTTATTTTCTTGCTCAAATTGTCCCAGCTTTGGCCACTGAGAGCTGTTCTGGTTGGCTCCTGTGTCCTTCAGCACACACCCATCATTTTGTCTTTTGGACACTTGCTCATTTTCTGGCACTTCAGATGCTCCAGGCTCATCTTGTATATCTCCTGCCTTAGCCCCAGAATCAGCCAATTCTCCGGGAAGCCCTGGTTCCTTCTGTTGGAGAACAGTATCAGAACCCACCGTCTGGGTGTTGAGGGTGCCCATTGCTTCTGGGACGTTGCTACTTTTAAAAAATAATTTATTCATTCAAAAACATTGACTAAGTACTAACTATGCTTTAAGCCCCATGCTGGGTCATGAGGATTCAGATAAAATAAATCCAGCTGCTGATATCAGGAAGCCCACAGTCCAGGGTAAGGCAGAAAGTGAACTAATGAACTGAGAGACATTGGTGTTGGACCAGAGGCACGTCCAGGAGCTAAGGGGATGCAGGGAGGGGCTTCTACATCCTCCTGGAGAGGAGTTTTCTAGAATGCTGACTATTTTGAAACATGAATACTCCTCCTGGCTTATGATAAGGCCTGGAAGGATGTTCTAGGAGGGGCTTTCCCTGGGTGCAAAGGTCAGAACCCCTGAATCATGGGGAATGCAGGAACTGCGAAGGGTCGGACACGGTTGGGGGTGAAGATGCCTACGAGGAGCCAGGCAGAGGCAGGAGAGACAGCAGATGTGCAGGGTATTCCACGGCATCTTTAGGAACCCGGACCTTAACTTGAGAGCAATGGAAGAAGAGACAGATGTGATGTGTGTTTTAGGAAGGCCACTCTCTTGTCTAGGCAGGGAATGAATTCCTGGGCACAGAGGAGAGGGAAGCTAAGTGGCAGTTTACAAAACCAAAATCCCATTCACATTTTTACTTCTGAACAGGTTAAAGTATTCCCGGTACTATTTCAATAAATACCTGATTGACTTGGTATATCATAACATGGATTTTTTTAAATTGACAATATCTATCTTCGATAATAAAAATCAAGGACCTTTTCCAATATTCATGAGCTCTTTTATCAGGTGGGATGACCCGGCTCCACCCAGGGATTTTCTTCAGTCGACTGAGAACATCGTAAAATGTTGATACATCACAGGGGTTGGGGTCCGGGACTCTCTGGGAAAGCCTCTGGCAGAATGATTCTTTGTTCTCTGACGGTGGACACTTGACCACAGGAGCATTAGGGCAGATATGGAGAGAAATTTTGCAACCTTGATTCAGCTCAATCAAATGGGCATCTGTGAACCTCCCAGAAGGTCCCAGCCCTGCAGGTAGGGCAGGGGATGATTAAGAATTGGTGCCACATAACTAACTCTACCAGTATGTTGATAATTTGGGGAGCTCTAGATGTATGATAAAATAAGTTTTAAAAAATAATGTATTGTTTTTTCCTTTAAAGGAATTTACAACCTATATGTAAGGCTCTCCATCTCTACAATGACTGCAATTTACAATGAAAAAACAGACACTGTCATAGGACCTGATGGCCATGCTCACAGATGCTCTTGACGTTCAGAGAAGGGCGGCAGTGGTTGAGGGAAGGGCAGCCGGGGCGCGGGACCTGGGACAGAGTTTGGAGCAGGAGGGAAGGCTGGCCAGTCGTGTGTGAAATGGGTCCTCCACTGCCTGCAGGTGGGCATAGCCTTGTCTGTGAGACAGAGCTGTTCCCGAAGAAGCCCGCTTGAAAACGACAGTTACTATCAACCATGTGACTTGCTTCTGATAGGAGCCCACCCTCCTGTACCCACAGTGTCATTGCCCAGTAAGTTCATTCTATGGGGCAACGACCGAGCTGTCTGCTGGGGCCCCGTTCTCAGCTCCGAGCGGCCACCTGCGGTTCCCTGCCGTGGAGCCTCCTCCACAATGGGGGGAGCAGGAGAATCTCTATACGAGACCCAGCCTAATATGACATAACGTAACGTTGTCATGGGGTGAGTCCCCATCCTATTCACAGGCCTGCCTGCTCTCAAGGGAGGGGATTAGTCAGGATGTGTACACCCGGGGGCGGGGATCTTGGGGGCCACGTTACGATTCTGCCCACACAGCAGATCCCCAGGACTAATGCACGTTATTATTTCTCTTCCATGGCCCTCATTTCTCAACAGCGATCTCTATCCCTCGCCCTGCCTGACACTTCTTTGACTCTCTGATATTCTGCATGTAATTTGGTCCTCGAATAGTGGAATTCTTCAGCCAATTTCAGACCCTTTCCTGCAGAAGTCCAGTCCTTCCACCACAGCCTGACTGCGTAATGCATTGTCTCCCTCCTGAACTGTGTTCTGGGATCTTGACGTCACCTCCTGACAATCAGCTGCTGTAAGCCCAGAAGCATCTGAGCCAGTCACTGTGCCGACCACAGGTGACTGGGCACCTTCTGTGCAGGCGGAGCTCTCTGTCTGGGTGGGACTGCGTGTCTGACACTGTCGGAGGATTGTGACGCTAGCCTTCCATTAGCAGGCATGCACATTCTTTATTTAATCCACCACTGGAGTGTCATGCCCAGTGCCCCCCCCGCCAGTCAGAGTCATGAGAATATGGATAGGGGGCCACTGGGGGCTGGGCTGGAGGCCATGTCCCTTCTTCTCCAGCCTCCCACACCTCTTGCTTCTCCTGCTGGCGGACTCCCCTCTGATTCATCATTAGTGTCTGAGTTGCTATCTGTTCCCACATCTACAACGGAAGACACTGGAGCTGGGCGTTTAAAACACAGGCCCAGAGAAGGAGCAGCAGTGTGGACATAGGCTGGGGTGCAGTTCCCAACCCCAACAGATGCCACCATAAAATGAAAACTGTCGGCAGGCATCAACCTCGGGGCAGGGGTCAGAGCTGCCGCTGTGGCTAGCTGGCACATGGGGGTCCCTGTGTGGCACCGTCTGCACATCAGATGTCACCACTGGACATATGACAGGCAGAGGGAGGCTGCAGTCCAGAGGGAAGAAGCTGGTACCCTCTCTTCGGGCGCACGAGCCGGCCCTTCTTTTCACAGCTGTTTTCAATGTTCTTTCAGTGAAAATAAACTTGTTTGGAAAATCCCAAAGTGTTTCACCAGAACAAGTAGCAAAATGGCGACCTCATCGCTACAGCATTTGGCGGTGGCCATCTCGTGCCTGGACGAACACAATGGTCTCCTAACGGCTCCCCTGTCCCCCAGCGTCCCTTTCCCTCCACCCACATCCCCCACCTCCCCAAGGGGTCTCTTTCTTGAGCCCTCAGACCGGTTAGCTGTTCGGCCAGCACCCAGGGCCCCCGTGGCCTGGCCCCAGTTGTCCCTCCAGCTTCAATGGGTCTGCTGCCCTGTCAGCGCAGCTCTGAGCTGTCCCCATGCAGGCCCCACCTGGCCCTGTGCACCTGTCCCAGTGGCAAGGGTCCCCGAAAGCACTGGCTCCCCTGCCACCTGCTGTGCACGGGTGGGGCGACCCTGGATCAGAAGCCCCTGGGAGGTGACCAGGGTCCTGAACACAAAGAGGAAAGTCACCAATAGAACCGGTTCCAACCTCAGCCCAGCTTCACCAAAGCCTCTCCAAAAACTGAGGAAAAAAGGTCTTTCCTTGCTCCTGGAGACCAGCTTTAGAGAAAAATGGATTCCATTTAAGTAAAGTGGTCAGAGAGAGCTCGGGTGTGGCTGAAAAGCAAGATAACGCAAGTCCTCCGGCGTCTGGGGCAGAGGAGCACAGCCCTCTCGGAGATCCCGACGTCCAGAAAGACCCCCGAGCGGGCGCAGGGCCTGAAGGAGGCAGACCCGGCTCCCATCCTCGAAACCGAAGGCTGCCCCCAGTATCTGTCAGTCTGTGAATCAGGGACCCTCAGGACCAGAGAGGAGGGAGAGAGGTGGGGACGGATGGCTACTGCTGGAGGGTCACCGTCCTGCCTTGAGAGGGCCCCCCGAGAGGGCAACGCCCACCGTCCAGGCACTCAGCTGACACCGGGGCCCAGGGCTCCCCTCTGACACCCTCCTGGGGCAGGTCGTGGGCAGTCGTGGCTGCGTGTGCACCTGTGGAGCAGGTGACCGTGTCTGTCTGTCTGTCGGTACCGCCCGCTCTCCACTGTCCCCCTTGCTTCCTGCCCAGGTTCCGTCAGGGGTCCAGCCAGAGCAGCTGCCGGCTCAGCTCGGGCACGCAAAGAGGGGTGTTCTCAGGGTCTCTGTACGGGGACAATGTCCATCTCAAACACAGATCCTCTTCCTTCAGAAGTTTTTGATTATCAAACACACTGTGTTTACTCTCTACTTCCCTGGCGTTTGTAAATAATGACCCAGAGCCAGAGCGTGAACTGTTATCATTAGGGGCCACTTTTCCTTCTGGTTTTACGACTAAACGTCCTGCAGAAGGGAGCAATCTGTTACAGTCATGCTCATCTCTCGATGACAAGAAAACAGGACTTTGAAATAGGATCACCATCTTTGTTCTTAATTTGCTCTCTTCTTCAGTCTGTGTCCCCCGGGGACAGGACACCTCTGTAGAATGCACGAGTGTAAATAAGTGACTGAAGCTTCTATGGAACATTATGTCATGTTATATCATGTTGTGTTACGTCAGAGACGCAAAGGAAAATAAGGACAGATAAGAGGGTCTCCTCAAAGGTGTGTGAGGAGCGGCCTGAGCTCCCGGCTACCCGAGAGAGACTCTATCAGCTGAAAGGAGTGGGGCTGGGCTGGTCACCGGGCACCCGTGCCCCTGGCCCTGGTCACAGACATGCCCCCCAGCACGTGCTGCAGGCTAGTTGGCCCACTGACCAGGGCACTCTCTTTCCCCTTCCTGCCGCCCTTGGTCCCCCCTGTCTCCCCTGGCCTCAGGGAACTTCACCCAAGGCCTCAGCAGGGGGAGCAGATGGCCATTCTAACCTGGGTGTAGGATGGTGGGGAAGCAGGTGTGGTGGCTCTGAAGGGGCACCAAGACCACTGGGGTAGGTGGATGTGAGCCACGCAAGAGGCTCATTGGCCCCTAAAGAGGGTTCATGAATTTCCGTCCAGCCTGAGCCCACTGCCCTCTGCTTCCAGGGGCCGAGACTTGGGCCATGGCCCCTTGTCTATGAGTTTGTCCAGTTTGCCCACTGGCTTCTCCATCTCCAGCCCCCACACTTGTCCTAACACCTTCCTCCTCTATCCGCAGCTCACCCCCACCCCACACACTGCCTCTCCTTCTGGGACTCTCTCCTTAGCACACCACAGCCATCTCCCACGAGCCCTGAGGACACCAATTCCACTTGGACAGGTTTCAGTTTTGAGAGGCTGCCTGGCCATCCCCATCCCTGTTACACATCCTTCCTCTGCCTTCCTCTCCATCCGCCCTTCACTCTGCCTGCCGGCTCAGGCTGATAACAAATGTCTTGTTCTTTGTAATTAGCACTTATGCCATTACCCTCTTTACCCGATTTCCTGGAATGTGGGGCTGTGTCTTCTATTTCTGGCTCTGGAGTTCCTGACAATTAAAGGCGGCCTGAGACGGACTCAGCACCTCATCCTTGACGGTGGTGCAATGTCAACCTCTGGGATCGCCCAGAAGCAGCCCCGAGACAGGGGCTTGGGCTCAGGCGGTGCACTTGGGAGGTGATTCCAGGCGTACTGGGAACTGACATGTGAAAGGAGAAAAGTCAATCATGGTGCACAAATGAGCAGGTGGCTGCAGTGGGCCACTGGGCAAAGTCCCGCCTAGGAACCTTGGAAGGGTCATGAGAACATGCCAGAACCTGCCTGAGATTTGCCCCACCAAGGATGGGGAAGTGGGGGTCTACCCGCTGGTCCCCGCCCCTCCTTGGCTGAGGATAACCCTTGGACATGTTCAGTCTCCACCACTTAGAGGGGGGTGGTGGCACGTGGAGAGTTCCCCCGAGGCCAGGTGACTTGCAGGTGAATCTCGAAGTAAGCAAAGGAGCCTGCCGCTTCCCCAGAACTCGGGGACCCCTGACTCCCATTATGCTTTTCCTGGTGCTCAACAGATTTCACCAATTGCAGCCTCTTTTTTTCTATTTTGATGGATAAATAAAATTTTATACTGTCATTCCACAACATCCTCGGTTGATTTAACTTACTTTTGAAGGTTATTTTCACATTAGGGATAGTTACAACCCCATTCTAAGAATTAGGGTGGACGGTCCACGGTTCCCCCTAAGGCCATCCTGGTGCTAGAACGTGACCTAAGGCTAGTTCAGGGGTGACTTTAACAGCATCCGAAGAGCTGAATCACCAGAGGCCCTGGCAGTCAACTCGGGAAAGAGGAACCACAGCGTAGACGCTGAGAGAAAATATAAATCCAAGGAAAAGAACAACAAGATTCAAAAAACAATAGGTTGTAAGTATTTACACTTCTTACTATTCAATGCTGGCTGAGCTGTGGGCAAAACGAATTTCCAGGAACTCTTAAACATTGCTACTGGGAGAATACATTGTATAAAAGCACGTTTTTCAAAAACACTTTGGTAATATAGGTCCAATGCTGATAGCCTACACACACACACACACACACAAACACAAAAGTTCATGCATCAATATGATCATCAGAATATTATTTAAAATAACAAAATTGGGAAAGACTCTAAGTGAATTGAAATTCAGGATCTTTGAACTGACAATGAACAGAATATTGTGCCCTCATCAAAAATGTTTTCCAAAGGTTTATACTAACACTTTTAAAAAATGCTTAAAAGGAGAAAACAGTATACAAATTTATAAATTAGGTTGAACCTGATAAAATTGATTATATTAAAAAATTGGTTCAGCCATGTTCAATTACAGTTCAGTCTTGGTTGTACTATAAGATAAAAATGTTTATTCTTGATACCTTTTTAAAAATCTTGTTTTTTTTAAAAAGACTGGAAGGGGATGTACTGCATTGATGATAATAATTGTCTTTTAGGGTAGGATTTCAGGTGATTTCTTATTTATACTCTTTATATTTTGCAAATTTCCTATAACAAGCATGCATTCCTTTTATAGCATAATTTTATGTTATTAGTGGTATTACTACATGCCTTGTGAGATTTTGAAGAGTTGCCATAGGAACAGGGAGCAGATAAGCTTCCCCAGGAGCACAGATTCACCCGATACCCAGGGCGTCCAGGACTCTGGAGCACACAGCTCCGCGCCTCGTCTCCAGGGCCCTCTCACTGGTGACGTGCTACTTGCACATGAGGATGACGGAGCCCTTTCAGCAGGTGTCCTGGCCCAGGGGGCCTGCTGCAGCTCTACAGAGGCACTGCTGTTTACGTGTCTGAGGGAAGGGGCACCAGACACCACTCAGCAGGGAGGGGGGCCTCAGAAGTGGGGGAGTGAGGCTGCCCTTCCTGCTGCTTGGGAGAAGGCGCCCCCACCTGCCCCGTTAGCAGGAAGACCCAGGTAAGGAGCCTCTGCTTCATTTGAACCCACTTTATACTGACGACCTCGTGACCCACACGGGTCTCAGTACAGGTAGAGACGGCTGTGGCCCGGCCGGCGCGAGCATGCGGTCTGTGAACTCCTCATTCTAACAGACTCGGATCTAAACTCTGGGGGCTCACCTGCGTAGCTGGCCACAGTGTCAGCGCATCTCCCCGAGGCTGCCAACTGCCGGGAGGCTGGCCAAGGTCACCCACAGAGGGACCCCTGTGAGGACGGCAGGTGCAGCCCCCAGAGTCCCTGGATTAAAATCTAGGGTTCTAGGAAGGTCTTTTCTCTCCTGGCCCCTGGGAAAGCCATACCTACTTCTGAGGGATACTTTACAGGAAGAAGTTCTCAATAAATGTCTCTAATGCATTTATCGAAATAGGCAGGATTCAATTAATAATCTGCTCTTCAATTAAAACCACCCCTTTAGAGACTGAGGTTTAAAAGAAAGCTCCATTGTGGTTTGTCTAGTAAAAAAAGCAAAAACAAAACCTTCCATGAGCCATCACTTACATACTACAAACCCACAAAACCGAAGGCCCCCTCCCCATCCATAATCCCCATGGAATATCCCAAACTATGCCCTTTTTAAACTACTTGCAAGCCACAGGACCCAGCTTCATCACTCCATAAGGACATGAATTTCTGAACTGAAGCATTGAACAAATGCAATAAAAAATCTTATTAATCACTCAGTCCATGAAAAAAGTGACCTTTCTGGGCCTCATTTTTAGCAACTAGAAATCTTGTGGGCTTAGCTATCAAATTCTCATGAGCAGGAGTAACTTATGAAATCTGCTGGCATATTTTATAAAGTCAAGAAGTCATAAATGGTGGCATTGCTTTATAATATGAGCAGTAAATTCAGAGTGGCCATTTCTATTCATGAGCTGTGTGTGGGCTTCTTCTGAAATTGTCATAAGATGGGGGTTAGGCTGCACTCCAGTCTCTGTCTCCCAGGGGGACTCAGAACACGGGGGGTGGTGCTTTATATTTCCAGTTGTTCTTGCCAATTCTCATATTTATAAGATTCTCATATATAAGAATCTAAGGCTGAAAAGAATCACCCTCCTCAGTGAGGCAAGAAAGCACTGAGAATCTCATTAGTACACCCAAGACCACTGGGATGACTCAAGAGACCATATGAACATAGCCCGCCAGCACCCTTGAGGGGGGAAGTGGGTCTCCCAGGCAGCCCTCACCTCCCATGTAGGTTCAATTAATGCCGTGTTGGTAAAGTGGGCCTGGTAGATTTCCAAAACAAAGAGATGGAAAACTTAGACATGAACAAGATGAAATGAACGCTCGCTTATCTTTCTCAAATGTTCATAATGCTCTCACACCTCCCTGGGACAGGTCACGGCTCCTGCTAGGGAATTCAACCGGAACAGCCTGTCCGGGTCTATGCAGACACTTGGAATTACATGTATTTCTGCATCGGCTTTGCAATCAGAAGAGGAGCGCGCGCTAATGGTGGAGAACCCCCTGCGTGTTGATGGACAGCTAACCGAACACGGCAACAAAACTCAGGGGCGTCCACCTCACAGGTTTCTGGAGGAGAGGGGTCCTAGTCTTGGTGACTTTGTGGGGAGAGGACTCTGCTTTGTCAGCTTCGCGTGAGCAATGCCCTAAGCCCTGTCCTGAGGCTGCTTGGGGCACCATGAGTGAAGGGAGAGGAGACGGAAACGGCAGCTGCTGGAGAAGACAGACCCGTCACAGGCTCCGAGCGACTGCTCCGCGGTCAGTGCTGGCTGGGTCAAGGGGCACATGTGGCAAGACCAGAGCCTGGTCCCGGGGCGGCACCTACACAGACACCGAGGGAATCCGGCAATCCTTGAGCACTACTGCGCACCGGGCCCTGGGAATCCAAAGGAGCGTCAGGAAGTCCAACCCTCCAGGAGCTGTGGCCTTGCACGGTAACTCTGGAAACATGGCAGGGGCATGGAGCAGTCGTGTGGCATCCTATGTCAGCCAGGGGAGGGCAGCAGGCAGAGGCCAAGGGACCCGGTGCCAAGAGTGGAAGGAGGGGCAAGGGTGGGTAAGATAGGGTAGGCGGCGACCAGGGGTGGTGACCAGCTATGACATTGGGTACACGCCTCCAGGACCAGGAGGCCAGTCTGACGGTCACAGAACAAGCAACCCTGTTGGGTGACAGTGCCAGCTCTAAAGGCAGTAAATGCACGGCTGGCACCCTCCCAGGACGCCTGGAGAAAGGGTGTGCAGGCAGCAGACCCGTTTCTCCATTGTAGGAACTCGAGGCCAGAGCAGCAGAGAGCACACCCACACCCTGATATTCCCTGGATCCTTCTCTCCCTGGTGTGGTACTCGGCACACCAAATGAGGGAGTAGGTTTGATCAGCATGTCTGTCTGGTGTTGAAGTGGGAGGGGCTGAGCAGAGGGAGGATGCAACTAGTGGGGGGCAGAGCAAACGGCAAAGGGAGAGCACGGCCTGGCGCTGGGCTCTGCTGCCCTCCCAGTCTGTCTGCGGCGCAGTCCCAGTGGGCCTGGCAGAGCGCACACACTGCTCCGGGGAGAGGCCTGCTCATTCAAGGGCCATTCCATACTGCAGGATTAGTTTAATCCAATCATCCCTACTGCGTGGAAAACAAGAAATTTGCATGGGGAGGGAGGGACTACAGTCCTTTTCAAAATACAATTTTAGCCTAATAAATATAATTTTAAAAACCATGTCTTTTTTGAAAAGTATGTCATCCATCTATAGCAGGGGCCGTCCCCGTATGTGTGTGTTCAGGGTATCCCTGTTTTGCGCTTCTGTGTCACTTGGCATAAATGCTAATTTAGGCTTAACACATTGCACTGTAGTTTGAGTTCACAAGTCTCCTTTTCCTTCCAGTCTCTTGTGGCCAAGGGCTGTATTTTATTTTTGAGTGAGTGACGAGTCAGATGAAGCGATGCGTGTATTAAAATTCATAGTGCAAAGGAAGAGGGGTCTCCCCTGGGGGATGGCTGGGATCATCTCCTCCCTCCTGATAATTCTTAAGAGCTGGGACCATCTCACTTTTCCCTGTAGCCCCAGGGCCTCACCCCGCCTGGGGGCCAGTACTCCAGCTCCGACTCTGAAGACCCCTGCCCAGACCCCTGCTCTCGGGGGAGATGGGGTCTCCACGGGCAGCCCCCCCTTTCTCTCTTCCCTACGCCAGAACCTCAGCTCCCAGCTGCACCTGTGGTTGGGAGGGTGGACTCAGGAAGCAGCCTGGGGATGGGGAGGGCACTGACTGCAGAGGGAACTGGCTTGTGAATTCCCAAAGTTGTTTACAGTGTTCATTATAATCATCATGACACCTAGGTTCCCATTACTGCCTCCTGCGTTCAGTCCCATGTTGTGAAGCTTAAGCCCAACTGGGCTAAGCTATTGTTTCTGGCTCATTTTATACCCAAAAGCCAAAGCAGGAAATAAAAAGTCATTGGAAGGAGATTATAAAATGTTCTTTTCCCCCTAAATTCAAAATGAGATTCAGAAGTCAACCACAATTAAGACATCCTAATCTTATTAACAAGAGTTGGGTTAATCCATAGGTATGACAGTTCCTACTTGAGTAAGAAAACCACAGGGCAAATCCCTCTGGGAGGTTTGGACCCTGAACCCTGGCCAGGTTCCAGCAGGCATCTTATCGTGACTGCGGGATGCTTCCCGTGCCCGTCCCAGCTCACCATCCCTTCCAGGACACCCACGTCAGTTCACCTCTTAGAGGTGGAGAAAGCTGCCCGAGATGCCACCACGCCCTGCAAAACTCTCCTTTCTCCATTAAGACATGAAGCAGGGGCTCCTGTTCATGTCGGTTTGGCCTCAAATCATTTGGCACCTGAATTTCCCTCAGCCTGATCCGCGAGCTCAGTGAGGAAGGAGCAGTGTCCCTCGGGCTTCAGGGACGATTACTCAGTTCTGGCTTCTGAGGGGCCATTATCTGCATGCAGGTCCTTACCCCTCTCTCCAGGAGCATGTCTCGGAAGTGGGTCACCCGCTCCTCCAGGGGCAGGAGGATCTGGGGCGGTGGTGTCTTGCTGATTTTGTCCTCTCTCTCCACCTCCTCTGGCCCAGGACTCACGCGGCCTTCCGTCCTTCAGGGCACAAGACACAGAGAGTTAACTGTGCCCTGGAGATCCCACTGCTTTTCATTGCAACCTTTAAAAACCTCCAGGGAACTAAGAAGCAAAAGTTCTTTGAAAACTTTGCACAACCCAGTGCAGGCAGCCCAGCAAAGGCGAAGGCAGAGATTTTTGCTTTTGGGTTGCAAACTGCCTTGTTGCATTTGGGGCGGAGAGTTGACACTGAAGCCCTAACCTAGTGGGCACCAGCCAGGGAGGGGGGCGGGGTGCACGTGAGGGCCGAAGGCGCCCAAGCTGCCACCAGGGCCGACGGGGAGGAAGCCGAGAGTCAGTCTTCGGGGAGGCAATGGAGTGAGCCTTCTCTTTAGTACGAATCATTGAAGCTCACGCCTGCTGCCATTTTTTTTTAGAAAGGCCTCCATTTTGGACAAATTATTGAAGATGGTTCCAGGAAAAACTGTTCTATCAACACTCAGGGTATGGAAAATGTTGTCCTGGGGTCTAACCCAAGAGGGAGATTTCAGTGACAATGGGAGACACTGGGACCTGCCCTGGTGGTCTGCACAGGGAACGGTGGAGAGTTGGACCACCGGGATCCTCGGAGACGTTCCCTCCTCCAGCACAGGGGTGACCACAGCCAAGGTCCAGGACACAACGGGGACCGGCAGGAGCAGGCACAAGGCAGGGGGGAGTGTGGGTACAGGGGGAGGGATCCACAAGCCGACCTCACCAGGCTGGGCAGCAGGAAGGAAGGGACAGACCCACTCTTATTAAGCATCAACTCCATGCCTTGCATTATGTTATTTAATTGGCCAACTGATAGATCTCTTTATGATTCTATACCTTATTCTAGAAGCATCTGGAGACTTCCTTCTAAAACACCTCGACATTTGCTGCTGGAAGAAAACGCTTGGCCAAATGCAAACAGTTACTCTTGTGCCAAGCCCTCCTCCACCCCGACCTGGCCTGGCCTAGGAGCAGCTGCCACTCCTGTCCCCTTCAGTGCAGCCTGTTCTCAGCCATGATGCACAGACCTGACCTACACTGGCCTGGAGAGTAGCCTTACTCTGACCGCAGGACCCCTCTGCTGGGCCTCCTCCCAGCCTGGCCCTGCCCCATACTTCTCCACGGTCAGATCCCACGCCTAGGGACTTCAATGAGGGCAGGTGCAAATCCGTTCTCTCAGTAATTCCATCATTAAACCACCAGTTTTAAAGAGTCTTCACTTTCTGATGGCACTTCAGTCAATCGAGGCTGACAATCGTAAAGAGAAGAGCACTGAAAAGCACGTGACTTGGTGCTTCCTGCATAGGGGCACCCTGAGTTCAAGGAGGTCTAGCAGCTGCAGGGAATGTGCATTTAAAAAGCGCAAGCCTTCCTGCTCTTTGCAAGATCAGCCTCAGCCCGGGAGTGGAACAGTGTATCTCACCCACATCCATGCCCAGGTTTACTGACGTACGTCTAGCACGATGCTCTCATCCAGGGTGACTCTGCTCCTGGGGGACATTCGGCAGTGTCTGGAGACATTTGTGGTTGCCACCACTGGGGAGGTGCTACCGGCACCTAGGAGTAGAGGCTGCGGATGCTGATAAATACCCTGCAATGCACAGGGCAGCCTCTACCCCGCCCCCCACAGGATTATCGGGCAAGTCTGCACAACTCCTGCATTCAGGGAGGAGAAGACCGGACCACTCAAGGTTGTATCGTCGCGCAGTGGCCAGGACCAGGCCAACCCCCACCTCCTGATGCCCACCAAGCGTGTGGCTTTTCCATCACTGTCTGTCCAGTGTACTGTGGAGATACGTTAGTTACCGCTTTTAAGACATGCTGAGATATACAATTTCTATGTTAAACAAGGGTTTTCACTCACCAGGGTTATAATATGGATTAATCCAACCTAACACAAAATGTGCAAAGAAAAACTAATGTTTGCTTGGCCCATTAGGGAATCTTATTTATAGACCAACTATTTGAGGAGAACTTATAGTCTTTGCTTCTTATGTGATTACGTGGAATTTTGAAAAAAGAAAATTACCAGTGGATTTGCAATTGTATCATATTCCAAAGGGTATAATTAGGATTTCTTTGTAATAAATTTTCATTAGTTAAAAATAGAAATGTGGAACGAGGACTTGTATTGTCGTAACTTGAAATAAGATAATAGGAATGTGTGAGCTCAGCGATGAGTGTGCATTATAACTTATTCAACAAAATGTTTTGTTCAGAACCACTGGACGCCTTCCAGACCGAGAAGCCATCAGTTCAATTAGAATTGGTCGAAAGCAAATGCAAATTTGCTAAATATATATTTTAATATTCTAATGGCTGAACGATTTTGGTACCCTTAACAAAAAGTATTTTTTAATACTTTTAATCAAATTAGCTCAAGCCAAAATTGTACGAAGATGAGAAGCGGTGTCCCCAGGGGCACGCTAATTGGAGACCCCCATGCCTTGCTGGCTGTCAGACGGAAAGGCCTCACATCAGAAAATAGTTCCACTGCATTTCAGATGCCTTGCTAGGGTGACACACTGTCCGGGGAATTTTCCAGGTCAGTTGTATGGGTGGAGAGGGGCTGGGTCTTGTCCAGCCTTTCTCCCAGAGCCAGGGTCCCCAAGTCCGGGGCCGCAGCGCTGGGGTCTCTTCCCTCCAAGGGGCAGCACGCTCCCTGCCTCTGTCCCCCACCCTTTTGGAGACATTATGGTGACCACCGCTCCCTGGAACACAGGGGCTCTTCTCCCAGACTCCGCCTCTCACCTCAGCCCTTTGACGCTACTGAGCATGTCCAGCTGACCCGATAATCACATGGATGCATGTGCACACGCGTGTCCCATGTGCCAAGCGCAGCAGATTATCCGGTAAAATGCACTGGACCAGACTCAGTGCAACGGGATTCTAAACATGCAAGTCTGGTCCTTAATTTTCCTTTTGTGGACGACAATAGTTAATTTAGTTTATCTGGGGCTGAGGGGACTCAGGCCACTGACTTGGCACGTCTGCGGTGAGCCTGGAGGCCTCTCTCAGAGGCACAGACACGCCTCCTCCCACCTCCTGAGTCTCAGCAGGGCCGTCA